>BSBM01000361.1:43102500-44316250 GCA_027924585.1 Larix kaempferi
TCAAGCTACCATTTTCCATTGCAAGTGGAGATCATTTCTATAGAGGTATGGTGAATTGTAAATGAGTCTTTTCATTCACAAGATTTGAGATGAGCCCATGCCTTTTTGTTTTTGTCATATTCCCACAACAATATCCATAAATAGACAAAAATGAATTTGACAAAAAGATTTCCCAAGTTCACATCTAAAAAAACTCATATGAACACTAGACAAGATGAAGTATGCAACCTCCTCATTGTGTAATTAGTTCCCAAGTTAATTTTGTTCTTTTCACCTCATATTATTCTAGCAAAAAAAACCACACACTCACTAAACATAACTAAAAATATCACTTCAACTCATCCACAAAACCTCAACTCTCTCATCTCTTATTCAATACCATTGTATGGAATGAGGATATCTGTAAGTATATGCACCTTTCCTTTCTCTATGAATCCAAATATGATAATTTTCATCCATATTTACCATCCTTACAATATCCCATCACCTCTAACAATGATTTTTTTTCCAAAAACCAAGACTTCCCCACTTCATGCTCTATTCAACATGATGATTATTGGTATAGTCCCTAGTTCCCCACTCTCCAACACCTCCCCACCCTAGATATTGCACATTGAAAGGTCAAATTATATTTCTCCTAATCACCGTTCCCAAGACCATGATCTTTGTTAGAAACCTTTGCATCCTCCTAAAGGTTTTGCACAAAACAAGGTATACATTCATTCTATTGTGATACATTGTTGAATTCAACCATGGGTATTTTAAACTCAAAACCACATTCCATCATCTCAAGGTTTATAGATCTAAGGAAATAGTTTTTTGTTGTTTCTTCAACTCCTTAATGTTTTATATAACCTAGTAATTTATGATGGTAAAGGACATTGCCTCAAATGGAAGTATATACCATTCCACTAGGAAGACAAAGCAATCAAACTACGTGCAAAGTCCTAGAATTGATAACATTAAGGGAGAAAGCAAAAAATGCAATTAATTAAGGTTACCTTATTTGATGTAGAAAAACTATCAAACTATTCCCAAGGCATCTCTAGCCATCTCTGTTGTAGGGTGTTACTACCATAATTTTTATGAATTCATGGCCAAGAAAGACACTAGTTTCTCCTCTCTACACTTGACCAAACATCATCTATATTGATTGGAATTGTAAGGGATAATGATGTTTATTCGAACACAAATAAACCAACATAGTCTGTAGTTGTATATGTTAATTTGTAAAGTGGTAAGCTATGTTGGAATGTGTCAGGTTCATTGTATAATGGCACTAATATCTTATTTGTTGTTTCTTTTGCAGGGGTAGACCTGATAGTTGTGTTAAAGAGACTTTTGGAGATGGGAAACTCACAAAATGCAAAAAAAAAAGAAGAAGGAATATGACCATTGAAAAGGTCAATGAATTAAGAGAAAAGGACAGGTTGGGAATGGAAAGATTGAGACATGGTCCTATCGTTGCCCCAGATCCTGCCACTGATCCTAACACAGTTGTTGACATGACAACCTCTTGTTCAGAACCACAGGTAAAGCAGTCGCGTTCAACAGACCCAACTCAAATTCCAACATCAACACAATCTCCAACCAACAATCCATCAATGAGTCATTCTGAAGTTCCTCACGACACAAGAATTTTGGGAGATGCTACATGTGTAGAGATGGACATACAAGCCTTGCTTAATTTTGAATCTCCCCAAGAAGACCACAACCCTGTCGACCACACTCCCATTATGTCCCAATCTATGAATGAAGCACCACAACAAACAAGCTCCGTTATTCATGTCTCATGTCCAACCTCCCTACCTCGACTGTCCAGTGCAAGAAGACGAACTCCTAGATGTATTCATGTGGATGAGAGTGCTATGTCGAGGCTTGAAGTCAAGTTGCCAAAACGCACTATCGAATGGCAATGCAACAAAATTGTGAAAGAATATTTTGAATCCAAAGGTGATGCAGTTAAATGTCAATTATTGCTATGTTTGTTAAAGTCACATTTTTTAGCTATTGTTAGGAGAATTTTGGGAATAAATATGGTTAAAAGTTCATAGGCCAACAATCATATTGTTAGAAATCTCCAATCTGCATTTAATGCGATTGGGAAGAAGTCTCGTACAAAAATCTTTGTGCAGCTCATCGTGTTTTAGCGGAATCAGTTGTAAGCAAGTCCACAAGGCAATGTTGCCTGCTATCACACACTTCTCACATACTCAAATTAAATAGAAAAGCTATTAAAAAGTACTCTGTTATAAGAGAAAATATTGACACTCCGGGTGGAAACGATTGTTGGGCTTTTGTTGGTAGGTTGCCTCATGCAGATAGGAAGCTAATTGATGTTGTTAAGGAGTTAGTACAAATTTTTTGGCATGATCATACTAGACCTTCATCAAACCAAAGAGACATGCTAAAACTGAAAAAAGGTTCTACTGAACGTGAGCCCCATGTTAAACACTTCCTTGACACCACACAGACTGAACTCTATGAGAGATTTAGGAACGACCACACACAATTGAACCTTGGCCAAAGGTCCTTTGAGAAATGCAAACCATGGTACATTCGTATATGCATTGATCGGAACACTTGTTGTTGTAGATACCACGTAGAATATGAATATTATTATGACACATATAAACATATATTTTGTGATTTGCATACTAACATTGTGCAGGGCTACAATGAATCCATACTACCACCGAATGCATCAAGAGACTTTATCCACAACATCATGTGTCCAAGGCCCGAAGGAAAAAAGTATTATAAAAAATCGTGTCTATATGGGACATGTTCTATGTGCAGTGGGTTTTCTCTTTTGAACCGTTGCATTCATGAAAGCAAGGACACCGAATTTGGCATGATGGGTGTGGAGATGCAGAGCTTCAAGTACATGACCTATCAATTAGACAATGTCAGAGAATGTAAAAAGATTGCATTGGTAAAGTCACAGGTACAAATGAATATTGCATATTTCTCATATTACACATTCAATTTATGGCATATACATTTTTCCAAAGGCCACATTGTAATATTTCCCTTGTTTCCATGGTAACAGGTACCGGTATGTGACTTCTTGATGGAATTCTACGAGAAAACCGAGCAGTATGTTCAACATGTGCATGTAGCGCGATGGCAAGATGAGCAGTACAGAAAATGTAGGGACACATTTCCCGTTGGAACCATAGTGTCAATTCTGGATTTTGCAGAAAATTACACCCTTCAGCCACAAAATGAAATCCAGAGTCAATACTACCATTCAGACCAAGTCAGCATCATGGTACATATTATGTATAAGCATGGGCCAGAGAGCAGTAATGACAAGAGGATAATACTGAAGGAGACAAACTTTTACATAAGTGATGATAGAACCCATGATCTGCATTATGTGGAACATTGTTTTTGAATTTTCTATGATCAGTTGAAGGAGAGAGATATACAGATGGATCGGCATTGGATATGGTCGGATGGTTGTGTGGGCCAGTTCAAAAATGCTCGAGTATTCCAATGGATGAGTACTCTACATAAGACTTGCAATGTGTCGCATATCTGGAACTATTTTGAGACTGGGCATGATGGGGCCGGTGCATGCATCAAGACCACACTACGAAGGGAAGAGATGAGGTTTGATAGGGAACCTCATATCCGAGATGCAGAATCCATAGTTCAATGGTGCTCTGCAACAATGTCAAAACGAGCAAGAGATCAACAAACATCATCGGTGGCAGGATGTGTGGCGAGAAATTTTTGGCTAGTGGTTGACATAGATCGATCGCGTTCCTATAGTTGTGGCACAGTACAAGGAACATGTGGATTTCAATAAGTTCGAAGCTCAAACAACCACTTATTTGAAATATGGATGCGAAAGCTTGCATGCTTTTGCAACCCTTGCAGCACCGGTGAATGGGATGAATGCGAATGCATGGACTGGGTTGAAGAATGGGATCGTGTGTCACTTGTAGTAGACCAATGTGCAATTGTTGAAACAACCCAGTTAGAGGAGGGCCAATCAACAATTTCTACAGACTATGACCATATCTCAGATCTTGTACAACCAAGACACATATACGCAGTTGTTGCACCGAAGACAATGAATGGGGCATGGATTATTGGTTGGCACGGTGCATCCAAGGTAAGCAAACCCTCTACGGATCATTAATCGACGATGAAGGAATTGAATTTCCTACTGGATCAACGGTGGTTAAGGGGGAATATCTTACACTAGATGGGAAGTCAAGAAATATTAGTGGGCATGTATTCATGGATTACAGACCAGGTTCAGTGGTGTATCACTTCACAAACTTGATTGTTGGCACAAACATCCTTCTTCAGACAATGTCAAGCAAGAGCTCAACCAAGGTACGCTACGACCTGCCTTATTCATAGCACGAGAGATTGATGGAGACAATTAGCAACAGAGAGGATCCAGATGGATTTATTGAATGAGGCCAGTCAACTTTACATAAGAGAAAGAATTGCATCAAAGAATGTTATGTTCTACATCGAGGTGTGTGTAGTTTTATGTTATTTCGTTGGTACATGCATTTTTTGTTGATCCATACATACATACATACATGTCTTTGCCTATGTTTTTTATTTTTCCTATATGTATTAAATTGTTCCATGCTTCTCTTTTATGTTGAATAAAATGGTGATGTGATTTGGATCAAATTTGAGTAAATTGAGTTAGTATTTTCTTAAATATATCTATTTATGTTTGTAGCATTTGAAGATAGTGGTTTTGATAGGTTCGCAAGATTAGAATTACTTAGGTTTTAGGAAATTTTTTGAAGTACATAGTGTATTACAATGGTCTTGAAAATTTAACTTGGTAGATGAAACCTTCTAGGAATCCATGTATGAATAGAAGGGTCTTCCACTTGGGGTAGGGAGTTATCATAAGGTTTCAAGGGTGGTATTTTTGAGATCTATAATTGAGAGGGACTTGTCATCATCATAGATAACCACTTTGAGGGACTTGTCATCATCATCACCAACATCATCTCTAGGATCCTCATCAACATCTCCATCATCATCATCTTCTTCATCATCACCATCACCATCACCACCATCGTCAACGTCTTCATCATCGCGACCATCGTCAACGTCTTCATCATCGCCACCATCTTCACCATCATCATTAACTCTAACTCTAACCCTAACTCTAACCCTAATTCAACTTCCTTCTATAACTCTAGCCCCAACCCTCACCCAAACCCTAGCACTAATCCATCTTCTTCATAATCGCCATCACCATCACCATCACCATTGCAAAGTTGGCCCCCATGTGCAAAAATTGCACACTCCCTCATTGAGCAAAACCCTAGTTTCCAAGATGGACGTACAAGATGGCACTGGGGCCATGGGACTAGAGGATAGCGGCACCCCTGGCACTATCCCATCGTCCTGAATCCAACAGAGTCGACGGTTCGTCGATCCGATCCACGGTCGTCATTCTATGGCTTGTTCTGTCTCGCATCCAAAAGGCCTTCAGGGACACCTGTTGGATACCTGCCGGGGGCATAGAAGTCCAACCGTGCAGCAAAACCAAGATTCGGGGAGTCCTTTATGTGTGTCTAGGTACATTCCGACTGGGAATGTTGGCCGTAAGTGCCCGACGGATGATTTTGTAGAGTTGACCCCTGTGTGCAAAAATTGCACACTCGCTCACTGAGCAAAACCCTAGTTTCCAAGATGTACGTTCAAGATGGCACCAGGGAAACAAGACCTGAGAAGAGGGGTGTCCCAAGCACTATCCCGGCATCCTGAATCCAACAGAATCGACGGTTCATCGATCGGAGCGACGGTCATGATTCTATGGCTCGTTCTGTCTCACATCCAAAAGGCCTTCAAGGACACCTGCTGGATACCTGCCGGGGGCATAGAAGTTTAACCGTGCCGCAAAACCGGGTTCCAGGGAGTCGTGTAGATGTGTCTAGGTATGTTCCAGTTGAGAACGCTAGCCATAAGTACCCGCTGGATGATTTTCCAAAGTTGACCCCAATGTGAGGGCCATCCAAATTTGCTCAAGGGGGCCATTTCTTGTTCGGAGGCCCCCGAGCGTGCATGGCCACTGTGGACAGGTCCACTGTGGCCACGTGGACCTGTGGGGTCCGATGGAATCTAAGTCCACTCGCCGGTTTGGGTTCCGTGGCCCCAAGGAAAATCCTCCAGGTGTCCCTGAACGACCCCAAGGTGCCCGACTAGAATGCCCATGGCACCCGGACCGTGGCTCGGTTCGCGAATCCATCGACTCCAGCAGGTCTGAGATGGAGGGTTTCAGCTAGGGGAGCCCCCATAGCATCCACCAAAGACCCGAAAGCGGTGCCAACGAGCCATCTCCGGAGCTAGGGTTTTGCTCAATGATGGCCATTCCAGATTCGCTCAAGGGGGCCATTTCTCGTCCGGATGCCCCTGGCCATGCGTTGCCACCGTGGACAGGTCCACAATGGCCACGTGGACCTGTGGGGGCCGACGGAATCCAATTCCGCTCGCCGGTTTGGGTTCCATGGCCCCAAGGCAAATCCTCCAGGTGTCCCTGAACGACCCCCGGGGTGCCCGACTAGAATGCTCGTGGCACCCAGACCATGGCTCGGTTCATGAATCCATCAACTCCGGTGGGTCCAAGATGGCGGGTTTCAGCTAGGGGACCCCCCACAGCATTCCCTAAAGGCCTGAAAGTGGTGCCAATGAGCCATCTCCGGAGCTAGGGTTTTTCTCAGTGATGGCCATTCCAAATTTGCTCAAGGGGGCCATTTCTTGTCTAGATGCCCCCGAGCGTGTGTGGCCACCGTGGATAGGTCCACAATGGCCACATGGACTTGTGGGGGCCGATGGAATCCAAGTCCACTCACCGGTTTGGGTTTCATGGCCGCGAGGCAAATCCTCTAAGTGTCCCTGAATGGCCCTGGGGTGCTCGACTAGAATGCCCATAGCCCCCGGACTGTGGCTCGGTTTGTGAATCCGTCGACCTCACATTGGGGTCAAATTTGGAAAATCATCCAGTGGGTGCTTATGGCTAGCGTTCCCAACCGGAACCTACCTAGACACACCTACACGACTCCCCGGAACCCGGTTTTGCTGCACGGTTGGACTTCTATGCCCCCGGTAGGTATCCAGCAGGTGTCCCTGAAGCCCTTTTGGATGCGAGACGAAACGAACCAAAGAATGACGATCATGGCTCTGATCGATGAACCATCAACTCGATTGGATTCAGCACACCAGGATAGTGGTAGGGGTGCTTCTCCCCTCCGGCCCGGTGGGCCTGCCCTCATCTTGAACGTCCATCTTGGAAACTAGGGTTTTGCTCAGTGAGGGAGTTTGCAATTTTTGCACATGGGGGTAAAATATGGAAAATATTCCACCGAGCACTTGTGGCTAGTGTTCCCAGCCAAAACCTGCCTAGACATACCTACAGGACTCCCCAGAACCTGGTTTTGGTGCATGCTTGGAGTTCTACGCCCTCGGCAGGTATCCAATAGGTGTCCCTGAAGGCCTTCTGGCAACGAGATGGGACGAGCCATAGAATGAAGACCGTGGCTCGGATCAATGACCCATCGAATCCATTGGATTCATCATGCTGGGATAGTGCTAGGGGTGCCCCTCCCCTCTGGCCCGGTGGCCCCGTCCTCATCTTCTACGTCCCAATTGGAAACTAGGGTTTTGCTTAGTGAGGGAGTGTGCAATTTTTGCACATGGGGGTCAACTTTGGAAAATAGTCCAGCAGGTACTTATGGCTAGCATTCCCAACTGGAACCTGCCTAGACACACCTACACGACTCCCCAAAACCCATTTTTGCTGCACGGGTGGACTTCTATGCCCCCGACAGGTATCGAGCAGGTGTCCCTGAAGGCCTTTTGGATGTGAGACGGAACAAGCCATAGAATGACGACCATGGCTCTGATCAAAAAACCATCGACTCCGTTGGATTCAGCACGCCGAGATAGTGCTAGGGGTGCCCCTCCGCTCTAGCCCGGTGGTGCCACCCTCATCTTGTATGTCCATCTTGGAAACTAGGGTTTTGCTCAGTGAGGGAGTGTGCAATTTTTGCACACGGGGGTCAACTCTGGAAATCACCCACCAGGCACTTGTGGCTAGCGTTCCCAGTCGGAACCTGCCTAGACACACCTGTAGGACTCCCCGGAGCCAGGTTTTGCTGCACGGTTGGACTTCTATGCCCCCAGCATGTATCCAGCAGGTGTCCTTGAAGGCCTTTTGGATGCGAGATAGAACAAGCCATAGAATGACGACCTTGGCTCCGATTGACGAACCGTCGACTCCGTTGGATTCAGGACACTGGGATTGTGCTAGGGGTGCCCCTCTCCTCTGGTCTCATGGCCTCGGTGCCATCTTGTACGTCCATATTGGAAACTAGGGTTTTGCTCAGTGAGGGAGTGTGCAATTTTTGCACACAGGGGTCAACTCTGCAAAATCATCCGTCAGGCACTTATGATGATGATGATGGTGATGGTGATGGTGATGGTGATGGTGATGGTGATGGTGATAGTGATGAAGATGATGATGATGGAGAAGATGATGATGATGGAGATGTTGATGAGGAGCCTAGAGTTAGAGTTAGAGTTAGAGTTGGAGTTAGGGTTAGAGTTAGAGTTAATGATGATGATGGATATGGTGGTGATGATGAAGATGTTGATGATGATGGTGATGGTGACGGTGATGGTGATGGTGATGGTGATGGTGAGGATGAAGAAGATGGCTTAGTGCTAGGGTTTGGGTGAGGGTTAGGGCTAGAGTTATAGAAGTAAATTGAATTAGGGTTAGAGTTAGAGTGAATGATGATGATGAAGATGGTGGTGATGATGAAGACGTTGACGGTGGCGTGTGATGAACCTGCAATAATTAATTAATGCAAATACACGAGATATAAAAAATAATAGAACTTAGAATCACTTTTATATTGATCACGGGCCACTTCGAGGGGGAAACCTCCTTTGAGCAAGCTCAATACAATTAACTTCACCGTGCCTTCATAGGCCTCAACACACACTTATATACTAAGTCTAGGCGCCAATACCATGGGTCAATACTATGTGTCAATACAAACCATGGGCTAAGTCTAGGCACCAATACTATGAGTCAAAACCATGGGACATATAATACTATGGGACGACTTACAAAGCATATGCGTCCAATACTATGGGTCAATACTATGGGCTAATATAAACTATGGATCAACAAATACTACGGGACAACTTACAAAGCATATGCATCCAACAACAATATACTAACAAAGTAAAGACATGGGTTCCTAACATCCCCTCTCCCTTAGAAAAAGCTTTTTCCTCAAAGCTTTAGATGTGGAAATTGATGCAGAATTTGAAGGAGTGGGTCCCCTGTAGCATTCTCGGGTTGCATTCCGAGCCACTGGTGCCTTTGGAGTTTCAGGGAGGATTCCATGGAAGTTTGTAGATGAAGAAGAACCATATTAGTGATGTGAAAAGTGCGCTCAGAACGGTGCTGATTGGCTTGTTGTTTCAGTCGAATTCTTGCCATGTGAAAATTGTCCTGCAGAATGAGAAGAAGTTGATCACGGTTTTGAAGAATTGAGTCAATTGCCTGAACTGGGGAGCTGCTAAAGGTGTATGGAAGAAGAACTGGTGGTGCCTGTCCAGAGACTGCTTCATATGGTGTCCTTTGAGATGTGGTACTATACCACTGGAGCGCTTCTAGGAAATCCATAGAAATAGTTGTCTAAATCTTTGGAGGGATGGGAAAGGTTTCGAGCAGTCCCTAAAGGAGGGTCGTTTCACCCTTGTTGACCTGGAAAGTATCACAGTCAACCACCATCCGTTGAATTGTCCTTTTGAGTCCCTGCCAAAAGAAGTTACATTGTTCCTGGTCATACGTTTTGAGGAACCCAGAGTGCCCTTCTGGTGAAGAAGCATGGAGTTCATAGAAGAGATAGCCTCATTGAACAGATTGCAACCAATTTGGAACAAGCAGGGAAATAGTTGTAAGAGAAACTGGGTCATCAAATGTGCGAGGAGGAGCATCTTCCACCATATTGTCCTTACCCTTCTGGTAAGTGGTCACATAGTCATAACCCATGAGTTGGATAACCCATTTTAGGTGTGCTGGGGAGGAGACCCATTGTTCCATGAAAGTTTCCAGACTCTGGAGATCAGTCTTGATGCAGAAATAATTCCCCAATAGGGATGGCTGCCACTTATGTACTGTATGCAAAATAGTCATCATTTCCTACTGAGAGGTAGATGTGGCTAAATTCTTACCGGAAAGGTCTCTTGAAGGCAACAAGCTCATTGGTTCAGCAAAGACACCTGTATATCTATCCAAGGAAGTAATGGAGACTGTTGATGGGTGGATCTGAATGGAATGGAGCTGAGCGATGACACCATGTGAATTCTTCTTAAGTACTTTTTCCAGGCGATGTGAACTGATGATGCAAAGAGACCCTAGTTGTAAGCCCATAAATTTGTGTTGTGCCCCATTGACTGAAAACTGCATCCAAAGTTCAGCAAAATCCCATAAGATGGGGCTAAGTGTACGTAACCATTGAACACCCAAAACCACATCACATTCGCCTAAGGACAAGGCAAACATGTGTGAGCGCAGGTTATAATCTTCCATAGAGATACACACATTGTGATACTTCCCCTTGCAAGGTAAGGTGCCCCCATTGGAAACCATGACTTCAAAGTTGCAGCAAGGATGGACAAAACAATCAGCCTGTATGGCAATCCGAGTATCAATGAAGTTATGAGTGCTACCAGAATCAATGAGTATGGTAAGAGGGAGCTTCTTGAAGTATCCCCTGACTTGCATTGTTTGTGGGGTGGTGACGGCGGTTACAGCATGGAGAGAGATCTTGGGTGGGTCGTCCTGAGATGGGGTGTTGAATGTCGACCTGATCATCTACTGTATCTGGAGCTTCTTCATCAAGTTCTGAGGCAGGCAGAGAATCCACATCCAAGAGATAGAGCTTTTGTTGAACACATCTATGTCCCCGAGTGAATTTCTCATCACAATTATAACAAAGCCCTTTTTCTCGACGTTCCTTCATCTCTATTTCAGACAATTGCTTGATAGGAGTTGGTTGAGGAGCAGGCGTGATGGGAGGTCATTGGGAACCCATATTTCTGAAGGGAACAAAGGTGGGTTTCGAGCGTTGTTGAGCTGCGATCTTGTCCTCAACCAACTTAGCCAACCCTAGGACTTCCATCATTGTGTGGGACAAAACATTTTGACCTCTAATTAGATTTCATCCTTGAGACCACTGATAAAACAACTCCTGTAGAATTCATCAGACAATCCTTCTGTGTGATTGGCTAGTTTCTCAAATTCCGTCTGATACTCTCTCACTGTGCCAGTTTGGTGAAGTTTAGTGAGTGCTCCTGTGAAGTCGTCAAAAGCACTAGGACCAAATCGTGGCAAAAGGAGTTGGCAAAAGTCTATCTAGTTTGGCTCAGGATGAGCTTTGATGTACCAACGGTACCATTGAAGGGATTCCTATTCCAAATGAAAGGATGCAAGTGGAACTTTCTGGACATCAAAAGTATTATGCAAACTAAAATATTGTTATGCTCGGTATATCCATCCAGTCGGATCAATACCATTGAAGCGAGGAAAATCAAGCCTTCGGCCCACAAAAATTGTTGGAAGAAGAGAACCCGGTGGCTGCAAAATATCCTGGCTGTCGGTTATTGTTCATGGATGAATGTTGAAGATGGAGGCTGAGAAATTTTTCATCAAGATCTTGGAGTTTGGTTTGGATGGCTGCAAGTGCTTCCTCCATGGTGTTTGCTCCGGTGCGAGTGACAACCTTAACCAGTAATTTTTTTTTTGTGGGGGGGGGGGGGATGGATAGAAAAACACAAACACAAGCTTATTTAGTAAGGGGAAATTTAGATTTGGGAAAAACTCGGAGGGGTAATTGGGGTTTGACTAGGTTTTCGACACTTTCTGACGGACAGGGAAGCAAAAAATGGGGATTTCAGAAGCGGGAACTCTATGGTAAAATTTGAAGGCAATCGGGTGAAAATTGAAGAAGTTATGGCAAACCCTAAAAATAAACAAATGTGGGATTTCTGGTCTTGGGAAGTGGAATTTGGGATAGGGTCCTCAGGAATGAAATATACATAATGGGATTGCAGGGATGTCAGTGAAGTTTCAGGGAAAACAGAGTTGAAACAAGGGAGATATGGCCGAAAAACATTTTTTTTTCAGAAATGGATCGGCAACAGCTGCGCAGAAGGGATCCGCAACAACGCAGAAGGGATCGAAAAATGGTTGGATCTGAAATGGCGCCTGGATCTAGAATGACTTTCAGAATAGATCTGAAACGGCTGGATCTGGAGTAGAAGTGATCGGCAACAGTTCAACTGAAAATAGATATGGACCCCAGGTATGTACGGCTTCCTAATAGTTCAGGTGTTTCACTCGGCCACCAACGCTGTCTGACAGCTTGCGTATTGGGGCAGTACCCCTCAATCCATGGCTCAGGTAAAACTGATAACCGCTTTGCCACAAACGATAGCTCTTGGTTTACCTCATGGGTGGGAACTAGTCAATTAGGTAGGGGTCGTTGCCCTTTTCGCTGGCAGGTCCTCTCAATGGGTCAGCTACTTTGGGGTTCCTGTGGTACTCCTCACAATGAGTTTTAGGGCTTATTCCCAAGTACTTCCCACATTTAAGCGGATAGGGATTATTCCCAAATCCGAAGCTGCAACAGATGCGAAAAAAAAAATTTAGCAGAAATTCCACCCAACAAGCCCAAGAAAGTGCCCTGATACCAGATGTGATGAACCTGCAATAATTAATTAATGCAAATACACAGATATCAAAAATAATAGAACTTAGAATCACTTTTATATTGATCACAGGCCACTTCGAGGGGCAACCTCCTTTGAGAAACCTCCTTTGAGCAAGCTCAATACAATTAACTTCACCATGCCTTCATAGGCCTCAACCTCCTTTGAGCAAGCTCAATACAATTAACTTCACCATGCCTTCATAACCCTCAACACACACTTATATACTAAGTCTAGGCGCCAATACCATGGGTCAATACTATGTGTCAATACAAACCATGGGCTAAGTCTAGGCACCAATACTATGAGTCAAAACCATGGGACATATAATACTATGGGATGACTTACAAAGCATATGTGTCCAATACTATGGGTCAATACTATGGGCTAATATAAACTATGGATCAACAAATACTACGGGCAACTTACAAAGCATATGTATCCAACAACAATATACTAACAAAGTAAAGACATGGGTTCCTAACATGGCGGTGATGGTGATGGTGATGATGAAGAAGATGGTTTAGTGCTAGGGTTTGGGTGAGGGTTAGGGCTAGAGTTAGAGTTAATGATGATGATGAAGACATGATGATGATGGTGATGGTGACGGTGATGGTGATGGTGATGGTGAGGATGAAGAAGATGGCTTAGTGCTAGGGTTTGGGTGAGGGTTAGGGATAGAATCATAGAAGGAAATTGAATTAGGGTTAGAGTTAGAGTTAATGATGATGATGAAGACATGATGATGGTGGTGACGGTGATGGTGATGGTGATGGTGATGGTGAGGATGAAGAAGATGGCTTAGTGCTAGGGTTTGGGTGGGGGTTAGGGCTAGAGTTAGAGTTAATGATGATTATGAAGACATGATGATGATGGTGACGGTGACGGTGATGGTGATGGTGATGGTGAGGATGAAGAAGATGGCTTAGTGCTAGGTTTTGGGTGAGGGTTAGGGCTAGAATCATAGAAGGCAATTGAATTAGGGTTAGAGTTAGAGTTAATGATGATGATAAGGGCATGATGATGATGGTGACAGTGACGGTGATGGTGATGGTGACGGTGATGGTGACGGTGATGGTGAGGATGAAGAAGATGGCTTAGTGCTAGGTTTTGCGTGAGGGTTAGGGTTAGAATCATAGAATGAAATTGAATTAGGGTTAGAGCTAGAGTTAATGATGATGGTGATGGTGATGGTGATGGTGATGGTCACGGTGATGGTGATGGTGGTGGTGAGGATGAAGAAGATGGCTTAGTGCTAGGGTTTGGGTGAGGGTTGGGGCTAGAGTTATAGAAGGAAATTGAATTAGGGTTAGAGTTAGAGTTAATGATGATGATGAAGATGGTGGTGATGATGAAGACGTTGACGTTGATGGTGATGGTGACAGTGATGGTGAGGATGAAGAAGATGGTTTAGTGCTAGGGCTTGGCTGAGGGTATGTGCTAGGGTTTGGGAAGATGGTTTGGAAATAGTTCTTCATTGAATCTCATAATTTTCCTATAAATCAAAGCCATGGGGTAGACTTGAAGAAGAGAATAATTGTAAGGTCATGTGGGAAGAAAGAGCTTGGAGATCAAACACCTCATTCTCTCATCTTTACCATTCATTGTATTCATTCTTACTTGAGTTATTTCATTAAGGAAGTAAGTGTTCTTCAGTCACTATAGCTAGAGAGAGATTTTAATAACGAAAATGACCCATCCCAAGGAGAGTGTTGGAGCTAAATTGCCTCAAATCATTTTTTCTCAAATGATGCTACACATTTTTATGCTTTTCCATTTGAAGAATATATGAGTTTTTTTTTTTCCATCCATTTATTGTATTTGAATTACATTCTTGTATTTAATATTATGGTATGATTGCTTGCATGCTTCTTAGTTATTTATTTTCTATTATAGTGCTCTCATGCTTGTCAAATAAATAACCATTGTATATTGTCTCCCTCACAACTTGGATATATTAACAAATTTTGCTCATCATTGCAGCAAAATCCCTAAAATAGATTGACTACTCCATTTTGGGTTTTGAATCTTGATCAGTTAATCTTACTTACTAGGTTGCTTTTAGTTGTTTTCTAACCTCTAGTGACATGCAAAGTCATTAACTAGCATGCAAACTCACTTAGCAACCCTTGTAAGGAATCAAGGTTTTTGGAATTTTATTTTGCATGATCTTGGTGACTTGCACATTTTTTCTCTTTTTCTCGGAAGAGTTCAATGGTAGAATCCCTAATTTTCATTAGTGTTCCATAGTGGCCAATGTAATATGCATGCAAATTCATTTCATAGGAAGTGTAACTATTTACTTGTGTAACTTGCATAGTTATCTTTGTAACAAGTCATGAATTTTTAAATTAAATCACTTAAGGGATAGAAGGTGGACTCATAATTCCTAAGTGTCTAATCACATAAATGGATTATCATTTGTCATTTGCACATGGATTCATAACTAAGGGCACTATATACTACCTTTTGAATTGTTATTTTTATTTATATTATTTAAACTCATCTCAAAAGAATAGTTAAGAATTTAATCAATTACCACTTGCAGTCATTTCCATTATGTCACATCCCCTCCCATCGTTCCTGAGCAAGGCAAAGAACATGACACTAAAACCACTTGCGCGGGTTTGGTAACTTCTAGAATGTAAATGATTAGATGATTGTAAACATTCATTCAATAAACCATAAACATTTAGGATATGTTGTGTGTAATTGCTTAAGACAAATTTGTGAAATAATAACCATTCAAATAACATGCAATTAACACTATGATCCATAGATGAGAGTTCTGAATCGAAGACAAAATCATGTATGCAAAAATGTAATCAAGGACAAACTCATATACACAGGTGCAAATCCATCTATTAATATGCAAAAATGATCCAATCATGTAAAGTTTTTGGAAAAATGGAACATCATTCCCAGTGTCTATATAATGGCAACTCGTGCCCCATACAAAAAAAGGCAACTCATCCCCTATACAAAATATGGCCCATGGTGCCCTGTACAAAATATGGCAACTTGTGCCAAAAATGCCACATCGTGGCTACTATACATAGGAGGGTCTCTCAATCCTCCTGCCCACCCTCGGAGCTCCTAGGTGCATCTCCAAAATCAATCTTCCTCTTCTTCGTGCTAGAGGAAGCTAGGTCCTTCTGGCGTCTTTGAGCACGTCCCCCTGAGCCCTGAAACGACAACAATAATATGTCAACTTTTCCTGGCAATTATACAAGTATAAAACATAATTTCAAACTAAAAATAGTTTTCAAATCTTGGATAACTCACCGCATGCGATACTGTAAGTCGTGAGGGGGTCTCCCTCCTCCATGATCCAAGTCTCCCGGCAATTCCACCCTACAACATTTAGAACAATCAGATCAATGCTGAAACTAGATGCATCTAGTAATTTCCGTTAAAATTGAACGAGAGTTAAATGATAAACTAGTCAATATCACCGTGAAAAAAATCGGCTGGTCTTCGGGGCTAGCGGATGGAGCAGTTGGCTGGACAACCTGCTTCGATGCTAGGGTGGATGGTAAAGGGGAGGATGTAGCCACATCAACGGTGGCTACACCACTGGGGGTAACAGTGGAAGAAGGGGGTGTGGCAGGAGGAGGCATGGACTGGGCTGGGGGAAGTGGAGATGTACGTCTAGGGCTATAAACCTCAACTAGCTATAGTATGGATGGGCGCACCCTGGAAGGGGAAGCGAGTGTGGTGGGGGAATGTGGGGGGGAGTGAGGTCTGTGTTGCGGTAGAAGGAGGGTGACTGTGGATGGGTGGTGTGTCGTGGTCAGATGGGGGAGGGTGGGAACATGGGAAATTGATATGGAGGTGGAGCTGAATATGATGCGTAAGGGGGAGCTGGATGGAATTGTGGTGCTATATAGGAGGGGGGGGGTTAGATGGAAGGGGTTGGGGAATGTGGCATGTATGCCAGGGGACACAACTGGCATATAGGGGGGGACGAAAGGTTGGGGAGGGAGGAATATTGGCACTGGCAGGTCGAGGTGCTCGCACCTACATACATATTTATAACTTCATGGTTTAATATACAAAAATATAAATATACACAAACAAGTCATCATATTTGAAATTAAATTTATGCTTTAATACACACAATACTTGCGCACGGGGAGAACTGCTGGTCCTCGGTGGCGGTGGCTGGTCGCTGAAGCCTGCAGACACCTGTGCGAACACTACAATTTTTAGACTGAATTTATAAAAAAAATATTAACAATATTAAACACAATGAAAATGAGAATGACAACAATGGTACCTAGAAAACATGACTGCAATAAATTTATATTCAAGTTAGATGATATCCAATATTCTGAAAGGATAGAAGGTGGCATGGCATGAAATTAAAATTAAATAAGGTGAGAGGGCATAGAAGGTGACATGGTGAGCTTTTCCTTTTCTAGAGTCATCTCCATGAGTAGGTGAGCTTTTCCTTTTCTAGAGTCATCCCCATGAGTAGGTGAGCTTTTCCTTTGGACCTAGAGAGATGTGCATTATCTCATAAGCAAATGGAATTCATGTCCATTTACAAATTTGAATTGGAAACCTATGTAATGTGTTTGGGTTCTTGGTGAAGAGTTCCTAGGTTTTGATGTCTTCTTATGGATTTGTAGTTTCCTAGAAGCTTGATTCACCTAGTGGAAAAGTATTTGCATCCCTAGAGTGAGGATCTTGAGTCCCTTTATTTCCATAACATTTACATCATCAAATAAAATGGCATCTCATTGTTTAAATTTGCAAAGAGGTGCTAAATAGCAGTTAAGTTAGTGTGCATGTTATTTAATACACTTTAGAGTGTTGATCGTTAGAAAAAGGAAGAAAGAGAAATCTTTTTCATGGTTAACATACTTACAAGCTTGAATGTGCCATGTTCTTTTGCATTGAATGAGTAATTATGTGTTCTTGATTGAATAGCTATGTTGTCAGAATGATATCAATTGATTGAAATCAAAGAAATATTGAGTGAAATGAATTAAATGAGTATTCTTGATGCCAAATCTTTTATCGAGTTGAATTTGAATCAAGATAATAGCAAGGCCCCATAGACCATATTTGTAAGATTATCACTCTTCCTTATGGGCCTTACATCATTTTCAAAAACTTTAGTGACAATACATGTGATAAGTTGTTTTATGTTGTTTATATGTCTTTCCTAATAGCATGTTTTAGGAGTAGTAGTATGATTACTTTCAGTCTCAAGTATTAGAATAAATTGGAAATCCTATGATAATAAACTAGGGTAATAAGAACATGAGAAACATCAGGTTCTTGAATTTCTAGAAGCTTGGCCACTATGAAGACGTTGGCGGTGATGGTGATGGTGGTGAAAACATTAATGACAAAGGCTTGAGGAATGGAAAAGAAGATGATGATGTGGATGGCTTGAGAACACACATGGAATGAAGAACCATGGAGGTGGGCATTGGAGCCATTGGAACACCTAATGAGCCAAATGACCCATTTTGTGGTCATTTGTGGTTTGATGGGGCAGTGGAACCCTTGGTGATGGTCCATGGTACCATTTGATGATGGGCTTGATGTCCATTGAAAGCATGTTGATTAAATACTAAATGATTGACTCTTGATGGTGGAACCCACATACAAATTGAATCAGCCCTTATCTAATGGCACTTACGATGGATGTTGAAGCCCTTGAACCTTGAAGATGTCCATATGTGGAATCCTTGATGTATGGTGATGAAGACATAATGTATTGTTGCCTTGGGGTTCTTGCAATTGTTTATGGTCTATTGTTGTGGGTGTGATGGAGCCCTTGCACTTATAATTGCTTGACGAAACCTTTGATGCTGAAGTATTTAAACATGATGATGTAGAAGCCCACAAAAAAAATGAGGAAGCCCTAAGTTTCTAACGTGGCCTTTGATGTGGTTGTGTGAAGTCAAACCAAAACAAGCATGCAAATAAAACATTGTACGTGAACTATTATGTGTCCATTCAAAGGACAAAGTCAGCTCAACAATTAAAAATAAAAATAAAATGAAAATTACATAGATAGGTCGATTGAATATCATGTGATATGATGTGCATGTAGAACAGAAAGACATGATGATCTAGACAGTATGAAGAGTTGGTGAAAGGAGAGAATGATGTATTTGTGTATATCCTGGTTAAAATTATGATAGAGTGATGATGAGAAGAAAGTGATATAAATGTGGATATGTTTGATATCTTGATAGCAGAATGATAATTTGCCTATGGTTAATGACAGTTTGATGACAGGTTAAAGATGTGAATGTAGATAGAATATCGATATGTTTGAGAAGATGTTGGACATGATGAAACAGGGACAGAATGATGATTGAAGACAAGGTGCTGGCAACAGATTGATGAATGAGATGATGTAAATAATGACATGATTGTGATATGTATGATATTTGACAACTATGTAATCGTAAATACAAGCAGGGTATTGTATCCATTTTCTTAGTAGGATCTAAGAAAAACTAGGCTAGGTCCTAGATGATGAGTTGGTTCTCATTGTATCAGTTGGTGCTAAATTTCCTCACGGTTGTAGCCGTTGAACGAAATACAAAAGATTACAAAAACTATATCTAGTCTCGTATTATGTGTTGATGTGTTTCATTAGTTGATAGTTAGTTCATTGATGAATATGATGTGAATGTGAAATGATGATATAAGAGTTGGTGATTGAAGTTGAAATTAAATAAAGTATAGGCTCAATGATTCACCCCCCCCCCCTCTCAGTGAGCATTGTGTCTAACACAAATGTTTATAGTTTTGTTAGGTTTTCATGTTTGATAAGGTTTCATTTTTTTTTGGGTGGGATTATACAAATTTATATCTCTCAAATAAATTAGACAATAATATAAACACAACTGTAAAATGTGATGATAATATGGTAATTACTCAATGCTAATTAATTTGTAATTACTAAACACAAATTACTCATAACTAGATCTAATTATTCAAAGTAAAGAAGTTACCAGTGTGTATGGTGCCGCAATCTCCTCTGCTGCCGCCATGGCTCCATCGAGGTCAAAGGGAACGACGTCCTCCCACCTAGGGGGTGGAGACCCAACACCCAATAACTGAACATTAAAACAAATAAAGCCAACAATGTGTAATTCAAAGTTAAATATATTAAACAATACGATATCAAATAAAATACAACAAATACTTGAACATTAAATAAAACAATAGCAAACTTGATCCATGAAGCTCCCTGTGGCATGCTGCTGCGTATCACCATGGAAAGAATGACCACAGTGAGAACAACGATGTGCTGTTGTTCCAGCAGAACTAGAAGGCCTCGCCTGGGTTCCACCTGTACCTGGCATGTCTTGGCCACCACCCATAGACTGTGCAGCTATCTGTGTCTCATCGATGTCCTCCTGGCTCTGGAAAGACATGGCCACAAATTTGGTATGTCTAAGCAAGTCACGTGTGGCACATCTGACAGAGTCATGAATCTCATCTAGACTGCTACCAAACCCGGGTGGCTGAGGAGGGGGGTTTGGCTCTCTCCTGGCTACAGGAGTTCCTCTAAGCGGGTTGCGGTGCACCTGAGGTCGATCTTCGGCAGATCCAATATCGACACCCTGAAACTCAATGACATCAAAATAGTTGACATGGTACCTTAGCTCAAACTCAGCCCACAATTTCCGAAGGAAATACTGTGGGACCTCCAAATTGTTGCACGAGGGCCTGTCAAACACCATGAACCACCTCTGTCTCCAGTTATCTCTCCATGGCTAGTAAATGCACCAGTCCATGCAAACCCGAGCCCTCGTCAAAGCTGGAGGCTGTCCGGTCGAGGGAACTATGAACTTGCTATACAACTGGGCTTTGCTGATGTTGAGGTCTTTTATTTGCTCTTTGGACAACCCAGCGGAGTAGTGTTCCCTCATTCGAGCCCTATATTGGCTCAAGTTTGTTATCTCACTGTGTGCAATATTGATTGATTCAATAATGTTTTGAAGTGATGAATCCAAGGAAACCCGAGAGGGTTCCCTGGTACTGTTCAATTCATTACTTAGTGCCCTCAATTGATTTAAGTCTTGGTGTAATTGATCTTCACGGTTTTCATTGGGTTCATTCGGTTCATTGTTGGTTCCCATATTCTCTTTTGGAGGTCGGGTTTCATTGGATGGTGGTGGTGTGTCTGACATCTTCTTAGGTGTGTAGATGGCCTGCAATTAAATTTCCTTGGTTTTTTAATGGATTGTAATTTTTTTTTTAAAATTAAAATTCAAATGGAAAACAAAAAAAAACAAAAATAAAGACAAATTTGTGCTTTGAGGAGCACTTACCTAGAGAAACGGACGTCACCGTGGTGTAGGTGTGACTGCTTGGTGTTGATGACGACGGGGGTGCACGAGGACGCGTTTGCGGGGTTGAAGGTGCACTCACGGGTTGGTAATTTAGCTCACGGGTTTGTCAAAAATGACAAAACCCGTAAGCTCTATTTTTTTATTATAAAAAAATAGAGGTGCACACGCACCACTAACGCGTGGGCGCCAATATGTGCGTATGCATCAAGGGCACATGCGCGCCCCTTTTGTCCATGTGGACGTTTGGCATTGCTGAAGCAGGGACGCATGCGCGTCCTTTTTTTTCCGCTCACGCGCCCTTGTTGCGGTTATTTTGGGTACCAGCTTTGTACGGGTACCCCTATGATATTACAAGCCTTCATGCCTAGCTCAAATTCTTTAATCTTTCATTTGGAAATTGTATTTCCTATTTGTACCATAGGAAAATTCTCTGTAGTAGAGCTCAAATTTTTATTGAACTCGACATTTGTACCTTGAAACCTTGCATATTTAGTTTCATGTTTGCAGCCTAGGATCCTTGCACCTATTAAAGGTGAATAATCTAGTATTTCAACCATGGAGGATCAAGAACTACTCAAGATAAACATAAAATCACAAAAAAGATGATTTTCTCCATTATCTTGAACTCTTATGAGGTTGTATTAAGGGCTATGCAATGGATTCATATATATGTCCCAACCTTATCTATTTCATTATAATCCTCTAATGCATGCCTTATTTGTATGTGCCAACATGTAATCATTGGATCCATGGAGAATCTAATCACCAATGTGATTCTAGTAGTATTAAGAGCATGACCTCCATAAATTTTTAGAGCAATGTAGTGTATGATATTTCTGAGTGTTTTAACAAGTTATAATTATGTTCTCTCTTTGTCAACATTTTTTGCATTCACTTTTTATACCAGAATCTCAAATTGAAAATAGGGGAAAACATTCTTACATGGTACCTTTATTCCTTCATAACCCCCATTCAACCACATGATTCAAGTTAGCATGCCATTAGTAAGGAATAGTGCATAATATAGTACAATTAAACAACATAAAAATATAGTTCCTAGCACGTCCTTGCCTCAAGAATCTATATGTGTTTCTATCAATAGCCATCCCTCAAGTTAGACTGTAGTAATTTTATGGCCAAATCTATATTGCATGCAAACAACTCTTTTGAGTACATGTTCTCAATTATATGAGATAATTGTACATCCTAGAATATCACTAACAATCCACTCTTCTTACCCTTGTTCCTTAAATTCTAATTCCTTCCAAAGTATGTGTTGTGCCCACAACTACCCTCCCCATTATCTTCGAGGGGATTATGGGGTCCCCTCCCTAAATTTTTACTTTTCCTTGGACCCATTTGGTTTCTCCAAACAAGTTCAGTAGTATTTGTTAAGGATTGGCCGGTGAACAATCACGAAGAAGTAAGTCTCCCTTTTTGAGAAAAAATTGGCCATCATAAGCATGTTTTTTCAAAATTTGGCTAGATATAACACATTGTAGTGAAAATATCAGTTTTTCGGTTACACGTTTTAGTGAAAATTGAGTTTTTTCACCAACACTTGGCGGTTGACAGAATTTATATTTGCAGCCAAAAAAGAGGAAATCACTGATCTTTCCACAAAAATAATGTTTTGATGTCAACCACTTCAACAACAAACCTTGTAAAAAAAATGATTTTTCCACCGATCTTTGATGGTGAAAAATGATATGTCAGTTGATGCTCTATGAAAATAAAGTGATAAATTTTCCAGCGTGTTGTACCGAGGAATTCACATCCTCATTGAAACAAGCTTCCCATAAAGCTCATTTTTCCACTGAAATACGTTGCTCAAAATCTGGATTATCCGTTGACAGGCTGTGCATAAAAAATAGGAAGTTTGAGGAAACAAGGTGTGGATAAAGTTGAAAGATTACCAATGGTTACAATAAAAAGCATGATTTCTTGCCAAAATAGTGTAGTATGAAACCAAATTTATCATCAAAGCTATGATGGAGGATTCAATGTTTTCCACCGATAAGTTTCGGTAGGAATTCTTGAAATCTCGTTGATGCACTAAAAGAAGTCTGCGTAGCTAATATTATAAATGTTAGGATATTCCTATACTCCATCCTAGTCCCACCAGTATTTTGATCATTTACATTTTCAGTCATGCATGCACCTTTTAGGGTTTGCATGCATTCTAGGGTTTGCATGCATTTTGCATGCATCCCAGTCATCAGTCCAGCACCTAGCCCTCAGTTAGCCAGCCCCCAGGAGCTTCTCACTATTCATTTTTAGCCCTCCAGTTGCTTAATGCGCCCTTCTTCCTTGATTTTAGGGAGCAACTCGCCCTTCTTCACCTACCAGTCCAGTTGTCACTCAGTCACACTCAGTTACAGTCAGTTACAGTCAGTTACACTCAGTTACAGTCAGTTACAGTCAGTTACACTCAGTTACAGTTAGTTACAGTCAGTTACACTCAGTTACAGTCAGTTACACTCAGTTACATTCCGTTACACTCAGTTACACTCACTTACATTGAGTTACACTCAGTTACACCTACCAGAGTTAGTTTGACTGATGGTTGACAGTTACTTGAGCATTGATGACTCCACTGATGATGATGAAGACTTCCAGTTGCGCTCCGATGATCATGAGGACACCTAGTTGTGCTCCGATGACACTCCAGTGATCCTTTGATCACTCCATGAAGGCTAATTCGAATTGCCACCTTAGGCATTCGAATTCCTCATGCATTGTATTATTTATATGTCCATTTGTGATTAATAATTTAGTATGACCGAAGTATTATTGCTTCTATCTGAGTTCTACTGTACCATATTATTCTGTTGCTCATTATACTGCATGTATCACTCTTCTTCTATTTTCTTGCTTAATCATAATTATTCTCTTGTGAGATACATCAGCTCTTAGATCTGCTGTGAGGATTTTCACATGGTATCAGAGCATGTTGAGAGTATTGTTTATCTCCATTCTTGAGAGTTTTTTGCAGGTTATTACCAAGATTTCGAGTTCAGCAGTTGCAGCAGTTTCTTCATTTTTGCAGCAGTAGCAGTTGCAGTTATTCTATATTGTTTTTGCAGGTCTTCTACAACTTCAATGAATTTAGAAGAAATTACTCCTCTTTCTCCATTCAACTATGATGAATGGAAACCAAGAATGATAGCATATTTGAAGAGCCATGATCTCTTTGATTGCTATTTTGAAAGAGAGTTCGAATCCTCTACAAAGAAGATTAAATGGTTGAATAAAGGTGACATGCACATTGGAAGAATGAAGCTTACTATGACTGATTACATATTGTACCCGACCATCTTTGATATTGAAACTCCAAAAGAGTTATGGGCTCATCTGGATGAAAGATTCGGCAAAAAGAATGATGGATTTGGTCCAAATCCCTTCAAAAGCAAGCAAGTTGATGCATTCGCTCCACTTGATGGTCTCTCAGATCATGATGCATTCGCTCCTCCTGATGGTCTCTCAGATCATGTTGCATTCACTCCCCTTGATGATCTCTCAAATCATGAACCAGTATCATCTCATATTGAAGTTGTTGACAAAGAACTTGCAGATTCTCCGCTCATGCTCAAACTTTCTTCTCTTTCTGTGCCAGCTCACACTCTAGATATTGCAGAAGGTCCTAAATCCTCTCTTGCACCAGAGTTTGTTGGTTTGCATCATGATCACATGATTATTTCGGAGGTAACATCAGCTATTGGAGGTAATGCATTCGCTCCTCTTCAGCAAACATCTCTTATTTACTACTATATGATCATTAGCACATGCTTTCAGAAGGTTATTGAAGAATATGGCCATTGCCACCCGCTTGAGATAATTTCTCATGCATATGATAGTTTTGATCTCATCCTTGCTGGTTCAAAGGAGATCTCAAGAAACTGTTTTGAAAGTCTTAAATCTGATTTTGATTTCAAGCAAACATGTAATAGTTATTTTTGGCATAATCTCACCCATGGTGGTTCAAAGGAGAAGACAAAAGACTATATGCACTTTCACAAATTTGATCCTACCTCAGCTGATTCGAATCACAGGTTCAAGGATCATTCTCATACTATTGGATTTGTTCTCATCACATTCGATCTGAAGAGCAAGTACAAGCACATGCTTTTTGAGCATGATCCACTTCTTCCCAAGAAGAAGATACCTCCAGACATATGACCAAGCATCACACATGCTTGAGTTTGGAGCATTTATTTTTATGTGTTCCTTACAGTCTATTTTTTGAGGAGGGGGTATGTTTCCCATGAAATTTTCTCACTTCCTTGGTTTATTGATTGTTATTATTCATTGTATTGGGTGACCTTTGGTCTTAGTTACCAGGGCCCAGGATGGATTAAGGGGGGGTGTTAGGATATTCCTATACTCCATCCTAGTCCCACCAGTATTTTGATCATTTACATTTTCAGTCATGCATGCACCTTTTAGGGTTTGCATGCATTCTAGGGTTTGCATGCATTTTGCATGCATCCCAGTCATCAGTCCAGCACCTAGCCCTCAGTTAGCCAGCCCCCAGGAGCTTCTCACTATTCATTTTTAGCCCTCCAGTTGCTTAATGCGCCCTTCTTCCTTGATTTTAGGGAGCAACTCGCCCTTCTTCACCTACCAGTCCAGTTGTCACTCAGTCACACTCAGTTACAGTCAGTTACAGTCAGTTACACTCAGTTACAGTCAGTTACAGTCAGTTACACTCAGTTACAGTCAGTTACAGTCAGTTACACTCAGTTACAGTCAGTTACACTCAGTTACATTCAGTTACACTCAGTTACACTCACTTACATTGAGTTACACTCAGTTACACCTACCAGAGTTAGTTTGACTGATGGTTGATAGTTACTTGAGCATTGATGACTCCACTGATGATGATGAAGACTTCCAGTTGCGCTCCGATGATCATGAGGACACCTAGTTGTGCTCCGATGACACTCCAGTGATCCTTTGATCACTCCATGAAGGCTAATTCGAATTGCCACCTTAGGCATTCGAATTCCTCATGCATTGTATTATTTATATGTCCATTTGTGATTAATAATTTAGTATGACCGAAGTATTATTGCTTCTATCTGAGTTCTACTGTACCATATTATTCTGTTGCTCATTATACTGCATGTATCACTCTTCTTCTATTTTCTTGCTTAATCATAATTATTCTCTTGTGAGATACATCAGCTCTTAGATCTGCTGTGAGGATTTTCACAATAAAAGGGAGCTCTCCCTTCCAATTATTCACTTGTATTTTGTCTACATGAAGCAAGCAAGCTGAGCAGTAGAGGAACAGAGTGTGGGAGAAACCCTAGCAGTTAACTCTCGACCGGACCCCTATTAGAGTTAAGTGTCTCTTGTCATAATTGTGAAATAAATACAATGGGGTTTTCAATTCTCCCAACCATTGAAGTTAGGCTAACGAAAAGGGGGAAAAATCTCACAATTGACTTCATGTTAGGAGGTTAAAGCCATATATAGCCATTGCAACCCTTTTAACCCTTTTAGGGAAAAATTAAAACCTCAAGCTTTTGCATTCACCCATAAGCAAACAAATCTCACCTTGGAAACCCTAAAAGACCTTCACTGAAAATATTTTTCCTTTCAGACTAACGTTGGGAGATAGTTGTTAGTAAAGTGGCATTGGGTTTAAGTCACAACTTTCTTTGAGAATAATTATGAGCCCACATATTAGTAGAAAAATGGGTAATAAATGACTAAAAACAGGCTAAAAATTGCATATAAATGACTAAGTTTAGTCATGTAACTAATAATAATTTATTGCAGTCACTTATAATGCGACTAAATACGTGACTAAATTTGTTTAGTCATTTATTGGTTGTTTTGATTGGTCAATTTGGTTGTATATTTAGTCATTGTTTTAGTCATTAATTGTTGTTAAGTGGTCATTTATTTAGTCATTGATTGTTGTTAACTAGTCATTTATTTAGTCATTGATTGTTGTTAACTGCTCATTTATTTAGTCATTGATTGTGACTAATTGGTCATTTAGTTAGTCCTTAAGTGCAGTTAACTGGTCATTTATTTAGTCATTGATTGTTGTTAACTAGTCATTTACTTAGTCATTGATTGCTGTTAACTGGTCATTTATTTAGTCATTGATTGTTATTAATGGGTCATTTAATTATTCATTGATTTTTGTAGATAAGGTACAGAGGAATCAAACCACCAACCTCATGCCTATAATCAGGTGCTCTTCCATTGAGCTAGTACCTTTTAAGACTTGGAGAAATGTCAAGAAACATACCTAGAGTGCTCAGTTATCATATATTATACATTTCTACACCCAATACAAGAATTGGAATAACATTGTATATTGGATGAGTAGAATTCCAACTAGACCATTCATGCATGGTACATAACTTCATAAAAATCTTATGAGTTAAATAGTGCCAATGCCTTAATTTGGCCAAATGAACAACAAACTCTAATGGACAATATTGTAAATTATGTGATTCCAAAGGATAGTTTGAATAATCAAATCGTAAAACATGGTGACATTTTATTAAAATTCCAATAAAATCTCATATTGACAAGATATTATTATAGATACAAAAGTAAACCATCTAGCCTGATACACAATACATAATCAAGAAAAAAAGCATGAAGGAAACCTGCAACTATATAAATAGATTCTATACAAAATATGACAATATGCCAATTCATAAAGCAATGGAGAAATTAAATTCAAGATCAGACCACTTATTTGGGGGGGTGAACACCAAGCCATGTATTTAATGGCACCAAACTTGATACATTTTCCTTAAGATGTCATCATAGTGTGAATATAAAACTAAAATCATGTGGAATCCTAGATAGGATAAGATAAGATAAGATAAGATAATTTTATTAATGTCCAACAAATGACCACAAAAGTAGGCCAATGGGATTGTGTGGTACCATGATAACAATACAAAGTGGGAGCCCAAAAGCAGCTCCTATAAAAATCTAAAAGTAGAACTCAAACCTAACTCTAATTCCACATATTGATGCATTTGACTACCACAAATCTATTTGTCCTTATTAAGTGCATCAAGGTCCAAAGTGTCCAAATACAACTTAGATGAAGTCTTATGCCTATGCTATAGTATCAATCCTTACGGTTCTACGGAATAAGTGTCCATCTCTTACTGCATCCCCCTTCTAATGATAATAAAGATCATATACTTATTTTCAACTACAAATTACTGATAATACAACTTTTATGATGTCTGTGTAGAACTTTTACTTATAAAGCTAAAATACACATAAATGAGTTGAATCAAGCCCAACAATCAAAGACATTTCTCTTCCCTCACCCTCACCACCATATAAAAAATTCTAACATCTACCATCACCATATAACATTCTATAGAATAATTTACCAAGACAATATAGTTAACATATAAATGACAACAATCAAGTAAAAACCGCTGTGAAAATATAAAACATGAACACAGATTTATACCCAAGGTTGTGTATATCATAATGAGAACAAAATATACAAGATATAAATAATTGCTTATATAATAGATTTCACATGATGTAACTGCAAAATTAAGAAGCCATGGTCATCTTTAGGTGTTTGTAAAATGAACAAAACTTGTGAGACAAGAATAAATTAGATAACATATACCTCTCAATTTCATTGCTCCTATGTGAGAGCATGATTGTAAGGAAAACATGAACCATAATTGGACAAAAGTGTTGCAAAGTATGGCCACTTATGATGTAATGTGTCCATTTGTAAATTGGCTTATCTGTTGCCTCTTCCAGTTTAACCAAGAGATAAAATCCTGCAAATTTGGCATATTACATGTCTACTCAAAACAAATAAAAACTAACTAATTAATTAATTAAATTGTGCAAAAGGATAGATATTCATCCCCATTTTGCGTTTTTAAGAATGGAGAAAAATCAAATAAAGCATACAAAAGCATAGAATGTGCAAAACAATGTTTGGAGTCTAGAAAAAACCTATTAAGTGGTTGGGATATGTGTTTATCCCTTCAATATCATCAAACCCGAGAAGATCAATGCAACGAAAAAGTAAATTTGTAATCTTATCACAATCGCCATCTATGAAGTAGGATGGATGGATTATCAATTGTCAACCTCTAGAAAATAACACCATTGTAAGAATTCAAGTTTTTTGCATTTGAATGTCACCAATAGTGTAATGTTGATGTTCATAAGAAAGAAATGGGTAGATTCTCCAATATATTTGTGTCCATAAGAAAGGAATGGCACTCATCTATGCAATGAAACTACAGATTCATACACCTTCAAATCTAGCATATGATCATCGGTGATGTCACAAGTTTACAACATTAAAGCCATGAGATAGATATTGAGAACCCATTACATTAACATTAGTGATGATTGTCAACACATAATAACATGAAAATAGAACATAATCTATAACCATAGAAATAAAACATGAAAATAACATTGATGTATGTTCTTTTATAAGCAAAAGTAGAGATGCACTACAATGCCTCATCTTTCCTCCCTCTGACCAAAATCCCCCATTTTTTCCATGAGGAAAGAGATTATGATAATAAAGAATGCTACCTTAAACACAAAATAATAATAAGATTTGAAGAAAAAGATTATTTTGTTGGAGTAATACATGAGAAACTAAACTAGACATGTTTACTAAAAGGAAATAGCATTACTGAGCATAAAACATTACGTGAGTATCAATAACTAAGTACTCCAAATTCATCTCCACGTCATGAACAACAGAAACTGAGATCAGTTATGAATAAAGCATACCCTAGACCACGCACACATCCATGATCGAATTTACAATGCATGCCTCAAGTAGATCATTCTTTTTTTGACAAACGTTCAAGCCTCCCTTGATAAATGAGAAATTTGGCTCTTTAATACCTCTCTCGAAGTAGATATTCTAGATAATAGACATGTATCCTTTCTTATGAGTTGGACAAGTCCATTGAAATAAGTGAACTGAGGAACACATATGCCCTCAGAAAAATAATCTCCCAAAAGACAATTTCACGTGATTATAGAAGCGATTGATGGCAATAATGAAGAATACTTTTAAACAAAAACTAATGCAGCAATTATAAGAATATGAAGAAAATAACCCAAGTCGTAAATTGTTTTAAAGGGGCGAAAGAATAAGATCATTTTTACGTACTCTTTGTATAATGGAGACCTTCCTGTCATGACATAAATGAACATGGAAACATTGTACAGTAGAAGCAATATAGGTTTAAAAAAGGACAATTATTAATGCATAAATGGATATTCTTAATTCAACAAACCAATTTCTACGAAGAAACTATTTCAAAGCAATCTAAACTATATAAGTGTGGCTCATATTATAAATACTTGTATAGATAATATGGGAATGTTTCATTCATGGTTTTATCAAAATTGAAACCTTGTGGATTTTCCAATTACAAAAGGAAGGCACAAAAATTAAGTTATTTGCCATTATCTACAAAACATATCCATGTAGTATAATCTGGCCAATGTAGACTATGGTGTATGCTTTAAGCAATAAAATAATTATTCTGCGGTTGTTGGTATTAAAGTCCTAACAACTTTGATCATCCTCTCCTGCTATGAAATCCTTTTTTATGAGCCGCTCCAAATTAATTGGCTCAAAACCTCCATAACTTTGATCATCTTCTCCTGCTATGAAATCATTTTCTATGAGCCGCTCCAAATTAATTGGCTCAAAACCTCCATTTTATTATGGAGGATTGTGCTTTTAAAATAATAAATATGTCATTGCAAGTTAACAAGTATTTGTCATAAAAAAAACTAGGATGTTATATTGTATTGCATGTAACATCACCATAAATATGATCACAAATGACAATTGTTCTATTAATACATTAAATGAAAACCTTTTTCATCATATACCATTAATACATACCCAATCATATCTTCTTACCCAGATCATGAATATCTTTAATTAAAAGGCATACACCATGAAACGTTTCAGCATAATCACCTTTATGTTTGTTAATTTCATTCTCTATATGAATAATACCTCAAGGTCCCCTCTAATTATCCATTCGTTGTTTAGCTTGCATATTAGAGACTATAGCCAATTTCATTGGAACATGAACAATAAGATTAGGCAGTTGATTCTTTCCAACAGACACTACAGCCTGAAGAAAATTAGCAGGAGTTTCCATATGAAGAATGGATGGAGGATGGAAAAAGAAAGAGCTCACTTCAGTATAGTCAACATATGTGCTATAGTCATGGAAAGGGGGAGAGAGAGAGTATGACTGCGTAGGGAGTGAGGGACAGAAACAATAGTTAGCTCCGTAAAACTAATCTTTTGATTAATTTTAATGGCCCACATGAAGAGACATGTGATAGGCAGTTACGTTTATTTTTAATATTGATTGATATCTTGAATGTTGTTGGTTAATCGGAAGAGTAGTTTCCAAGACTCCTACTTTGATGGGCAAGAGGAGTATAACCGTTTTAGGAAACCGGTCCTCTCTGCACCTATAAAAGATCTTTCAGAATACCCATCAATGTAGTCTGAAGAACGTATCAGCAAAAGGGTGGGAGGGAGAAACTGTTTTCCATCCAAAAATACTAAGAGGCGACTACACAAGATTTTTGCTCTAATGGATTCAGGTAAGTCATTAAAGATTGTTTAATTTCAGACTTATGTGATACATGTGATAATCATGACAATTCTAGGTCTTGAAATTATAGTAGATGTTAATTACACGGACTGAAAATAAGTTCACATGTCATATCAAAGCCTGCATTAAAGAACTTTCATGTTTTTTTCCATAATGTTTGCTGAATTTTTTTTTTGATCATGCATGAAATAATTGTTAGCGGTCCCCCTTATTATAGAAAATAACTTTTACAAGAACCAGAAAACGAGACTCTCGTAAATAAGTCATGACTGGACTTCAATTCGACTTCAAATTATATTGAATATACTTACTGGAAAATGAAACCACGTTATTCTATTCTAGATATTTCTTTTTTCTTCGTAATAGAAACTTACCATTGATCGAACCAATACTTGCTGGATTCATATAATGGTTTCAATAGAATCTATAACTATGTATTCATGTATTAAGTACGATTTGAAAGGAAATACAAAGAAAATGACTTACGCATTCATACAGACACGATTTGCTTCTTTTAATCATGCGCAAAGAAGAAACTAAAAAAAATAAAAATGAAATAGAGTCTCTGTTTTCAAATTGTTGAGTAGTAATGATATTGAATATATTAATAGCTACTTCTGTAATTACTTCTGTAACTATTCACTCATTGATTTAAAATATTTTAATAGTTACTCTGTAATTACTTGTGTAACTATTCATTGTTGATTTAATGTATATGCAAAGGTATTATATTTGAGGCCTATATTATGGTACGATTCGGTAGCCACCAAAGTGGTCCAACTGGAATGACATGTAGACATCAAGTCAAATTATCTAAATTTAATACTCGTTTCCTCGGTATGAAAATAATAATGACTTTGCAAATCGCAATTATGTAATCACAAGAATATTAGGTTGGCCCAAAGGTGCACCATTTTTAAGAGATTGATTAATTAGGATAGGATGGTTGGTGGGTATTCATGATTAAGGTTGGTACGGATACTCAAAGGTAACTGACTTACTTAGTTGTGAATATTTTATCAATTAGTCCTATTAGGTGAAAGGAAATCACCATAATTGTTAATAGTTTACCATAAGATTAGCCCAAAGGTAGGTCACGTGAATACTATTTATTATTGTTTGATCATGTGTTTTAATTATTTATAACTCTTAGCATTAATGTTGTGAGCATGAATTTATGATTGCAGTGTTAGTTCCTATTTCGCTACATTCGTATGCCTCTTCTGTTTCGATCTTAAATGGAATGAATTTCTCAGATTGGAAAGAACAAGTTCAGTTTCACCTCGGTGTTCTGGATCTATATATAGCACTTGAATCTAAGAAATCGGCTGATATTACTGGTGAAAGCAGTTTAGAAGAAAAGTCTATATTTAAAACATGGGAAAGATCGAACAGACTAAGTCTTAAATTTATGCGAATGACTATAGCAAACAACATCAAGTCAACCCTTCCAGAAACTGACAATGCTAAAGAATTTCTGAAATCTGTGGGAGAACATTTCCGAACTGCAAACAAGTCCCTTGCCGGGACACTGATGGCTAAGATTACCACCATGAAGTTTGATGGTATTCGTGGGATCCATGAGCATGTCCTTGAAATGAGAAATTTGGTTGCTCAATTAAAGACCCTTGAGATGAATGTGGATGAGTCTTTTCTTGTACAATTTATTTTCAACTCCTTACCTTCTCAGTATGGGCCGTTTCGGATTCACTATAACACTATTAAGGATAAGTGGAATGTGAATGAGTTGGCCAATATGCTCAATCAAGAAGAGGCAAGACTTAAGCAACATGGACAACATTCAGTTCATCTCACAACTCAAGGAGCCGAAAGGAAAGGGAAAAATCCTAGAAAGGGCATGAAGCGGGTATCACCCAAGGCATATGAGCCTAATCATGGTTCTCATGCTTATAAGAAGGAAAGGAATAGTGATAAGTGTCACTTCTGTAAAAAAATCAAGACACTATCAGAAAGAATGTCTGAAACGTAGGGAATGGTTCGAAAAGAAAGGTATGAATTTAATTTATGTTTGTTTCGAATCAAACCTAACTGAAGTTCCTTCTAATACTTGGTGGATTGACTCTGGGGCTACTACTCATGTTTCAAATACGATGCAGGGATTCCTTACAACCCAGACCATAAATCAAAATGAAAACTTTATGTTCATGGGAAATCAGATTAAAGCTCCAATTAAAGCCATTGGGACTTATAGTTTATTTATAGATTCCGGTTACCATTTGGATTTGTTTCAAACTTTATTTGTTCCTTCTATTTCCAGAAATTTAATTTCCTTGTCTAAACTTGATCTTGATGGTTACTCTTTTAAATTTGAGAATAAAAGTTTCATTTTTTTTAAGAGTACCTCTTTTGTTGGTTCGGGTATTCTTTGTGATGGTTTGTACAAATTAAAACTTGACGATCATTTTTCTGAAACTATTCTTACTCTGCATCATAATGTTGGTACTAAATGTAGCCTGATGAATGAAAATCCCTCTTACTTGTGGCACAAAAGGCTGGGACATATTTCCAGAGAAAGGTTACTGAGATTAGTAAAAGATGGGATTCTCTTGAACCTAGATTTTTATGACCTTGGGGTATGTGTGGATTGTATTAAGGGAAAACAAACCATACACACCAAGAAGGGTGCCACAAGAAGTACAGAGCTTCTTGAGATTATCCATACAGACATTTGTGGGCCTTTTGACAATCCATCTTTTGGTGGAGAAAAGTATTTTATCACCTTTATAGATGATTTCTCACGTTATGGTTATGTATATTTGCTGCATGAAAAATATCAATCAGTGGATGCCCTTGAGGTGTACATTACTGAGGTTGAAGGGAAATTAGATAGAAAGGTGAAAATCATCAGATTTGATAGAGGAGGTGAATATTATGGAAAGTATAATGAATTAGGGCAGTGTCCTGGCCCATTTGCTAAACTCCTTGAAAAGCATGGCATATGTGCACAATATACTATGCCTGGAACACCATAGCAGAATGGTGTAGCTGAAATGCATAATCATACTTTAATGGATATGGTTAGGATTATGTTAAGTAATTCAACATTACCTATGTCATTGTGGATGCATGCTCTTAAGACCGTTGTATACTTATTGAATTGGGTTCCTAGTAAGTCAGTTCCAAAGACCCCTTTTGAACTATGGACAGGAAGGAAACCAAGTTTAAGACACCTGCATATTTTGGGTTGTCCAGCAGAGGTTAGAGCGTATAATCCACATGAAAAGAAATTGGATTTTAGAATGATCAGTGGTTACTTTATTGGTTACCCTGAAAAATCCAAAGGGTACAGGTTTTACTGTCCTAATCACATTACGAGAGTTGTAGAGACCTGTAATGCCATATTCATTGAAAATGGTGAAGTCAGTGGGAGTGATAAAACACAAAATGTGGTTATCCGAGAAGTTAGGGTACAAGTTCCTGTACCTATGGCTTCAAAGAAAATTGTTGTTCCTACCATTGTTGAACAACGTGGCAACATTGAACAACAAATTAATGAACCACCACTCCATCATGAGACTGACACCAATGAACCGATGGTAGAAGAACCACAACAAGTAGCATTAAGGAGATCTCAAAGGGAAAGGAGGTATTCTATTTCGGATGATTATGTGGTTTATCTACAAGAATTTTATTTTGATGTAGGGACGTGTAAGGAACCGGTTTCATTTTCACAAGCCATAGAAAGAAATGATTTTGCTAAATGGATTGATGCCATGAATCATGAATTGAAATCAATGGACCAAAATGAAGTCTGGGATCTTGTTGAATTGCCCGAAGGATACAAGAAAGTTGGTTGCAAATGGGTCTTTAAGACCAAACATGACTCTAAGGGCAATATCGAACGACATAAAGCCAGACTTGTGGCCAAAGGTTTTACTCAGAAAGGAGGCATAGATTATAAAGAGACCTTCTCTTCTATATCCAAGAAGGACTCACTTAGAATCATTATGGCATTGGTAGCTCATTATAATTTGGAATTGCACCAAATGGATGTGAAAACTGCTTTTTTGAATGGAAGTTTAGAGGAAGAAATCTATATGGATCAACCTGAAGGTTTCTCCTTTAAGGGAAAAGAACACCTTGCTTGCAAACTTAAGAAATCAATATATGGACTTAAACAAGCTTCCCGACAATGGTACCTTAAGTTCCATAATACCATTACTTCCTTTGGATTTAAGGAAAACACCGTTGATCGGTGTATATATCTGAAGGTTAGTGGGAGTAAGTTTATATTTTGATTTTGTGTGTTGATGACATATTGTTTTCCACCAATGATCTCGGTTTATTACACGAAATCAAGAAGTTTCTCTCAATGAATTTTGAAATGAAACATATGGGTGAGGCATCTTACGTGATAGGAATTGAAATATTCCGGGATTGATCACATGGATTGTTAGGATTGTCTCATAAGGCCTATATCAAAAGAGTTCTAGAGAGATTCAGACTGGAGGAATGTTCAGCTAGTGATGCCCCTATTCAAAAAGGGGATAAATTCAGTCTTATGCAATGTCCGCGGAATGAATGGGAACGAAAACAGATGGAAGGAATTCCTTATGCTTCTGCAGTAGGAAGCCTAATGTATGCACAGACTTGAACCAGACTAGATATCAGTTTTGCAATTGGTATGTTGGGAAGATACCAAATTAATCCTGGATTGGATCACTGGAAAGCTGCAAAGAAAGTGATGAGGTACTTACAGGGAACAAAGGATTACATGCTCACATTTAGGAGGTCTGGTAATCTAGAGGTAATTGGCTACTCAGATTCAGATTTTGTTGGATGCGTTGATAGTAGAAAGTCCACTTTTGGTTATTTGTTCCTATTAGATGGAGGGGAAATATCATGGAAAAGTGCAAAGCAAACTATCACAGCTTCATCCACTATGGAAGCTGAATTTGTGGCATGCTTTGAGGCCATGGTTCATGGATTGTGGTTGCGGAATTTTATCTCAGGACTTGGGGTTTTCGACTCTATTTCCAAGCTGCTGAGAATTTATTCTGATAACTCCACAACTGTATTTTTCTCTAAGAACGACAAGTATTCTAATGGTGCAAAACACATGGAATTGAAATACTTTGTCGTTAAGGAAGAAGTTCAGAAACAACGAGTGTCAATTGAACACATAAGCACGTTACTTATGGTTGCAGATCCATTGACAAAAGGATTACCACCAAAGACATGTAAGGAACATGACAATAGAATGGGTATTGAACGTAGCACATAACCGTTGCTAATTTTATGTGATGGATTGCATTATGTTATTTGTTTTATTTTGACACTTTGATATCTTAATAAAGGTGTTTTTGATTGATAATTTCTTTTTTAAATGTGTACGTACAAGTATAAGAATAAATGTATAATGACAGGAATAGTCTTTGACAAGGGACATTATTGTTGAACACCTTATGAATACACTTCTCGTTTATAGACTATATTACACAGGTTACTAGTGTTGTGGTACATGGAAGGGACTATGTTGCCTTATTGATGTAGAACCGCCATGACTCACATTAGTGGATTGTTTAGTTATACTATTATGATGACCAACTAAAAGTTAAGATGGATATGATTTATGGCGCGCTTAATGTCTACCTTTCTAAACTCTAACGTTAAGTTATCATATGTGCCAAGTGGGAGAATGTAAAGCTAATCTTTTGATTAATTTTAATGGCCCACATGAAGAGACATGTGATAGGTAGTTACGTTTATTTTTAATATTTATTAATATATTCAATGTTGTTGGTTAATCGGAAGAGTAGTTTCCAAGACTCCTACTTTGATGGGAAAGAGGAGTATAACCATTTTAGGAAACCGGTCCTCTCTCCACCTATAAAAGATCTTCCAGAATACCCATCACTATAGTTTGAAGAACGTATCAGCAAAAGGGTGGAGGGAGAAACTGTTTTCCATCCAAAAAGACTAAGAGGCGACTGCACAAGAATTTTGCACTAATGGATTCAGGTAAATCATTAAATATTGTTTAATTTCAGACTTATGTGATACATGTGATAATCATGACAGTTCTAGGTCTTGAAATTATAGTAGATGTTAATTACACGGACTGAAAATAATTTTATAAGATCTACATTCAATTCATCAAAAGACCATGAAATAATAAAAATAGCAACCTTCTACACTGTAAAAATAGCTCCGAAATAAAGGCCATCAATCTCTGAGACTAAATGGGCATCCGATGGTGAGGGTTAACTAGTCCTTAGAGCTTCCATAGAGAAACAAACCAAAAATATGCATAAATACCACTACAATAGCCACAAAATCCTCTCACGTTCCTTCTCGTAGCTCACTGGTGGCCATTAATGACATGGAGAAGCTATCAAACCACACATGAAATAAATAAATGCAGATAATAATCACATACACAATAAAAATTGCTCATAGTACATTGTTTACCCTTAAAACCAAATGGAAAACTAGCATTAAATAAATGGATTCAGTCTCAATGCTTTATTTACTAGCAATAAGTAGGTTACAACACCCTCCTGATCACTAGGTAAATTATACACCTATAGTGATAGGGAACGTTCGAAATAACCCCTTTTTATGTTCCTTCAGCTTTACATTGGCCCCATATTTAGCAGTTTTATATGCTGCTTATATAAGCACCAAGGTGTCTATGAAATTATTGCTTAGGATATGTGGAACTGAGGTGCATCCCTAGAGTCACAAAGATTTTTCATCTCATTCCATGTACTAGTCACTAATGCCCGATTATGTGCTTGCAAGGCTTCCTATGAAAATATCAAGCAGTTATTTTTAATACAAGTTTGTAGAAGGTTCCAAATCTCTTAGAACTTGGGAGATGCATTCATATATAAAATTGCATATATCATAAACCCTACATATGAAAAATGTGGAACTAATAATCTCTACGCACTTATTTAAAATAGGATTAATACTACCTGAGAGAACTTTTTCCCAATAGAAGATGGTCCCCTTCATGATTGTAGAGTGCATCAAAGAAACCCAATGCTCAAGCAATTGTGAACAATCATTATCCTTGTACAAGCTACTAACTAGCATCACCACAACCCTGATTGGTTCTTTCAGTTGGTCGATGGGGAAGATATTATATAGGTCCTGGCAAAACATTTTATAACCTTTCCACCAACTATTTATCTCCTTGAATGCATTGTGTTTTCTAGTGAATGTCGAATGAGATATTTGCCTAGCATGATCTAAATATTATGTAGCTTGTATATCATTTTCAAAGTGTGGGGCACATATGAACCAATACGCTTACCATTTTCCAAATATAGACTATGTTTCTTGGTGTTCACTCACCCAACTAGCTCGCTTATAATGTTTGGACAAGGGAACATTCATCCCCTAGCTCCAATTAGAAAAGATGCACCATATAATCAATGGCTTCACTACTAAAAGTGGAAATTGATGAAACCACTATTGGGGCTACTCCCTTGTATGCCTCAAACATATTTATGAAAGTAATATTATATGGGACACCAATGTTGCGGTCAATGTCTCCATACACTAGATTGAACTTCGGTATCATTGGTTCGCTTGAGTCTTTCTTCTTTGTTTCATCATCTTCTCTCTAGTTATTCCTTCGAACCTATGCTTAGTAGCTCACACATTCACTAATTATTTAAACATTAACTGTTAGCTTGGAAATGATAAAAGAAATTTACTATACCTAAAGGCTATTGATATTGATGATAAGATAATAACAATATCATTATTGTGATCATGTGTAAAAACACAGATTACATCGAAGGTAAATTGAATTGAAACATCAACCCAATAATCGTCTCTTGCATAAGAAACATGGAGTGAATATATATATACTCATGGTGTGAAGTTCAAATGAGATGAAATTGATTTTATTACTTCCTATATAGCGATAGAATTGATCACATGCCATGCTTACTAACAAATTGCAAATACTATAAGTTCCAAGCAAACTATAGTATAACTCAAAATTTTCAATTCAGCAAGGCAAGGTAATAACACTCTTAGTTTTATGCTCTCTTTTATTATGTATAGATGGGTGTCATAATGTGAATATTACAACATGTGCATACACATTTGATGCAATAGTCGATGTAATATTATTACATTAGAATACTTAGATTATGGTAAAGAAGCCAAAGATGTAAAACCAATGGTTTAAGGAATTTAAAGTTAAGGCCTCGTAACCCTAATATTTCTCACGATGATGAATACAAATGATGAATCCCCCTCTCACTTAGATTAAATAAAGAACTGAGTTAGACAAAGGATAAAACTATCTATTTCCTTGATAATTCTAACCACAATCACTGGAATGAATGAGAGTGAGGTAGTTTCCCCCTAGGATCCTTAACTTGCAATCGAAAAGGTAATATATGAGGGAGGCATTCTCATTCATTGATGAGAGTGCGGTCTATAATGAAGGTGGATTTCCCTTTCTCTTCATGGTATACTTGACAAGTGCTAGATTCCTTTACCTGTTGACAATGCCTATATATCATTTCTACAACAAGGGTGACCATGGTCTCTTTTTCGTAATCCAATGGTGTTGAAAATAAATCCCCAAAGGTTTATCTTTAGTTGGATCACCTTCTGCCCCTTGATCATATCAAAATATTGATTCTTCATGGGCTGACCAATATTCAACTCTCTGTGTTCTTCTTCATCAGAGTCAATATTCATGTTGTCATACATGCTTAGATTCTATGTTGTTTGTAATAATTAAGTCTATACTTTTATGGTTTACCTCTGAGTCCACATAAACAGGTTATTTCCCAATTTAAATAAAAAACTTGTCTAATTCAATCGTTGTAAGTGCTGAAAGCACACAAGATAAAACAAAGTATTCACTACAACAACATTGACCAAATAGTAAATATATGCATTAACACTCTAAATGCATGCGATGGTTTATGTCACCAAAGTTCCAACTCTGCAAGATATAAAAATGAAATGAGCCATCATTTATTATGAAGAAGAAAGATATATGTTCTTCCAGCATTGTAATTTCAGTTTTATGCTCCAACTTAAACTTAATGTTCACTAGCAATGAAGGAAGAAATAATACCAACCACGGTGATCTTTGCTATGGAAGTCACTAAATCAATATCCTTGAAAAAAAAAATTGAAAAGAAAGAAGTAATTGAATGGAGTTCCATATCTGTCAAATGCTACCGAAAAAAAGAGTAAAGATGTTGCCAAAAATTTTAACATACAACTCTAAAATCCCATTCAACAAAGTTTTAGATTAAAACAGAAGCGGACTACATGAAATCACAGTAGCCAAAAAGGATTCATTGACTACTTTTGGATGTTACTCCTTTGCACCTTTTCACCTTTAATTTTATGAGGCTAGGTTAGCCACCAACAATTGTCACAAGACCATCATCGGATATTGGGCATTTATTTATCCATACCTTCTTCAGTTCTATGAACTTAGCTGAAATAGAAGACATCTCCAAGTCCCCAACACCATCACTATTGCACATTGCCATTCTTTCTAGAACGGGACAATTGAAAGCCAAGGCATTTAAACTCACAATTGAAGTAACGATGCCCATCAAAACAAGTTCATGTAGATGAGGACATTTGGCTGCAATGGAGAGTAACCATTCATTACCAATTATTATGGACTTTCCACTATCAATGTGCACTTTTATCAGTTTCCTACATCCATTTGCAATTGCATAAATACCTCGATCAATACAATGAGATATCCTTCTCATATAAAATACATCAAACCTCTATCACCTAAATGCATGTTTTCAATTTGCAATTCTGTTAGTTGTCGCAAATGTTTAGTGATGCTTTCCAAAATCTGATCCCAATACCCAGAATTTCGTGACAAAATGAGAGTCCTTAGACACTTGGACCTCGATAATAGTGGAGCAAATAACTTCCCATTCTGAATATCTTTCAGGCACACTCCCTGTAACTTACCTTTCCTTGGGCCTATTCTTTTCGTTTGAGCATCTAATATTCTGATCTTTCTTGCTTTAATATCTTCAAATTCGTCGCAATTCTTAAGTATTGATTTTAAATCCTTTCCTCTAAATACACATGACCCATAAGAAAATTTATTAATAGGACCACAAACGAGTGAGAACGACTCGAGACCCTCATTAGTAATCTCAATGCATCCCTTAAATTTGAGCTTCTTGAGATGAGTAAAACTCTTTCAGATTAAAGAGAGTTCCCTTTTTTCAATATTGCGAACTTTTCTGGACCATTTCAGATCCAAAACAATCACATGTTCAAATATCATGATCATGTCTGGGATTAGGTGGTAAATATTAGTTCGAGCCAAGAGAACAAGGCGTTTCCTGTTTTAGGATTCAATATGATTCCATCTACTGTAGACTAGAGAACACGTCTTTCGATCTTCGTTTGTGAGCTTATGTAAAATTTAGGCCAAGCATTCATCCGGTAAACATATAGTGGCATCATGTTCTAGATAAACAACAAACTATTCAACCTTGTTGGAAATATCATAATTAAGAGCTAATTGTGTATCTAATATGAGCTAGCTCTGTCAAACTCCCAGTCAGTCATTTTGTCAGTTTGCAGTGTCATATAGACAGTCAGTTTGCAGCCAATCTAGCGCACGTCAAGTTAGTATTTAAGTAACTGCATTAGTATTCTGCATATCGAGAATTCTTAGGTAGAAGTTTATTACAGTCTTTAATGAAACCCCGTAGCTTCGAGGTGAAGTGATCTTAAGTCAGTTGATATGAAACTCTATAAGAAGAAGAAGATAATTGAAAATCACAGAGAGAGATGTGTAAGGAGCCCAAGCTCTGTAAGAAGTGAAGACCCGTGAAGTGTATGAAGAGCCCAATCTCTGTGAAAGGTGAAATATCATTTTGTGTAATGTCGTCAAGTTGTTATAATTCTATAGTTTTAGGTATTCATATCAAGAATGTTAAATATTGCATGTCGCGCATCTTCTCCTGATTTACTTATGTAAATGTTGTTTACATTTACTGTGTAAAAGAAATCAAGATTTCCAAATTGTTCACCATGGTGAAAGTTCTATTTTAACCAAGAGTAAATGCGTAAATGTTTTAGTTCTTATGTACTAACAAGATATATTTCATGATAAAGTTTGTTTAAGAGATCCGTGAAGTTAAGATTAACGCGCAGCAAAAATGATTTGCGAAGTAAATAATAAATGTGAAGTCAAGTTCACGAATTTAATGAACTTCACATTTATGTGAAGTTCAACTATGGAGTTAATCTCCCCGCGCAGTTAATTTGTGAAGTAAAGTGTTCGGAAAAAATAGGGAAGACAAATTAGAGCAAAGTATTTGGTAGGAGAGGCGCAGTCCTAAAGCAAAGAAAAATAAATTATTTATTTACTACGTAGTTCAATCTTTTGACTGTGCAGTGTCTTTTCCCTTGATCTGGTATCAAATCCTAGTTTAGGGAAAGCAGAAATTGCATTTACAAAAAGGGAAAAGTGATTAAGAATGACTTCCACTCTTGGTAATTTGCAGACTCCAATCTTTTCAGGAAAAAAATATGAATATTGGTCTCTAATTATGAAAGCTTTGTTCAGAGGTCAAGATGTATGGGAAATAGTCCAGAATGGCTATGTAGAACCAGCAAATCTGGTAGCATATAACAATCTCACACAAGCTGAGAAGGATGTTTTGAAGGAACAGAGAAAGAAAGATGGAAAGGTGTTGTTCCACATACATAAAGCAACACATGAATCCATACTCCCAAGAGTAGCAGCAATGCAGTCAGCTAAGGAAGCGTGGGATACACTGGAAACTTCCTATCAAGGCTTAAACAAGGTAAAGACCGCGAAACTTCAAATTCTTAGAAGAGATTTTGAATCTCTGTCAATGAAAGATATAGAGTCAGTAGACTCATTCTATACTCGTGTTATTGGTATGGTTAATCAAATAAAGTCTCATGGAGAAAATCTAGGTGACCAAAGAGTTGTTGAAAAAGTTCTTAGAGTTCTTCCAAAGAAATTTGAATCTTTAGTTGTGACCCTGGAGGAAAACAAAGATTTGTCCCAATTTACTATTACTGAGTTGCAAGCCTCATTACTCAATCATGAACATAGAATCAGTGGTTCAGATACATCATTGGAAGGTGCATTCCCAGCACAATCATTCATAAGTCGTGGAAGAGGCAGAGGAAGATCAAACTCTAGAGGCAAAGAACGAAGTTCTTTCAGAGGAGGTCACAGCAACAGCCCTACGCATGGCACTGGTTGATGTCAGAATTAGATGCCTAGTCATCCAAGTGGACAAAGGTATGATAAATCTAAAATTCAATGTCATTACTGTAAGAGGTTTGGACACTTCGCATATGAATGCAGGAAGAAGCAGTATGACCAAGGAAAGCAAGGTCAATCGCAGTCAAGCAATAACAACACTCCGAACAACTCACTGTTCTTGGCACGTGCATCTCCACTTGAATGTAATGCTGTCCAATAAATCCCAAATGACATATGGTATTTAGACTCGGGCTATAGCAATCACATGACTAGTAATTTAAATATATTCTCTAGTCTAGATAAATCAGTTCAAATTGATGTCACACTTGGAAACAATATTCAAGTCACTGTTTTGGCTAAGGGTACTGTTGATATTCTAACCAAACAAAAGGAGCATAAATTTATTCCTGATGTTTATTATGTTCAAGGTTTGAAGCATAATTTGATGAGCATTGGAAAACTGATGGAAAAAGGTTACAGAGTTCACATGATAGGAAAGCATTGTGTGATCAAAGACATATATCCAAGCAATCAGTTAATAGTCGAAGTGCAGATGATAAGCAATCGCTTGGTTCCTTTGAGGATAAGGCCAATCATAAAAGGAAAAACAACTCAAGTTGTTCATGGAAGTTAGAATGAAAATTCTGAAGTTGCATTCAAAGCAGAAAGTAAAGAAGCAGAAACTCACTATGACGAGGAAGAAAAAGCCAGTTAAATGCAAGCTGCGTTTCAAACAGAAATAAAGGATGAATCCTGGTTATGGCACTTCAGATTTGGACATCTGAATTTTGGTGGGATGAAGCTACTGCACATGAAGGATATGGTGAAAGGATTTCCATTGATTGAAAATCCAGAGAGAATTTGTGAAGGCTGTATCTTTGGAAAACAACATAGAGAGACTTTTCTGGTCGAAAAGTCATACAAAGCTCGCATTCCACTTGAAATTGTGCACTCTAATATTTGTGGACCAATGCAAACACCATCCATGGGAGGATGCACTTACCTTCTCACATTTATTGATGATTTCACAAGAAAAAACTAGGCATATTTTCTAAAACATAAATATGATACGTTTGGTTGTTTTCATCAGTTCAAGGCACTTGTGGAGAAGCAGAGTGGTTACAGCATCAAGATCTTAAGAATAGATAGAGGTGGTGAGTATGTTTCAAATGATTTCTTATATTTTTGTAAAACTCATGGCATACAGAAGCAATTCACTGCACGGTATACACCACAGCAGAATGGTATGAGAGAGAGGAAGAACATAACCATTATCGAAATGGCACGCAATATGTTGGTAGCCATGCATCTGTCAAATGAATACTGGGATGAGGCAGTGGCAACTGCTATTTACATCATGAATCGATGTCCGACGAAGAGTGTGAAGAAAAAAGTTCCACAGGAAGCATGGATAGGTATGAAACATAGTGTTTTGCATTTAAAAGTTTTTGGTTGTGTAGCATACGCACATGTTCTAGATGAGCTAAGAAGGAAATCAAACAATAAAGGACAGAAATGCATTTTTATTGGGTATTCTAAAGACACAAAGGCATACAGGTTATATAACCCTGTCACAAGAAAAGTTATTATTAGTCGAGATGTTCAGTTTGTAGAAAATGAAGCATGGGATGGAACTGTGGAGAAGAATGTTAATATCATGTCACATGTTGAACATGATGACATCGCAGAAGATGTGGTTGAGACTCCGTATGTGAATCAGAACTACACAGCTCCATCTACTCCCAGGCCTGCGCAACATGTTTCAGCACAAGGAACTCCGACACAAGTCACAGTTCAAGCAACTCCAACAAGCACACCAAATGCAAAGCAAACTCCATCATGCAGTTTGCGCAGTTCGACACCAACAACTCCGACAAAGACAAGAACTTTGCGTGAGATATATGAGACTGGTACATCTAATTCATTCTCAGTTTTTGCATTATTTTCTCAAGTTAATGATCCTCTAACATTTGAAGAAGCTCTTGAAGATTAATTTTGCTCACAAGCCATGGATGAAGAAATAGAATGCATCGAAAAAAATCAATCCTGCAAATTAGTTGATGTTCCTAAGGACAAGGATGTGATAAGTGTAAAATGGATTTATAATACTAAGCAAGATGTTGATGGAAATGTGTAGAAGCACAAGGAAAGATGAGGATTCACACAATAGCCTAGCATAGACTTCAATGAAACTTTTTCACTTGTAGCACGAATGGACACTATCAGAATAGTTTTGGCCATCACAGCTCATAATACATGGCCTGTTTACCAAATGGATGTTAAGTCTTCATTTTTTAATAGTTATTTGGAGGAGGAAGTATATGTGGATTAGCCACAAGGCTATGAAGCTCTAGGACAAGGACACAAAGTATACAAGTTGAAAAAGGCACTCTATGGTTTGGAGCAAGCTCCTAGATCTTGGTACAGTCACATTAACTCTTACCTCATTCATAATGGATTTCACAGAAGTGAATGTGAGCCAACGCTGTACACAAAAATCAACAAGCAAGGTAATAAGCTAATTGTATTCTTGTATGTAGATGATTTAATATTTACTAGTGATTTTTGCATAGAGGAATTTAGATCAGTCATGGATAGTGAATTTGAAATGACTAATTTGGGGCTTATGAAGTATTTTCTGGGCATTGAAGTCCAACATACTGAAAATGGGATATTTATATCTGAGTTGAAGTATGCAAGTGATGTCTTGAACATATTTAAAATGTTAAACTGTAAGACAGCTCCAACACTAGTGATAACAGGTTTGAAATTGAGCAAGGATGATGTTGGATCCAATGCCGATCCTACGATGCTTAAAAGGCTTGTCGGAAGCCTTATGTATCTTACAACAACAAGGCCAGACATCATGTATGGAGTTAGTTTAATATCAAGATTCATGGAGTCACCAAAAGAATGTCATTGGCAAGCAGGTAAAATAATTCTAAGGTATGTAAGTGGAACAAAAGACTTTGGTATTTTGTATTCAACCTCAAAAAATTTCAAACTCATTGGATACACTGAAAGAGACAATGGAGGCAGCATAGATGACAAGAAAATCATGTTTGTTAATACATTTCATTTAGGAATAGGTGTTGTATCATGGGCTTCAAAGAAACAACCCATAGTAACTCTTTCTTCAGCAAAAGCAGAGTATGTTGCAGCTACAAGCGCTGCATGTCAAGCCATTTGGATGCGGAGGATATTAAGTGATCTGTCGCAGAACCAACAAGAACCCACAGTCATTTACTGCAACAATATGTCATCTATCGTACTGTCAAAGAATCATGTGTTCCACAAGAGAACCAAGCACATCGACACAAGGTATCATTTTATTAGAGACTTGATAAATAAAAAGGAAATTTGTTTAGAATTTTGCAGGTTTGAAGATCAGGTAGCGGGCATCTTTACCAAACCATTGGAAAAGGACACATTTCGGTATCTGTGAAGTTGTTTGGGAGTGACAAGTTCTGCCCAGTGAACTTCGTCATGCACAGAGCATGTTTCAGCTCTGAAATATTTTGTAAAATTTTATTTTTTGTTTAATGATCCCCATTAGCTCATAATTAAGGGGGAGTGTTGGAAATATCATAATTAAGAGCTCATTGCGTATCTAATATGCGCGGGCTCTGTCAGACTCCCAGTCAGTCATTTTGTCAGTCTGCAATGTCAGACAGTCAGTCAGTTTGCAGCCAGTCTGGCGCACGTCAAGTTAGTATTTAAGTAACCGCATTAGTATTCTTCATATCAAGAATTCTTAGGTAGAAATGTATTACATTCTTTAATGAAACCCTGTAGCTTCGAGGTGCAGTGATATTAAGTCGGTTGTTATGAAACTTCATAAGAAGAAGAAGATAATTGAAAATCACAGAGAGAGATGTGTAAGGAGCCCAAGCTCTGTAAGAAGTGAAGACCCATGAACTGTATGAAGAGCCCAAGCTCTGTGAAAGGTGAAATATCATTTTGTGTAATATCCTCGTGCAGTTAATTTTTGAAGTAAAGTGTTTGGCAAAAATAGGGAAGAAAAATTAGAGCAAAGTATTTGCTAGGAGAAGCGCAGTCCTAAAGAAAAGAAAAAGAAATTATTTATTTACTGCGTAGTTCAAACTTTTGACTGTGCGGTGTTATTTTCCCTTGAAACCTCACTATTCTCCAGAAAAAATGCCCATTGATGGAGGAGCTAAAGAAGAGTTGAACTAACCCATCGACCTAAGAGCTCAAATAGACAATCTTCAATTAGCGTAAGATTAACTTATGGGGTAAAGAAAAAACAAGCAGACAACAAACTTGATCTGAAATTTGGGTTGACAAGTTTTTGATTACCCTATAAAAAACTGGATTTTTTTGAGAAAAACACTTATTTCAAAGACTTGGGGGAAGTGTTATTTATGGCCCAACAAATGAAAACTAGTATTTGATATTCCCTTATTTTGATTTAGGGCTCAAATGTATCTCTATGCTCAGGAGGTCCTCATCGACCAAGGGAATGGAATATACAAAACGTTGAATTTGAGGGATGGTTTGTAGAGAAACCAACATATTTAAGGTGAGGCTCAAAAAAAACTCTCCAACATCCAAGAAGAGAAATCCAGTAATTGAGCTTCCAAATCAAGGCTTCTCGACATCCCAATAAGGAAACCTTGAATTGCAACATCATGTATATGGTTTTTAGCAAGGGAAACCTTGAATTCTATCCTCTCGGATATGAATTTTCATCGAACCCAATAAAAAAATGATGGATATGAAGGATCTTATGTTGGGACTTCATCTTTGATACTTGTGCCTACGCAACCTTTGTTTGCATCTCACATTGATTCCCCTATGGAGAAGAGGAATAAATAAGAGCATTCATTGGTTGGACCTTTATGCTGCCAACGTATACTATTGACACGCTTTCTATACTATACAAGCTATAGGATTATGAGCATCACCCACAAAGGCATACATGGAAGTCATTTTCTCACCAGAATCAAGATCTAAGGCCAGTGCAGCAACTCGTTGATCCACCAGAATAAAAGTGAGCTAGGTATTTATGAAGCACCCAATGAAAAATTGTGGGCAATTTCAGCTTCTTGGGAAATTTTTCTGACAACCCAACAAGGAAAACATAGCATTCAATATCCCCATGACTGATTCAAAAAATCCCACGCTAGAATACTAAGGACCTAAGCATCCTGGTGAACAATTCTACACTACTCTGCAATGGATTTACAAGGGATTCAGCTTCTTAATACATTCTTTTGAATTAAAATCCATAGATTTGAAGCTCAGAACGGAACTTTTGTAACATGGATCATTAAAAACAAAGAAAAACTCAAATCCTAATGTCGTTCATTCCTAGGCATACCGTGTGAGATCTGTTTGGCTTTGGATCGAATGATAGATCAATTAGTGAGTTATCAAGTACGCAACCATTGAAGCACTTATCTCCATTACCATTGAATACTACCCAGATTTCATGTGTTCCTTAACACAAAACTATTCAATACTATTGATCATGTTCATTGAGAAGTGGTTGAGAATAAATTTGCTTATCTATTGTTTTTTGTCTGGTAAAATCATGCATGGGAATAATTAATTTTCTTTTCCCTACAATGAGTCATGATTGTTTCTTTGTTACATGCCACCACCACTTTCATTAAACTAGATATTAGGGGATTCCACAAACCATGTGCAAAGGAGAAGCAACCACACCCAAGGATCTAAGGAAAACCCCTTGCAGTGACAGAATATGGAAAATTGTTAAGATATGAACAATATATTATTTGGAGGATGAAAATTCCTTTCATAAACAAAGAAAACATTATAAATTCCTCTATGGACCCTTAAGATATGCTCATCACAGATGAAGTTGAACTCTTTTTTGGGTATTAACTTACCCAATAATAAACCTGGCAATGAATTGCTCATAATCTTTAGATCGCCCTCCATCGAGATGGATGGTTTGCGTAAGGTGAAGAAATAGTCATTACATCCTTGTTGTGACTATAGAAATTGCAGAGAGAATAGATAAGGGAGGAAAATAAAAATAATTATGAGGTTATCATATGTTCCAGCGTCGAGCTAGAGGTTTGTTCAATAGGAAATTCATGTGAGTGAAATGTAGAGGAACACTTCTAGAGAAATTTTAATGCTATGGGATGATACATTTTCTCCCAACCAAAACCATTAAGGGGCAAAATCTCCATTCCTGAAGTGGAAAAACATCATTTAGACCCATAGTCGGATCCTCATCCCTCCTTTGCTCATGATGCATCGCACGAAATGAGAGAGGAAAATAAACAAATATATAAATTAATTTTTTTAAATAGGATGAGTAAAAGTTGAAAATTTCAAAGAGGAATTATATATGTATCAAATTAATTAAATTCCAAAACATTTCTAATAAATTAAATAAATGGGTTTTTTAGTCTATGGATAACTATTTAGTTGTATTTTTTATTCGATGATTAAATAAGTCATTTAATTTAGTCATTTTTAACTTAAAATCACTCTTATAACTAACTTTTTTAGTCACATTGTCATTTATTTGCCAAATTCTACTAGTGACAAGACTCCCACCCGCATAGATAACTTTCCAACATCCCCAAAGGATTGAGCTAGGTCGTAAAATTAAATTAATGGGGTTTGAATTTTTGTTTAAATCAACAAATCCAATCTCAAAAAATATAATCAACTTTTTTATCTTGATAACTGTTTGTTTTCAAATAACCTAAACACATATCTTTAGAAGGATTGTGCTTTGAGTTTTCACCACATCCACCAATATGTATGTTTTTGGAATAATGGTTGAATAAATAATCTAAAAGGAAAATTATGGAGAACATTTTTGAAATTTGTAACAACTCTAATTGTCCCATCTTTGCATTTCTGACATAAGCTATTTTTAACCAGAATATTGTTCAAGGAAACCATGAATTTGGAAGTTTGCTTACTCTCGGTGCTCTATAACCCATTATGGGGGAGATGTTGTTAAGTAGTGCAACGTAACATTATCTAACATTACCAAAAATATAAAAAAAAGCAGTAAAAAAATTCCATATCCACTCATAGAATAAAAGGTTAAAACCAAATGAAAAATAATTAAAAAATTCCATTTCTTGAGGTGTAAATTTTTTCCATATAAAAAAATTATATCTAAAAAAATTGGATCTCTCTCATGCTTGCATGATCCAATATTAACATAGATCTAAGTTGATTATAGTGCTACACCAAAATCTCATCACCATGAGTTATGTGTCATCCTTATGCAATAATCCATAAAGTTCTTGAGCTGAAACATCAGAAGAAAGGTGGTTGTCATTACCTTTTACCTTTTGTTGTCACCCTGACAAGCCCTGCTCACTGGTAAGGTGCGTCAGGTTCAAGGTGACACATTCTGGACCTTATAAGATTGCGTCGGTGACACAGTATGCCCTTGTACAAGGTGCATTGATATTCCCTTGATGCATGTTTCCCTTGTTCAAGGTGCGTCGCAATTGGTTAAAATGGATAAAAGGAAGCTTCGAGCGACTGCTTGAAGCTTGGGTGTCATGGAGGCTTATCCCTAGATACTTGGAAAGGTGTCAGTCGATCCCCTTACCTAGTGGGATGATCCCTTAAGCCTCTCCCCTAAATCCTCAACCTCTCCTATCCCTTTATCTCTATATATATGAACCCCCTCTCCATTGTGAAGAGAGGAAGGATAGAGTACCTACTTGCTGGTAGAATTTTTCTAGGATATCCTCTTCATCCATTAGAGGCTAAGCATTTGATATTGAGGCTAGGATTGTTGGAAGGAGGTTATGATGTCAAAGCATCGGTTGTAACACCTCTCTCTTTGTATTTCTTATCGTTACATTTAATACATATTCTTTCCATAAACTTTGTTGTGTTAATATTGTTTAGGATTGATGTCTTTGACTGCTGATTTAGATTGATACACATCCATGTGCTTTTATCACTTGTCTGTTTCCACATGTTATTGACTGGTTTTGCAGCTTGAGATCTGAAGATCAGGACTTGGATCAGCAAAGGAGAAAAGATATGCATCCATAAGGTAAGCCACTTCTTTCATTACCTTGCATTTTAATCAATCTAGGAAAGTTGTTTGTATTACGTACTTGCTTTGTTCTAGATATGAATCATTTAGACTAGGGAGATATATTTGAGTCCGCTCTCACATATTGTCCATAAACAAAATTGGTGACCATAGTGGGGAGAGTAGTCAATGATTTTGATTTCATTCCAATTAGCTACTAGCCTCTAAGTTGCATCTTCTCATTGGATTTGACCTTCAGAGAGTATATGGCCCACCAAGACTCTGCTTAGGATCATTAATGAACCCTCTACCTGTTTATTCTTGGAGAATTTTTTATTTTTGTTGCTCAGATCCCGCCCAACGCACCTGGTCAGTTCAACCCCCGCGTCACTATAATTCTGACGCGCTTGATCTATTAGCAGACTATGTTGCTGACGCTCTCTAATTGTTTACACACTGCATCACTGATAGGTTTTTGCGTTTGTAGAGCGCGTCGTTGGGTCTCCCAACACTCTAGTGCACCCTTGTAGGGCGTGTCTCCCTTCATTAGTTGACACTCAGTGTAGAAATCCTCCAAGTTGGTCTTTGGTTTGGTTTTTTGAGTTCTGTGAGTTTTTCCTTCACTACTACAGAACCTCATAGGCACAAGATACTCCGTCCTTGGCTTATTTTTGAAGTATAAGTGTTGATTAGAGTCTTACTTAGTCAAACAGGTGTTTCACTCGTTGTGGGAAATTTCAATCCCCCATGAGCGCACTCAGTATTGTGACTTCCTATCAACCCATCTGATGTGTTCGACCTGACTTCTGAGCCCTCCTATATTTGGTTGTTGGGGTTTTGCTCAATTTTGTGTGTTTTTGATATTTTGGGTGATTATTTTTCTTTGATAATTTCCAACCAATTATAGTTTGCAGTAGTATATTCTCTCATTTTCTGAATATAGTTCTGAAAAGTGGCATAATTCTCATATCTATTGGGTACATTGATTAGAAAATCAAAATTGTTCATTATCTTCATTTCAAGTTTTATTTCTTGGAATCGTTGTGGAGAATTGTTCATGCTTTGAAAACAACTATTAGAAGATCTTTGAAAAGTTTAAAAGATCGTTAATAGATTTCATTTTCTTGGTTCTGAAAGTTATTCATCATTTCCGTGAAGATTTCAAGCACATTTGAAATTTTGTAAAGCATTCCAAAGATAGGAAAATTCTTACATTTTTTTATTTTCTTCCCATTTTTTGTATCATTATTTTGGAAAATAGGAGTTATTGCATTCGAAAAAGAGAAATTTTCATTTTCATTTTTTTGTATATTTTCTTAACTTGAAAAGAGAAACAGGAAAAAACATTTGGATTTGGTGTGTTATTCATTTTTGTTGGATTGTTGAAATAATGCTTCATTAGTCTTTTTGGTTGATTTTGAAAGTATAGAGGTACTTGTTCATTTCATTATCAAAAACATAAAATATTTCTCCTTATTATAGCTAGCTTTCATCTAAAGAAAAAGATAGGCTTGCATTTTCATATAGGACAGATTGCATATGTTTGAATTCCAAGTCTTTCATGTCATGCATTCACTTAACCGTCGAGATAAAATTTAACGGCATCTTAGTTGAAAATTGTATAGAAACTTGTGTGTTAAGTTAGAGACATGTTCCGATGTCTTTAAGCATGGAAGCTGTCATTATTTTCCTGCATTGCATCCCGATGACTTGTAGTTATTCCACGTGCCAATCGATATATCGAACGTCCTTTCACGTACCTTCGAGTATATAGAAATGTACTTCATGTACTTGATAGTATATCTGAAGTCTCCTATCGTGCAGTTGTGCATTAGACAACACCACTACGGATTTGAGCTCCCACGTACCTTGAGTATATCAAGAGACCCCACTAGGATTCCTGTAACCAACTGAGTTAACCATTGGCCATCTTGGCATGGAGATACATAGAGAAAAACACTCGGGAATCTACTATGCACGTGCTACTAGGTAGTTGGGTTATACGGTCATGGGTATAGTCCTAATCCTCCCTGGTTAGTGCTCTGATATATTGGTTTGATTATAACTGTTGGAACATGTGGTATATCACGAGTTGCAACGCCTTGATAATCTTGTGAGGTTCCAGACTATTGAATCCCACCTATCACATAATTTTGCTTGCATATTTAGCTTGAGTAGATTGTGAAGTGTTTTTTTTTTATTTTGTAGAAAACTCTTAGGAGAATTTTTTCTTCAGTCATTCTAGCTGATCAACCTTTAAGAAGATCCCACAGGATTTTGAACTTGCCACCTGAATATCCCCTTAATTAGGAGGAGAAATCAGGAGAAAATATGGATCAATCTACCACATATTTTTCACATGAAGAAGACACTTATACCTTATAACCGGCAATGAATTATTCACCTCCCGCAAACCCACCTATCACTGATCCTACGGGACCCTTGATTTTGGAACAACCTGCTTCACATGACACATATTTTCATCATTCGATGGAAGGAATCCCAGATCCACAGATAGGATTTTTCAGATGGCCCTAGGACGACCCATATCACCATCTTTTGGTTCAACTGCATAATTTTGGGACACTTCTTTAGGTCAACATGTTTCCGATTTTGGATCACTTCCCATGGTAGAAGCTCTGCCTCGTCCTCAAAGTCTGCTTGGCTATAAGGTTCCCTATCACCACATTGGAAAATTCCTCGTAGTTGTGCTCATGCCACTCAACCTATTCCATATCCACCTACAAGCACACAAGGTCGAACATTTAGATCTATTTGGTAATCTCACAAAACTACAAAAAAAAATCCAAAATCACCTATTATGTGCGATTTTTCATTTCAAAAATCACACTTAGTGAACCCTTTCAATATCTAAATTTGTGTCTTGCGTGACTGTTCACTAGCCACCTACATGGCCCAATTTTTATGGGACATTTTTTCCTCAATCATGCTCTAGCATGACTAACTTTGACATGGTCATGCAAATTATAGTGCAGGGAATTCATACTTCAGTCGTGCGCTAGTGTGAATGCTTGCGAAACCATTGCGCTAATTTTCAACGCAGTTGAAGCTCAAAAATACTGCACTTTGTGTGACTACCTGGGATTACCTCGTGCTATCTTAGTGTGAGATAATTCATTTTTCCTGTGCCCCCATGCGCAAGAATACCAAATACTCACGTGGCCAATGTTTATGGCTAACAACCAGTCATATGGGCATTGAGTCCCCCTAACCTGAACTCTACCTAGATAGAAATCTAGGCGACAAGGTTCAGGATTACCTTGCTCTTGTTACTTAGAAAACAACTGCACCAAACTCAAAAAATCAACAAAAATTATCTATGAAATGCATAATTCAAAAGGTACATATGATTTCGAAAAGTGGGCCCCACTCCCATTTAATAGAAATTGGGCCGAACTTAAAACCTTCGCCACGACCAAACTATATCTCTATTTGACGAATCGTCCACGCCACCATGATCAGAATACCTAGATATACATTGCAGCTCCCTTTTCTCTTCGATCTAGATCCCTTCATTTGATATGCCTTTATTTTTCCCATACACCACAGGTGCACCATGTTTTGGTTTTCAATTTCACATCATTAATACCTTTATCATGTTCTTTACTACACTTGGGTATTTCTTCCATATGTGTAGGATAACGACCAACACATCGCCTCTTCTTATTTTTCCATTATAAGAACAAGGCTCCATCCTCATAAATGGTTCCAAACTGTTATCATAGGTATCATCTTGAAAACTGGCATATAGGCAATTCCGTCCCTCTACTTGCATTATCTTTACCAAATATTCCTACTAATAACCATAGGTTCCTCATCCCCAGTAATGATATGGCATCAATATCATTGTTGTAGGTATCATTCTCCCTCCATGGGTGTGTGAACCATTGCATCCTTATCATCATTTGGCACCCATGATCCCTTCATTTGATATGCCTTTATTTTTCCCATACACCACAGGTGCACCATGTTTTGGTTTTCAATTTCGCATCATTAATACCTTTATCACGTTCTTTACTACACTTGGGTATTTCTGCCATATGTGTAGGATAATGACCAAGACATCACCTCTTCCTTTTTTTCCATTATAAGAACAAGGCTCCATTCCTCATCAATGGTTCCAAACTGTTATCACAAGTATCATCTTGGAAACTGGCATATAGGCAATTCCTTCCCTCTACTTGCATTACCTTTACCAAATATTCCCACTGATAACCATAGGTTCCTCATCCCCAGTAATGATATGGAATCAATATCATTGCCATAGGTATCATTATCCCTCCATGGATGTGTGCACCATTGCATCCCTATCATCATTTGGCACCCATGATGTCAAACCCCCCACAAGCCCAATACATTTGATAAACCTTGAAATGATCAACCCATAGTTCATCATTTTCTAGATTTGCATTTACTTTCTCACCTTTAGCACTCAGTGCCATCAATTCGTCCGAACATGTTATGATCAAGAACCATAGTTGACTAATCATACCCCCATGAGCACTCTACGATCTGCAATATTCTTCGTACCACCACCCCCACCAACTGATGTAACTAATTCTCTCTAGTTATTCCCGCAGGAACCAACTATATGGCATTGATTCACGGGGCAATCGTCTTTGCGTTTTAAAGATACCATTCACACCATCATGGAAAAGGTTCCCTGACTCACTCAAAACCATGAGAACTTTTCCCAACATCAAATTGAACACCAACACAACAAAAACTGTGGGACCCCACTTATTTATGTACAAACATTTCTCCAATCCACTCAAAACCATGGGAATATCACTATTCTTTTGGAAGCAACCTCTGGTGGCATTTAATTGATGTCATTGAGTCACCCTATCCCCAAAATTATTCCTTTTGTGAGTCACCATCACCCTCAATGTCGTGTCCCTAAGAAATCCCTTCATCTGAAGTTTGTCTCCCTCTATTACACTTTGTTCCTTTATTTTGAAGAATGCTTCTTACTATTAATCCCCAAGTTGACATCGATTAAATGAAGTCATGAGCCTCACGCTTACTAGCTAGTCTTGTGTTAGCTAGTCTTGTGTTAGGTTTGTCATTCCAACAGTTGGTTACAAAATGATCTTGGTTCTTAGGATAAGACCCCCATATTATCATGTACTTCATCTCTCATCGACATCACGTCACTACATTCTAAGATTTGCAGTAGTTGCATTTGTACCTTGGGGTCCCTTTCAATCGCTATAAGATATTTCCTTGAACTAAGTAGGGAGATCCCTTAGTGGTCCATAACTTAGTGGTCTCTCCTATGCTCGATGTCAACACATATATCACATCAGGGAGATTCGTACGATTCAAAGGTAGCAATGTTCACATTTATAAATCATGGTAGTAGTAGTTCAATGAGGTCCTACCTTTACAAAAATCACTGGTATTCCGGTCCCCCACCCATGGGATCATCATGGTTATCAACAGTACTACTTCTTCACCACATGTAACATCATTTCTAGGTTCAGTTACTCTTGCATGGATTGGATCCACCTTCATCCATGCACCAATAGTATCTTGAGCTAACCCCTCTATCTCTTCTTTTTTTGTACCCTCTTGTCATGTCCCCTCCCTAGTGGCCTTGGACACTACTTGGATCCTCCCATCCCTAGGGGGTTTGAGTTAATTAATTAAATGAGAATTTAATTAATAGGGAAATTTTGAGGCAATTATTCTGTCGTAGTCAATTAAATATTAATTAATTAATTAAATTATGAAGTTTGGAGAAATTATGAGTTATAATATTTTTTATTAATAATTTTGGCTAATAAATGTTGGCAAGTGGTGATGACTGGACTAGGAGGGCGCATTGGTGTCAAGTGGACCTCACTTGTCTTAAGTGGCAAACTCTAAAAATCAGGGAACATAATGGAGGAGAAAAGAGGCAAGTCAAATAAAAGGAAACTATCAAAAGCCAGCAAAATCAGGCAAAAGCAAAAAAGATGGAAAGTAATTAAAGTGGAAAAAAACAAGAAAAGCAGTCAGAAGGATTTTGGCAACATCCTAGCAAGCTCACAAAGGCGCGCTTGCTAAAAACAGTGAAGGAGGGAAAAGTAGGAAAGATTCTAAAAGCCAAGAAGTTTCCATTTTCCACAAGGAAGGAACCCTTCCTCACCCACACGTGTGGATGGCTTGAGGAACAAGTCACTTCAGCTATTTATTCATGTTTCCAACTTCATCTCAGAACTTTTTCATCATTTGTGTTTTCTCATGCGAGCTCTGAGCCTCTCTGGTTGAGTGATGTGCCTCAACTGCTCCTATTGGGAGATGTGCCCCAAGGCCCCATAGTTTCTTGTGAGTGTTATTTAGTTCCAGATCGAGTTCTTGTATCCATTATCAGACACTTCCATCATTCATTGAAGATCTACAATCATTTAGAAGAGTAGATCTCTCATACAGTGAATTTACAACTAGTTTTGGTGAAGGTTCACCAGTTGAAGAAGTTAGCTCCAGTGAATCCACCCAAGGGTTGATAGAGAGTTATTTCAACCATTTTTACATACATAAGATATTCCCAATATCAGAAACCAGCTTCAGAACTGATCCATCCTTCTCTTCTGATCCATTCTCTCAACCTCACTTAGATTTGGAGGTGTTTTCCCTGTAAGAATGAGAAGAGTTGAGAATAGAGCCCCATTCTTGCTCAGCGACTCAATGTGCATCCCATACTCTATTTCATACCTTTTGAATACCAGAATACACTTTCATATCAGATATTTGATCCTCCCATCTCTTCTTACAACTCTTCTGTGGCTCTATGTAAGGATTTTCTAGTCAATAAGACACTGTATTGTTGAAGAGCCATTAAATGAGTGCAAGATTGGTTCAGTGAGTTATATTTCGACCTTCTGTTGTTGAATATAATATATCAGAACATTATAATACTTCATAATAGAGTATTTAAATTAATGAAAGTCATTTAGTAACCAAGATTGAGAGACTAGCTCATTGAGCACTATTTTGTGACTAGTTTTACAGTAATGACTACCAAATTCATTATGTATGTCAGTTTTTCTTTCTGTAAGTTGTAGGAGGTTGATAATACATTATATTTTCCATACCAGTCCCTATTTCAAGAATTTGGAAGCATTTAACCCCCTTTTGTAAATTTTGGAAATTAACTAGCTCTGTAATCCCAGCTTGGCCTAAAACTTCCAAATCACTCCTACTCTTTCCAAATATTTTTGAATGCTTCCCAGTGAATCCATTGAACTTATTTGACTGTCATATTTCATCCTTGTACCCTCAGGAACCCACCAAATCTAGTAAGCATATGCTGGTGCGCCCAGGAAGCTTTGGAGTAGACTTCATCCTAGCTGATGTTCGAAACATAAATGGCCCTAGTGCTTTGTAATTAGGATTCTTGCTCTGATATGATTATTTTCTACTACACATTCCTCATACATATTAAAAATTTGAATGTTCATCCTACCATCCTCATATTGAGTCTCAGTCCCCATCACTTACTTCCTACTCTGCTCAGAAAATTTGTCAAAAAAATTAGTAAGTTTTAAAAAAATTTGAGTTACAAATAATATCTTGGTCAAATATTCCCAAGGATATTACACCTCTTTTGGAAAACTCTCATGATCATGGATATTCCCACCTTGTTTTTATAAAACTCTATTCTTTGTTCCAACTACACCAATAATATTCCCCTGTGGAAGGTCTCATTTATCCACCTATGTTTCACACACTTTCAAGAACAACAGAGAGAAAATAAAATAAAAAATGATGCATTACTAGATTTATAGTACCCTCTAAACCTCATAGATTAGGGAGCATCTGTTAATGCTCAACTCTCGCACACATGTGACATTTTTTCAATTTACACAATAAAGTGTCATCAAAATATAGCATGCATCCCACTGAAGACATCCTCATAAGATCCAAGAAGCAACATGAGTCCAAAAATTCCCCAAAAATAGTCAAAAACTACAACCGCACTGCACATATCTATTAATATGCGCTACTGTGCATATTATTAGAACTATGGCCACATAGCCAGTGCAGATATTCCTTTGACAACCTTGTGATTGAAAAAAATGGTGGAATATCAACCACCAGCAGTGCCTTAAAGACTCATGAAAGCTCCATTGCCTCCACAAATTCGAATTTGGCTCCTCACACAGTTGGGTTCCTTAAATGGCCCCGTTTGTGTATCTTGGAGCTAAATCATGAGATCAAGGAGTTCACATTGGGATCTAGTTATTGCTTGGCCACCTCTTGGCCTATAAAATTAAGCCATGGGCATTCTTATTAAAGAGATAAATTAGAGCAAGGTTATGCTACTAGAATTGTGCTTGAGCTCCCTTATAGCTTACCTCTTCCCCCTTGTCTAGCATCTACCGAGCTCCCTTGCCATCTTCATTCAATGGGAAAGTGTTCTTCTCATTTTTTCTTCAACAAACTTAGCATATAGTATGGATTAGATAGAACTCCCTAAGAGGGATTGTTTGCTTCCATTGGAGCTCACATGTCCTACGTGTTATACATTCTTGACCATTGGGAAATATAAAAGTGGTTTGGCATCTATTGGTTGTTGGAGTTTGCATTCCTACCCCTTTGTTATTTGTTTCATTTTTTTTTTTTTGCTAACAACCACTTGCAAGATCACTTGGAGCACTCACCCACACAATAGGGGCACCTAATACTAAATCCTTGCTGCAACCTACTAGGATTTTCCCCTTACCAAGTGGGAAGGATTCACCCTTGTGCAATATTTTTCACAACAAAAACCAGGCCCTATAATACTTTATTATTGTCTCTTACATGCACCATTTTGTATGCACCTACAATCATCAACAAAGGATGCCAACGATATTTATTGGATTTTGCTAAGGCAATGCCAATTCCATTCACATGAGTTTGTTGTACAATATCCTGCAACACCACCTTATCAATAACATATTTTTGGAAAAATATTGGGTGGCTGAGCGAAACCATATATTCTCAAATATGTTCTTTAATTTGTCAGAAACCAGTCACCAAGCTTGGTTACTTCCTCAAAATCTCTTTTGGACATGCATTTTGTAAATTTCTTGTGCACTAAGTCATAGAGTTGGATTATGAATTGTTTGCAAATGTTTTTGGAATGACTGGAATATTTATGCTTCCACAAAAATTGGAAATAGACATACATGTGAGGCTCGTTCATAATCCATTTCCATCCCATTCCTCGAAAACTATTCATAGCATAGACTATATCTAAGAGATATGAGGACATATTGAACTTTGTTGTCTATACTACAGTGGCTACCTTCAATTGAACAATTGATGCTAGTTTATTAGTAGAAATAATAGCTTCCAAATTAAACTTGGTACTTGATAAAGTAACATGATGTAAAAGTGGCATCTATACCTCCTAGAATTGTGTAACATTAGTCTCTCCATATAATTTGGATAGCATATCTATGGCGATTCTATATGGAAACCTCAAGTTCCTGGTGAAATATAGGCCACTTTTCTTGAATCTAAATATCTTGTCTTTTAACCACATTTTCTTCATGAAGGCCATGTAGTCCAAATATAGAAAGTAACCCATTTTGTAGTCATTTTTACTTCAGAAGCCATGAACTTATAATATCTACTCAAGGATGCATGTTGGAATTAATCAATGGCCTCCTCATCATCATTCTGAATATGCATGTTAGTAATGTCGATCTTTGAGAGAAACTAATCAATGATCATGGCACATGGAAAAAAAACTATTAAGATAATGAATCATTTGGTGATATCCATAGTTTGATTTTAGGAATATTATTTATGTTTTTATTGTGATAATATCTAGTAGAGATAAGTTTGGATTGAGATCAAATTTGCTGAGTTATTTTAGGGACAACTATTGAGAGTTTGTAGGATCAAATTTGATTCATTCGAGGATTCTCTTGATGTATAAATATGTTCTTGATTAATGAAATATTTTGAGATCAAGTATATGTGCATTATTGTCCAAATTATATTGCTCCATTGTTGTCAAATTTATTCATTATGTATCAAAGCATTGTGAGAAAGCTTGAGAGGTTGTGAAGAGCAATCTAGTCATTTGGAGGATAAATTTGCTTGGTGGGATGATCAAATATAAGTAAGTGTGTGTGTGTATTGTTCGATATTTTTTGAGTTATCATCGTGCATGTTTCATTAGCAATGAGTGATCTCACACTACCCTGGAGAACTGTGCGCTCAGTAAACTGTTGAAAATTGACGTTGAAGGAGGGTCGATTTTGGATGTATTTTTTATTGAAGGATTGTGAAATTATTCACCAATCATGGCATGTAGTCATGCGTACAATTTATAATAAATTTTGAACCATAGACAGAGGCGTTCTATGATTGGCTATGAAACCAATCTGCAAAAGAATCCATTTGGGATGGTAATAGAATGGTCGTTGATTTGAATTACAGGGGTGGATGGTTTCATTGGAATGTTTTTTTTTTAAATTGTAAAGTGTTATCTTTTGTATTTGAGATGAGACTATACGCGTTTGACCATTCTCATGTGATTTGGGATACTATTCTCTTCTCGGCATGGCAATTTTTTTATTTTATTTTACAGTCTATACAACAATCTACCCTCATACCCTTGGCCTGGAAAGTTCTATTGCGATAGAATTAGGTTTACAACTGCGTAGTTTGAGGAAGAAGTGAAGAATATTCTAGGAATGTGTAGTAGTAATACCACAACACTTCAGTTTATGTTGGGATGGCAATGCAAATTGAAGTGGAAAGAATGTCTAGTATAGGTATGTGTATTTCAATTTATGTTTTATTTGGAAATATGTTGAGTGAATAAGGTTTTAAATATTCTTGGAATTTTCTTCATTTTCAAATTGTGAGAGAAGAGTTGGTTTAATCATTTGTGTATGGGAGTATGAGAAAGAGATTTTTTGGAATGGTGATTAGTCTCATTATTTGCAATTAAATTGTAAAAGAGATTATATTGTCTCTAATTGGGAGAATACGGTTCTAAATTTGTGAAGGGATTAGTTTTGTAAAAGTGATTCATTCACTTCATTATGCAAAATAAAATTTCTTATAATTGCACAAGTGTTGCACTCTTTCATTATACTTCAACATTAATAAAAGATCATTTTTGGTGGTGGTTGAGTCCCATTTTTGGTACAAGTGTTCTCGTCTCGAGGTGGAGTGGGACATTTTGTATTCATCTTTTCGAGTACTCTTTTTCTCTCTCACTTAATCATTTTCCAACAAAGACAAGCAATTTTAAAATCCCTAAATTAAATGGCACAAATGATTTCTATTGGAGAAAAAGAATGTATCCTATATTCATCACTAAATATTTGTGGGAACTTGTAATTGATGGTTATAATATTCCTTTTGATGAAGCATATCAAGCATTGGATGTTGATGCAAAGAGCGTTTTTAAGTAGATAATAAGGAGATATAATGAAGCACTTTCACTCATAGGTAATTCTATTAATGATGTTATTTTTCAAGAATCGGTGTAGCCACATCATCTAAACACACATGGGTTATTTTCTAGAACACTTATGAAGGTGCAACAACAACAAAATTGAAAACATTGAGTAAATTGGATAATTCCAAGATGTGTAGTAATGAATCCATGAATGATTATATCACAACAATGTAGGATCTTATTAATCAAATGAGGTTTTGCTAGAATATGTCCCGGAAATAAGAATGCTTCATAATATTTTATGTAGTCTTGTGCCAAAGTATCAAGTGATCGCCACTTAATAAATTCCTTAATGAGTCATTGTTGACACCGCCATTGAAAATGAATCCACTTTATGTTGGAAAAATGATGAGAAAACTACAATTTAGTGTTTGATAACGAAGAATTATTAATCATGGATAATATCAACAAATTGTAGTTGTGGTGAGAGGAAAAATGATCACAAACAAGATTTTAAAACTCACTTGTGCCCCAAGTAAGTCACCAAGTCTAAAGGCTACAAAAGTAGTGAATGGTAAACTTTGGAATTCAAGAATGGGACATCTAAATTTCATAAATTTGATGTTGATGAGAAAGACTAATGTGGTGAATGGTATTCCATATCTTGAAGTTGATAATGAGATATGTGAAGGATGCATACTTGGGAAACAACACAGGGAAAGTTTCTCAAATAGAGATTGGAAACTCAAAGATTATCTTGCATTGGTACATTCATATCTATGTTGGATGATGGATACATTTTCTTTTGGAATGGCAAGGTAGTTTTTAACATTCATTAATGATTATTATAGGAAAATTTTGGTGTATTTTTTGCAAGAAAGTTCAGAAGTATTTGTCCATTTTGTTCAGTTCAAAGAGATGGTTGAAAAGCAAAGTGGCTTGAAGACTCTCACCCTTAGATTAGATAATGGGGGAGAATATAAATCTAATGAGTTCATGGATTTTTACAAGATGAATGGTATAAGGTGAGAGTTTAGAAATTCATACACTCCTCAAAAAGATGGTGATACATAAAGGAAGAATAGAACCATTGTTGAGATGGAAAGGAGTATGTTGAAAACTAAGCAACTTGGTAATGAATTATGGGAAAAATTAGTTCATACAACAATATACACTTTGAACAAGTGCCCTACATGATCATTTTTGAATTTGACTACAAAGGAAGCATGGTCAGGATACAAACCTAGCATTGCACACATGAAATTTTTTGGGTGCACTACATATGCACATATTCCTAAGGAAAAGAGGAATAAATTGGATGATAAAAGTGTTAAGTGTATTTTCATTGTGTATAGCACATAAACAAGAATTTATATGTTGTTTGATCCCTGAGAGAAGAAGATGATAATAAGTAGAGATGTTGTTTTCAATGAACAAGTAATTTATCAACCAGCATATGTTCAAAGAAAGAATGAAGCTGTGATTCATGATGAGTCTAGTTTTCCAGTAACAAAGGAATATGAAAGTAAGAAGAAACCTAAGTGGTTAGTCAAAGGAAATTCTCAAATTGATATGTTGCATAGAGAATTTGAAAGGAGAATCACCAGATCATGTAGTAATGTAAATTTTGCTCGCATGATCCAAGTAATTAAGATGGAAGAACCACATAACTATGTACAAGCATCAAGTAAATATGAATGGAACAAAGAAATTGAAGCACAATTTAATGATTTAATGAAGAATAATAGATGGGACTTGTTAGCATATCTGAAGGGAAATATGTGATTGGTACTAAATAGGTGCATAATACAATGTATAAATCAGATGGTACAATTGACAAGTATAAATCTCATTTAGTTGCAAAGGGTTATGCAGAAAAGGAAGGAATTGATTATACAAAAAAAATTGTTCCATTGGTGAAGATGGATACAATAAGGTTGGTGCTTGTAGTAGTTGCTCAGTATAGATGGCCTATTTTTCAAATGGATGTTAAATCAAATTTCTTGAATGGTTATGTGGATGAAGAAATTTAAGTGGAGCATCCTAAAGGTTATGAAGTTCCAGGTAAAGAAGATTGTGTTTATGTTGTGAACATAACTAAGTAGTTAGTATTTAATAAATAATTAGGAAGAGGTGCTTCGAAAAGGCGTGACCTTTTGTGAAAGCTTATCTTACAAGCTTGTATAAGACTATACCAAATATTCATTATATTACAGCATTCATTATATATATATAGACACACACACACACACACAATACTCTTATATTTAATTATTAATTGTTGTGCTATATATATGTTCCCTTTATTGGTATCAGAGCGAAATTCTGACCACATGCATCCACTGCCATGCAGGAATTTATCTCCATTATGGAGTAAACAAGGAAAGAGATAAACACAAGAAACGATCAAGTGGGAAAATATTTTGAAAAAACTATTGGAAAATCTATTGAAAACATTGTTGAAAAATATGTTGAAAATGCTTTGGATAAAATAATCAAAAGAAACAAACCGAAGAAAATAGTAAAAACTATGGAAACAAGTGAGGTTTGATTGCATGATGAATCAAAATTACAATTGATTTGTGATCCGATCCGTTTGCATCCACAAGGAAACTTGTTAAATAAGATAGAATTGGAAAACCAAATTGAGAAGGGCCATAGACCTAGAAAAGCAATAAATAATGCTCAAGTGTGGAGTCACTTTGAAGAGGAATATTGTCTAGCTAATATTCTAGTCATTGGAACTAGTGGAATTGTGAAAGAAGCAATCCACATGAAAACAAGAGTTGAAATGGCTTGCAAGATATTACCTTGCGATTTTGCAGAGAAATAAATAAGGATATGGAGTGAACTATTTGGTCACATACATATTCTGTAATGTCCCCAAATTTTGATTTTTAACCATTTGAGTGAAAAATAATTAAAATTGGAATGATTCCATGGCCTACTCACCTTGTAAGGTTCATGATAAATTGATAAGGGGATGATGTGGGTCATAAAATTGTAAAGTATGGTGTCCAATATTTATGAATAAGGTGACATTAGAAAAATTGGACAAGTAGGGAACATTAGAGAAGGAATGGTGGACTTGGGAAGAGGTGACATATGGAAGGAAGCTCATGATGAAGGCATCTTGGGAGTGTAACTCACCACTAACTAAAAATATCCAGGAGGGGCGCATTAGTGGAAGAAGGAGTCAAAGTGGGTTGTAACCGTGGTTGTAACTCCCACCAAATGAGGAATAATATTTTAAAATCAAGGTGTAACTCCCAAAAGAATATCATTATGGATCATTTTCTAAGAATAGCCCAAGGAAGGTGCTTAAGGGGAAGAGTGGGCACAAGGGGAGTTGTAACTCCCACTAAACAAGGGAGGCATCTCCTAATTGGAATTCCAAATAGTATAAACTATCCATGAGACCAAAAATAACATTATAAAGGAAGCTAATGTGTCCCAAATAATCATTCTCTCATGAAAATAACATTTATTAATACGTTATTGATATTTTTGAGAGAAAACTCTAGAAGGATGAATGAAGAATTATAAAAGAAGGGTGAAGGAACCTATTGGGGATATTTTGGAAAAATTATTTATAAATTGGATAGGTCTTGAGGATTTCAATATTGGTAGATGTTCCCCTTGCATTTGTGATTGGTTTCGGTGCTAAAATATTCCACCCTTGTTGGTGTGAGAGGAGAGATCATATAGATCTCTCCAGTTGGGATTCATGGTAGGTGTTGAGAGAGATCATCTAGATATTTATACTGATATTTATTGATCAAAGTATGCTGTGATTTTTATTGTAGATCTAAAGATTCATCCATGTTCTAGTGTTTTATTCTGTTGGTTTTCTAGTTTTCTCAGTGTGGAGGGCTCACTTGCTCTCATATAGTTTTAGTTTTATATTGTTCTCAGTGTTGGACAGAGCACTTGCGTAAGAGTGTACACAATTTTGGAGATTTAAAACATATTATTGAATCTCTTTCTCAGATCCATTGTGTTTGGGCCTCTTGATATGTGGTTGGGGAAACTCTTTCATTGAAACCGATGTTGGTGGGACGAGATCAATCTTCTGGTTCTGATAGTTCTGTGCATTTTTGGGATGTGATACCTATTCCATTACGTTTGGAGCATCGTTCCCAAAGGGAAAAAACGTTTTATTTCACCCAAAAAATATTTATGTATGACCAATATACAACCATTTTAGTAGATACATGGGTTTCAACTGTGAAGAATGCACCAATACACATCTATCTATATATTTCTTGATTTTAGAGCATATGTAAGAGATGTCTAATATTGTAATGTTGTTCCCGTCAGTTTAATAACTGTTTCCATCCATTATTAATAAATATTCATGGTGATTTCTTCATATTATGTCCAAACAATTGATGTGTTAGTTAATCCATGTAATATAGATCTGCAATTATGGTAGTAAGATCTTAAGTGTACGTGATTAAAAATTTCATAAAGGTTCTAGGGATTCTATTGATAAGCCATTAGGATGTGTTTGGGTGTGCTCAAGTCATATAAGAGTTGTTTGGAATAATTTGGGTTGTTTTGGAGGGGTTTGGGAAAGTTGAAAATCTAGACAATCTATGTATGGAAATTCGATCTTGTTTTCCTGGATTCAAATTGGTGTTTGTGGATCTGCTCATGTATGGTAAATATGAAATATATAAATAATTCCTACTGCTCATTGAGTCAATAACTCCTCCCTTGAATGCGGTGGTGTTACTAGTGCTCCCTATGCTTCAAAAATAGGATTAAGAGCTTGCATACAAAGTGTTTGGAGAAAGTCATGAACTAGATTTAATAACCACCCACCAAAACATCATATTAGATCTCATTTGGAACATTACATTGAGTTCAAGATTATATTTAATTGGTTTCACATAAATATCCATATCTTAAATTATAAATGCATTCCTCTGTTGACGAACTAGAACATCTCATAAGCTTTCATAAATCACTGTCTGGATCAAGTTGGAAACCAATAATATTTCCGTTGGAAAGTTGGAGTTAATATTCTTAATTTTTAATTGTGGATATTAGAGTGGTACTAGAGCATGTTCCTCAAGAGATGTATGACTAAAGAGGAATTTCAAAGAAAATTTGAGGTTCGGACTTTCAAAAGAAGAAAATTTCATCAATGGCTATATTTGTAGATGGAAAAATGTTACCTTCATTCTTTCCTACCTCATCACCTGAAGAGAAGAATCCTACATGGGATAATATATCAAAGAAACTATATAATAAACAATAGGCGTTAGAGCATAAATTTTAGCAATGTAAAGCCTTGCTACCAGAATGCTCTGCATCATGAATCATGGAAAGGATGTTAGGTATCTTTACCAATGGAGTCACCAAAGGTTCCTATGATAAGATTGGTTAAGAAGGCAGTAAATTCACTGTCATTATTCAGCCATCAAATGATCACGAGGAAAGAAAAAATAAGCCATCATGTGGGAGACCCAAATAAATTGAAGCAATTTTCTGAAACTCGCTACAACCAAACGATAATTTGGATCAAAAGGAATCACAAATTGCAACCTTGAATCTTCTGGTTGAATGCAAAGTGGAGGAGCATGCCATCACAAATGGACCACAGAGGAATGATGAAATTGTAGCGCAAAGGTATGATAACAATTCTAATTTTTGCAGCTAAGTTATATTTCCTTCCATCAACATGATATAGTATCCATTTCATGTAAGGTTGATGGTCTTGTAGAATCTTTTAATGTTGGTACTCAAATTTTTGGTGTTAAAGATTAATTGCACGTTGTGGATTCATGCCACAAGCATTCTGATTTTGTATATTAGCCATTAGAAAATGTGAACAAGATAAAAACCCTAAGCAATGAGTGGTTACTAGGAGCTAAGAATGCAATGTTGTTGGCATCCCAAGCAAGAAAACCAAGAGGAAACCCTAATATGCTATGGGAAGATGCTTATAATTTTTACATATCTTATTAGGTTGTCGAGTTAATTTTTTTTAATATGGTGTAGTAATGAGGGGTTAAACAAAGGCTTTATTAGAGAGAGAATTGAAGATGGTTGGGTATGAATAGATCACTAGGGATTACCATAAGTTGAGAAGAAGAGGAAATCAATGTCTTGGGCTCCTGATCTTGCTTGGACAAAATGGAGAAATGATTAGCATATTGAATGAATTTTCCTTTCTCACCATAGGTCAATGTGGAGTCGACTTACTTATTTCTAGGTGATGTTTTAGCATGCTATCCTGTTTCAATGTTTTAAGGAGCTTGAGTAGTTGTAGAGGATTTATAGTCTTTGGAAGAATGTCCATACTCATGATAGGATTTGTGTTGAAAATGAAGTTGTTTATAATCAAATTTCTATAGATGAGTCCAATTGTCCAAATATAAAGTTACTGCTTACGAGAACCCTTTCTCCAAATCTACTTCAACACAAATCCTTGCACATGAAAACATACTTAATCTGGGTTTTGACTTGCCAATTTATTTTCCTTAGGGTATTTTGAATGGCTTCAAGAGACTCATCACTCCAACAATGCAATGGAAGATGAGGTAGTTGAACCCATACTAGGACCATATTAACCACACAAACCTCCAAATAAAAAATCTAGAGTCTATCTCTTGAGATACATTCCTCTTGATCCATAAAATAAGTACCACTTTGAAAGACAAGGTCCATGTTTTCTTTCAATTCAAACAATGATGTATACAATCCTGTAATACATAAAAATATAAGAAGTTACCTTATATCATTATATTTCACTTTAATTGCATCCACTAGTGCAGTGCTGTGGGAGACGACCACAAATCTATAAACTAGCCAATGGTATATTTGCCATCAAGAGATGAGACCATAATGAAAAGGAATAGAGGGAGAAAGGTTGACATCAGGGATTAAGGCTGCCTTCTTCATGAATCTTGATAGCATGTACTTCTATGAAGACTCCCTAAAGGAGGTGACCTAAACTTATAAAGCCAAATCTTTGGCAAAGGAGGAGATGGACTTCCCCCTCACAAATTCATTTATAGGAAGGATGATCAAATTAAGGTAAATAATATATAGAAGTGAATCAAAAGACTAAAAATTCAACATAATGCAAGTAAATGATATACAACATTCCCTCATCAAATAAAAACTTAATAATTTACATATAATACCAAAGATTATATAAATATGTTGAATTAAAAATAAAATAACAAATTAATTGAAAGCATTAATAAAAATTACATTTCAATGAATGACTCTTTGAAACAAATATGCATAATAACTATAAATTCATATTCTTCTCTTATACTACATTTTTATGAATATGTGTAAATGAAATATATAACCTGATATAAATGTGTAAAACAATTTCTAAATAAATTTTTTTATACATTGTTAAAAATAATGTGAACAATTTAATATAAATATATATCAACAATTCTCCCATGAACATTCAAAACATGTATTCAAACGTTTTTTTAGAATGTATAAAGTTTTAATAGTATAGGTATAACAATAAAACTAAATTTGATGACATAGGACAAAATAAAAAATCTAAAATTGAAAATATGATAATTCTTGAAAAAAAACATATAAAATTATTTGACAAAAGTAATCCAAGAATTAAAGTAGCATAGTAAATTCGGACTTGAGTTAACCTTAGTGTTAGCCTCAAATGTGATGTGAAAATTATATATTAAGAGACAAATAAAATTATGTAAAAAATATTAAGAATGAAACCTTATGTTTCCCTACATTTGGATCCGTAATACCCTTGCTATTAGCTCGAATGCGTCCACCATCTAGAGTGGGTTATGCAAAACTCTTCTGATTCTAAAGAAGTGTCTATGCTGAAATGTTGGTCATGGTATTTGGGATCATACTGGAATTGACCCGATTATGGGGTTGCAGGACGATTTCTGTCTCTCTCTAGCTTTGTTGAAATTTCTTCACTCTAGGAAGATCGTGGTCCTTTCGCAACTTTATTCTGGTCGAAATAAGGATGACTTTTTCTCTTCTTGGCTTCAGTCGGATGATCTGGGACTTGTAGGTCAAGAGGCCTGTGAGTGGAAAAATTATGTTATTAGAGTAAAGGTTGTTGGGATACGCTTGAAGGATGAACCTAATCGTTTGGTTTGGGATTGGAAAGACTCCAATGGTATTATATCATCGAAACTTGCTTATGACTTCCTCGTTTATGAACAGCTGCCGATGGATCCCTGTTGGTGGTGTACTAAAATCTAGAAGTGGAATATTCCATTGAAGTTGGGTTGTTTTTTGTGGTTATGTTTGGATAATAAGGTTCTCAAATGGGATAACTTGCTTAAACGAGGATTCATTGGACCCGGTTATTGTTTCCTCTATGCAAACGATGCTAAAACTATGTCTCACTTATTTGTGCATTGTCCTTTCTTTATTGTTGTCTGGAATTCTTGTCAAAATATTATGAACTTTGTGGATGCTTGGAAAGGTTACACCTTTCTGGATTATATGGGCAGTTGGTTTCACAGGAAGTCTTTTTATCGTGAGCTCCCTTTGTTTGTTATTTGGGAAGTATGGAAATGCAGGAACTCTACTATTTTTTATGGAATTTGTCCAAGACCTCTACTGGTTGTGTTTAAAGCCATTTACTTGTATAGGACATTCAATAAAAAGAAAGCTTATACTAAGCTCAAAACTCTCATCCCTCCAGTTTTTTATTTTGATATTTCGGTAGGCTATTTTGATGGAGAACAGTGGAATGGCTTATGCGAGGAAGGCATGGTGTTACAAATAAGGATGGGGCATATTATCTTTCTATGGATGGGGGTTGGATCGGGTACTAATACTCAAACGAAATTGTTGGCCTTATGGGGCACCATGTGGATTGCTCGGCAATGAGGTATTCTCAGGTTACAAGTGGTAGGTGACTCCCATTGCATTATCAATTGGATTGATGGGAAATCTTCCTTCAATGTTCTCCATCTTGGACAGTGGATGTCCAGAATTCAGGAATTGAAGGAATAATTTGAACGGATCTCATTTAATCATATCTTCCGGGAATTTAATAAGGTTGCAAATCGGTTAGCTAAGGCAGTTGTTGGACTGATGAATGGCCTACTCCACTATGAAGAGTTTTTGGATAATGTTCCTTCGGATGAAGGAACCTATCATATTTTCTAGTTTGGTTCTTTTGGGGACTTTTGGTATATGTTGGACATTTCTATCCTGGACGATGTTGTCTGTATTTGGTTCTATGGGGAAGGATATTTATGTATATTTTTGGTTAGTAATTTATACACCTGCTGGGGGTTGTACTTATGAAGATAATGTTTGTATGGTTTTTTTATGAGCATGAGAATACGCTATAAAAGGAATCTCTCTATGTATACACCTAATGTAACTTTGATTCCATAAGAATATCAAGTTATGTTTTTTTGGCTTGAAAAAAAATAATTCTTACACAACTACAGAAACATCCAACCAAATCCCAAAAATATAAATATTTAAAAAGTTGGTTTCTAAATAATCTTAACACGGATGTTCGGTTGAGCTGAGGCTCCCCTCGCTGTCGATAGTTTCATTAAAACCTCTGACAACTTTTACACAGTATTTGGATTTCCACTGTCTCAAGAGTAAGAGCATGGGCGTTCTGGAGCAAGCATTTCAAAACAATGATTTCCTTTTGGAAGTATGAAACAAGGATTTCCCACTTGCTATGGATTTCCCACAAAAGAAAAAACCAAATCAGCTGGTTATTCGAATGGATATCATCCCAAAAGAAACAAGCATGCACAAAAAATAAGCAACAAGCATGCAGAAAAAATAAGTTAATGGATTCCAATGGATATCATCCCACACAAGCATTCACATAGATTCCAATGCATATCATCCCAAACAAGCATGCACATGGATTCTGCATGCACATCATACAAGAAAATGTGTTCAATTTTGAACGATGCACAAAAATAAGATAATGGTAAGACCAATTAAATAACAACAGAAATAACATAAACTTCTTACCGTAAGAAACGTGTGTGGGATGTGTAGGCACTCAAGATCAGGAAGTCGCTCCAAGAAATTGATAAGAGGACCACCCACCTGTTTTTCCCTTTTAAGCATCAACATCCAAGAATAGATATCAAGTTCCTTCAATGATTTGAAGAATAGATATCAATTTCCTTCAATGATTTGAAGAATATTATAAAAGGTCAAAAAATTTAGCATTAATGGAGTGGGCTATTCTCTAGATGATTTGCACCCGATCCCACTGGGTACTGTCGAGAGAGCCCTCACGTCGTTAGGAAACCGGCTTCGTTTCCCTCCCTCCGGCTGTCATTAGAAAACTGTCGATCACTAACATGCGGACCCCACGTTGTCTAGAAACTGAAAAATCCTGAGTTTGAATGAGGAACTGCACCTCAACCAACCAACCTGCAAGGGCTTTAAAAATACATTAAACGATATGTGCACATCCTCTTTCGGGATGGCATTTCTGGTAGAATTTGAATTTTGAAATTTAAAATGCCCACGCTCCACAAATTTGAAACTTCAAATGGTGGCAGTGTGTAATGCAGATAAGAATACGAGCGGTGAGAGTTCAAGGAAAGTTACAGAACAGAGGCACATTCAGGTCGAATGGAAAGAAACCCTAATGGCACATATCATTAAGGCTCTGTCCAAATGATATAAGATTAAATGAAATGCTGCTTTACGAACTTTCTCATGCATTTGTCAAACTCCATTTGGAATGCATAAGTAATTTGACTGGACTGGCATTTCATTGGAATTGGGGCATAAACGTGTTTTCGGCAAAGAGATTTTTGGAGATAATAGGTAAATCATGGAGCATAAGCTTGAGATCCATATTTATTTTCTTTGCAGGGATTAGCAAGAGATGCATTACTACCGCTGTGTCTGGACTATCCGCTTGCTAATATTCGGATGTTAAAGATAGACATGCAGGTATATGATGATTTATGGGAGGTAAATCCCTGTTTGTGGATGCTTGTTGCAGATCACTCCTGATCTAGAAACCATGGAAATCCAAATACCTGAATATGTAAAGGAAAAGAATCAGAGAAAAGGTGCACGAACTAATAAAGCTATTAGATTTGAGGACCGTTCTAGTTCTCTCTTTAGCTTAATTATATAATAATAATTCTTATTGTGGGAGGAAAGCGATTCCAAAGTCTGACTTCATTATATATTCTTCATTATCCGAAAAGAGAGATCTCAAGTGGAGATTCATTTTCCACTTAAAGCCAAGGCCAATTTTTGTTTAGTCATGGTTTGAAGGATAGACCTCTTTTTATGAGCCAATTCATTTTACATACAAATATATATAGATATAGATATAGATATAGATATATTAGTTACTGTCTAATCATTATTCTATTCTATTTGATAAATTGTGAAGAGCTATGCTTTGTATGATAGCCAAGTCTCTAGCATGTTCACCTTTCTTGTTGGTATAATCCTAGATAGCTATTCTTTAAAAGAATAGAACCGAACTCATATTTCTTTTATCTATTATATTCTGTTAAGAAGTAATGCTCCACAATTGAACTCTTCTAGATTTGTTTACTTTATCTTTTCTAGGATTTGTTGGGAGATGCACTGTATTAATAAAGAGCCTTATTCTTCGTTTTTTTTCTTAAAAGAAAAATATTATATATATATTGATATTGTTTCAGCGGTCTCTAAAATCAACTTCATTAGAAACAACATAGAAATGGAGAGAGAAGACATTGTTACACAAAATATAAAACTATTAACTATTGCAATATCTCATGTACAAATGATATCTCCAATATATAGAGATGAGAGAGTTGTTATCAGATCTAACAGTTTCTAAATATAGATGAGATAGGTTGAGATAATATCTCAACCACACACCAAACTAGCAGATAATCTCTCATCTATCAACAAATAAACACACAAGATAAACATTATCTCTAACATCCTCCCTTAATGTTTATCTCGAATTTACTTGTAGAGTAATCTTGGTCTTCATATGCACTTGCTATAGGATTTCATCACTCTGGGTTTTATCAAGAACTTTTCTTGTACCTGCACCTGATTATTGACGTCCATATGAAAATAAATCCATCTATCAGAATACATGGATGCTCAGCCGCTGTAACCGCCAATTCTCTAGGAACCCTTTTCAGCTACATGGTTCATCAATGTTAAATAGACCTTGGTCCTTCATACTCTGAGAATGTTTCATCTCAACTTTCCCTTTAACCACATCAAGCTAGAGCTTGATCCACACCCACTCTATGTATAAGAGGGATTGTTGGTAGGTGGTTTGATGAGGAAAGATCGCGGTACTGCTGACACCGCGACATGTTGGATGAATGCGCAAAAGGAGCATTTGGTGCCAAAGGATACCCCACTTGGCGGGTTTTAGGTCACTTGGACCATGTATTTTGTAATATTGAGTCAAGTATACCGAAGTTGGCGGGTTTTTGGGTCATGTATTTTGTAAGATCGAGTCATTATACCGTGGTATGCGGGTTTTTGGGTCATTAGACCAAGTCAGTTAGTCGATTGTCCATAAGTGTCGGTTAGGAAAGTGGACAAATATTGTAGGAGGTGGAAGCCTATAAATATAGAAGGATTGTAAGTATTAGAGGAGGAGGAGGAGTCGATAGATAAGAGAAAGAGATAGAGATGTATGCAAAGATAATGTTGGAGTTGTGCAGAGATTCATGTATTGCCTTTGGTTTGCCACAGTAATATAAGGATGATGATTTGGTGCAATCTGTGTGTTTATGGTAATGCAATTATATGTTTTCTATTGCTATGATGTGAATACCGCAATAATGTGTTACCTGTATATGTGAAAATGTTGTGATTAAAGTAATATGCGATCTCTGTTTCTGGTAATATTAAATGTTGCGATGTACTAGAAATTCATGATGAATGTTTGGAATTGTTGTTAATACCATATTGCCGCAACTTGCCTCCTCCCTCGGCAGAAACATGGTTCCGTCTGCTCTTCCTGGATGCCTCGGGTGAGACCTCATCCGCTCTGCGGGTGTTGTTGGGTGGGCTCAAACCTGCCCAAGCCGGTGCCCAGGGAGACTATGGTATGGGTCGACAGCTGGTGGACCCCTATCGACTGTGAGGTCGCGACTTGGCCAACAAATGGTTCCGTTGCCAGGACCATGTGCCCAGTAGAAGGAGGTCATGTTGTGGCACCTGACGAAGCCGGAGATACAAAAATGGTTCGATCAGAAGTTGCAGGAGTTCGCTGAAGAAGAAAGCCGGAACACGCGATTGATGGTAGATCACTGGGTGGAAATATATATTCATGATGGACCACATGAAGGGTTTTTCTGTGAATTTCCAGTCATTCTATATGAATGGTTGTCGAATCTGACCTTCCAGAAAAGGAATTTCGAGGGTGGTGAACCGACGACTTGGACCCCGGAATTGATTCAGGAATTGTAGGAAGTTGATAATAAGGCATCGCGGGCTATCGAATTTTGGCTTGATAGCATCTTAGAAGGATATATTACAGAATTTGCAGTTGATATGAATAAATCCTATAGTGAAGCAGAAAGATATTTCTTTGATGGACCGAGGGGAAGGTTTTTGTTGCCGCTCCAATTGTCGATTAAGATGCTAATCTGCGAGAAAGGTATATTAAAGATGCACCTTGATCAGTAGACATCCTGGTGGGAGGATGCCGTGGGTACTGTGACTATTGGGGAATGACACATGGAATGGTAAAGGGGTAGATGGGTGCAGACCATGAGGAGACTATGAGTGAAGTCGAGGAAGAAAGTGGCCTTATGAGGGGAGGAGAAAGGTTCCGACAGGAAAAGAGGCAGAGGATAGGAGAAGGTCCTGCTGCGATCGTACTGCAAGACCATGAAGGAAGGCCACACGGGATGAAGCGACCACATAGTTTTGATAGGAATGACCAGGCTACGCCTAGGATAGAGGCAGGACCGAACCCCACCACCAACGCGCCCACACCTCCGCTCACTAGCTCTCAACCAACAAGGAAAACTACTTTGACACCGCCGAGTGCGTCGACGCCGCAAAAGTTAATTGGTAGTAGTAATACAACGACAGGAGGAAGGAATCCCAAGATGGCGGGCAATGATGCTAAGCTACCATTGTTCCATGGCAGTGCGACAGATAATCCAGAGTAGTATTGGTTTTTGTGTGAAGCAGTCTTGACCATGAAACAGATCACTGATGACGATGTTAAGAAGGGACAATTGGCCACAACGCTGGGAGGTCATGCATTAGATTGGTTCATGAAATTTGTCTTAGTCCCTACGGGGACTCCAGATAAGTCATTGAATGAGATTCGGGATGGGCTGATTGCTTAATTTAGATGGCCTAAGTCAGAGGCCCAGTATATTACTGAATTGAAGGAAATTAAGCAGTATCCCAATGAGACGGTATGGGACTTCGACCAGCGATTCAAGACGCTGATGGCAAAGGTTAGTTTTGATATGATTGTTGTCCAACATTGAGAATGGTTCATCACGGCACTACTACCCCATATTCGGCTACTGCTGATGCAGCAAAACATATCAACACCTAGCGAAGCTCTAGAGATTGAAATGTGATTGGAAGCATCACCAATTGGAGATAATGCAGTTGGGATGTCGCAGATACAGACATAGCTCGCTAACCTAACTATACAATTGCAAGATTTAAAGAAGAACAAAGAACAACACGATGAAGTATGGTGTACGTGATGTCGACGAGAGGGACATGCGAAAGATGATTGCCCACATTTTCATAGCTATTTGGTCTCAAGTGCACCCAATCCGCTGAATGGCGGAAGTGTGCCATGGTGTCATGTCTGCCAGGTGTTTGGACACGATCACGATAATTGTCCGTATATGCAAAAAATGGTCACAACCCCGCGAAATATGTATTGCACCTTCTGTAAGTCAGTAGGACATGACGACAAGGACTGTCGTGCATATGGGTTGCTACAGGAGAGAATGTGTGATGCATTCTAAGTCAAAGATGATTAGCATGCTGCCCCACTACAACCGCAGGTAGCTCAGCCGATGCCTCAAGCACAAATGCAGTTTGTAACGCAGCAGTTTGTGCCGCAATATACACTAGTGAACCTTCTGCAGCCTCAGTATGTGCAACAACCACAGTATGCACCACAAGGGAAAGGGATGCCACCAGCACCCATGCAACAACAGTTTAACCAACCTCAGTATCAGCAGCAGGGCAACTATAGGTGGTCGAGGACCTGTTCAATGTTACCACTGTGCGGTATGGGGGCATTATCAATGTGACTACCCACTGCTATAGAATCAGTGTACATTTTGTTCTGGTAATGATCATACGATCGAGAATTGTCCACAATTGATTGCAAGATGGCATGCTAGGAACACTCCACAGCTACAGAACCCAGTACACCAACCAGCACAGAACCCGGTGCAGCAACTAGTACAGAACCAACCCCCGTGACCACCGCCGAATGCTAATCCAAATGTAAATCAACCAGGGAATTTGGAGCAGAATCACACACAGGGTGCTAATATTGCGACTATTTCTGCAGAACCGCGGCCACAAGATGATTCGGTGGTTGTTGTCACTCATGGAGGTAAGACGACTAGGGAAGATGGTTCACGGCCATTGATTCGGTTAGCTAGTCAGAAGATGTAAAATTTCAACATTGATGTGGAATGGGAGACATTCCTCGAGGCACGTCGCACATTGGAGAAAGACCATGGTAAGGTTGTTGTTTATTATATGCCACCTATCTTTGATGCTACCTCAGATGTTGATCGACCACCACCAGGGATATTGCAGAAGTTCCTTGAAAGATGTCTGTCATTGGCATGAGATCCGGTTGACCTGGTTGAGATTGAGGGATGGTTGCAACGACTTCCGAAAGGATGGAAAGAATCGGCAGTCAATTCTTTACAGCGACGGAAGAATGGCAAGGAAATGCGAATGAATATTCAGATCGCTACTTATGATGTTGATTCTGTAATTCTTGATCTTGGTTTGGATGTTAACATCTTAACCAAGTAGGCATGGCAGAAAATGGGGAGTCCCCCATTGAGCTAGTCCCCTGTACATCTCCGGTTGACTAACCATGCAAAGGTTACACCTATTGGGTGAGTTTCGCAGCTCACAATTGATATTGAGGGAATGAAGACCTATGTCGAATTTGATTTCATTGAGGTATTTGACGGCGGAAGATCCTATCCTTCGTTGTTGGGGATAGGATGGGCTAATGATAGCGGAGCTGTAATTAACTTCAAAAAATGCATGATGACTTTTGAGAACCGCGATTTTCGAGTTATCGCTCCGTTGGATCCAACTGAAGGACGCCGATATGTTGAGCCTGTCAAAGATGACGATCACACTTGCTGGCATCATGCATTTAATATTTCTGAGGATTACATTCATCCTACTATTCACGATGAGTTGGAGTGGCATAGTGAGAGCTCCGCGTCTTTCGACTCCGATGATGCATTGGAACATTGGCAGAATCGCATGCATGAAGTATCAGTTCGGAAGTGTGGTTTAGTTAAGCAATATTTATGTCGTGTTGCAACAGAAACGATCACATTGCCTATCTATTAGGGGTTGCCTGGCTTAGACACCTTTGTCGCAGAATTTGAAGACCGTGTTCCAGAACCACAGCACTCACTGGCCTTGGAGGAAGCACTGAAGGCTACTCCAGCACATTGGTGGGCAACACATAAGAAATTCATTAAATATTGGTCACAGTGTCGCAGGTTGATGATGGTTCGATTTGGCAATACTAAGGTGTGTCACACTGGCAAGTATGATGGCCAAACTGATCCCGATGATCACATGATGGAGTGTTAACGATTGTGGCTCACGTGACCCAAAGATGAGTGGGTTCATGCTTTTGTCCATACTTTGGAGGAGATACTACGCTCGTGGTATACTGCAACTGAATTGCACCATGACATTACAACATGGGGAGAGTTGACGATCTGTTTCAGTCATACCTTCACATTTTTGGATGCCGACCCAGATGTCCATAACACTCTGCAACTCATCCACGATGTGATATTTCGGGTTGTTCCAGTGGCACGATCTGTTGATTTGCACATCCATAGTCAGATGCAGTCTCTCATGGAGTGCTTCAATGTTAGTGGAGGGCCAAAGGATGATGATGACCCCCGGAATATTAACATTCCCGAATCCGAAGGAAGTCGTGATGTGGTTCCACCTGTTGCGCCAAGTAATCCATTAAATCATCCATTGCAGCTTCACAAAATGAATATCGGCACTGAAGCTACTCCCAAGTTTGCTAATGTAGGGGATTATTAGGACAATGAGATGATGAGTAAGGTTACCGAGTTACTGCATGAATTCCAAGATGTGTTTCCCATGACGTTTTCCAAAATGAAGGGAATCCTGGGTGACTTAGGAGAAATGAGGATTCCATTGAAATCAGATGCTAAGCCAGTCCGATAGCGACCTTATCAACTAAACCCGCGACATAAAGAGAAAGTCAAGGCGGAATTTGATCGGATGTTGGATGCTGGTATTATCGAACCTATGGAAGAGTCAGAATGGATCAGTCCTATGGTGGTGCATGACAAGAAAACAGGCGAAGTGCACATCTGTGTCGACTTGCGGAAGTTGAATGATCCTTGCTTGCGTGATCCCTTCTCGACTCCGTTTACCGATGAAGTACTTGAAGGAGTGGGTGGCCAGGAGATGTACTCTTTCACTGATGGATTCTCTGGATACCATCAGATCCGTATTGCCAAGGAAGATCGCCATAAGACAACTTTTGTTACTGAATGGGGTTGCTTTCAGTACACAGTCATGCCGTTTGGATTGAAGAATGCACCTGCGATATTTTCCCGGGTAGTTGTTGCCGCCTTCAAATATTTTATTCAAAAGTTTCTGCAAGTATATATGGACAATTGGACTGTTTATGGGTTAATTCGGGATCATCTGGCTAATCTTCGATTGATGCTTGAGCGATGCTGACAGCACCAGATATCGCTAAACTTGAAGAAATGTATTTTATGTGCTCCATTTGGGATATTGTTGGGTAATATCATGTGTAAGCAGCGATTGTTGGTTGATCCATCCAAGATTGCACTTATTTTGGGATTGCAACCGCCAACCACGGTTAAGCAGTTGCGTGTGACCTTGGGTCACACAGGCTACTATCGCAAGTTCATTAGGGAATATGCTACGATTACTGCCCCTATGGAGAAGTTGTTGAAAAAGGATGCAGTGTTCCAATGGAACCCGGAATGTCAGGAAAGCTTCAAAACCCTCAAAGCGAAGATGGCATCGGCACCGATTTTGGTAATTCCGGACTGGAGTAAGGAATTCCACATCCACGTTGATGCTTCATCGGTTGCATTAGGAGTTGTATTGGCTCAACCAGGTGAAGGAGACATTGATCACCACATTGCTTTCGCCATTCGGAAGTTGTCTTCAGCAGAACGCAATTACACTACCACAGAACGCAAAGGTCTGGCCATGGTTTACGCACTGCAGAAGTTCAGGCATTATTTATTGGGTGGCCACTTTAAAATGTTTACTGATCATTCAGCATTGAAATACTTGGTCAATAAGCTTGTGTTGGGGGGGAAGATCTGTCGATGGCTACTTTTGTTTCAGGAGTTTGATTTCGAAGTCGTTGTGAAGCCGGGGTGGTTGAATGCTGGACCAGATCATTTGTCATAGATTGATACAGGGGAGGAACCGACTAATATCGAAGATGGATTGTCGGATGCCTAGTTGTTTTCATGTTTCTGCTACTAACCACTATTTTGATGATATCCTTCACTTCTTGGCAACCGGCACCGCGCCCGATGACTTTACCATGACTCAAAAGAAGCAATTGGTGGTCAAGGCTGCTGACTTTCAACTGATCGCGAGAGAGTTGTATAAATTAGGTGCTAATGAGATATTACGCAGATGTGTTTTGCCACATGAGCAAGTGCAGATATTGGCTGAAGCACATGGTGGAGTCGCCGGAGGACATTATGGTGGTCGGGCGACTTCCCAGAAGGTATTGCGTGCAGGGCTTTGGTGGCCCTCTTTACACAATGATGCAATAGACTATGTGTGGTCCTGTGATGTTTTCCAACGAACTGGCAAGCCATCTAGATGTGGCGAGATGCCACTACTAACGTAGGTGAAATTACAATCATTCGAAAAATGGGATGTGGATTTCGTAGGGCCGATTAATCCACCAGGGAAACGCACAGGTGCACGGTATATTATCACAGCGATAGAATACTTGACCCGATGGGCTGAGGCAACACCTGTATTTGACTACTCCGCTGCAACGACTGCTAGATTTTTGTTCGACTACATTATCACATGTTTTGGTTGCCCCAAGATATTGTTGAGTGACCAAGGCAGCCATTTTCTTAATCGCACTATCAGCGCATTGACGGAGGAATTGCAGATTCAGCACAAGAAGAGTACACCCCATCACTCACAGGTGAATGGGACAGTAGAGGCATTTAACAAGGTCTGGAGCATGCATTAACAAAGGTGTGTAATGCGAACCGCGAAGATTGGGATTTGAAAGTTCCCACGGTGTTGTGGGCCTATCGCACCACATGTAAAAGGTTGATTGGTCAGACACCTTTCAAGCTGATATATGGGAAGGAAGCCATTATGCCTATGGAGTACATTGTTCCCAGTTTATGAATTGCGGCTGTTACAAGCATGGATGATGTTGCAGCAATCGACGAGTGTCTAGCACAATTGGTGGCACTTGAAGAAGATCAATTTATCACTGGCTTTCATCAAGGAGTGGAGAAGGATTGCCAGAAGGCATGGCCTGATCTCCACATCAAAACCAAGTAGTTTCAGTAGGGCGAATTAGTGTTACTATATGACAGTAAGTTTATGAAACATCCAGGCAAGTTGCAGATGCATTGGCTAGGTCCCTACCGCATAAATAGCATTACTTCAGGAGGAGTGGTTCAGTTGCAGCGATTGGATGGGGGTATGCTCCCCAAATTGGTGAATGGTCACAGATTGAAGCCCTATCACACGGGATCGAAACAGTGCGATGTTTGAATCGCAATAAAAATAAAAAAGATTGCTAATGATTGTTGTAGGTTGCTTGGTGGTAGATGGCGCACCAACAGAAGACGGTATGTGCAAGCGGGAGAGGCTTGTGCTGCCGGTCTGAGAATCATGATGGTGTTTCACTTAGGCTTGCTGACGAATTCTGTACGCCGACTTTGGGAGGGTATGGTGAAGTGGTGGGATTACAGGCCACCCTCTGTGCATATGATTTCCCTTGACTGCTATGGTTGTATTCACACAGAACGATAGCATGTTTTGCATGTGGCACGCCGGACCAGAATGATCAACAGGGTTGTTCACGTGGTGGCATGTGGGAGCTCGGTTGGCCGCATGGTCGCCCCTCCACTGTGGAAGTTGGTCAGCTCATACACATAGATGAGAGGTACCGAAGCATCATTCCCCCCGTTGTGACAGAGGAGGGTCCAGTTATAAGTACCCCAAGAAGTTGGTAGTTCGCCATCCAGAAGTTGTTCCGACCAAGAGTGGTTATGCTGCTTGATCCCTGTGTGAGTTGAGCTGTGGGGAATTCCAAGGAGGCTATGGAAATTCTCCACTTTGTTTCCCATGGTAGTAGCTCAGGGGCACTGCGAGCCTGAATGATGAGTGTCCATGAGCGTCGTGATAACACGGGTGCACTTATGTTGTCTATGCTCGGGTCGGTGCCAAGGCTGCTGCGTTACACGTCGACAATGAGATGGACCCTTGGCTAGTCCTGCATCATTTAGTATGCAGTGGTTGTTCAAAGGGTTGTGCTATTTTTTATCAGAACATTGGTTGGGGTGGTAGCTCCCTGACCTCAGTCGAAGACGGGCGCTGGAGTGAAACAAATGTGCCAGAGTCATCCACCGTTCTCACCCCTTGGTACTGTTCGTCCTCTTTTCCTTTCAGTCAGCACTATTCCATGTGACTGGAGGATGAGTTCGCGATGAACCTGACAGCTGGTTAGGGGTTTCCTACTCTCATGGAGGGGTTATAGAATTGGTAGCCGAGGATCTGTATAGCCGAAAGAAGGAGACAACAACTCGTGATCCAGACAACAAGAACATATGCAGCTGACGTGGCTCGAAGGCAAGCCACAAGATTGTGTTTGGGGCCTGTTGGCAAGCAGTTTAACGAGGAAAGATCACAGTACTACTAACACCATGACATGTTGGATGAAGGTACGAAAGGAGCATTTGGTGCCAAAGGATACTTCACTTGGGGAGTTTTGGGTCACTTGGACCATGTATTTTGTAATATTGAGTCAAGTATACCGCAGTTGGCGGGTTTTTGGGTCATGTATTTTGTAAGATTGAGTCATTATACCATGGTATGCGGGTTTTTGGGTCATTAGAACAAGTCAGTTAGTCGATTGTCCATAAGTGTCGGTTAGGAAAGTGGACAAGTATTGTAGGAGGCGGAAGCCTATAAATATATAAGGATTGTAAGTGTTAGAGGAGGAGAAGGAGTTGATAGATAAGAGAAAGAGATAGATCTATATGCAAAGATAATGCTGGAGAGATTCATGTATTGCCTTTGGTTTGTCACAGTAATATAAGGATGATGATTTGGTGCAATCTGTGTATTTATGGTAATGCAATTATCTGTTATCTATTGCTATGATGTGAATACTGCAATAATGTGTTACCTGTCTATGTGAAAATGCTGCAATTAAAGTAATATGCAATCTCTATTTCTAATAATATTAAATGCTGCGATGTACTAGAACTTCATGATGAATATTTGGAATTACCATTAATACAATATTGCCGCAACTTGCCTCCTCCCTAGGCGGAAACATGGTTCTGTCTGCTCTTCCTGGATGCCTCGGGTGAGACCTCATCCATTCTCCAGGTGTTGCTGGGTGGGCTCAAACCTGCCCGGGCGGGTGCCCAGGGAGACTGCGGTATGGGTCGGAAGCCAGTGGACCCCTATCGAATGTGAGGTCGCGACTTGGCCAACAGGGATAACACTATGCGATTCCACACCACAACATGTATGGCTAAACATCTAAAACAGGTCTTACAACAAACCAGGGAAATCAACTTACCAATGGCTAATCTTTACAACTTGGACCAAAAACTCTTATGGGGTGTCGGGTACAATTGAACATGCACCCCTTGCATTACATAATGATATTTCAGGTACAACAAGCATTTTTAAATGCTTTTCTAAATAGCCAATTATTTATGATATTGACCAAGACACATAAACCTTTTAGAACACTAAGTAAATTCCACACAATTATACTATGCAAGAATACAACCAAATAGAAAACTGACACAAGAATTAAAGATTATAGAAGACAGCCACATCCTTGCTATCACTATGAAGCACTATGAGGATTTGGAGGTTGGGTTTCCCCTCTGCTATACCCACGCACTTCACAAATATGAAAATTTTTGTCATGGTGTGTATGTGAGGCGTTCTACTCCTAGAAAGACTCCAGCTGCCCATGACCATGGGCTTACTCACACCATGGTAATGTATATCCTTCGATGATATTTGTTGTTTAACTTGAAATCCAGTGCATAAATCATTTTTGTTAATGTTTGAATTGCATGTTTACTGCATCAGGAACCCGAGTTGTCTATTGAGAACCTCACATCGATGGTTGATGCAGCAGTTAGCGCCGCATCTGCAATGGCAACTGATCACACACAGGTATGTAACTATTTCAACATTATCTTTACATAGTTTATTATTGTTCTCTATTGTTTATTCATGCATTTCTAACTATTTCAACATTTTTTCATTGTAGCCACCACCAGCAGGAGCAGTTCCTGGCCCCCCTGGTTCGACCATCCTGGATGTTCAACCAACGGCTCCATCTGCTACACAAGCAACGCAATCTCCTTTGTCAGTTGAGGTGAGATGTCCTTCAGTGTCCAAGTGTTTCATGCACTTTCCATGCACCAGTTGATAATTGTTGAGCTAATGTATTAGTGTACATAGTTAGTTGAATTTAACAATTGATATTTAATTTGCAGGATCCAGAGATGCACATTGATCCTAGAGATGTGCCCAGAGGATCAACGTCGGGAAAGAACAAGAGGAAGCTTGAGTTTTGATAGTTTTGGATAGTTTTGGACACATGTGCTTTTGGATACTTTTGTATATATATGTACTTTTCGATACATTCAGTTTGGAGACATGTACATTGAATTTATTGTGCATGTACGTTTGGAGACATGTACATTGACTTCATTGGATACATGTACTTTTGGATACTTTTGGATATACATGTACTTTTGGAGACATGCACTTTTGGATACTTTTGGATATATATGTACTTTTGGAGACATCCACATTGACATTTCACTTATAAATGACTGATACATTTCACTTTGTATTTGTTCTTCGGTTTCCACGTGTTCTTGTGTCAATCTAATGTGTTGATTTGTGTGGATTATCTATTACTCATGAATGCACTATGTCAAAAGAACAAACTATTATATTCAAAGGTTTCAACGAATTCACTACATGCATGCACTAATTGGTATCTAATTAAAATTTGTGATTTTGGATGATCATTACAAGTTATGTCAAAGTTCTTGCTCGTGTAATTTAATCAAACTAAATGCAATACAATGTTTTTCAAGGTTTCAACAAACTCACTCATGCACACCCATTGCCATCAACTACCAATGAAAGTCTAACATTATGAGGTTCTTCTTTAAAAATGGGTAATATTTCCTTGATGATCGTAAATTGAAAACCATTTGTAGCCACTCATATAATACCATCTTCACTTATCTTTGTACATGATAATCCATATAATGTGCTATGTTTTTTAACCTAAACAATCATCAAAAACCTAGAATTATAGGGATATGACAAAGAACCTTATGGGGCACCTTATATATTACCTAATTAGTTCAATATCTATTGATCCCACATTCATGGCATTTTAAATTTGTTGCATGCTATCCATAATATATCATTTGATCATAATTAGGACATGCATCAATTGTTTGATACTCCTTTCTTGTATCTTTCATAAGGGCACACAATTCTCAATATGTGCAAGGTAAAGTATTTGATGGCTATAGGAAAATATTACCTAACAATCTATAAGAAAAAATCAATTTATGTACTAAATAATGGATATCGCAATGTAGTTATTACAATCACAAAAAATATTAAAAACTTATATTTATCATTAGAGTTATTGTGTATACATTAGGATCTTTGTCATACCATTGTTTGAAATGTCATTCAATACCTTCAATTTTATCAACATCAAATTAGTAGACAAAGTGACTCATCTTTGATCTCTTGTATAGGCCTTTGTGTGCCTTATCAATAAGATGTACATCATGAATATTATCATAGGTCTCATACATAGGTGCATCCTCATCCATGAAAACAAAGGTGTCATGGATCAACCTATTATCCCTTTATTCTCAATAATATTAGTATCATTATCTTCCATAGGATCAAATTCAACTCCATCACCCCCATTGTTGCTACTCTAAATTGCAGCCTTGGGAGTTTTGATCATGTGTTTTTGTCTCTTTAGGAGTTTTGAAATATTATACTCTTTCAAAAATAATATGGAAGTTCAAATATTTAAAAGTGGCTTAAATTATAAAATGGGCGGAAATTCACCAAGTGTCCCTAAACGGCATTTTCATGCGACTTGCAACTCGACATAACTCGAAAACCGGACGTCGGACCGATGAACCATCGACTCCGTTGGTCTCCTGGCATTCGATTACCTCTAGGGGGCCCTCTCCCTCATATCCCCATGGCCAAGTGGCTTCATTGTGCATTCATTTCGTAAACTAGGGTTTTGCTCAGTTTAATTGCATGCAATCTCGCATTGGTGGGTCAACTCTGTAAAAACCTCCCCCGAGCCAGTGTTGGCAGTGTTCCCACATCGGCATTTCCCACACACACTTGCGGGAGCCAACGGCACACAATCTTCCTACTCCGTTTGCTTTTTGGCTCCCGGACGGAAATTCACCAAGTGTCCCTGAACGACATTTTCATGTGACTTGCAACTCGACATAACTCGGAAACCGGACGTCGGACCGACGAACCGTTGACTCCGTTGGTCTCTTGGCGTGCGATTACCTCTAGGGGGCCCTCTCCCTCGTCTCCCCATGGCCCAGTGGCTTCATTATGCATTCATTTCGTAAACTAGGGTTTTGCTCAATTTAATTGCATACAATCTCGCATTGGTGGGTCAACTCTGCAAAAACCTCCCCCTAGCCAGTGTTGGCAGTGTTCCCACGTCGGAATTGCCCACACACACTTGCGGGAGCCAATGGCACGCAATCTTCCTACTCCGTTTGCTTTTTGGCTCCTTGACGGAAATTCACCAAGTGTCCCTGAACGGCATTTTCATGCGACTTGCAACTCGACATAACTCGGAAACCGGACGTCGAACCGACGCACCGTCGACTCCGTTGGTCTCCTGGCATGCGATTACCTCTAGGGGGCCCTCTCCCTTGTCTCCCCATGGCCCAGTGGTTTCATTATGCATTCATTTCGTAAACTAGGGTTTTGCTCAATTTAATTGCATGCAATCTCGCATTGGTGGGTCAACTCTGCAAAAACCTCCCCCGAGCCAGTGTTGGCAGTGTTCCCACGTTAGCATTTCCCACACACACTTGCAGGAGCCAACGACAGGCAATCTTCCTACTCCGTTTGCGTTTTGGCTCCCGGACGGAAATTCACCAAGTGTCCCTGAACGGCATTTTCATGCGACTTGCAACTCGACATAACTCGGAAACCGGACATCGGACCGATGAACCGTCAACTCCGTTGGTCTCCTGGCGTGAGATTACCTATAGGGGGCCCTCTCCCTCATCTCCCCATGGCCCAATGGCTTCATTATGCATTCATTTCGTAAACTAGGGTTTTGCTCAATTTAATTGCATGCAATCTCGCATTGGTGGGTCAACTCTGCAAAAACCTCCCCCGAGCCAGTGTTGGCAGTGTTCCCACGTCGGCATTTCCCACAGACACTTGTAGGAGCCAACGGCATGCAATCTTCCTGCTCCATTTGCTTTTTCGCTCCCGGACGGAAATTCACCAAGTGTCCCTGAACGACATTTTCATGCGACTTGCAACTCGACATAACTCGGAAACCGGACGTCGGACCGACGAACCGTCGACTCCATTGGTCTCCTGGCGTGCGATTACCTCTATGGGGCCCTCTCCCTCGTCTCCCCATGGCCCAGTGGCTTCATTGTACATTCATTTCGTAAACTAGGGTTTTGCTTAGTGTGGGAGTGTGCAATTTTTGCACACGGGGGTCAACTTTGGAAAATCATCCACCGGGCATGTATGGCTAGTGTTCCTAGCCCGAACCTGTCTAGACACACCTACATGACTCCCCGAAACCCGGTTTGTTGCATGGTTGGAGTTCTATGCCCCCGGTAGGTATGCAGCAGGTGTCCCTGAAGGCCTTCTGGTAGTGAGACGGGACGAGCCATAGAATGAAGACCGTGGCTCGGATTGATGAACCGTCGACTCCGTTGGATTCATCACACCGGGATAGTGCCAGGGGTGCCTCTCCCCTCCTACCCGGTGGCCCACGTGTCACCTTGCAGGTCCATCTTGGAAACTAGGGTTTTGCTCAGTGTAGGAGTGTGCAATTTTTGCACACGGGGGTCAACTTTGGAAAATCATCCACCGGGCGGGTATGGCTAGTGTTCCTAACCTGAACCTGCCTAGACACTTTGGAAACTAGGGTTTTGCAGGTCCATGATGATGATGATGGTGATGATGATGAAGATGTTGATGATGATGGCTTGGTCTAAGGTGGTGCTCTCAAATAGCTAATTCATTATGAAATATTTAACAAGACATGAATTAAATTTAATATAAGTGTATTGTTTAATATAGTGAGTGTTAAGTTTAAACCAAATAGCCAAGCAAGATCACTGAAAGAAGCATAATCACAAGATAACACACAATATATCCTGGGAAACCCTCATGGGGTAGAAAACCCAGTAAAGCTTTCCTCAATAAGATGATCAACCAAAATACAAAGATGTGCTCCTTCTCCTTGACTCCTTAGCAGATCTCCTCAACTAGTGCGCACTCTTCCACAAGTGAGTGAATGATCTAATGAGGAGTTCACCTCCTCTATTTATACTTGACTCTCAACTCACTAAAAGACTGTTGGGGCCGACCTCACCTGGAGAAGTCTAATAACCCCTAAAATATAACTACAGGGCCGACCCACACATGGTGGGTCTAATAACCCTAGTTAATACCAACCCCTGGAGGAATAAACATCTCCAGATACATAGTAGGGTTACCTCGGAGGAATGAAACATCTCCGGAATAAATAATGTACAAATATAATATTCTTAGAAGTTACAATATTCAACACTCCCCCTTAACGAGAAGGATATTATAACAACATCTGTAGGAACAAGGAGTCATTTACTACATCATCTATATATCATCGGAAGCTTTCTCCAATTCATCATCATCAGTAACTTGACTAGTTACTGGAACATCAACATCGTCATCAGCATCGTCGTATGATCATTAGTATCGTCATCACACGATCATCATCATCATCGTCACACGATCATCAACATCGTCATCACACGATCATCAGCATCGTCATCATACGATCATCAGCATCGTCATCATACGATCATCAGCATCGTCATCACACGATCAACAGCATCATCATCACACGATCATCAGCATCGTCATCATACGATCATCAGCATCGTCATCACACGATCATCAGCATCGTCATCACACGATCAGCAGTATCGTCATCACACGATCATCAGCATCGTCATCACACGATCAGCAGCATCGTCATCACACGATCAGTAGCATCGTCATCACACGATCAGTAGCATCGTCATCACACGATCATATTTACAGGATGATCAATCCTGCTCTCTTTAGGACATGAGTCCATGGATGATGCAATCCAGATCAAGTTCCAGGATGATCAATCCTTATCACAACTACAGAGCCAGCCCTGTCTCATGCTGGATGTATCATAAATACAGAGCCAGCCCTGTTTCATGTTGGATGTATTACAGCTACAGAGCTAGCCCTGTTTCATGCTGGATGTATCACAACTACAGAGCCAGCCCTGTTTCATGCTGGATGTATCACAACTACAGAGCCAGCCCTGTTTCATGCTGGATGTATCACAACTACAGAGCCAGCCCTGTTTCATGCTGGATGTATCACAACTACAGAGCCAGCCCTGTTTCATGCTGGATGTATCACAACTACAGAGCCAGCCCTGTTTCATGCTGGATGTATCACAACTACAGAGCCAGCCCTGTTTCATGCTGGATGTATCACAACTACAGAGCCAGCCCTGTTTCATGCTGGATGTATCACAACTACAGAGCCAGCCCTGTTTCATGCTGGATGTATCACAACTACAGAGCCAGCCCTGTTTCATGCTGGATGTAACCTAGAGTAATTCTAGGATTTGTCACGTACATTTTGAACCGAGGTTCAGGGACGATTCAGTCCTGTCATTCAGTTATCGGAGACCTCATGTCTACGGCTCTTCTTTAGGACTGAAGTCCGGGAATGATCCAATCCCCTCAACTGTCCACTAAGGACTTCATTCTCGGAGACCTCACGTTTACGGCTCTCTTTAGGACTGAAAGTCCAGGGATGATCCAATCCCCTCAACTGTCCACTAAGGACTTCATTCTCGGAGACCTCACGTCTACGGCTCTCTTTAGGATTGAAAGTCCAGGGATGATCCAATCCCCTCAACTGTCCACTAAGGACTTCATTCTCAGAGACCTCACGTCTACGGCTCTCTTTAGGACTGAAAGTCCAGGGATGATCCAATCCCCTCAACTGTCCACTAAGGACTTCATTCTCGGAGACCTCACGTCTACGGCTCTCTTTAGGACTGAAAGTCCAGGGATGATCCAATCCCCTCAACTGTCCACTAAGGACTTCATTCTCGGAGACCTCACGTCTACGGCTCTCTTTAGGACTGAAAGTCCAGGGATGATCCAATCCCTTCACATGTTCACCAAGACAGAACATGTATCCTTATCATCAAAACATGTATATCCACAACATGTATCATCATCATCAAAACATGTATAACCACAACATGTATCATCATCATCAAAACATGTATAACCACAACATGTATCATCATCATCAAAACATGTATAACCACAACATGTATCATCATCATCAAAACATGTATAACCACAACATGTATCATCATCATCAAAACATGTATAACCACAACATGTATCATCATCATCAAAACATGTATAACCACAACATGTATCATCATCATCAAAACATGTATAACCACAACATGTATCATCATCATCAAAACATTTATAACCACAACATGTATCATCATCATCAAAACAAAGAATATAAGAGTCCTAAATCTAAATCATTCTAGGTGAATAAAAGCAGAAAAAATAGGTAACCTCATCATTGATGAGATAGGCTTGTTTTGTCAGATACTGAGCTACTCCCCCTTTCGAGGAGGGTTCTTCTGAACTACACCAAGCTTGTCTTGGAAGTGTTCAAACTTTACTCGAGACAGAGGCTTAGTCAGAATATCAGCAATTTGATCCTCAGTGCTTATGTACTCCAGCTTGATAGCTCCTTTCTGCACCATGTCTCGTATATAAAAGTATCGGATCTCTATGTGTTTTGACTTATCATGAAATACAGGATTTTCAGTCATCTTAATACAGCTTTGATTATCACACATAATCACAGTGGGATCCATTTCTAAGTCAAACACTCCAGATAAAAGTTTCCGAAGCCATACTACTTCACAGCTAGCAGAGCAGGCAGCTATATATTCTGCTTCAGCAGTACTGAGAGCCACACTGGATTGTTTCTTGCTGAACCAGGAAATCATGGCAGATCCAAGACCATAACATCCACCAGAGGTACTTTTTCTGTCTGAGACACTTCCTGCCCAATCAGAATCTGAGTAACCATGTAATCTGAGTTCATGATTTCCAACGTAAAATAGGCCAAAATCTAATGTACCTTTTAGGTACCTCATTACATGCTTTGCAGCTATTAAGTGAACCTTTCTAGGTTCTACTAGATACTGACTTAGGGTATTTACAGCAAAGCATATATCAGGCCTAGTATTAGTTAAGTACATCAATGATCCAATGATTTGTCTATATAAAGTTATGTCCACTAGTTCTGATGAATCATTAACTAATAACTTTAAGTTGGAGTCCATGGGAGTGGCCATGGCTTTACACTCCAACATATCAAATCTTTTGAGAATCTCCACAGTGTACTTACCTTGATTTAGAAAGATCCCTTTTGGTTCTTGCCATACTTCTAAGCCTAAGAAGTAGTGCATCAATCCGAGATCTTTCATCTCGAATTCTGAAGAAAGCTTCTTCTTGCTTTCAATAATCTGTTTCACATCTCCAGTTAGAAAAAGATCATCTACATATAACAGCAATATAACTGGTTCATCATCCATCACCTTGAGATAAAGATTTGGGTCAGCTTTACTTTTAGTAAAGCCCATGCTAGTTAAGAAATTGTCAATCCTTCCGTACCAAGCCCTTGGAGCTTGTTTCAACCCATATAATGCCTTCTTCAATTTGCAAACATGAGTTCTTCCATCATTAACCTCAAACCCTTGAGGTTGCTCTATGTATACTTCTTCTTCAATTACACCATTCAGAAAAGCTGTCTTAACATCCATTTGGTGTAATTTCCACTTCATCATGGATGCAAGTGCCATGATAGTTCTAATTGAAGTATACCTGGCAACAGGTGCAAATGTTTCTTCATAGTCAATTCCCTCCTTCTGAGAGAATCCTCTGGCTACAAATCTTGCTTTGTATTTTTCGATGCTTCCATCCACGGCATGTTTTATTTTGAAAATCCATTTGGAAGAAACCACACTTTTATCTTTCGGTTTGGGAACAATATCCCAAACATTATTTTTCATTATTGACTGGTATTCTTCAGTCATTGCTTCTACCCATTCTTTCTTTTGAGCTGCTTCTTCATAGCTAGTAGGTAGTTGATCCACAAGGTCACACATTAAAGCCATGTAGTTGGATACCAATTTTGGCTTCTTCCTTTCTCTAGTGGAGCCTTCAGGAGCACCATATCTTTCATCTCCTTGAATAATATCTCTAGCCCATGCTGGTCTTCTTTTCCTGGATAATTCTGCAACAGGGGGTTCTTGTGGTTCCAGCATGTCATGATCCTCTGGTGTAACTTCTTCAAGGATGTGAACAGTCTCTGAGATCCTGGGTGATGAATCTTCTTCATAAACTTCTTCAAGTTGACACTTTCTGGATTTCTTGAGAGCTGTTTCCTCATCAAAGGTTACATCTCTACTTATTTCTATATGATGGAAACCTGGTATGTAGATTCTAAAGGCTTTGGAAGTTTCACAATAGCCAACAAACATTCCCTTCTTACCTGAGGGATCCAACTTGGTTCTCTTTTCTTTTGGAATGTGGATGTACACAGGACACCCAAATATTTTAAGATGACTTACCTCAGGCTTCTTACCTGAAAACACTTCTTCTGGAGTTTTGAATTCAAGAGCACTGTGAGACAATCTATTTTGCACATAAACTGCTGTTTTGGCTGCTTCAGCCCATAAGTACATGGGAAGATCTTGGTCATGTATCATGGTCTTCATAGCTTCCATGATTGTTCTATTTTTCCTTTCAGCCACCCCATTTTGTTGGGGATTGTATGGAGTAGTTAGTTCCCTTCTAATTCCAGCTTCTTTGCAAAAGTCCTCAAAATCCTTTGAAGTGAATTCTCCGCCATTATCTGTTCTGAGAGTTTTGATTTTCTTGTCTGATAGATTTTCTATTAGAGCCTTGAACTCTTTGAATTTTCCAAAGACTTCATTCTTACCTTTCAGGAAGTATATCCAAGTTTTCCTTGAATAGTCATCAATGAATGAAAGATAGTATTCATACCCACTTAAGGAAGTGGTGGGCATAGGTCCACATACATCTGAGTGTATAAGCTCTAAAATGTTCTTAGTCTTAGTTTCACTCTTTGGAAAGGGGTTCTTGATATTTTTCCCTTTCTTACATCCTTTACATGAGCCATCATGATCAGCCTTCAATTCTGGTAATCCTATGACTGCCTTGCTTACATAGGGTAAGGCTTTATAATTGATGTGAGCTAATCTTCTATGCCATAGCTCACTGGGGCTAGAGACCTCATGTGTAAGGGCAGCTTCTGGATGACCCTTGAGTTTATAGAGACCTCCTTCTTCTTCACCAATAACAACTGCATCTTTAATTGTCTTTCCTTTTGACCACATGAGTACTTGTCCATCTATGAAGGCTACTCTAAAACCTTTCTTATCTAGTGCTGAAATAGAGAGAAGGTTCTTCTTTAAACCTGGTACATATAAGATGTCTTTCATCTTCAAGGGTGTTCCCGAATCTAGCTTGTAGCTAGCTTCACCAATTCCTTTGATGGGATATTGGTAGTCATCTCCTAGAGATACCTTTTGTGAGGAAGACTTTTCTTCAAGAATTGAGAAGGTCTTCCTTTGACCTGTCATGTGTTTGGAGGCACCACTATCAATGAGCCATGTATCTTCTCCAGGAGATACAGATCCAGAGAGTGCAGAGAATAGAACATATTCTTCTGGATCTTCTTTCTTCACCTTGTTTCTTTTCCTTTTAGGCTTTACCTCTACCTCTTCTTCTTCTTCATCTTCTTCCCCTTCTTCTTCTTCACTATCATTTTCTGCCATATGAGCATGGTGTCTTTTGTGGACAAACTTCTTCTTTTGTGAGGGACAAAATCTGGAGATGTGACCTAGCTTATCACAGCTATAGCATTTGACTGAGGAATAATCTCTTACTGGAAATGGTCCTTTTCTCTTTTTAGAGAAGTGTTGAGATCCTTTGTGGTCAACCTTCTTGAGATGACCTGTTCTTCTTCTTCTGGTATGGGTGGCCAAAGCTTGGTCATCTTCTTTGAGAAGAGCTTCTCTGTTGGCAACCCTAGCTTCTTCTTGAACACAATCCTCCCATACTATATCAAATTTCATGCTTTCTTTCCTAGCACACATGGTTTGTATGAAGGATTCCCAAGATCTAGTGAGGCCATTAAGAGCAGTCATCACTAGTTCATCCTCATCAAGAGTATCACCAATTGCATCTAGTTGTTCCTTGATTTGTGAAACCCTTGAGAAGTAGTCTTGAATGGATTCTCCTTTGTGCATCTTGGTACTCTTCAATTGAGTCCTTAGATTCATCTTCCTATTGATGTTCTTTCCTTCATACATTCTTCCTAGGGCATCATACATTTCCTTTGGAGTCTTCTTGGAGGCCACTTGGGGAATCAAGTGGTCTTTAATGGAATCAGCTATGATTCTCTTTGCCCTAATCAAATCCTTCCTATGCTTTTCTTTGGCTTCATCTCCTTCTGGTTCTGCAACTTCTTCCTTGATATACTGAGCAAGATCATTCTCTTCAAGAATGAGACCAATTCTGTATTTCCATGCCCGGAAATTTTCTATACCTTCTAGCTTGTCTTCAAGCTTAGTGTTTGGAGCCATCTTCTCTTGGGGGAGTCCAAGAGACAGAGCAGACTTACCTGAAAAGTTGTTTTTCACTTTTCCGGAATCTAGAACAGAATTTTATCGCACTTTTGGTAGAATTAGGGTTTGACTTTCCCGGAGTTCTACTCAACCAAAAAGTTCGATCTATAGCTCAAAAGAATGCTCTTGAGAAGGGCTACTCAGCCATGCAATCAGAATTTAAAAATTCAAACTTTTTTCTAAAACCAAAAACTGACGTATCACACTTTTGGTAGAATTAGGGTTTGCAATTCCCGGAGTTCTACCCAACCAAAAAGTTCGATCTAGGGCTTAAAAGAAAGCTCTTGAGGAGGGCTTTCCAGCCATGCAACCAAAAATCAATAATACCAACTTTGGGCTGAAAACCTTAACTTCACCAAAAGGAGAGAGAGAGATAATCTTACCTTGTGAAAGATGTCCTATTCAGTCTAGCTCTGATACCATGTTAAGTTTAAACCAAATAGCCAAGCAAGATCACTGAAAGAAGCATAATCACAAGATAACACACAATATATCCTGGGAAACCCTCATGGGGTAGAAAACCCAGTAAAGCTTTCCTCAATAAGATGATCAACCAAAATACAAAGATGTGCTCCTTCTCCTTGACTCCTTAGCAGATCTCCTCAACTAGTGCGCACTCTTCCACAAGTGAGTGAATGATCTAATGAGGAGTTCACCTCCTCTATTTATACTTGACTCTCAACTCACTAAAAGACTGTTGGGGCCGACCTCACCTGGAGAAGTCTAATAACCCCTAAAATATAACTACACGGCCGACCCACACATGGTGGGTCTAATAACCCTAGTTAATACCAACCCCTGGAGGAATAAACATCTCCAGATACATAGTAGGGTTACCTCGGAGGAATGAAACATCTCCGGAATAAATAATGTACAAATATAATATTCTTAGAAGTTACAATATTCAACAGTGAGCATGAATTGAATTAATTTTGTTGGGTGAAGCCAATAACCAACATGATGAACATAATATAATTTTAGGGTTTACTGATCATATGTAAAAAATGGCATATTCATAAACTTGACATACAAGAGAACTTTTGGCATATTTATAAACAACGTAAACGTAAATTTGGCATATCAAGAATGCAAAATTGACATATTCATATGAAACATACATGTGAAAATTGAGCATATATCAATATTCAATTACAAATAGTATAAATAGTATAGTATTAAAAGTATGTAGCGTACCTCATCATGCTAGATCCCACCTATTATCATACAACCAAGCCCTCCGGATCATCTCTTATACTGATGGTCTCCATTAGTCTCTCGTGCTCTGTATCTGGTAAGAAGTAGCGTACCTTCGATGTATTTCGACTAGGAATTGTTCGTACCTGAAGGTTTGTGCCAATGATTAAGTTGGTAAAGTGATACACACTTGCACCTGGTTTGTAATCCCTGTAAACATATCCACCCTTCTTTCTTCCATTGCTATCCCGTGTCAAGTATTCACCTTTAACAACCATAGACCCAGTTGGAAATGGTTGTTTTCATCGTCAGTCATGGACACAATGAGGGTTTTCTTTCCATCTATACAGCGTGCCAACCAGTATTCATCACCCCATTCAGTATCTTTTGAGGCAACCACTGCATATATGTGCCCTGCATTATATGATTGTAGGTATATGATCAAAATATTTTTCGTGCGATACAAGGCCATTAATGTGCATTTGAAGACTACGTAAACAAACAAAAAATGTTAAGGAAATGCATCATACCGGGTTGTACAAGGTCTGAGACATGATCAAAATCTGCAGAAATAGATGATTGGTCTTCTTCCAACGGAGTTAACTCGACAATTGCACGCTGATCAAGTGGAAGTGATATGCGATCCCATCCATCAACCCAATCCAATGATTCACACCCATCCCAATCACCATGACAACAAGGCGGGCAAAAACAAGCGAGTTTTCTGGTCCAAATTTCAAATACTGGGTTATCAGAGCTTCGAACCGAATGAAAGCCATGAGTCCCAGGCACAGTCTTGCATTCCCATGCATGTGAACGATCTATGTCTACCACCTCCCAAAAAAATCTCTCCACATGTCTCTTTCTTGTGGATTCTACTCGCATAGTTGATTCCTCTCCCATTACTGACGTGCACCACCGGACTATAGATTGAGCATTTAGAATAGCAGATTCTGTTGATACTTTCAATTCCTCTCTTCGTAGGGCTGTTTTGACACATGCTCCGGCTCCATCATGCTCTCCTTTACCATGCCCAGTGTCAAAATAGTTCCACATATGTGACACTTTGTAGTTTTTATGCAATGAACACAACCACTAAAATATGCGTGCATTTTTTAACTGACCAGCACACCCATCAGACCAAATCCAGTGTCGATCCATCTGTATGTTCCTTCCCTTCAAGTGATCATAGAACATGATGAAGCAATGACGTACATAGTGGAAGTCATGGCACCTATCATCACTTATGTAGAAGTGATATTCCTTCAAAATTTCTCTTTGCTCTTCAGTGCTATTTGGGCCATACCTATATGTGATATGGACCATCAAGGAAACCTGCTTAGAGTGATAATACTGACTTTGGATCTCATTTTGAGGTTGCAGAGTGTAGTTCTCGGCAAAATCAACAACTGAAAGTATAGTACCAAGGGGAAATGTATCTCTGCATATTCTAAACTTCTCATCCTGCCATCATGCCACGTGGACATGCTGAACATATTGATGTGTCTTTTCAATAAATTCCTTGATGAAGTCACTAACTTGTACCTGGTGACACAAAATGATCTCAATGTCAGTTTTTTGTTGTAAGTAAGGATTGAAATGTAACCGTTACAACATAATTTTATAGATATAAATGCATATCTGAGATGTCACCAATTGTATTTTCTTGCTTTCTTTCCCTGGGACTATTTCATAGTTGATATATTTGAAACTTTTCATGTCTGTAACCATTTTCCCAAATTCACTGTCTCCATTCTTGTGCATACATTGGCTCAATAATGCCATTCCAGCACAGTTGGAGCATGTTCCATCCAAACAAGATTTTGCATAGTATGTTTTCCCCTCAGGCCTATTGCACATGATGCTATGAATGAATTCTCTTGATGAAGTCGGTGGTATTGTCATGGAGCAATCCTGCACAATGTTAGTATGCAACAGACAACGAATGTACAAAAATGTTTCATAGTAATATTCATATTCTACATGGTATCTACAACAACAAGTGTTACGAAGAGTATTTATTCTAACATACCATGGCTTACATTTCTCAAAAGATCTTTGCCCCAAGTTCAATTGTCTATGCTCAATCTTAAATTTCTCATAAAGCTCTGTCTGTGTTATATCAAGAAGATGCTTAGTATGTGGTTCACGATCCTTTGAACCCCTTCTTAGTTTTAGTACATCCTTTCGGTTTGAAGAAGGCCTTGTGTGATCATGCCAAAAACTGTGCACTAGTCCCTTTATTGCATCAACTAGCTTCATGTCACGACGTGGCAACCGACCAACAAAGGCCCAAAAATCTGTTTGATCGGTTGTGTCAAGATGTTCTCTTCTAATAGAATACCTACGGAGGGTTTTTACATTCAAATTAACTAGTTTGGATGTAGGCCTGAGAATACGAAGGGCCCTGGTGTTCTTATTTGCAATTGATTGTGACAACACACGACGAGCAGCATTGCGGTCCTTTGAACATGTGTTCTTACCAATTTTACCAAATGAATCTACTAGGCTTTTAACTATATGAGAACTTGGTTCAAAATTCTTTATCATCTTTATCCCTAACTTTTTCCTAACAACATTCATGCTCCTAGATTTTAACAATGATAAAAATAATCTACATTTTTCTCCATCACATTTAGAAACAAAATATTTATCAAGTATCTGTTGAGTTTGATAAGCAATACTACGTTTAGATAGCATACCTTCAATGGAATTCATAAGTCTTTCATCAACTTGTATACGCTTCGGAGTTCTTCGACGTGTGCTTGCTAATGGAGGTAAGGGGGTTGGAATTGTACAATGTAGCGCATCACCAAGACGCTCTGGCATTTCAGTAGTAGCTTGGTGTCCTTCATTCTCTTCCTGGTAGTTGGATGGTGGAAGTCCAACATCCTCATCGATGGTCTGTGGAAGTCCAACATCCCCTTGTGGAAGTCCAACATCCTCATCGATGGTGTGGATAACATTCTCTTCTTCAACAGTAGGCAAAATGTCCAATGCCTCTCTGACTTCATCTCTTGTATAACCACATCCGGATAGCAAATTGGCTGTTTCTTCGTGAGCTTCATCTTGAGATGGTAACTTATCACTTTGACTTGAAGTGGGAATTGAAACATCCCCTAATGAGCACCTACGTTTTGCTTCTTGATTACTTCCATGGGGTGCTTGTTCAACAACTATTGTGGAAATTGAAGGTCCCTCTTGTCGTGGATTAATAGGATGAACCATGGTATCCTCTACAATTGGATTTGGATTAGTTTCCAAAGAAAGCCTCCGATTCATCATGTATATTCTTTTCTTTTCTTTCTCTTCTTCAATGACTTCTTGAGGTCTCTTCTTCCTTGTTGATTTGTTTACTCGGTTACATGCATTCCCCATCACCACAATGATCAATTCAATATAGTTTGTTTTTGTTGCTCCTGAATTACAAGCTCTTTAATAATAAGCAAATGGAAGTTCTTCCTTGTTGGTCTTGAAGATTGATATCTTATCTTGTGTGCTCCTCAAATATTGGCAAAATGAATCTTTCAAAGGCCTTATCTTTGGTGTTCTTCAATTGGAGATTCTTCAAGCTTGCTGATTATTTTCTTCAAATATGGCCATATAACCCAACACCACATTGAGCAACCATGAAAGATGTCCTCAATGCTGCACCTGCATAAAAAAAAAATGATGGAGTTGGTGTAGAATGTGAAAATTTTCAGTGGTGGGCTCGTGCTGTTCGAAAAATCGCGGGACTGTTGTTTTCGTTCGGACAGAGTGAAGTTGCTCTCGGACAGCAACAGTCCATTATTTCTGGAGTTACAAAACGCGCACGCGTTATAGAAATACAAAATGCATACGTGATATGTAGTCAAAAAAACACGAACGCGATATAGTCAAGCACAATAAATAGGTTAGGTGCACGGCTAGGGCAACGAACAAAATCAAAGAAAACTAATAATTTATATGGTTACATATAAAACAAATGTTTTGTATGGTTTAATACCCCCTAGCTCTCTCCCAATAATCCCTAGATACCCCCTATCTCTTTCTAAATATCTGTCCCTCATTCTCCCTACATCCCTCCCTACATGTTTCTTTCATGTTTCTTTCTCTCCCTTACTCCAGCCATGTCTCTACCACCCCACTCTCCATCTCTCCACCTTCTCTTTATCTTTGTCATTATCCCTCCCTATAGCACTCTCTCCCTTCTTCTCCCTTAATCACTAACGCTCTACGCCTTTATCCCTCCCCCCTGCCCTCTCTGTCTTACCTTGTTCCTAGAGTCCCTCCCCCATAAAGGCCTTTAGACCCTCTTATAAACATTAATCCCTAAGTGCATAACTGCACAAGATGATGAGGAGGAGGAGGGTGATGACAATGAAGATGATCATGATGTAGATGAAGATGATAAAGATGATGAGGAGGAGGAGGGTGATGACAATGAAGATGATCATGATGCAGATGAAGATGATAAAGATGATAATGTTGATGAAGATGATGGTGATGATGATGAAGATGTTGATGATGATGGTGATGGTGATGTTTGGATGATGATGATGATGAAGATGATGGTGACATGATGGAGATGTTGATCTGATGAGGAAGATGATGATGATGATGGTGATGATGGTGATGATGATGAAGATGTTGATGAGGACGATGATGGAGATGAAGATGATGATGATGAAGAAGATGATGATGATGGAGATGTTGTGTTGATGGGGAATGTAGAGATGACAATGATGATGAAGATGGTGATGGTGATGGTGATGGTGATGACGATCAAGATTTTGATGATGATGCTAATGGCGATGATGATGAAGATGTTGACGATGATGGTGATGGTGATGTTTAGATGATGATCATGATGATGTTCAGAAGATCATGATGGTGATGATGATGGAGAAAATGACGATGATGGATATGTTGATGAGGAACCTGCAGATGCCAATGATGATGATGATGGAGATGTTGATGAGGAACCTACAGATGCCAATGATGATGGTGATGACGATGAAGATGTTGATAATGATGGTGCTGGTAATGATGATGATGATGATGATGATGATGATGATGATGATGAAGATGAAGATGATGGTGACATGATGGAGATGTTGATCTGATGAGGAAGATGATGATGATGATGATGATGATGATCGTGATGATGATGAAGATGTTGATGACGATGATGACGGTTATGAAGATGATGATGATGAAGAAGATGATGATGATGGAGATGTGTTGATGGGGAACCTAGAGATGACAATGATGATGAAGATGGTGATGGTGATGATGATGAAGATTTTGATGATGATGCTGATGGCGATGATGATGAAGATGTTGACGATGATGGTGATGGTGATGTTTAGATGATGATCATGATGATGTTCAGAAGATCATGATGGTGATGATGATGGAGAAAATGACGATGATGGATATGTTGATGAGGAACCTGTAGATGCCAATGATGATGATGATGGAGATGTTGATGAGGAACCTACAGATGCCAATGATGATGGTGATGACGATGAAGATGTTGATGATGATGGTGTTGGTAATGATGATGATGATGATGATGATGATGATGATGAAGATGAAGATGATGGTGACATGATGGAGATGTTGATCTGATGAGGAAGATGATGATGATGATGATGGTGATGATGATGAAGATGTTGATGACGATGATGATGGTGATGAAGATGATGCAGATGTGTTGATGGGGAACCTAGAGATGACAACGATGATGAAGATGGTGATGGTGATGACGATGAAGATTTTGATGATGATGCTGATGCTGCTGATGATGATGATGATGATGATAATGAAGATGTTGACGATGATGGTGATGGTGATGTTCAGATGGTGATGTTCAGATGGTGATGATGATGATGATGATGATGATGATGATGGAGATGTTGATGAGGAAGGGGGAGATGACAATGATGATGAAGATGTTTATGGTCATGAAGATGATGATGATGGTGATGGTGATGATGATGGAGATGTTGAAGATGATGGATATGGCGATGAAGATGATGATGATGATGATGATGGTGAAGATGATGAAGAAGATGATGATGATGGAGATGTTGACCTGATGACGATGAAGATGATGATTATGGTGATGATGATGAAGATGTTGATGCTGATGATGATGGTGATGAAGATGATGATGATGGAGAAGATGATGATGATGGAGATGTTGATGAGGAACCTACAAATGCCAATGATGATGATGATGATGGTGATGACGATGCAGATGTTGATGATGATGGTGATGGTAATGATGATGAAGATGATGATGATGATGGTGATGGTGATTGTGATGTTTAGATGATGATGATGATGAAGAAGAAGATGATGGTGACATGATGGAGATGTTGATCTAATTCAAGGAAGATGATGATGATGATGATGATGGTGATGATGATGAAGATGTTGATGATGACGATGATGGTGATGAAGATGATGATGATGAAGAAGATGATGATGATGGAGATGTTGATGTTGATGGGGAACCTAGAGATGACAATGATGATGAATATGGTGATGGTGATGGTGATGGTGATGACGATGAAGATTTTGATGATGATGGTGATGGTGATGATGATGAAGATGTTGATGATGATGGTGGTGGTGATGTTTAGATGATAATCATGATGATGTTCAGAAGATGATGATAACGATGATGGAGATGTTGATTTGATGAGGAATATGATGATGATGATGATGATGGTGATGATGATGAAGATGTTGATGATGACGATGATGGTCATGAAGATGATGATGATGAAGAATATGATGCTGATGGAGAATATGATGCTCACAACTCCCTCTAGTCTCTCTCTCCCCAACCATCAATCTCTCTCTCTCTCTTTCTCTCTCTCTCTCAAACACACACACATACACACACATTATGTCACTTTCTATTCTCAAACCCATCCCCCCTCCATCCATATCTATTTCCAAATTTCTCCCTCCATCCCTCACCCTACCTTCTCTCCCTCCCTCTCTCATCGCATGTCTCTCACCTTCTATCCCTCCCTCATGTTATCTTTCCCTCAACCTATCCCAATCTCTCCATCACTCCCTCTCTCTCCATCGCCACCACTCTCTACATGTCTCCCCACTCAAGCTTCCAACATCCTTCCAAGCCCTTGACCCTTTCCCACCCCTATTAAATATTAACCATAGATTCCCTTGACCCTTCCCCACCCCTTCTTAAATATTAAACAAAAATTCCCTTGAGTCTTCCACACCCCCTCTTTCTCAAGTATTAAACATGTATTTTATGATTTAAATAACGCGAGCGCGTTTCGTAACTATATAATGCATACGTGTTATGTAGTTATATAACGCGTACGCGTTATTTACATCTAAAAGCGTGGCAATATTTTTGAATTTAAACAGGACGAGTCACATGCTCACATGTCAACAATAATCCTATGTGTATGCTTTGGAGTTTGCTTCGGTAATTCCAAACCTGTGTTATGTTAATGAAAAACCAAAGCTAATTGGGTATTTCTTCCAGTTTCTGGAGAAGCCTGTGCTTATCCACTCGTTACAATATGCTACACAGAGTCATTTTTGACAAAATCTTAGACACAAATAGCATTTTTTCTGCAGATTCCAAATATGTAACTTTTATTTTGAAATATTATTTTTTCCTGTTTTCTTTCAATTTATTTTCTGTCCTACCTCCTTAACTCGTGAAACACACTGTTAGTGTTTCTTCCTCAACTTTTTCAATTCTCAATCATTTCAAAAAAAAATTGTATGGTGCACAAGAGGACACTAACCTCCACGTTCTATGAAAAACCCATTTCAAGATTTTTGCATTAAGACCTTCAAAGGCTCTACCCACAAAAGAGGTACTATTTTTGAGGTTTGATCACTTAGACAATTATAAAAAAATTATAAAATTTCTAATTTAATTTTCGAAAAATAATGGCGCATAAGTGCTATGTGTTCTCTACATGCATGCCGATTTTTGTAGCTTGATTCCATCATTTAGGCCCTCAAAGGCTCTACCCACAAAAACGTATACCTTATCATTTGCCTGAAAAATAAAACGTGTCTGTTAGGAAAAATGAAACTTGACATAGCTATGCAAATTTTCAATACATAAAAGTTATATATTCATGAACATGATTCAATTTCCTACATTTCATCTTTTTTACTCAATGCAAGATATTTTGCGTAAGTAGATCAAAAAATCCAAGTAAGTTGAGGGATTCCTGCTTTTTCAGTTTTCTATTGCATCTAACGCGCCAAAAGTGACCCTCATTAGCTTGCACTGACCCTTAAGTCATGTGGATATGTATAAATAGGTCAATTGATTTATTTAAGTAAGCTACTTATAAGTGATGCATTGGTAATTAATCATTGTTGCCTTAAGATAGTTGTAGTTAGAAACATAGTTATTGTTTGGTTTACACCAATAGCATTATTCTATTAAGAATACGTACTATTCTAATTAAACTATTAAACATGTTTTGTCTAAAATAAATTGATATATATCATAGTTCCTTTCTTCAAAGGAATTATTAATATTATTATTATTACGACTATTACTTGACAAACATAATTTGTGTTGATTGTTTAAATGAATTGTTCTATTGTCAGGAAAGTTTACATGCTTGATTGAAAATGAAAGAATATTGGTATAAGTAGAATAACCCAATAGGATATGATTGAATGATTTTAATATTTTTTTATTCAAATGATATGATTATTAAACTTATTTTATAAATTAAAACATGATGGTGAAATCTGATTTGTATTGAATAATAAGCATCTCCATTATGAAAAATCAAGTGTGGTATTTATTATTCTATCCTAAAAATTTAAAACAAGAGCGGTGGATTGAACTGTCTATTCGTAAATAAGCCTCGTAAAAACCAATAGTGGTCATTTCAAGAATAAATAAATAAATGGGGTCAGTTTGACAGGCCCAACATAATTAGCATTTTATTGTTTAACTGCACAAGAATGAAAAAATATTTGGTAAATATATTTAAATATTATTTATTCTTGAATAGTGGAATAGCATTAATGATTTTGGATTTCGAGACATTGAGTGAGGGAAGTGGAGTAAGGCTAAAGCAAGGAGGAGGAAAATTTGGTATATAGGAAAGGTTTCATGGAGTATGAGAGAGGGGTTTTCTTTTGATGGAGGGAGAAGTTTGTTTTAGACTTCGTGAATTTGAAAAGGAGGGATTCTAAGGAGGGGGTTAACTCAGAAGGAAATTGGTTTTGTAAAGGGAAAATGGTGGATCTCAGGAATTGAAGGAAGTTGCTCTCGAGATTATTGGTTTGTGGGCTCAGGGGCTAGGAAACCCATTGGTTTCCTAGGGACAACACAATAAGAGCTGGTCGGCAGGGTGGTTCATTCATTTTGGTAAATGAAGACTTGGATGGAAGTTGAAGGAACCTAGGGAACCTGTATCAAACTATGGGATCTACAACCTACGGGATCCTAAATATTTACTATTAGTTAATCATCTACATCCTAAATATTTGTATACTTTAAAATGGTTAGATTGACTAACTGCTATGACAATTTGTAAATTTTATGTTAGGAAAATAACTCTACACATGTATATTTTGGATTTGGATTTATTTACCAGTATGTTTACAGAAACTAGGTAAAAATAGAAACAGACATGAACCTGGAAATTTAATTGAATAGTACAGTTTTTTAAAAAATTATCAGACAATGTCGACAAGCTGCTTACCACGATTGAGCGAAACAAAGAAAAAATGTTGAAACACAACGCCACCTTGGTAAAGGAACATGGAGAGACCATTGAGTTAAACACAAAATTACATGCCATATTATTTGAGAAAGACAATTTACTAGCTGGGTATAACAACCGTCACATGGAAAAGGAAGCATTGATTGTTCAGTTAATGATAATGGAAGGGGAGACAAATGATTTTCAAGCAAAGCTTATAGACTTTGAAACACGTGCATCAATGGTGAACGACAAGGCCAATGAATTGAATACTCAAGGAGATAAGTTGTGTTGGAATATTCACACCATCATTTTTATATTTTGCATGCTTGCATGCAAAACTACATGTTGCATGCATCTGAATGCCACAACATGCATGCAGTCATCATCATGGTTGTCTCCCCAGCACCTAAATCTTTCTTCTAGCTCTCTAGAGCCTATATTTAGCCCTCATTTGGCCTCCTACCTGCCTAATGCACCCTCCTTAACTTATTTGCTTAGCAAGTGCACCTTTCTCACCTACCACTGTCAGTTAGAGTGCCCTTGCTCACCTACCACCAGTTATCACTCAATTAGGGCGCCTTATCTCACCTACCAGAAGTTATCATTCAGTTAGTGCATTGATTGAGTATTTCTTCCACTGATTGCTCGTGTTGACTGCTTGTAGCTTCTAGTTAGCTAGTTTTGGAGTTCCACTTGACTATTTGACAGCCTCATGTGCCCCCCTTGGAGTCTCCATTCCCTAATTTATGCCTAGATGGTTCTGTTAGACTCAGTTAGACACACTTGACTGACTATTACCATTTATGACTGATACTATTGACTGGATGATGTCTCCATTGTTATCCAAGCTAGACTTTGAGTTAGACAGCCTCATGCACCCCACTTAGAGTCTCCATTCCTTGATTTATGGCTAAATAGTTCTCTTAGACTCAATTATATAGACTTGACTAACTCTTACCACTTATGACTGATACTACCGACTAGTTGTTGTCTCCATAGTTATTCATGCTAGACTTTGAGCTTAGAATTTGAATGCCCTACTTGGCTAATTCGAATCCTATATGATACCTCATCATTGATTATTGTAACACATTCTCTACATTCATTATTCATTGTATGATATTGACATTGTCCATTATTCTGTGTTTGTGAGTGATTATTGAATGCATGCTTCTTCTTCTTTGCAAATAATCTTGAGAGTTAGATTGTGAGTTTGTTACATTTGCTAGATCCCTACAGATTATCACATGGTATCATAGCAGTAGGAAGCTATTTGAATTGCAACAGTTGCAGCATTTCTCTGAGCAGCTATCTTTCACTTGTGCACCAAAATCCTCTGAGTTTTCGTAGCAAATTCTGGTGCTATTACTTGAATTCATTAGAGAAATCCAGTGAGTTCTATCCAGGTGTGAAGGACTTAGTCTATGTGGCCCAAGAAGAAAAATGAACATCAAGCTCTCACAGCACATACCAAGAAGAGGACACTTTTCCTCAGATTGTCCTAAGAACAAAAGGAACAACAACAACAACTACTACAAGCAATCTGACAGCTATGATTTACAGGTATGTTTTGAAAACTGTTCATGATTAAGTTTATAATATGATTGTCTTCATGTTACTAAGTTTAGTAACAATCTTCTTTAATTTTAGACTTGTCTTATCACCCTAGTAAAAGTATGAATGCATGATAGAAGACATTCATTGATCAGGGTTATGACACTTATGATTTTATCATGATTGTACTAATGCATGGTGGTGTTGTATGAGGAGAATGCTATCCTCTAACATGAAGGTACAAATCAAATTCCAAGATCAAGACCATGATGAAATGAAAACAAAGACTCATCCATAGTCATGGATCACATAGAGGTATGTATAATTTAGTTCTACAATGGTTAAATTATGAGTTATGCGGGTCATTGAAGAGAACAAGAAAACATTGCTAGACATAACTAGCAAATATGATGACCAGGTATGTTTTTCCTATATCAAGTTAGAATCCTACCCTATGTAAGGACTTTATACTTTTGTATGATTGATAATGATTACTCATGAAGTTACAAGTTTGAGTAATCTAGGGTTTATGCATATTATGTTCCTTACTTTGATTAATAATATGACTAACCAGAAAAGTCCTATATAAACCTTGAATACTAATGCTTATGATCTGTGTTTGAAATGTTCATGACTCTACATGCTTAAGATTATTGTGTTTTGATAGTATTAAGATTATACTAATAAATGTTTGATTATGTATGAGATCTCGAGGATAACACAATGATAATACTAGTAAGTATGCATAGTGATCAAGGATGGATATAAGTTCGACGATAGGTAATCGAGGAAGCAAAGATCAAGAGGGAGCACACTCCAATAGTTCCTGCAAGGAAACAAAGATTGCGAGGGAGTCCACCCAACAAACAAACAAAGATAAGTATTTGAATTGTCATTTCTTGTATATTTGATTGTTTAAATAATACTGTTCAAAGATGTATATACTTATGTTCCTAGACTTAGGTTGTGTATTATGCATATTAGAATAATTGCATTAATGAACAGTATACTACTAATACGCATGTAATGGGTAAGTGGCATATGGCATTGTACAACATTCCATTGCTACTTATCTAGAATGAAACCTCTTTGCTGACATGTTGGGAGTTGTGCACACTCTTAACAATGTTCTGGTAGAGATTGGAAGGCATCTAGAAAGTTACGGGATATGGATAAATGTTGTATTGAAGCATTGGCTAAAATAATTGCATGACTGTATGACATATTTCTTTATACGTAAGAATTTGTTCTGAAAACTATGAGATGTCTCTAATCATGCAATTTAACTTGTCTTGTAGGAAAGATCATATACTATCACCTACAAAAGAAGGACTACAACATTTGTTCCAACAACAAAGCTATCTATTGAATATATTGAAGAATCAGAAGTTCCCAGCATCTACGATGAAGTAATGGAAGGATGCCATGATCAAGCAGTGCTAGTCGATCATGAAGAATGATGTTTGGGATGTGGTCCCAAGATTTGAAGGGAAGTTTGATGTGACTTCCAAGTGGATCTACAAGATCAAGCATGCTGCAGATGGCAACATAGAAAAATACAAAGCGATATTTGTAGCTTGTGGATTCTCCCAGAAAGAGGGAATAGACTATGAAGAGACTTTTGCTCCTGTAGCCAGATACACCTCCATTAGAACAGTACTTGCTCTGGTTGCAATGATGAAATGGAAGATACAATAGATGGATGTCAAGACAACCTTCTTGAATGGTGTAGTCGAGGAGGAAGTGTATGTAGAGCAGCCACTTGGTTTTGAGACACATGACAGGGGGTCATATGTGTGCAGGTTGAAGAAAGCCTTGTATGTCTTGAAGCAAGCTCCTAGGACTTGGTATGGTAGGATATACAACTTTCTATAAAGTTTGGGATTTACTAAGAGTAAAGTGGATTCCAACCTTTACTACAAGGTTGAGGAAGGAAATCCAATGATACTACTACTGTATGTGGATGACATGTCTGTCATAGGTGAGGATGGGTTGATTTTTGACACAAAGAGAAAGCTTTCTGCCGAGTTCGAGATGAAGGACTTGGGGATGATGCACTACTTTCTAGGCATGGAGGTGTGGTAGAGTGCAGATGGAATCTTCCTTGGACAAGGGAAGTATGCAGTAGAGATCTTGAATAGGTTCAGGATGATGGACTGCAAGGCCATGGCCACACCTATGGAGTCGAACCTGAAGCTTCTATGTGATGCTTCATCTAAGCCAGTTGATGTCACTATGTATTGTCAAATGATTGGGCCCTTGATGTACCTGACGAACACGAGACCAGATATTTGTTTTGCGGTGAACACATTGAGCCAGTTCCTGATGGATCTGAGAAGTGTTCACTTGATTACTGTAAAGCATATTATGAGGTACCTAAAGGTTACGGTTCATTATGGGCTCAAGTATGATGCAAATCAAAAGTTTAACCTGCAGGGTTATGTTGATTTGGACTGGGCAGGAAATGCTACAGATAGGAAGAGCACTTCTGGGTGCTGCTTCAGTATGGGATTAGGTGTGATCCCTTGGTTTAGCAAGAAGCAGTCCTGCATAGCACTGAGTATAGCCGAAGCAGAGTATGTTCTAGCTTGTTCGGCTAGTTGTGAGGCAGTATGGTTCCAGAAACTACTATATGAGCTATTTGATCTCCCGTTGGAGCCTACTGGTATCTTTTGTGACAACTAGAGTTGTGTGAAGCTGTCTGAAAATTTGGTGTTCCACGACAAGTCGAAGCACATTGAGATCAAATATCACTATATTAGGGATATGGTGCAGAGAGGAGAAGTGAAGCTCCTGTATGTTGTGACGAATGAGTAGGCTGCAGATGTGTTGACGAAACCACTATCCAGAGTGAAGTTTGAGTACTCCAGAGAGAAGCTTGGTGTTCTTCAGATTGACGACACTTCAAGGAAGAATTGATGGACACATTTGCAGGAGCCATTCCAAGCATGGTGAGAGGAGTATCCTTCCCATGGCTGTGGATGTAAGCATTGTGTGATGAGCATCAGGACAATGCTCTAGTTGTTGCTATGTATCTGTATCAGGATGATACATTGTATGATCAGGTGGATCATGTATTTTTGTATGTATCAGGTGGATACATTGTATGATCAGGTGGATCATGTATTTGTATATGTATCAGGTGGATACATTGTATGATCAGGTGGATACATGGTATGCATTAGGTGGATGCATTGTATGATCAGGATAATCATGTGATGATGTACATCAGGATGATGTATGGTGAGTGTCATCTTCATACTCTGTGGCTGTGGACAGGTTATGTAGGTAAACATGTAATATAGCCCTGGGAGATCCAATAGGTTGGGCTGTGTGCTCGTAATAAGTCATGGGATTCTCTTGCGAGGTTTTGTGGTGGGGTCACATGTAATAGCTCCCTAGGAGATACGATAGGTTGGGTTGTGTGCCCGTAATTAGTCTGAATATACTCTTTCAAGGTTTTGTGATGCACCTAATAAGTCTTGAGGATCCCACTATTGATACATCCAAAATGAAAAAGGGCTGGCTCTATAGATGTTGATACATACAGGATGAAAAAGGGCTGGCTCTATAGATGTTGATACATCCAGCATGAAAAAGGGCTGGCTCTATAGATGTTGATACATCCAGCATGAAAAAGGGATGGCTCTGTAGATGATGAAGACCTGCAGGTGGTGGGCCTACATCCAATATGAAAAAAGGTTGGCTCTATAGAACTTCCTATGACGAGCAGATTTGAGATTTAGTGAGATAGCAGTAGCAGTGACGATGATACAGAGAAGAAGACTTGTGCAAGTAGATCTGTGTCGAGAAATACCTTCGTGGTTAAGAGGGAGTGTTGATGTATTTGTAACTTTGGAATGTATTTCACATATGTATATTGTACTCCTATAGAGATGGTATTATTCCTCTATACGGAAGTGTCATCATTTATATTGTAACTGTCGTAACTTATACTTGATGGGTTATTAGACCACCTTGATGGGGTCGGCCCTATATAAGTCATCTGGGTTAAAGGGTTATTAGACCACCCTATTGGGGGTCGGCCCTGTCAGCATTATGTTAAGTGATTAAGTTGAGGCCAACCTATTAAAGGTTATTAGACAAGTCAAGTCAAGTATAAATAGAGTGCGGGAGGCACTCTATTTGATCATTCACTTCTCACATACACACTCATTGGAGAGTGGCGCACTAGTGGAGGAGGAGAAGCTGCTGCTAGGAGACTATCTCTTATGCTTGGGTTTTGTATCATTGCTCTATCTATCTCTAAGGAAGTTATTGGGGTTTTTCACCTTTATGGTTTTCCCCAAGGAAACTCTGTGTGTCTATTGTCTCTTGTGATTGCTTCTTGTGATTGATATGTTGTACATGTTATCCTCTCAGTTAAGATCCTAGATCATATTAATTGATGCTCAAAATGAACATGAATGTGGTGTGAAGTTGATTGGAACCACTATAAATGAAATCAACTAGAGGGTAGTTCCCCATCTTAAAATATTTTATTTCACTAAGATTTCATTTTCACCTTATAAGGTTTCTAGAGGTTGTAAGATTTGTGTCATGTCTCCATACTAAGGGTAAAGATAAACATGGGTATCAAAAATTTAATGGAAAAAAATGATACATGTAATATCTATTTAAAATAAGTTTTTTTTTAATTGGAAAGGTGTCTTGGGAGGGGGGTTCATCATAAGTATTTTTGGAGGCATTCTTTAATATCTAGTGAAATTAGGGGTATTCTTTAATATCCTATTATCATACATGCTATGACATAGGTTCATAGAGTGACCCCTCGAGACAATGTCATCCTAGAAGGAATAATTTTGCATAGTACATGTTGAACTCATGGACGTTAAGGCTATGCTAAGGATTTCGTAGACTCATTGAGATGGAGTAGTTGAATCCATGTGTCAAATTTTGTATCACATTTCTCTTTTGGATACCAAAATAGATGAAGTGGAGGAATATGTCAAAGTGCAAGGTGGTCATATAGACAAGTTCTTGGAAGATGTGGACAAATGGCTCAATTTGGCTTTGAAAAACTATTGTTAAGAATGCTCCACTGCAACACGGAGGGTTCTAGAGGAAGGTTCAATTCATAATCCAACAAAAGAACTCATGGACATGGGCTCCTTAAGAAAATATAGTTGATTTTTTCTTTTGACGGCTTTACATTGGTTCTATCCTTTTTTGTTTATGTTCTATATTACTTTTTTGTTATCTTACCAATACAATATATTCGTTTATCTAGTGTTAGAACTTTTTCTATGGGAAGGGGGCTTTTATACAACAAACATTTTCCTCTTATTACAATGACTAACATTGTCAATTTTTCCTTTTTTTCTTAATGTTTTAATATAAACTTTGTACTTATTATTTTTTTTAGAAAAACTTTGTACTTATTCTTATTATAAAAAAGATTAACACAAAAAATATAATATATATAATTAAATAGATTATTATTAAATTTATGATTAATATCATCTCACAACTACTTGGGTAAAAATATATTATCATCCATCCTTATTATTTAAAAACAATATATTGGTAAACTTTGTGTAATTTTGAAATTCCTAATAAATAAAGTTAATATAGTATGGTTATTCTCTAGTTAATGTAGTTGTATAAAAACTATGTATATATGTTATAAATTATTTAAATAAGTTGATATATTAACATTTAATCATTAAATTTATTTTTAAAAATAATTTTATAATAATTTATTGTAAAATTATTTAATAATAATTTATTAAAACACCATGAATACTAGATATTAAAAATTATAATAATAATAATAATAATAATAATAATATAAATAGTAGAATATTATTTAGTAATAATTTAGTAGTGGTTTGATAGACATTATGTTATATGATGATCTGAAAATTAACATAATATTTATTTGTGGTTAGAATACATGTATTGCAAAGTGGGTTAGTCCTTAATTAGTTATTTATCTATGATACATATGTGGTATACATGATATGGATTGTATTTGTGTGTGTGTGTGTGTATATATATCTATATATATATATATATATATATATATTTGAAAAAAATGTGAAAATAATAATTTAGAAAATATATTTATGATGATAATAGAAAAAAAATTTAAAGGTGTTAAGATTTTAATTTTTTAATTATATTTAAGATTGATAATAAATATAAAAGAATTTATAAAATTGTAAATATAGTTATTGAAATTGTATAATTTTAGTGAGGATTTTTGAGGTACTAAGTCTATTTATTCATTAAAAAAATAAATTATATAATATCTAAAAATATAGAAAGATCATATAACATTTATAATTATAAAAATAAAAAATTAAATTAAATATATAGATATTGAAATCATTTATTTTTTATAATCATTATTAAAATTATTTTAATTAATAAATATTAATTTATTTTTAATTTAAATTACTATAAGTTAATAAATGAAAACGATACAAAATAAAACTATATACACATATAGTGGAGAACATTCTATCTTCACATTTTTAATTTTTAATGTAAATTTATTAATATAATAAATATTTGTATATCATATTTATAAAAAATATGATAAAAAATTTACAATTTTTACCTTTTTAAATTTAATTATTTTTATAATTATAATTTTCCAAAAGCTAAAATTTTATAAAAAATAGTAAAATTTATCAAAACTTCAATAGTATAAAACAACATAATAAAAATAAAATGAATGCACTTACAAGAATGGGAGTTGTAATTGATCAAGTGGGAAAGCAATATTTATTTTAAAAAGTTTAATCATAATAACAATAAAATAAATCCACTTATAAGAATATGAACTTTGATCTTTCCAAATATAGAATATATAGCATTTTTAATTTAAAAGAAAAATTGAAACAAAATTGATTTAATTTGAAAATAGACTCTAAATAAAGAATATATATCATTTTTAAATTGAAAAAAGAATTGAAACAAAATTGACTTAATTTATAAATAGAGGAGCCACCTAGGCATCTACTTATTACGATCATGCATCTTATGTATAAATATCATGATCTTATGCTCTCTAATCCACTTAATTTAAATATCTTATAACTTGATAATCTTATGTTCTCTAATACTATGTCTTAATTTATAATATTTATTGTAATCTATGCTCTCCCAAAACTATTTACAATCTTGATATTTACTTATTACAATCCTTGATGTATTTGGATTTCCATGGTTTCCATAATAGGAATGCTCTGCAGCAAGCATCCACAAATAGGGATTTACCTTCTTTTATATCCCTACATGTCTACTGATGGCAGGCCTAAGCTAGACCTACCCATATATCGAGGACCAGTAACACTCTATTCCTCTGTAGTGTGTACTCCCTTCTAAACACACTCCTCAAGCTCATTAATCCCTTCAATAGCCCTTTATCCCATTGTTGGCTTTCTTCCTAAGTTTAGCTTTCTCTAGCTACCCTCAGCAATATGCCTATCTTCAAAGGCTTAAGAGCCTATTTCAAGCATATCACTTCATACACCTATCTCCTCAAGGCTATCAGCTTCTCAAACCCATACACAAGTTCACATGACCCATAGTACAAATCCATAAGTCACTCGACACATGACTTGTGCCTCCACTTGGCTCCATGGCTTAGATCCTATCGCATATAACTTATGCACTTACCCTTCCTTTTCACTTAACACTCAAGCCTCCAAAATCTTAAACTCTTATACCTTGTCCATGCACTCTATGTAATATAACCACAACTTTTGCAATATAAATAAAGCACTTACCTTCGAGTTCCTTGGTGCTTGCTCCTACCAAACCACGGTGTTGTGATCCAGCGTTCATATCCAAAACTCATCGCACTTACCAAATAAATGTCTCTCGCATGACCTTCCACATCAGTGTTTGACCAACACACCAGAACACCTTTAGACGACCCTGCATACAAGACAATAATACAGCATCAGCAAACTTCTAAATTCAGATCCCATGCTCTGTCCTCGTCTCGGCCTGCATATGACTGTTTCCATTCGATCTCTGCTCACAGAGTATCTTTCCAAATCATAAACAGACTTCAACAAAGACCGGAACCGCTCTGGTTCTACTTAGTCTCACTAAATGGAATCATACAATGATTCTGTTTAGTTTTATCTTATCAGTTCTACATATACTAGTTAATCAACTACACAACTAAAACTATATTCATCAGTTTGCTCAATCCTCACATTGCATTCAGATTGTAAAAGAGACAAAAACGCACACAGTCTGATGAATTTTTTTTTTTCAATAGAAATCTATACATGCTATTTCAAACCCTAAGCTACTCTTCCTCCCTCAAGAGAGTTACCCTCTTCTCCTTTTATTTCTCGCAACTCTTGATTCTATTCCAAGAGAGCGTTTTTCCAGCTCTTCGACTAACCCCTACAATTCAACAACTAACTCTATTTTTAGAAAACCATGATTACTTCACCTATGACTCATCTAACTACTAACTGAAAAAAACAACTATCTCCTTCGAGTTATCCCTTTATTTCAGGGTTTAGTTACATGGCTTAATTCCTTCATCCATTGCTTATCAAATTTCCACTAACCTAGGTACATCCCTATCAACTCTTTACTAGGAAATTAGAGTATTTAGTACATAGAATTTACAATGAGCCCTCTTGGCCTGATGTCAAGACCTCTAGGTCCGACTAGACATTGACACATGCCTTTGGTAGCAGATGCTCCTGCATCAGACTCCCAAAGAAGAAAGAAGACATGATCACCTGATCATGCGCCCTCAATCTTCATCTTCCCTGGATCCCAGACTTTAGTTTGTTGCTCATTATCGTCAGCCTCTCTTGCTTCAAATTATGTTTCCACTTTCCGAATTTCTTCAAACACTACCCCAGACATTGCTCTGGATATTTCTCTTGTCACTACTTTTGATATTGTTGTAAACATTGTTCTAGATATTGCTGCCACCCATACTTCCTTTATGCTTTTGTAAGCATCTCCCTCTGCAATATCTAATTTCTTCTCTTCATCTTCAAATTTACTTTCAAAGAGTAATTTATCTTTCAATTCTCTGACTACAACAACACAATCATTCATACTTCTTTGTATACTAATTAACATAACATACATATGTAAACTAATATATGCTCTCATCCCAACCAAAGCTTGAGACATTCTCTCAACAATGTCTGCAATTACTTCCCCTTGCTCAAATATTTCCAGCAAACATGTCAACCATTTATTTTCTTCCTGATTTCTCTCAAGTGCATCAGCTCTATGTTGTTTACTAAATTCATCATATCTCTTTTCCTCTTCCTTGACAACCCTCTGTGATTTCCCTTCAACACCTTGACTGAGTCTAACAATTAGTTCAGTCTTCTTTTGGCCACTTAGATAAACCAATTTCTCCTTGTCCTCATCAAGAACAAGTTCCCTCATATGAGACATAACTGTCTCACTTCCATGGGAGATGCTTCCCTCACTAAATAAGGATTTTGCAAATAAGGAACGAGCATGCACAGAAAATAAGTTAATGGATTCCAATGGATATCGTCCCACATAAGTTAATGGATTCCAATGGATATTGTCCCACACAAGCATTCACAGGGATTCCAATGCATATTGTCCCAGACAAGCATGCACATGGATTCTGCACATCAAATAAGAGGACCGCCCACCTGGATTTCCACGGTCTCAAGAGCAGGGTCGTTCTGAGCAAGCATTTCAAAACACCGATTTCCTTTTGAAAGTCCGAAACAGGGATTTCCCACTCGCTGTAGTCTTGCAGATCTACCTTCATCATTCGCAGATTAGCAAGTGGGTAAGTTAGGCATGGCGGTATTGGATCTATAGCAAAACAAAAACCAGTCATCTCATTCTCCTCGTTACAATTTTCGACACAAAACAAAAACCAGTCATGTCAGTCTCCTCGTTACAATTTCGGACAGGCAACGACCAAATCCGCTGGTTTATTAAAAGCAACAAGCATACAAATATAGGGCAAATATTCTGCATAAGACAGCGCACATGATACGTGTTGGTTACATATGGGACGAAAATGTGTTCAACTTTGAACGATTGCACAACAAAGCAAATCAGGTAATGGTGATAAATGAAGCAGAACAACTTATCTGAAAGTCTTGTGAATAAGTCCTGCACTGTGAGAGTACACTATGACAATTGACAATGCTTGCACTGTGAGAGTACACTATGACAATTGACAATGCTTGCACTGTGAGAGTACACTATGACAATTGACAATGCTTCTGTTAAGTTAAACCAGACAGGATGAAGAAGTGGAAGGCAAGAAGTTACTTATAAAATATGATAGAGAAAGAATCCATTTCAACCTTGCAGCCTTTCTAAAAACTCATTTTGTTGGTAGAGTATGACTGAATGCATGTTGTTGGTCAACATAAGCAAATAAATAAGACCGTGAGTGGTGTTGTCCAATATGAAAAATTACAATGAAACATTTCAATGGCACAAGCCACTAAAAATCTTTACAATGAAACATTAATGTGGCACAATATACTAAAATTATCTTTACAATCAAACATTTTGTTGGTAGCCTATGACTGACTTCATGTTGTTGGTCAACACAAGCAAATAAATAAGGAGGTGAAATATGATTAGAAATATGTTTTCCGGTAACATAAGCACGTGGTGCTGTCCAACATGAAAAATTACAATGAAACATTTGGATGGCATAAGCCACTGAAAAATCTTTACAATGAAACATTTTTGTGGCACAAATCACTAAATTTATCTTTACAATCAAACATTTATGTGGCACAAGTTATTAAAATTATTTGCCAAAATTACAGATAGATTAAAAAAAACATAAAAACATAAGCACATGGTGGTTACCAACATGAAATATTACAATGAAACATTTATGTAACACAAGCCACAGAAAAATATTTACAATGAAACATTTAGATGGCACAATTCACTAAAATTATCTTTACAATGAAGCATTTAGGTGGCAGAATTCACTAAAATTATCTTTACAATGAAACATTTATGTGGCACGAGTATGAAACATTTAGATGGCACAATTCACTAAAATTATCTTTACAATGAAACATTTAGGTGGCACAATTCACTAAAATTATCTTTACAATGAAACATTTATGTGGCACAAGTCACTAAAATTATCTTTACAATGAAACATTTATGTGACACAAGTTACTAAAATGATTTGCCAAAATCACACAGATTCATAAAACCATACTAATATTTGAATTTCATTTGTTAATATCACAAACATTTGATACATATCTTCCATCAAACCAATCTTCCTAAGTCAATTGAATAAGTTTATAGAATGGCTATACATCAATGGCATGCATTTTATTATTGGAGTAAGCTAGTCATATAGGAAATCGAACCTCTTTTGGGCCACAAATCTGATAAGCATTTGGAAAAAAATTCAACAATGAATGGAGTTATATCATAATCCAAAATCCATGCATGGTAGAAAATTTATTTTAGGCATTTTCCCCAATTTTGAATTGAACCATATTGTCAAAAATTTGATAAAAAATCTATATCAATAGAAAATATAACTTTTGGTATCACTGTCGATAGAATTTTCTACACAATTAAATGACTACATTTATTATTAAGATACTTTAATTTATTAATATGACAATTATAGGAATATGATGCCACATTGCTATGAAAACCAATCTCTTTCTTTGGTTCCACAGCCCAAGTCCACTATGGAACTCCACCAAAAAAGATATCGATCCAAAATATTTAATGGAGTATTAAAATTTTTAGGTTCTCTCAAGTGGTCATGAGCTAGACATAAGATCTCCCCTCTGAAGTTGGATGTTTTCCTTACAAAAACAAAACAATTTCAAATTCTGGCAAGGGTGGTTGTTGGGACAAAAGTTTGAATGTAGTCTACAAATAATGGAAATGCCTAAGCTCTCACCCACACTCACGATGGAAACATTAATGCTGAAATGAAGAATGAGTTTTCCACTAATCAAAATGACCATGTTGGGTAGAATACCCAAAATCAAATTACATTTGTCTTTATGATTTTGCAAGACTGCATGCCTATTTCAAATTCTTTAATCTTTCATTTTGGAAGCATAGTTCCTATTTTTTCCATAGGAAAATTCCATATCCTAGAGCCCAAATTTTTATTGATCTCTATATTTACACCTTCAAACCTTGCATATTTAGTTGCATGCTTGCATCCTGGGATCCTACCATCTATTAAAGGTGAATAATCTAGCATTTCAACAATGCAGGATGAAGAATTACTCAAGATAAACATAAAAACATGGAAAATATGAATTTCTCCATTATCTCTTATGAGGTTGAATGAAGGGGGATCAAGGGGTTCATATATATGCCCCAGCCTTATCTATTTCACTATCATCCTCTAATGCATGCCTTATTTGTATGTGCCAACATGTAGTCATGGGTGCCATGGAGAGTCTAATCACCGATGTGATTTTGGTAGTATTAAGAGTATACCCACCCTAAATTTTTAGACCAATGTAGTGTATGATATTTCTAAGTGTGTTAACAAGGTATGATTATGTTATCTCTTTGTCGATCTCTTTTGTATTCACTTTTCTATATAAAATCTCAAATTGAAAATAAGGGACAAAATTATTATATGGTTACTTTATTCCTTCATAACCCCTAATCAGCCATAGGATTCAAGTTACAATGCCATTTGTAAGGAATGGTGCATAATATAGGACAATTAAACTACATAAAAATATGGTTCCTATCATGTCCCTTCCTCAAGGAGCTACATGGGCTTTTAGAAATAGCCATATGTGAAGTCAGATTGTAGTAATCTTATGGCCAAATCTATCTTGTGTTCAAACAACTCATTTGAGTACATGTCCTCAATTATTTGAGATAAATTGTGCATCCTTGAATATCAATAACAATCCACTCTTCTTACCCTTGTTCCTTAAGTGCCAATTCCCTACAAAGTATGTTCTTAGATAATATTCAAATTTGGAACAACAATCATTAGTTGGGATGTCTATAGAGGCTAACACACTACCCACTCTTAGATATCATGTATATATGATCCAAAATGGATCATTATATTGTTTTCCATCTATGTTGGTACTTCTTAGGTAGAAACAATAGATATATTGGCTTGTAGGTTGTATTTTAGGGGTAGGTCCTGCTTTGGTTATTTTAGCTACAAAACATCTAGAATTTATTTGACGTCTTTACTGACCATTTTTTCGTCAAAATTTTGTGATATTAGTTCCCAAACTTGTGATGGTGTTCTACACATAAAAATATTTCCAATGATGTGAAAATCATCTCAACTAGAGTTTGTGTGCAGAATTTATGCCCACCTTGTTTTAATAAAACACTATTCTTTGTGCCAACTACACCAACAATATTCCTCCGTGGGAGTTCCCATTTATCCACCTATGTTTCATACACATTCAAGAAAAACATAGAGAACATAAGAGAAAAAATTATGCATTATCGGCTTTATAGTACCTTCTAAACCTCATACATCAGGGGGCATCTGTTAATGCTCAAATCTCACACACATGTGACATTTTTTCAATTTACACGATAAAGTGTCATCAACATATAGCATACAACCCACTAAAGACATCCTCATAAGATCCAAGAAGCAACATGAGTCCATAAATTCCCCAAAATAGTAAAAAACTACAATCGCACGACCACATATCTATTAATATGCGCTACTATGCATGTTATCAGAACTATGACCACATAGCCAGTGCAGATTTTCCTTCAACAACCGTGTGATTGAAAAAAATGGCGGAATATCAACCACCAATGATGCATTAAAGACTCGTGGAAGCTCCATTACCTCCATAAATTCGAATTTGGATTCTCACATAGTTGGGTTCCTTAAATGCCCCCCTTTGTGTATCTTGGAGCTAAATCATTAGATCAAGGAGTTCACATTGGGATCTAGTTATTTCTTTCCCACCTCTTGGCCTATAAAATGAATCCATGGGCATGCTTATTAAAGAGAGAAATCAAAGCAAGGTAATGCTACTGGAATTGTGCTTGAGCTCCCTTATAGCTTACCTCTTCCCTCTTGTCTAGCATCTACCGAGCTCCCTTGCCACCTTCATTCAATGGGAAAGTGTTCTTATTATTTGTTCTTCAAGATACTTAGCATATAGTGTGGACTAGATAGAACTCCCTAAGAGAGATTGTTTGATTAAATTGGAGCTCACATGTCTTAGGTGTTATACAATCTTGACCACTGGGAAATATAAAAGTGGTTTGGCATATATTGGTTGTTGGAGTTTGCATTCCTACCCATTTTTTATTTGTTTCATTTCATTTTATTTTCTTTGTTTATTTTTTGTTTTTCTAACAACCACTTGCAAGATCACTTGGATTACTGACCCACACAACAGCGGAACCTAATACGGAATCCTTGCTGCAACCTACCAGGATTTTCCCCTTACCAAGTGGGAAGGATTCACCCTTATGCAATATTTTTCACATAAAAAGTTAGGCTCTGTAATACTTTATTAGTGTCTCTTACGTGCACCATTTTGTATGCACCTACAATCATCAACAAAGGAGGCCAACAATATTCCTTGGATTTTGCCAAGGCAATGCCAATTCCATTCAGATGAGTTTGTCATACAATCTCTTGCAACACAACCTTATCAATAACATATTTTTGGAAAAATATTGGGTTACTGAGTGAAACCATATATTCTCAAATATGTTCTTTAATTTGTCAGAAACTAGTCACCAAACTTGGTTACTTTCTCAAAAACTCTTTTGGACATGCATTTTGTAAATTTCTTGTGCACTAAATCATAGAGTGGGAGTTTGGAATGACTGGAATATTTATGCTCCCACAACAATTTGAAATAGACATACACATGAGGCTCGTTCATAATCCATTTCCATTCCATTCCTCGGAAAATATTCATAGCACAGACTATATCAAAGATATATGAGGACATATTGAACTCTGATGTCTATACTGGGCTACCTTCACTTGAACGATTAATGCTAGTAGACTAGTAGACATAATAGCTTCCTAATTAAACTTGGTACTTGATAAAGTAACATGATGTAAAAGTGGCATCCATACCTCCTGGAATTGTGTAACATTAGGTGCTCCATATAATTTGTTTAATAGAGCTATGGTGATTCTATATGGAAACCTCAGGTTCCTAGTGAAATATAGGCCACTTTCCTTGAATCTAAACCTATTGTCTTTTAAACACATTTTCTTCATAAAGGCCATGTAGTACAACTATAGAAAAGTAATTCATTTTGTACTCAAGTTTACTTCAGGGGCCAGGAACTTATAATATCTACTCAAGGATGCATGTTGGAATTAAGCAATGGCCTCCTCATCATCATTCTTAATATGCATGTTAGTAATGCCGATCTTTGAGAGTAACTAATCAATGATCATGGCACAGGGAAAAAAAACTATTGGGTTAATGAATCATTTGGTGATATCCATAGTTTGATTTTAGGAACATTCTTTACGTTTTTATTGTGATAATATCGAGTAGATATAAGTTTGGATTGAGATCGAATTTTTTGAGTGATTTTAGGGACAACTATTAAGAGTTTGTAGGGTCAAATTTGATTCATTAGAGGCTTCTCTTGATGTATAAATATGTGCTTGATTAATGAAATATTTTGAGATAAAGTGTATGCCCATTATTGTCCAAATGATCTTGCTCCATTGTTGTCAAATTTATTCATTTTGTATCAAAGCGTTGTGAGAAAGCTTGAGAGGTTGTGAAGAGCAATCTAGTCATTTGGAGGAGAAATTTGCTTGGTGTGTTGAGGGTGATATTTGCTTGGTGTGTTGTAGGTGATATTTTTTGAGTTATCATTATGCATGTTTCATTAGCAATGAGTGGCCTCATACTACCCTGGAGAAATATGCGCTGAGTAAACTGTTGAAAATCGACGTTGAATGAGGGTCGATTTTGGATGCATTTTGGATTGGAGGACTATGAAATTATTCACCAATCATGGCATGTAGTCATGCGTATAATTTATAATAAATTTTGAACCATAGACGGATCTTTCTATGATTGGCTATGGAAACAATCTGCAGAAGAACCCATTTGGGATGGTAATAGAATGGTCGTTGATTTGAATTACGGGGGTGGATTCTTTCATGGGCATGTTTATTTATTTTTAATTCGTAAAGTGTTATCTTTTGTATTTGAGAGGAGACTATACACGTTTGACCATTCTCATGTGATTTGGGAGACTGTTCTCTTCTCGGCATCGCAAGTTTTTTATTTTATTTTGTAGTCTATAAAACAATCTACCATCATACCCTCGGCCTGGAAAGTTCCATTGCAGTAGAATTAGGTTTACAAGTGTGTAGTTTGAGGAAGAAGTGAAGAATATTTTGGTAATGTGTAGTAGGAAGACCACAACACCTCAGTTTATGTTGGAATGGCAATGCAAATTGAAGTGGAAAGAACTTCTGTATTTGTATTTCAATCTATGTTTTATTTGGAAATATGTTGAGCGAATAAGGTTTTAAAGATTCTAGACATTTTTTTTATTTTCAAAGTGTGAGAGAAGAGTTTGTTTAATTGTGTATGGGAGTATTAGAAAGAGAGCTTTTGGAATGGTGATTAATCTCATTATTTGCAATTAAATTGTAAAAGAGATTATATTGTCACTAATTGGGAGAATAAGGTTCTAAATTTGTGAAGGGATTAGTTTTGTAAAAGTGATTCATTCACTTCATTATGAAAAATCAAATTTCTTATAATTGCACAAGTGTTACACTCTTTCATTGTACTTCAACATTAATAAAATATCGTTTTTGGTGGTGGTTGAGTCCCATTTTGGGGACAAGTGTTCTCATCTCGAGGCGAAGTGGGACATTTTGTATTGATATTTTCGAGTACTCTCTTTCTCTCTCACTTTCTCTTTTTCCAATGGAGACAAGAAATTTTAAACTCCCTAAATTAACTCGCACAAATTATTTCTATTGGAGAAAAATAATGTATCATATATTCATCAGTAAATATTTGTGGGAACTTGTAATTAATGGGTATAATATTCCTTCTGATGAAGTATATAAAGCATTGGATATTTATGCAAAGAATGTTTTTAAGTAGCTAATACAGAGATATAATGAAGCACTTTCACTCATAGGTAGTGCTATTAATGAATCTATTTTTTCAAGAATCATTGTAGCCACTTCATCTAAACACACATTTATTATTTTATAGAACACTTATGAAGGTGCAACAACAACAAAATTGCAAAAATTAAGGAGTAAATTGGGTAATTCCAAGATGTGTAGTAATGAATCCATGAATGATTATATCAAAACAATGTAGGATCTTGTTAATCAAATGAGCTCTTGGGAGAATATGTCCTAGAAAGAAGAATGCTTGAGAATAGTTTATGTAGTCTTGTGGCAAAGTATCAAGTGATTGCCACTTAATAAATTCATTAATGAGACATTGTTGACACTGCCATTGAAAATGAATCCACTTTCTATTGGACAAATGATGTAGAAAAATATAATTTAGTTTTTGATAACAAAGAATTCTAATCATGGATAAGATCAACAAAAGTGCAACTGTGGCGAGAGGAGAAATGATCACAAACAATATTTTAAAATTCACTTGTGCCCCAAGTAAGTCACTAAGTCTAAACACAACAAAAGTAGTGAATGGTAAACTTTGGAATTTGAGAATGAGACATCTAAATTTCATAAATTTGATGTTGATGAGAAAGACTAATGTGGTGAATGGTATTCCATATCTTGGAGTTGATAATCAGATATGTGAAGGATGCATACTTGGAAAACAACAGAAGGAAAGTTTCTCAAATAGAGATTGGAAGTCAAAGATCATCTTGCATTGGTACATTCATATCTATGTTATCTAATGCATACATTGTCTTTTGGAATGTCAAGGTACTTTCTAACATTCATTAATGATTGTTACAAGAAAATTCAGAAGTGTTTGTACATTTTTTTCAAAGCAAAGTGGCTTGAATATTCTCACCCTTAGATTAGATAATGGGGGAGAGTATAAATTTAATGATTTCATGAATTTTTACAAGATGAATGGTATAAGGTGAGAGTTTACAAATTCATACACTCCTCAACCAAATGGTGTCACAGAAAGGAAGAATAGAACCGTTGTTGAGATGGAAAGGAGTATGTTGAAAACTAAGCAACTTGGTAATGAATTATGGGAAAAAGAAGTTCATACAACAATATACACTTTGAACAGGTGCCCTACACAAGCATTTTTGAATTTGAATCCAAAGGAAATATGTGTTGGGTATGTTATATCTCTTCACATGGTCGCTGCGTGTACAACACGATCCCCTCGGAGCGCAAAATTTTTTGGGTTGCTTTTTTCTTTTTCGCAATTTTTGACCCATTGTACTCTATCTAATCCCGGTAAAAGGGATTGGGGTTGTAACCTAATTTCGGGTAAACTAATTAGGGTTTTAGATGTTGCGGAATACCATTTATTGTATTGTACATGGTTAAATAAAACATATAATGAAAAAGGAGCTATGCGGCTCTAAGTTTTGCTGGTTTTTTCCCGGTTAAGGGTTTCCAGGTGAAAATCTCTGTGTAATGTGTGTGCCATTGTGTATTTTCTGTTAATGCTTAAGAATCATATAAGTTTGTACTTCACTGTTAAGGTTTAAAACTTACATTTGGTATCAGAGCATTTTTTGGGTTCAGAGGGACGTCTTTGTTTCCAAGGGTTTGGCTCGATCTTGGATTTGTGATAAACCTGGTTTCAGTGGGAGCGTTGCCGCGGTGATTTATTTTGTTTTTCTTTAAAGAATGGCGAGCAGTTCTAGATTCGAGATTGAGAAATTTAATGGTCAGAGCTTTGAGCTATGGAAGCTCAAGATGGAAGATCTTCTGGTAGATAGAGAACAGTGGATCGCAGTAGATCCAGGTACCATGCCCTCTGGTGCGGTAAAAGAAGAATGGAAAAAGCTGGAAAGAAAAGCAAGGAGCACCATTCGTCTTTGCCTTGCAGATTCGGTATTGGTGAACGTATCTGGAGAAGACAGTGCAAAGAAGCTATGGGATAAACTGGGAAGTCTGTATCAGTCAAAGTCCCTGGTAAATAAGTTATTTCTGCGAAAGAAATTGTACCTTCTGAGGATGACTGATGGAGACTCTATTTCAGAGCATCTAAATGCCTTCAATACTCTGGTAAGTCAGTTGACATCTGTTGGAATTACAATTGCTGATGATGAAAAATGTATTAGTCTGTTGTGCTCTTTGCCAGATTCATGGGATAATCTGGTTATAGCTATTGGGAGTAATGCAACCATGCTAAACTTTGATGATGTGGTTGCATCCCTACTATCGGAGGAAATGAGGCAGAGATCCATAGATAGTTCAGCCAAGGATGCCTTATTTGTAAGAGGTCGCTCTGGAGACAGATCTAAAAAATAGTCTTCAGGTGGTAGATCTAAATCTAGAGGGAGATCTAAATCTCCAGGACCTTCTGTAAGAAAATGCTGGAAGTGCGGTAAAGCTGGGCATTACAAGAAGGATTGTAAATCCAAAAATACTAATAAAAGCAGAGGACCTAATGATGCTCCATCCGCAGATGGGAAAGAATCTACAGAGGAAGGAGGAGATGTGTATCTGGCATCTTCAAGTACATATGCAGAGCATGATTCGTGGTTGATTGACTCAGGTGTCTCTTATCATATGACTCCTCACAGGGAGTGGTTTTATGAATACGAAAAGTATGATGGAGGAGATGTATTTCTGGGAGACAACTCGGTGGCAAAAATCATAGGTCGAGGAAAGATCAAGCTACTGCTCAAAGATGGAAGGGTTAAAACTCTTCCCGAGGTTCTGTACATTCCAAAGCTGGCTAGAAACCTTATATCTGTAAGTAAAATGGATGATGCAGGTGTGAAAACATTATTTGAAAAGAATACATGCAAGATGGTTCGAGAATCACTGGTGCTGATGAGGGGAGTTCGGATTGGAACTCTATACAAATTGTTGGGAAGCACCTTAAAAAATGGATGTAACAGTACTATTGTTCCTGAGGGTAAAAATGAAGGAGACAGAGTCCTTACTGTCTCTAGTGAGAAGACATCGCTATGGCATCGAAGGCTGGGACATATTGGAGAGAAGGGTCTTCGACTATTACAAGGTAAAAGTATGGCTGAAGGCATGTCTGATTTCACATTAGATTTTGATTTCTGTGAACATTGCTTATATGGTAAACAGAATCGAGTAAGATTCTCATCTGGTGTTGTAAGAGCTAAAGGAATATTAGAGTTAATACACAGTGATGTTTTTGGACCTGTGCCTGTTCCATCACTTGGTAAATCTGTGTATTATGTTTCATTTATAGATGATTTCTCAAGGAAAAATTGGATTTATTTCCTGCGTAAGAAATCTGAGGTTTTTAATAGATTCAAAGAATTTAAGGCTCTTGTAGAGAATCAAACTGAGAAGAAAATAAAAGTACTCAGAACAGATAACGGTGGAGAATTCTGTGAAAGTGAATTTGAGGAGTTCTGTAAAACATGTGGAATAGCAAGGCAAAAGACTACTCCATACACACCTCAACAGAATGGGGTTGCAGAAAGGATGAACAAGACATTGATGGAAAAGGCAAGGAGTATGCTCAGTGGTGCAGGGCTAGCACAACAATTCTGGGCAGAAGCTGTTGACACTGCGTGTTACCTAGTGAATAGGACACCCACATCAGCGTTGGTTGACAAGACACCTCATGAGGTTTGGACTGGTAAGAAACCCTCTCTCTCTCATCTCAGAGTGTTTGGGTGTGATTCTTTTGTACATGTTTGTAATGTCCCTTGTTAGGAATTTTATTAAAATTGCAATTTTCCACTTTTTTCCTTGGTTCGACCTTTGACTAGTTTCGATCTCTAGGTCCCAAATTTGCCCCAAATGATCCCAAATCTTCTGAGAAGGTGTATGAATGATATTAGAACATAAATATGTGTTTCAGGGATGCCTTTGGACCTTTAAAATACTTCTGCAAATCCTCTTTCAATTCTGATCAATGTAGGTAACTTTACTAGTGATTTTCTTTTGACTAGTATTGGTCTCTAGGTCTCAAATTGACTCCAAATGCCTTCAAATCTTCAAGGAAGGTGTATGAATGATATTATAACTTGAATATGATGTTATGGATGACATATGTCCACCAAAATAACTCTGCAAACTCTCTTAATATTCTGGACCAATTATGCAATTTTACTAGTAATTTGGGGTTCAAATCCCCCTGGGGTAAACAATGAAAATGGCTTCCCAAATGCCTCCAAACCCACTCAAATTTATGAACAGAGGTATGTAATGTGTTAAGTATGTTATTAAAGTCTCATATGCACCATTAATGGATTATTACAACTGTTCTCACCCTCTTCCATTCAACTGCAAAAATCCCCAATTCGACCCTTGGGGAAATGGCACTATTTCACCTCCCAATACAACTAAACTGAGTAAAAATGCTTCAAATGCTCAAGTACAGTACATGAAACTTGTAGAAGACATCCATGGCAGTATATTGATCACAAATATATCATAGAATCATCCATTCATTCGAAATCATCATCAATACATTGGCTCACAACAAGGTAGTGGGGAAATGGCATTGTTCTTCCATTAAAAATGAGATTTATACATTTCTACTTGGAATTTCGACCTGAAACTTTTTGGATATGAAGAACAGAGTATTTAATTCATATTACAAAAGAAATGGGGCATTGAAAGCTTCCCCAAAGAGTACAATAGCTCACCAAAAACGCCCTCCCTCAAGGATCAAGAATATGCCATCAAAACTGGAAATGGTTGAAGGAGTGAGCTGCAATAGAAGAAACCATGAGCTGCCCTGTAGCTTACACCTGCAAATAAAGACTCCATTAAAGCTCCAAATGAAAGGTCTGGATGGCCTTTCCAATTACCAACTTGGATGGGAATCTTTCACCCTCGAAATTGGCTAAGGCAAGAAACTAGTCATCCACTAGCTCTCCCTCTTCACAAATGCAAATGCAAATTCTACAAATGATCAAAAGCTGGTTTCCTTCTTTGTTATTGACATTTATAAACTTCTAATGTCCTCCATGGGTCGAATTCCTTCCAAGAGACTCATGCCAACTCAAGTTGGGAAGAGATTCCAAAGAACGCCACTTGTACAACAATTCCTAGTCTCCCACTTCCACCAAATCACATGTGGAAGCATCTTAGCTGCCCTAACACCCTTGAGCGCCCTCTTGGAGTCTATTTTTAGCCCTGACATGTCATATATGTCATATGTCAGCCTTCAGGTCTGATTTGTGTCATAGGTGTCATAGCATCTTCATCATTGTTGTCATAGAGCTAGGGAATCTAGCCCAAGTGTCTCACTAGCTCCAAATTGCCTCTTCCTCTTCCATGGGAGTTACTCTTCCTCTATATTTCGACCTTGGATGAGTCATGCAATGAATAATACCTTTTGGACTCCCCAAAGTATGTTACCATTCACCTTGAATTCGAATTGGTGAGAGAATGATGCCAAATGTAGTGGGGAAATCTAGCCATATGTGGGTCCCACTTCCTCCATGTGTCTTCATCATGAAATGCCACTTTGATTTTCACTTGTATATATTTATTTAGCTCCTTTATTAAATATTTATTCCATTCTAATGTTCAAACATCATTTATTATCCCCATTATTCCAAATCCCAAAGCTTCCACCCCAAACCTAGGAAACTAGTAATTTTCCTCCTTGGCAATTATTTGACCTTTAGCATCAATTTGACAAACTCTAATGAATAGGGCTAATGTGATTAGGCCATTGTGACCCAATGCTAAATTTGGGACATGACAAATCCTCCCTTCCCAATATTGCTTGTCCTCAAGCAATTTTAAACATGGGTGTTGAAGAACCTGCTTTCTGTATAATTCTTTGAAGTTGCCATTGAATTGCCCAACCTTGAGTCTTTGAGTTTCCATGAAGATTTTAGAGAGGAACCACCATGCTTTCTGCTGCACTACTCTGATAAAAATAACTTTATTAAGTGGGGAAATCCATCTCCCATACTGCTTGTTTCCCAAAAAAAAATTTGAAAGCAATGAGATAAAAATTATTCCAGGGTCCCATTGCTTGTATTGCACCCCAATAATTAAGAGTGCTCTCCAACCCACACCATTAGTTAAGAGGATTCCTGGATCCCATTTTCTTGTATGCATCCTTCCAAACATCATGAGTACCAAATATATATCATCAAAGTACATAACAACATAATGAAAATGTACATCAAGGATATGCTTCATCAAAGAGTCATGAAAGTGCTTATACCTCCAAGCAAGTAGACCACCATTTTCCAAGTGCATACAAGCTTCAAGTGACCAATCAAATCTGCTCCAATGACATAGGTGAGGATCCCATGTCCTATAATGCTGCTCCAAAAGGATGTGATATGCATCAAAATATTCAACCATGTATTCTTTCATCCAAGAAGTGAATGAAGAATCTCCACTAAAATCTGAACCAAATAGTGAGCAGAAAAAACAAGGAGACTTCAAATGACTCAAAGAAGTCTCACCCATACATCCCTGAATGTGAGAGTCATAAAGATATAACAAAGTATGTGTCTTGCAACAAAAATGTTCGCCAATCATAAATCTATTCTTCCAAGTGTTGGATGAAGTTCGTCCAACATCAAATGAATCAAGTGTTGAGTAAGAAAAACCATGAGTCTTCAAGTGACTCAAATGCATATCATAGGTGCATCCATGTAGATTTGCATCATCACAAAGTGACAAATAATGTTGCTTCAAATGTGAAGAATAATGTGCTCCAACCATGTCATCATAAAAAGTAAATCTAGGAGTTCCATACTCCTCATGTGGCACCATCAAAAAGAACCCTTTCACCCATACTTCATTGAGACTAATGTTGCAAAACATGGAATTGTAGGATGTAGGAGAATGAACCAAATCACCCAAATGATCAAAAAGTACAGAAGTTTCATCATGGGAAGGATCCATATGGGTAGTATCATGCAGCTCCTTCAAAAGTATGAACTCTTTGTCATAGTTTGGTTCCAATGTAGAGGAATCATGCTTTTCTTTAAAAATTGCATAACCTTCATCGAGAGACAATTCAAGTTCCTCTTCCACCACATCAAGTGTTTGGATCTCTTCAAGTTCATCTTCAAACACATTAAGCACATTCAAATTCCCACATTTCTCATGATCCACCATGTCATGAGAATCCTCCAAACAATCTACCATTTGACAATCTGAAACATAGGAGGAAAAACAAGTATCTTGCAACTTTTCAAGAAGTTGCTCATTTTGAATTGTGAGCTTATCAATATCCTCATTATTCTTCAAATATGCATCATGTAACAATTCATTAAGCTCAAACAAATGGTTTCTATCAAAAAGCAAAGACATGAAATTACCTTTGATATGGCACATTGCTCTTTGAATCTTCTCCATGTCTTCAAGGAAAGATGTTTCCTCCAATGATGTAGCTCTCCAACAAGAATTTGACACCAATGCTTGAGTGTCATGGAGAATTATGAGGGACTCTTGGATCTTATTTTCATTCATCTTTAAGGACCCTTCAAGAAAATGAGGCTCTTGCAAATGAACCTTCTCATCTTCTTCAATTTTGCTTGGACCAACGTCATGAAGCTCAAGTGGTGATGGGGAAGTTGATCTTGGTTCTTCTTCAACTGCTACAAGGTATTCATTATCATGCTTAATGGAACTTGGGCTTGCAGCAACACTTTCAAAAGTGATCTCTATGTCACCAACATAGAGGTGTGAGCACCCATCAGTAGGTACCCCTTCATAGTTTAAGCATCCATCAGTAGATGCTCTTTGGTTCATGTCTAAGCTAGAAGGTGTCTCAAAATGATCTTCCATATTTTCAATAGAATCTTCTTCATGATCTTGTGATGTCTCTTCCTTTTGCTCCTTCAAGCAAGCTGATGCATTTTTCCCCTTGGTTTCCTTAAAATCAATAATTTTTTCCACAAGTTCGATAGAAAACAATTTGAATCCTTCCTTAAGTTGCTTGGTAATATCTTCAAATATTGTTTTCATAATTTTTATATGCTCCTCACCATCATATGAGGCTCCCTTTTCATCCCTAGTCATAGTTTCCTCAAAAAATTTGCTCTTCTTCTCCTACCCTTTTTTTTTTCTTCAACAAAAGCACTTTTGGTTTCAATATCTAATGGTGGTACCTGAATTATTGTCCTCATGAATATTATACCACATCAGGTGCCAAGATCATGCTCTGATACCACTGTAATGTCCCTTGTTAGGAATTTTATTAAAATTGCAATTTTCCACTTTTTTCCTTGGTTCGACCTTTGACTAGTTTCGATCTCTAGGTCCCAAATTTTCCCCAAATGATCCCAAATCTTCTTAGAAGGTGTATGAATGATATTAGAACATAAATATGTGTTTCAGGGATGCCTTTGGACCTTTAAAATACTTCTACAAATCCTCTTTCAATTCTGATCAATGTAGGTAACTTTACTAGTGATTTTCTTTTGACTAGTATTGGTCTCTAGGTCTCAAATTGACTCCAAATGCCTTCAAATATTCAAGGAAGGTGTATGAATGATATTAGAACTTGAATATGATGTTATGGATGACATATGGCCACCAAAATACCTCTGAAAACTCTCTTAATATTCTGGACCAATTATGCAATTTTACTAGTAATTTGGGGTTCAAATCCCCCTGGGGTAAACAATGAAAATGGCTTCCCAAATGCCTCCAAACCCACTCAAATTTATGAACAGAGGTATGTAATGTGTTAAGTATGTTATTAAAGTCTCATATGCACCATTAATGGATTATTACAACTGTTCTCACCCTCTTCCATTCAACTGCAAAAATCCCCAATTCGACCCTTGGGGAAATGGCACTATTTCACCTCCCAATACAACTAAACTGAGTAAAAATGCTTCAAATGCTCAAGTACAGTACATGAAACTTGTAGAAGACATCCATGGCAGTATATTGATCACAAATATATCATAGAATCATCCATTCATTCGAAATCATCATCAATACATTGGCTCACAACAAGGTAGTGGGGAAATGGCATTGTTCTTCCATTAAAAATGAGATTTATACATTTCTACTTGGAATTTCGACCTGAAACTTTTTGGATATGAAGAAAAGAGTATTTAATTCATATTACAAAATAAATGGGGCATTGAAATCTTCCCCAAAGAGTACAATAGCTCACCAAAAACGCCCTCCCTCAAGGATCAAGAATATGCCATCAAAACTGGAAATGGTTGAAGGAGTGAGCTGCAATAGAAGAAACCATGAGCTGCCCTGTAGCTTACACCTGCAAATAAAGACTCCATTAAAGCTCCAAATGAAAGGTCTGAATGGCCTTTCCAATTACCAACTTGGATGGGAATCTTTCACCCTCGAAATTGGCTAAGGCAAGAAACTAGTCATCCACTAGCTCTCCCTCTTCACAAATGCAAATGCAAATTCTACAAATGATCAAAATCTGGTTTCCTTCTTTGTTATTGACATTTATAAACTTCTAATGTCCTCCATGGGTCGAATTCCTTCCAAGAGACTCATGCCAACTCAAGTTGGGAAGAGATTCCAAAGAACGCCACTTGTACAACAATTCCTAGTCTCCCACTTCCACCAAATCACATGTGGAAGCATCTTAGCTGCCCTAACACCCTTGAGCGCCCTCTTGGAGTCTATTTTTAGCCCTGACATGTCATATATGTCATATGTCAGCCTTCAGGTCTGATTTGTGTCATAGGTGTCATAGCATCTTCATCATTGTTGTCATAGAGCTAGGGAATCTAGCCCAAGTGTCTCACTAGCTCCAAATTGCCTCTTCCTCTTCCATGGGAGTTACTCTTCCTCTATATTTCGACCTTGGATGAGTCATGCAATGAATAATACCTTTTGGACTCCCCAAAGTATGTTACCATTCACCTTGAATTCGAATTGGTGAGAGAATGATGCCAAATGTAGTGGGGAAATCTAGCCATATGTGGGTCCCACTTCCTCCATGTGTCTTCATCATGAAATGCCACTTTGATTTTCACTTGTATATATTTATTTAGCTCCTTTATTAAATATTTATTCCATTCTAATGTTCAAAAATCATTTATTATCCCCATTATTCCAAATCCCAAAGCTTCCACCCCAAACCTAGGAAACTAGTAATTTTCCTCCTTGGCAATTATTTGACCTTTAGCATCAATTTGACAAACTCTAATGAATAGGGCTAATGTGATTAGGCCATTGTGAACCAATGCCAAATTTGGTACATGACAATGTTCCAAAGGAGAAAAGGAGCAAGTTGGATAATAAAGCGGAAAAATGTATCTTCATTGGTTACAAGGATGGAGTGAAAGGTTACAAGCTGTGGAACCCAGTAAAAAGGCAAATAGTTTACAGTCGAGATGTGATCTTCAGAGAAGTTGAAAGCACTTCCAAGATTGAGGATGTACCAAAGGAAAAGGATGTATGAAAGAGGTGACTCTTTTGAGGAACCAGATTCGTCTGAATCAGATGAGGAGGCAGAATCGTCTGAATCAGATGAAGAGGCGGATCCACAGACTCCGGTATTGAGGAGATCTGACCGAGAAAGAAGGCAAGTTGAAAGGTACAGTCCCCCTGATTTTCGTTCTAATTTTGTGTTATCTATTACTGATGATGATCCTAGAACTGCTAAAGAGGCAATGGATTCAGAAGATAGTAAACTATGGAAGAAGGCCATGATAGAAGAAATGGATGCCTTGGACAAAAATGAGGCATGGGATCTGGTTGAGTTGCCAGAAGGAAGAAAGCATATTGGAAGCAAATGGGTATTCAAGAAGAAGTTAAATGTAGCAGGTAAAGTGGAGAAGTACAAGGCTCAACTAGTTGCGAAAGGTTACTCCCAAATTGAGGGCATCGATTTTGGTGAGATTTTTTCACCTGTTGCAAAATTGACTTCTATTAGATTTTCTTCTATCTATTTCTGCTGCTTTTGACCTTGAAGTAGAATAGATGGATGTAAAGACGGCTTTCCTACATGGAAATCTTAATGAAGAGATCTATATGAAGCAACCAGAACGGTTTGTGGTGAAAGGAAGAAAGGAGCTTGTCTGTAAGCTGAAAAAATCTCTCTACGGATTGAAACAATCTCCCTGAATGTGGTATCAAAAATTTGATACTTATATACTGGGACTTGGTTTCTCAAGAAGCAAAGCTGATCACTGTGTTTATTTTAAGCTAACCGGTGATCATTTTATTTATGTAATATTGTATGTTGATGATATGTTGCTAATTGGAAACAACAAGGAAATCATCAAGGATGTCAAGAATCAGCTGTCATCTGAATTTGACATGAAATATCTTGGTGCTGCAAATTTCATTTTGGGCATGGAAATAAAAAGAGATCGTGAAAACAGGAAACTCTGGTTAAATCAGAAGAAATATGTTGCAACGATATTGAAGAGATTTAATATGCAGGAAAGCAAACCAGTGAAGGTGCCCATTCCTGTAGGTGTAAGGTTATCTGCAGAACAGTGTCCCACGACACAAGAAGAGGTAGAGGACATGTCTCATGTTCCCTATGCTAGTGCAGTTGGCAGTCTGATGTATGCCATGGTCTGTACTAGACCAGATATAGCCCATGCAGTGGGAGTTTTGAGTAGATACATGTCAAAACCAGGAAAGGAACATTGGACTGCAGTAAAGAGGGTCTTCAGGTATTTGCGTGGCACTACAGATTCTGCAATCTGCTACCAAGGAAGACCTGGTCTAAACAGAGAGATAGATATACAAGGATTTGCTGATGCTGACTGGGATGGAGATCTTGATCACAGAAGATCTACAAGTGGCTACGTTTTTAATCTATTTGGAGGAGCAATCAGTTGGATGAGTAGAAGACAAGCTGTAGTTGCACTCTCAACTACAGAAGCTGAATACATGGTAGCTACCCATGCAAGTAAGGAAGCTGTATGGTTGCAAAGATTGTGTTCAGGTATTGGTTTTGTTCAGAATGCAGTAAAAATTGGCTGTGATAGCTCAAGTGCAATACTTCTGGCAAAGAACCCTGCTTATCACTTGAGGACAAAGCACATTGATGTGCAGTACCATTTCGTCAGAGACATGGTTGAACAAAACAAAGTGTTGCTGGAGAAGGTTGACACTTTGGTAAATGTTGCAGACTCTTTGACAAAGTTTGTGAGTACTCAGAAGTTCTCTTGGTGTAAAGAGAACATGGGCATTGTTGCCCTGAATTGTTGAAGTCATAAATTTCTCCTGTATGTGAAGAGAACAACAAGTGGGAGAATGTTGGGTATGTTATATCTCTTCACATGGTCGCTGCGTGTACAACACGATCCCTATGGCACTAGTGATTCTCCTGCGCCGGGTGCGTCCGAAGGGGGGGGTTTAGAGGGGGGGGGTAGCCCGACAGGGCCCACCCCCTTCGTTTCGGACCGTTAGGTTCCGAAACGACACGGAGGGGGCCCTTAGGCCCCAGAGTCCGCTTGGAGCGCAAAATTTTTTGGGTTGCTTTTTTCTTTTTCGCAATTTTTGACCCATTGTACTCTATCTAATCCCGGTAAAAGGGATTAGGGTTGTAACCTAATTTCGGGTAAACGAATTAGGGTTTTAGATGTTGCGGAATACCATTTATTGTATTGTACATGGTTAAATAAAACATATAATGAAAAAGGAGCTATGCGGCTCTAAGTTTTGCTGGTTTTTTCCCGGTTAAGGGTCTCCAGGTGAAAATCTCTGTGTAATGTGTGTGCCATTGTGTATTTTCTGTTAATGCTTAAGAATCATATAAGTTTGTACTTCACTGTTAAGGTTTAAAACTTACAATATGGTCAGTATAGAATCCTAGCATTGCACCCATGAAACTTTTTGGATGCACTACATATGCACATATTCCTAAGGAAAAGATGAATAAATTGGATGATAAAAGTGTTTAGTGTATTTTCATTGTGTATAGCAAATAAACAAGAAGTTATAGGTTGTTTGATTGACAAGAGAACAAGATGATAATAAGCAAAGATGTTGTTTTCAATGAACAAGTAATTTATCAACCAGAATATGTTCAAAGAAAGAATGAAGTTGTTGTTGGTGATGAATCTAGTTTTCTAATAACTAAGGAGGATGAAAGTAAGAATAAACCTAAGTGGTTAGTTAGAGGAAATTATCAAATTGATATGTTGGATAGAGAATTTGAAAGGAAAATCACCAGACCATGTAGTAATGTAAATTTTTCTCGCATGATCCAAGTAATGAATATTGAAGAACCACATAACTATGTAGAAGCATCAAGTAAAGATGAATGGAATAAAGCAATGGAAGCATAATTTAATGCTTTGGTGAAGAATGATACATGGGACTAGTTAGAATACCTGAAGGGAAAGATGTGATTGGTACTAAATAGGTGCATAAGACAAAGTATAAAGCAGATGGTACAATTGATAAGTATACATCTCATTTAGTTGCAAAGGGTTATGCAGAAAAGGAAGGAATTGATTATACAAAAAAAATTGCTCCAGTGGTGAAGAGTGGTGAAGATGGATACAATAAGGTTGGTGCTTGCAGTTGTTGCTCAATATAGATGTCCTATTATGTTGTGAACATAACTAAGTACTTAGTATTTAATAAATAATTAGGAAGAGGTGCTTCAAAAAGGAATGACATTTTGTGAAAGCTTATCTTACAAGCCTCTATAAGACTAGGCCGATTATTCATTATATTACATCACACACACACACACACACACACAGTGAGGAACCCATGTCTTTACTTTGTTAGTATATTGTTGTTGGATGCATATGCTTTGTATGTCGTCCTGTAGAATTTGTTGATCCATAGTTTGTGTTATTGTTGTTGGCGCATATGCTTTGTAAGTCGCCCATAGTTTTGTTGATCCATAGTTTGTATTGGCCCATGGTTTTGACTCATAGTATTGGTGCCTAGACTTAGCCCATGGTTTGTATTGACACATAGTATTGACCCATGGTATTGGCACCTAGACTTAGTATATAAGTGTGTGTTGAGGCCTATGAAGGTACCGTGAAGTTATTTGTATTGAGCTTGCTCAAAGGAGGTTGCCCCCTCGAAGTGGCCTGCGATCAATATAAAAGTGATTCTAAGTTCTGTCATTTCTGCTATTTTGCATATTCTTATTAATTAATTGTTGCAAGTGCTTCACATCTAGTATCAGAGCACTTTCTTGGACTCGCTGGGTGAAATTTCTGCCAAATTTTTTTTCGCATCTGTTGCAGGTTCGGTTTGGGAATAATCCCTATCCGCTTAACTATGGGAAGTACTTGGGCATAAGCCCTAAAACTCATTGTGAGGTGTACCACAGGAACCCCGAAGTAGCTGGCCCATTGAGAGGACCTGCCAGCGAAAAGGGAAATGACCCCTACCTGATTGACTAGTTCCCACCTGTGAGGTAAACCAAGAGCTGTCGTTTGTGGCAAAGCGGTTATCAGTTTTACCTGAGCCGTGGAGTGAGGGGTACTACCCCAATACGCAAGCCGTCAGACAACATTGGTGGCCGAGTGAAACCCCTGAACTGTTAGGAAGCCACACAGACCTGGGGTCCATATCTATTTTCAGCTGAACTATTGTTGATCACTGCTACGCCGTTTCAGATCTAGCCGTTCAGATCCATTCTGAAAGCCATTCCAGATCTATCCATTTCAGAACTATTTCAGATCTAGCCGTTTTTGATCCATTCAGCGCCATTTCAGATCCCTCTGTTTCTGCTCACTTCTAGGTCATTGCAAGTCTATCTGTTTCAGATCCCTTCTGAGCCGTAGCCGCTCCATTCTAAAAAAATAAAAAAAATAAAAAAATAAAAAAGGCCTATGGAAGAAGCACTTGCAGCCATCCAAACCAAACTCCAAGATCTGGATGAAAAATTTCTCAGCCTCCATCTTCAGCATTCATCCATAAACAATAACCGATAGCCAGAATCTTTTGCAGCCATCGGGTTCTCTTCTTCCAGCAATTTTCGTGGGCCAAAGCTTGATTTTCCTTCTTCAATGGTACTGATCCAACTGAATGGATATACCGAGCAGAACAATATTTCAGTCTGCATAATACTTTTGATGTCTAGAAAGCTCCACTTGCATCCTTTCATTTGGAACATGAAGCCCTTCAATGGTACCGTTGGTACATCAAAGCTCATCCCGAGCCAAACTAGATAGATTTTTGCCAACTCCTTTTGCCACGATTTGGTCCTAGTGCTTTTGATGACTTCACAGGAGCACTCATTAAACTTCACCAAATGGGCACAGTGAGAGAGTATCAGACAAAATTTGAGAAACTGGCTAATCACACATAAGGATTGTCTGATGAATTCTATAGGACTTGTTTTATCAGTGGTCTCAAGGATGAAATCCGCTCAGAGGTAAAAATGTTCTATCCCAACACAATGATGGAAGTCTTAGGGTTGGCTAAGTTGGCAGAGGACAAGATCATAGCTCAACAACACTCCAAACCCACCTTTGTTCCATTCAGAAACATGGGTTCCCAACGACCTCCCATCACACTTGCTCTTCAACCAACTCCTATCAAGCAATTATCTGAAACAGAGATGCAGGCACGCCAAGAAAAAGGGCTTTGTTATAATTGTGATGAGAAATTCACTCGGGGACATAGATGTGTTCAACAAAAGCTCTATCTCTTGGATATGGATTCTCCGCCTGCCTCAGAACTTAGTGAAGAAGCTACAGATACAGTAGATGATCAGGTCGACATTCAACACCCGCCTGTTGACACCCCATCTCAGGACGACCCACCCGAGATCTCTCTCCATGCTGTAACCGGTGTCACCACCCCACAAACAATGTGGGTCATGGGATACTTCAAGAAGGTCCCTCTTACCATACTCATTGATTCTGGCAGCACTCATAACTTCATTGACCCTCGGATTGCCAAATAGGCTGATTGTTTTGTCCATCCTTGCTCCAACTTTGAAGTCATGGTTGCCAATGGGGGCACCTTACCTTGCAATGGGAAGTGTCACAATGTGCGTATCTCTATGGAAGATTATAACCTACGCTCTGACATGTTTTCCTTGTCCCTAGGCAGACATGATGTGGTTTTGGGTGTTCAATGGTTACGCACACTTGGCCCCATCTTATGGGATTTTGATGAACTTTGGATGTAGTTTTTAGTCAATGGGAAACAACACAAATTTATAGGCTTACAACCAGGGTCTCTCCACATCATCAGTTCACATCGCCTGGAAAATATCCTTAAGAAGAATTCACATGGTGTCATTGCGCATCTCCATTCCCTTCAGATGCACCCACCAATGGTCTCCACTACTTCCTTGGATAGATATGCATGTGTATTTGTTGCACCAGTGGGCTTGCCGCCTTCATGAGACCTTTCTGGTAAGCATTTCGCCGCATCTACATCTCAGCAGGACATGGTGGCTATTTTGCATACAGTACAGAAGTGGCAGCCATCCCTATTGGGGAATTATTTCTGCATCAAGACTGATCTCCAGCGTCTGGAAACTTTCCTGGAATAACGAGTCTCCTCCGCAGCACACCTGCAATGGGTTATCCAACTCATGGTTTATGACTATGCGACCACTTACCATAAGGGTAAGGACAATATGGTGGAAGATGCTCCTCCTCACACATTTGATGACCCAGTTTCTCTTACATCTATTTCTCTGCTTGTTCCAAATTGGTTGCAATCTGTTCAACGGGGCTATCTCTTCTATGAACTCCATGCTTCTTCATCAGTAGGGCACTCTGGGTTCCTCAAAACGTATGACCAGGAACAATGTAACTTCTTTTAGCAGGGACTCAAAATGAAAATTCAATGGATGGTGGTTTACTGTGATACTTTCCAGGTCAACAAGGGTGAAACGACCCTCCTTTCAGGACTGCTCAAACCCTTTCCCATCCCTCGACAGATTTGGACAACTATTTCTATGGATTTCCTAGAAGCGCTCCAGTGGTATAGTACCACATATCAAAGGACACCATATGAAGAAGTCTCTGGACAGGCACCACCAGTTCTTCTTCCATACACCTTCAGTAGCTCCCCAGTTCAGGCAATTGACTCAATTCTTCGAAATCATGATCAGCTTCTTCTCATTCTACAGGACAATCTTCACATGGCAAGAATTCGACTGAAACAACAAGTCAATCAGCACCATTCTGAGCGCACTTTTCACATTGATGATATGGTTCTTCTTCATCTACAGCCTTCCACGCAATCCTCCCTGAAACTCCAAAGGCGCCAGCGGCTCGGAATGCAACCCGAGGATGCTATAGGGGACCCACTCCTTCAGATTCTGCATCAATTTCCACATCTAGAGTTTTGAGGAAAAAGCCTTTTCTAAGGGAGAGGGGATGTTAGGAATCCATGTCTTTACTTTGCTAGTATATTGTTGTTGGACGCATATGCTTTGTAAGTCATCCCGTAGTAATTTTTGATCCATAGTTTGTGTTATTGTTGTTGGCGCATATGCTTTGTAAGTCGCCCATAGTTTTGTTGATCCATAGTTTGTATTGGCCCATGGTTTTGACTCATAGTATTGGCGCCTAGACTTAGCCCATGGTTTGTATTAGCCCATGGTTTGTATTGACACATAGTATACACCCATGGTATTGGCGCCTAGACTTAGTATATAAGTGTGTGTTGCGGCCTATGAAGGCACCGTGAAGTTATTTGTATTGAGCTTGCTCAAAGTAGGTTTCCCCCTTGAAGTGGCCTGGGATCAATATAAAAGTGATTCTGAGTTCTGTCATTTCTGCTATTTCTCATATTCTTATTAATTAATTGTTGCAGGTGCTTCACACACACACACACACACACACATATATGTGTACACACACACACAATACTCTTATATTTAATTATTAATTGATGTGCTATATATGTGTTCACTTTATTGGTATCAGAGCAAAATTCCGACCACATGCATCCAGTGCCATGGAGGAATTTATCTCTATTATGGAGTAAACAAGAAAAGAGATAAATGGAAGAAACAATCAAGTGGGAAAATATTTTGAAAAACCTATTGAAAACGTTGTTGAAAAATATTTTGAAAATGATTTCAATAAAATAATCAAAAGAAACAAATTGAAGGTCTAGTAGTAACAACTATGGAAACAAGTGAAGTTTGATTGTATGATGAATCAAAATTACAATTGATTTGTGATCCGATCCATTTGCATCCATAAGGTGACTTGTTGAATCATATAGAATTGTAAAACCAAATTGACAAGGGCCATGGATTCGCTTTGAAGAGGACTATTGTCTAGCTAATATTCTAGGCATTGGAACTAGTGGAATTGTGAAAGAAGCAATCCACATGAAAACAAGAGTTGAAATGGCTTGCAAGATATTACCCTGCGATTTTGCAGAGAAAGAAATAAGGATGTGGAGTGAACTATTTGGTCACGGACATATTCTAAAATGTCCCCAAATTTTGTTTTTTAACCATTTGAGACAAAAAAAATAAAAATTGGAATTCCATGGCCTACTCACCTTGTAAGGTTCATGAGAAATTGATAAGGGGATGATGTGGGTCATAAAATTGTAAAGTATGGTGTCCAATATTTATTAATAAGGTGACATTAGAAAATTTTGACAAGGAAGGCAAGTTAGAGAAGGAATGGTGGAGTTGGGAAGAGGTGACATATGGAAGGAAGCTCATGACAAAGGCATTTTGAGAGTGTAACTCACCACTAACTAAAAATAGCTAGGAGGGGTGCATTAGTGGAAGAAGAAGTCAAATTGGGTTGTAACTCCCACCAAATGAGGAAGAATCTCCTCAAATCAAGGTGTAACTCCCAAATAATCTCATGATGGAGCATTTTCTAAGAATAGCCCAAAGAAGGTGCATAAGGGGAAGAGTGGGCCTAAGGGAAGTTGTAACTTCCACTAAACAAGGGAGGCATATCCTAATTGGAATTCCAAATAATATCAAATATCTGCGAGGCCAAAAATAACATTATATAAAGGAATTTAATGTGTCCCAAAGAATCATTCTCCAATGAAAATAATATTTATTAATATTTTTTTATATTTTTGAGAGAGAAAAATTTAGAAGGATGAATGGAGAATTATAAAAGAAGGGTGTGGGCACCTATTGGGCCTCTTTTGGAAAAATTATTTCTAAATTGGAGAGATCTTGACGATTTCAATCTTGGGAGATGTTCCCCTTGCATTTGTGACTGGTTTCAGTGGTGAAAGATTCTAGCCTAGCTGGTGTGAGAGGAGAGATCATCCAGATCTCTTCATTTTGGATTCATGGTAGGTGTTGGGAGAGATAATCCAGATATTTCTACTGAGATTTATTGATCAGAGTATGTTGTGAGTTTTATTGTAGATCTGAAGATTCATCCATGTTCTAGTGTTTTATTATGTTGGTTTTCTAGTTTTCTCAGTGTGGAGGGTGCACTCGCACTCATATAGTTTTAGTTTTCTATTGTTCTCAATGTTGGAGGGCACACTTGTGGAAGAGAGTATGCCTCTTGGGATATTCAAAACATATTATTGAATCTCTTTCTCATACCCATTGTGTTTGGGGCTCTTGATATGTGGTTGGAGCAACTCTTTCATTGGAACCAATGTTGGTGGGCTGAGATCAATATTTTGGTTCTGATATTTCTGTGCATTTTTGGGATGTGATACCTATTCCATTATGTTTGGAGCATCGTTCCTAGTGGGAAACAATTTTTATTTTAACCAAAAATATTTCCCTATGACCAAGATACAACCATTTTAGTAGATACATGGGTTTCAAATGTGAAGAACACATAAATACATTTCTATCTTTATATTTCTTTAGTTTCAAGGAGATGTAGGAGATATCTACTATTTTAATGTTGTTCCCACCAGTTTAATAATTTTTTCTATCCATTATTAATAAATATTCATTGTGATTTCCTCGGATCGTATCCAAACAATTGATGTGTTGGTTAATCCATGTAATATAGATTTGTAATTATGGTGATATCTTAAGTTTACGTGATTAAATATTTCATAAAGGCTCTAGGGAGTTTGTTAAGAATCCATTTGGATGTGTTTGGGTGTGTTCAAGTCAAGTAAGAGATGTTTGGAAGAATTTGGATTGTTTCGGAGGTGTTTGGGAAAGTTAAAAATCTAGACAATCTATGTATTGAAATTCAATCTCGTGTTCTTGGATTCAAATTAGTGGTTGTGGAGCTACTCATGTATGGTCAAATATGAAATATATAAATCATTCCTACTATTCATTGAGTCAATAAATCCTCCCTTGAATGAGTGGTTACCAGGAGCTAAGGACGTAGTGTTGTTGGCATCCCAACCAAAGCAACCAAGAGGAACCCTAAACTCCTAGATTAAGCATGCACAAGCATTCAAACATGAAAGAGAAAAGGGAAGAGATAGATGGTTTGCCTCTTACCTGAGAGTTGCTTGAATTCCAGTCCCAAGCTTGATGTCCAAACCTCTTGAACGTGAAACACAAGATGGAAACCAACCTTCCAAACACAAGTGCATTAACAAGACCTAATAAAAAAATATCATATATCAAAGTGTGACATGACATGGGAGAATAGGCCAAGTTATTATTAAGAAATCTAGAGAAGATAATTACAATGTTATACCTTGATGTCCAAGATGATAGCACCTCCTTCCAAGATCTCCTTTGCTATCTCTGCAAGACTTCTAAGATCATAAGTTTGATGACTCCAAAAGTTCTCCCCTTAGCTCATGGATGGCCTCTTCTTATAGGATTTGAGAGGCCAACCACTAAGAGAGAATGATGGATCTAGATGAGTAAACTATGGATCAAGGAGTTGAATCATACCAAAGAAGGAGGGTGAGATGAGATTCGAGATGAATCCCTATCCCATGAAAATATACTCGAGATTCAAGATCCCAAGACTAAGGAAAAAGGTTATTGAGGAATTTGTGTGCCCTCAGATCTGAGCAAAGCGCAAAAATGTTGATATTTTTGCACCCCTGTAGTCACGCAGAGCGCGAAAATGTTGTATTTTTGTGTCTTGCACCAGTAGCAGGGAATGAATATATCTCTTAGAATAGACTTGGTGAGGTGGAATTTGACCATTAAGGGTTGGATTTGCCTCCAGGTAAGACTAGGGAGGGGACCAACATGATGAGGATGGGTCTCTACACTTCTTAGGAGGTATGATCATCATGTTCTTCATGGTGGTTGGAATGAAAGCTCGAAATGGTGTACGAAGTGACAATTTGAGGTATAACAAATTTCCCCTAAAGCATGAGGTCAGAAGGAATCTGATGGTCGAAACACTTTACCAAAAGAGAATTCGGCAAAGATAGTTGGAAGGAAACTAGAGAGGAGTTGTAAGGAAACATCAACAACATGTCTAATAATCCCGAGGTGGGAATACCCATGCTCGGAACAGCAGACTCAAAGCATGGCTTCTGAACAATACAATGCAGATCCATGATAGTACAGACTCAACGATGACTGAAATCATGGCTACTAGACTACAAGTGTAGATCCATGAAAAGATAATGAAATAGCCATGACCAATACAAAAGTCAATCTGTGTGACAATACATAAATGAGGTGACCAACATAATGTATATGTGGGAACCTACCCAAAAAAATTACCATCGCAACCTGGATGTGAAATAGACATCAGAACCATCTAGGGTCTTCTACCCGATCCCAAATCGATATGAATCTAACCATGTGATTACAAGGTGTTGAAGTCGAACATGGTAGAAACCACTTGATTACCAGCCAATGATGTGAACCGTTAACAAGTACGAGGGAAATCAACAATAATGACAATGAATCCCAAGGTATCACAGTACATCTTGACAAAATGCGAATAGATGAGTTGACGTCGAACATCCACAAGATCATTCAAATAGAGCCCAATGCTGAAAACCCACTGTTGAATACGAGGAAACTTGCCATTGAGGCATTCAAGTAACAAGGTACTAAGGTGGTTCCTAACCCTAATTCCTGGATAATGAGTTGAAGTCGATAAGAATAGACTCGTCGAAGGAGGGCCATAATGAATCCCACATCATCGACATTAAACCAACATTGGAAAGTGATGTGAAGTAATGAATCAAATGAGTATGGAAAGACACAAAGATATGAAGGATGATAATATTGCAGAAAGTTGACCCAGGTGAACACTTACCCTTTGAACATGTAACGGCATGACATACGACTTGGCAGTGGGGATTTATGGAGGCAACAACTAAAATGTGACCAAACAAAAATGACTCACGACTTTAGTTATGAACCAGACACATACTGAATACCTAAGAAGGATATAAGATGTAGACACACACCATGTTCAAAGATAATAACTCACAAGATGCCACGAAGGTAGACTTCGCTTATTCCCCCATTTTCCCCCATCATGTTTGATAAGTACCCCCCTTTTTTTAATGAGCTTGAGGAGGATAACATATGCTGAATATAGATCATCCTTCAGACGAGTCCAATCTCACATGTTTTACGAACCTAAGAAAGGAGGGGTTCGGTCCCAAAAGGGTCCTTCGATGTTTGATTTTACGAGTCCAAGGAAGGGAAACTCAATGATTTTTCATGTTTAGAGAGTCTGAAATAATCCAAAGAAGACTCCGAAAAGGCCTTTTTCGTAAAAGTTAGTCTCCTCACCCAGAAAAGGATAAAACAATGTGAGAGAGAACTCTTCTAATCATGATTGAATCGGGTATTCATTTTTCGTAAATAGTCTGAATGGTCCAAAAAAGGGGTAAACTACCACTGGATAGATGACCTTTCAAATACTTTTACAAGCATGGAAGAGACAAGTTCGCTTAGCAATATTTCATGTTTAGGGAGTATGAAAAAACTTAAAGGAAACTTTAGGAGTTCCTTTTTCATATAACTAGTATTACGAGGTAAAAAAAGGGATAAATTATCACTCGAAAGATGAATTTGTCATGGTTGATAACTGAGTATGACAAAGGTAAAAAGTAAACTCGGTATAGTTCCTTTTCCGTAAATAGTCTAGCAAGGCGGGATAAAGAGATAAACCTATACTCATTAGACACACCTTTTTACTCATTTTTTAATGAGCACAAGAATGGTATTAAAAGCACTCAAAATCTTTTTCATGTTTGAATCAAGAGCAAGAAAAAGAAAAAATTAAGCTCAAACCACTTTTCATGTATTTAACCAGAGCACGAAAAGGTGAAAAGTAAGCTCGACACCTCTTATTGATTTTAATGAGCTCAAAGAAAGGTTGGAAGAATGCTCGTGGTATCTATATCATATTTTAACGAGCTTGCAATAGAAAATGAACTATGCTCGGGACGATGATTTCATTTTTTAGTGAGTTTGAAGTTGAAAATAAACTATGCTCGGAATGAGATCCATTGATGGGTCACTTCTCAACATGATATCCGTAGGTTGGAAAGTTTCCCCCCAACATTATCAGCGAAAGCTAGCAGCTTAAATCCACTATAATGTCCAAATGCTGGAGACATGCCCCCCAAGCTTCGTTTCATCTGCCTACTCTTCTTCTTCACCCAATTAAATTCCTAGCTACTAATAGGAAATGGTTCACCAAAGAGATAGAAATCATGAGGATCAAGTGACACAGCAAGATAAAATGAAGGTGCAAGTTCTAAATCTGGCGGGAAACTCGACTCAATGGGAGAGGAATCTGTTTCATTTTTTAACGAGGTAGACAAAGAAAGGGAACTCTTCTCGTGATGGGTTGTTTCATTTTTTAACAATATTGACATGAAAGGGAACTATGATCATGATGATGGTTTCATTTTTACACAAGCTTGAAACTGAAAGTAAACTATGCTTGTAGTATCCCATTTCATTTTTTAATAAGCTTAATAAAAAATAAAACTATGCTCGAAGTTGGTTCCTACCCAACATGATGTCCGTAGGTTGGTATTTTTCCCTAATCATAAGAAGCTAGTGGTCTTAACTTTAGCATGATGTCTAGAGGCTAGAAACATGCCCCTCTAAGCTTCTTCCATGATGGGAAGAAATTATCGATTTTCTAACGAATCAACTTCGGCGTGATGTCTAGAGTCGAGAGACATGGCTGACAATGGAGGAGGAACCACTAATACTCGCGGAACATTGAGGGAAGTTTGGTGGATGGAAGTCATACAATGATTAGGTGTAACAAATGAAAGTTGATCAATGGTCACTATGTTTCCATGATGAGGAAAACACATCACTCGAAAGAGTGTGGACACTACAACTTTCATGGCATAGACATAATCTCTCCCAAGAACCAGATTAAAATTGAAGGGACCTTGGACTACCATAACATCAATGCAAACATTTTTCCCTCCTAAGATAATAGGTAACTAAGGAAGGATCCCTAAAGGTCCAGTAGGTCTTCTATTAAAAGGAAATATCTCATTAGTGGTTGGCACAAGCTAAGGAGATCCTATAGCTTTCCAAGCAGTTGAGGTTAAAATACTAGCAGAATCTCCTTCATCAACAATAGTGCGAAGTACGTTCCTACCAGTAACTTCTATAGATATCTGGAAAGGAACACCTGAAGGAAGACAAGATTCTGTTAGATTATTCCAATCAGAGGAAATTACCTCAGTACTTGGGGGGGCTCCGTCGAAATGGGTAAAATTCCCCCTTGTCAAAAACAAACTGAACTGATAAAGAAAACATCAGTGGTTTTCGGTTCAATCTCAACTGAAAGAGCAGGATGAGACGAAGATTGTGTCATGGTGACTACTTCAGTCTCGACATTCTCCAATGAAAGGGTGGGATTGAGTGGAGATGAATTCGACTTGACTACTTCAACTTCACTCTTCAAAGGAAAAAAAAGATGAACTACTTGTTCTCTACTCTTTGAGGAAAGAGTGGGATCGACTGAGGATGGTACAGGATCGACTACTTTGGATTCATTCTTCAAGGGAAGAGTAGGATCGATCAATGATGTAATTGGATCGACCACTTTATCAACCAATGAGGGGTCAAGGGACAACTTACGATATCCAAATGGAAAGTGATTCTTGGATACAGTAATGTCTTCCAACAATTCTGAAGCTTCATCCATGCGAGGACAAAGGTAAGTAAGGTGTAGGTCCTTGCATAACAAACAAGGATTCTTGATTTTACCTTTCCGACCATTGACCATAGACTCACTGGTCGATGGGGTATCATCAATATGATGTCCATAGGCTGATGATATAGTTTGTTTGTAGGATTTAGACCACTCTTCTAATACTTTGGAAAGACCAGGACAATCCTTAAGGAGGTGATCCCCCTTGCAAAGCTTGCAAGGGAACTTGGATTTTCGAGGTGTTGGACTAGAAAGACCATCATTAGAGGTAGTTGGTTGATGCTTGGTCTCTTTATTCTTCTTCTTCTTCTTAACATTCCTTTTCTTCGTCTTCTTATCCTCCTAATTACTAGCACTACTTCTTTTATCAGGTGAGGAAGAAGAAACGGAAGAAGATACATCCATGAAGAAGGCGAAGGATCGATTTGGGATTGATGCTCTCCTGATGGAGAGTTAACATTTGAAGCAATATTAGGTGCATTCAGGATCACTGGATTGGAGAAAAACCATACTGGTAATCCTATAGACAATCCAGGAAGATTCAAAGTAGCAATAAAGCGAGGACCAATATCTCCAAATGGAGGAAAAATAAAAGGAATCCCTTGAAAAAGGGTCTCTTAATTTGTAGTCCTAGAAGGAGCTTACATATCTAAACTAGAAGAAAAAAGAGGCACATAGGCCAAACAAATTTACCGTGATCGATGCCACAGAAAGCGAGTAATAGAAAAGAGACCAGAAAGACAACAAGTAGCACTAAAAACAAAAAACCCTCTACAAGGTATAAGAGCAAGCAATCCTTCTATCTAAGATCTGGAGACCTCAACAAATCATATCCTCCGCCAGGTGATGAAATCCAATTCAGACAATATGAAATGAGAGACCAATATATATGAAGGGATATCCCTCTAATGAAAGGGATCCGAGGTAAAATATCCCTAGAAGGATGGTTACTAGGATGCCTCGTTCATGACACGTTTGGGAAGGTTTACTAGAGCTTCTTCCTTTTGGTCCCTTGTACAACTAGTATGGAGGACGAAAAATACATGGAATACAATGGATTGATGTCCTTAGGTTCTAAGTGGAGTGCGGTATTCCAAGAAATCCATCTAGAACCAGTCTTCGCTGCTTACCCCCATGGAACGGGAGGCCCCCAAAAAAACTGGTGTATAACCATGTCAACAAACACCAGAGGATTTTAGAACCCTAAGAGAAAACAACTATGCCTTAGATGTAAAATAACAAGGGGGGATTATTTGGATTCCTATCCCCGATTCCCTACCTATATACACTATTATTTTATGTCCTCAAATTAGGTTAATCTGTGTTTAGTTAGGGTGTTAATTTTAAAGGCTTGTTGTTTCACTCAAGGGGAGCGGAAGTGCAACTTAGTGGTGTGTAGATTTTGGGTTCGATCTCCAGTGAAGTCTCCAATTTCTATTTTAGAGAATTCATCCTGGGGATAGTTAAACCCTCTCATAGATTAAACTAAGTTTCTAAATGTTCAATCTACGACAGAAACAAAGCAAATAAAACCCTAAACTCCTATATTAAGCATGCACAAGCATTCAAACATGAAAGAGAAAAGGGAAGAGATAGATGGTTTTCCTCTTACCTAGGAGTTGCTTGAATTCCAGTCCCAAGATTGATGTCCAAAGCTCTTGAACCTGCAAGACAAGATGGAAAGCAACCTTCCAAACACAAGTGCATTAACAAGAGATAATAAAACATATCATATATCAAAGTGAGACATGACATGGGATAATAGGCCAAGTTATTATTAAGAAAGCTACAGAAGATAATTGCAATGTTATACCTTTATGTCCAAGATGATAGCACCTCCTTCCAAGCTCTCCTTTGCTACATATGCAAGACTTCTGAGATCATAAGTTTGATGCCTCCAAAATTTCACCCCTTAGCTCATGGATGGCCTTCTTCTTATAGGATTTGAGAGGCCAAAAAAAAGAGAGAATGATGGATCTAGATGAGTAAAAGATGGATCAAGGAGATGAATCATACCAAGGAAGGAGGGTGAGATGAGATTCGAGAGGAATCCCTATCCCAAGAAAATCTCCTCGAGATTCAAGATCCCAAGATTAAAGAAAAAATTTATTGAGGAATTTGTGCGCCCTCAGATCTGAGTAAAGTGTGAAAATGTTGATATTTCCGCGCCGCTGTAGGCATGGAGAGCGTGAAAATGTTGTATTTTCGCATCTTGCACTACTAGCAGGGTGCGGAAATATCTCTTAGAATAGACTTGGTGAGGTGGCATTCAACCATTAAGGGTTGTATTTTCCTCCAAGTAATACTAGGGAGGGGACCATCATGATGAGACTGGGTCTCAACACTTCTTAGGAGGTATGATCACTGTGTTCTTCATGGTGGTATGGCATGAAATCTCTCAATGGTCTACAAATTTAAAATTTGAGGTATAACAACTATGGAAATCCACCAAAATACATATCGATCGAAAAGGTTTATTGGAGTATTAAATGTTTTAGCTTCTCTCAAGTGGTCATGAGCTAGACATAAGATCTCCCCTCTAAAGTTGGATATTTTCCTTACAAAAACAAAACTATTTCAAATTTTGGCAAGGGTGGTTGTTGGGAAAAAAGTTAGAATGTAGTGCACAAAGAATGGAAATGCCTAAGCTCTCACCCACACACACTATGAAAACATTAATGTTGAAATGAAGAATGATTTTTACATTAATCGAAAAAACCATGTTGGGTAGAATACCCAAAATCAAATTACATTGTCTTTATGATATTGCATGCCTTTATGCTTAGTTAAAATTCTTCAATCATTCATTTTGGAAGCATAGTTACTATTTGTTCCATAGGAAAATTCCCTATCCTAGAGCCCAAATTTTTATTGATCTCTATATTTACACCTTCAAACCTTACATTTTTAGTTGCATGCTTGCATCCTCCGATCCTACCATTTATTAAAGGTGAATAATCTAGTATTTCAACAATGCAGGATCAAGAATTACTCGAGATAAACATAAAAACATGGAAAAGATGAATTTCTCCATTATCTCTTATGAGGTTAAATGAAGGGGTTTCAAGGGGTTCATATCTATGCCCAAACCTTATCTATTTGATTATCATCCTCTAATGAATGCCTTATTTGTATGTGCCAACATGTAGTCATTGGTGCCATGGAGAATCTAATCACCAATGTTATTTTGGTAGTATTAAGAGCATAGCCATCCTAAAGTTTTAGACCACTGCAGTGTATGATATTTCTAAGTGTGTTAACAAGGTATAATTATGTTATCTCTTTTTCAATCTCCTTTGCATTCACTTTTCTATATAAGAATCTCAAATTGAAAATAGGGGACAACATTATGGCATGGTAACTTTATTCCTTCATAACCCCCTCATTAGCCATATCATTCAAGTTACCATGCCATTTCCAAGGAATGTTTCCTAATACAGTACAATTAAACTACATAAAAATATAGTTCCTAGCATATCCTTGCCTCAAGGAGCTACATGTGTTTCTAGAAATAGCCATCCATCAAGTCAAATTGTAGTAATTTTATGGCCAAACCTATATTGTGTGCAAACAACTCTTTTGAGTACAACGTGTACTCAATTATTTGAGATAAATTGTGCATCCTTGAATATAACTAATAATCCACTCTTCTTACCCTTGTTCCTTAAGTGCTAATTCCCTACAAAGTATGTTCTTGAATAATATTCAAATTTGGAACAACAATCATTAGTTGGGATGCCTATAGAGGCTAACACACTACCCACTCTTAGAATTATGTATATATGATCCAAAATGGATCATTATATTGTTTTCCATCTTTGTTGGCACTTTTTAGGTAGAAAAAATAGATATATTGGCCTGTAGCTTTCATTTTAGGGGTAGGTCCCGCTTTGGTGATTTCAGGTCCAAAACATTCTGAATTTATTTGAGGCCTTTACTAACCATTTTTTGGTCAAAACTTTGTGATTTTAGTTCCCAAAATTTTGATGTTGTTCTACACATAAAAATATTTCCAATGATGAGAAAATAACCTCAAGTAAAGTTTGTATGCAGAAGTTATGGGTCTCCCACAAGTTAACCTGTAATTTTGCCACTATGGTACCAAACATATGCCATGTTAGCTTCCATTACTCATGGATGGTTTTTCAAGAATATTCTAAAAGGTCAAAAAAGTAACATTAATTGGGGGTTGAGGGAAAATAAGATGTTCCATTTTTGTTGTGTTGTGTATTGTTCAATAGAAGATCAAATTTGTAGCATCTATAATGATGACATAGTCTATGAAAAATACATAGTGAGTACCCCTTTCTTTGTATTTGCATTTCACTATAACTAAGAAGAGAATAACATAGCGTAGGCCTCACCCTCTAGATGGGATTTTCCCATATTGGTTTTTCCTAGGGTATATCTTATTTTTCTTATTGAATGGTGAATTATTTTCTTAACTTCTATCATTTAAATTTAAATTTATTTAGTATTTCATGCATTGTGCAAGAAACAAATAAATATAAAGATCTAAAATAATACTTTACAGAGTAAGGGATTTCCATAATATTCTAAGATATTTGTTCATGAACTTCTCTAGTGGAATATCCATGATAGTTTATAGATGAATTCAATTCATACCTCTAACATCTATGGAAAGTTTATGATTTATTCATTGTTTAAAAATGAAGTAGTCACATAATAAATATTTTGGGCAACAACCTAACCTAAGTGATCTAAATAGAATTGCATATTCTCTATGAATTTATTGATGCTCCCTAATTGGGAAGATGATACTTGGGACTTAGGGGGGGTAAATTTAAGTCAAATCATGAAAACCACACTAATCTACTAGAACTAAAAAATCATCTTGTTCAACTTCAAATACAGTGAAATTTTAGGGTCTTGTTGATGCATAGAAATGTCTGGCGTCGACATTAGGGGTTCTCCCTTGTAAAATGTCCTAGTCAGATGTTAAATTGGTTGAAATAGGGAACCTCTCCATATTTTGGCCTTACAACCATTAAAGATGGGGATTTACCAATTGTGGCCTAGTGTGTTGTTTATAAATTTTCTTTATAGGAGATGAAATGCAAAGAATGACCTATTATAAATGTAAAGTGCATAGAATTAAATGAGTCCTAATATATTTTATTATATCATATGTTTAGTAATTTTCTTAGGAAATTAAATGAAATAAATGACATAATTAAAGCATAGATTTAAAAAACAATTTCTTCTCCATACCATTTAGGTTTCACAGTTGATAGGAAAGAAAATTCTGCATAAGAACAATGTATGAAGCAAGCAAGAAAAACTACATAGAATAGTCACCACAGTATTCTAAGATCTTCCTTCATATCTGCAAATGGCAAACAACACGAAGTAGTCCATTGCAATTCACCAATATAAGCAGAGTATTTTGGTCCAAAATTTGGCCAATCAATGGCTTCTTCTCATTCATACAGCATGGAACAATTCTAGAAAAATATTCACAAGCCAAAAGCCCTTGTTCTTTCCCTTCCTCATATTTTTATATTTTTTACATAAAGATAATTGTTGTATGGATCTTTCAACTTCCCTTAGGAAGTTACATCTTTTCATCTCCCTTGAGACTATTCGACTCTCATAAAATGCCTCTTTTTAAAAATACAAATTAATACATAACATTGATTCAAGGGCATCTGATCTCTTTGGATTTTATAAGAGTATCTCCAAGTTTGAAATGATACACAATAATATTGAGTTGTTGTGTCTATAAAAGTGCTAAAGCAACTTCATGTTTATCGGTTGTCATTGAGAGTATACAATCCCTTCTTTAGAGATGAATTGAAAGATGCCATTAAAATGATCAAGCATGGGCACTAAGATGTGTTCCTTCAAGGCTTATATTATCACTTCTTTGATGGCTTTGAATGTCGAGCATCGGTTTCTCTTGGTTGTATCCAACTCAAAAATTACTTGTCCCTCTGGCTTCATGTTTTTTATCACTCCAAATAAGGGAAGTTGGCATCTCTATGATTACTTTCCCACTCCTTGATGAAAGCATTGACACTTCAAGGCAATGATCTCCTTCTACAATGAAATACTTGCCGATGTATTGTTAGCAATTACCATATAGTCTCACTATATTTCTCTTTGAGTTATTCTTCGGAAATTTGTGGGAGTTTCCCCTTCCTGCTACTACCATCTAGATAAATCATAAATATATGTCTTGATATTCTCATCCAAGATTTTGATATTCTTGATATTCTTTCTGTAATTTGATCTAGCATCCCAAATAGATCCTATTGTAGTGAGGTTGAGTAAATTTGGAATTAGTCCACACAGGTCTTTTCACTTTGGTATTTTTATTCTTCTCTTGTTAATGCTTCATTCTCCATGAAAAAGGCATTCTCCATGAAAAAGGCCTTGTACTCATGACAAAGAGACATTGCTCCTCTGCATGCTTCCAATATTTCACCTTTGAGCAGGCTTATCTTCTATTTTTCTTGCGCTAACTCTTTGCTTAATTTTTGTACATTGAATTTCATGGCCATAATAGTAGTGACATTGGAGAAGGCCATAACAATAGGTTCATGATCTATGGTTGTAAACATTGAAGTCTCGAAGGTAACATCCATGTCTAGTTGTGTTGACAATTTGAGTTTCTTATGTGTCATCTGTTAATTTTTTAACATCAATTCAATATGATCTAGGATCTTAACTGAGAGAATAACATGTACAGCATATCAATCACAAGAAGCAATCAGAAGAGACAATAGACACACAGAGTTTCCTTGGGGAAAACCATAAAGGTGAAAAACCCCAATAACTTCCTTAGAGATAGATAGAGCAATGATACAAAACCCAAGCATAAGAGATAGTCTCCTAGTAGCAGCTTCTCCTCCTCCACTAGTGTGCCACTCTCCAATGAGTGTATATGTGAGAAAGTGAATGATCAAATAGAGTGCCTCCCGCACTCTATTTATACTTGACTTGACTTTCCTAATAACCTTTACTAGGTCGGCCTCAACTTAACCACATAACATAATGCTGACAGGGCCGACCCACATTAGGGTGGTCTAATAACCATTTAACCCACATGAATTATACAAGGCCGACCCCATCAAGGTGGTCTAATAACCCATCAAGTATAAGTTACGACACTTACAATATAAATGACGACACTTCCGTATAGAGGAATAATAACATCTCTATAGGAATACAATATACATATGTGAAATACATTCCGAAGTTACAAATACATCAACACTCCCTCTTAACTAGGAAGGTATTTCTCGACACAGATATGCTAGCACAAGTCTTCTTCTTTTCATCATCGTCAATGGACCATCGTCATCGAATCATTGTAATCATCACTGCTGTTGCTATCTCAATCAATCTCTGAACTACTTGTCATAGCAAGTTCTACAGAACTAGCCCTTTTTCATGCTCGATGTAGGCCCACCACCTGTAGGTCTTCATCATCACTGGCCATACTGTGGAATCCTTAGGACTTATTACGTGCGTCAACAAAACCTTGCAAGAGCATCCCAGGATTGATTATGAGCACACAGCTCAACCTATCGGATCTCCCAGGACTTTTTACATGCCACTACACAACCTGTCCATGACCACAGAGTATCATCCTGATACTCATGATCATACTAATCATAACATCGTTCATGAAGCACAACCTAGATGCGCATCACACAGCACTTACATTCACCAACATGGGAAGACACACTTCAACCATCTGTGAAAGGCTCAACAATTATATCTACGCCATGGGAAGACACACTTCAACCATGCGATAATGGAAGAACACTTATATCACAGCCATGGGAGAACACACTACAACCATGCTCGAATGGAACAACACTTATATCGCAACCATGGGAGAACACATCTACAACCATGCTCCAATGGCACAACACTTATATCACAGCCATGGGAGAACAAATCTACAACCATGCTCGAATGGCATCATCCTTACATCTGCACCATGGGAGAACACATCTACCACCATGTGAGAATGGCTCCAGCAATTACATCATGACCATGGGAGAACACATCTACCACCATGTCTGAAAATCCCAGCAATTATATCATGACCATGGGAGAACACATCTACAACCATGTCTGAAAAGCCCATGTGCATCTATGTCTTCGGAACTCATCACACATAATCCAACTGATTATGTAATGTATCCACTTGATACATATCATCACATATGATCATCTTGATCATCATCATAGCATCAACTTGATGCATATTATCCAGAGTATTATCTTGATACTCATCACACATGATCGTCCTGATCATCGTCACTGCATCATCCTGATGCATGTCATCCAAAGCATTGTTCTAATACTCAACACACATGATCATCCTGACCATACAAAGCATCCACCTGATGCATATACATATACCTGATCCAACTAATCATACAAAGCATCCACTTGATGCATATCATAAGCAGTAACTGGAGCATCATCCTGATGCTCATCACCCAAGGCTTACATCCATAGCCATGGGAAGGATCCTCCTAGATCCATGCTTGGAATGGCTCCTGCAAATGTGTCCATCACTTCTTACTCGAAGTGTCATCAACCTAAAGAACACCAAGCCTCTCTCTAAGGTATTCAAAATTCACTCTAGCTAGTGGTTTTTTCAACACATCTGCAACCTGCTCATCCGTTGCAACATATAGGAGCTTCACTGCTCCTCTCTACACCATATCCTTGATATAGTGATATTTGATCTCAATGTGCTTCGACCTATCGTGGAACACAAGATTCTCAAACAGCTTCACACAACTCTGGTTGTCACAAAAGATACAAGTAGCATCCAACAGGAGATCAAATAACTCAAACAGTAGCTTCGTCAGCCATACTGCCTCACAACTAGCCGAACAAGCTGCAACATACTCTGCTTCAGCTGTACTCAGTGCTACGCAGGACTGCTTCCTGCTAAACCAAGAGATCACACCTGGTCCCATACTAAAGCAGCACCCAGAAGTGCTCTTCCTATCTGCAGCACTGCCTTCCCAGTCCGAATCAACATAATCCTGTAGGTTTAACTTTTGATTCGCATCATACTTGAGCCCATAGTCAATAGTAACCTTCAGGTACATCAGAATATGCTTTACATTAATTAGGTGAACACCTCTCGGATCTGTCAGGAACTGGCTCAATGTGTTCACCGCAAATCAAATATCTGGTCTCGTATTCGTCAGGTACATCAAGGACCCAATCATCTGACAATACATTGTGACATCAACCGGATTAGATGAAGCATTACACAGAAGCTTTAGGTTCGATGCCATAGGTGTGGTCATGGCCTTGCAGTCCATCATCTCGAACCTCTTCAGGATCTCTACTGCATACTTCCCTTGTCCAAGGAAGATTCCATCTGCACTCTTCCACACCGCCATGCCTAGAAAGTAATGCATCATCCCCAAGTCCTTCATCTCAAACTCGGCTGCAAGCTTCCTCTTGGTGTCAGCAATCAATCTATCCTCACTTGTAACAAAATGGTCATCCACATACAATAGTAGTATCACTGGATTTCCTTCCTCAACCTTGTAGTAAAGGTTGGAATTCGCTTTACTCTTGGTAAAGCCCAAACTGGATAGAAATTTGTCTATCCTACCATACCATGTCCTAGGAGCTTGCTTCAATCCATACAAGGCTTTCTTCAACTTGCACACATACGAATCCCTGCCATATGTCTCAAAACCGAGTGGTTGCTCCACATACACTTCCTCTTCGACTACACCATTCAAGAAAGCTATCTTGACATCCATCTGGTGTATCTTCCATTTCATCACTACAGCCAGAGCAAGTACTGTTCTGATGGAAGTGTATCTGGCTATAGGAGCAAAACTATCTTCATAGTCTATTCCCTCTTTCTGGGAGAAGCCACGAGCTACAAACCTCGCCTTGTATTTCTCTACGCTACCATATGCAGCATGCTTGATCTTATAGATCCACTTGGAAGTCACAATAGACTTCCCTTTAGGTCTTGGGACCACATCCCAAACATCATTCTTCATGATCAACGGATCATGGCATTCTTCCATTACTTCATCCCGGATCCTGGGAACTTCAATATCTTCAATATCTTCGATAGATAACTTTGTTGCTAGAAAAAATGTTGTAGTCCTTCTTTTGTAGGTGCTCGTATACGATCTTTCCTACAAAACAAATTAAATTGCATGATTATAAACATCTCATAGTTTTCAGAACAAATTCTTATACATAAAGAAATATGTCATACAGTCATGCAATTATTTTAGCCAATGCTTCAATACAACATTCATCCATATCTTTTAGCCTTCTAGATGCCTTTCAATGTCTACCAAAACATTGTTAAGAGTATGCACAACTCCCAACATGTCAGCAAAGAGGTTTCATTCTAGATAAGTAGCAATACAGTGCCATAGGCCACTTACCCATTACATGCATATTAGGAGTATACTATTCATTAATGAAATTGTTCTAATATGCATAATACATAACCTATGTCTAGGAACATAAGTATATACATCTTTGAACAATATTATATAAAAAATCAAATATACAAGAAATGACAATTCAAGTACTTATCTTTGTTTGTTTGTTGTGTGGACTCCTTCTCAATCTTTGCTTCCTTGCAGGAATTATTAGAGTGTGCTCCCTCTTGATCTTTGCTTCCTGGATTACCTATCCTTGAACTTATATTCATCTTGGACCACTATGCATGCTTAAGCATGCACTGGTGTCATGATTGTGCTATCCTCAAGATCTCATACATAATCATACATGCATTAGTATAATCTCAAAACAAGATAATCTTAAACATGTATAGTCATGAACAATTCAAACATAAATAATAAACATTAGTATTCAAGGTTTCAGAGAAGACTTCTCTTACTCATGCATATTCATATTTGACCATAGAACTCTTTTGGTTAATCATATCATTAATCAAGGTAAGATACATAATATGCATAAAGCCTTGATTACTTAAATCTCTAACTTCATGAATAATCATGTACAAAGGCATAAGATCCTAACATAGGGTAGGATTCTAACTTGATATAGGAAAAACATACATGGTCATCATATTTGCTAGTTATGTCTAGCAATGTTTTCTTGTTCCCTTCAATGACCTGCATAAATCATAAGTTAACCATTGTATAACAAAGATTATACATACCTTGTAAGTAGATCTTCTATGTGATCCATGACTATGGATGAGTCTCTGTCTTCATGTCACCATGGTCTTGATCTAGAACTTGATTTGTACCTTCATGTTAGCAGATAACATTCTCCTCATACAGCACCACAGTGCATTAGTACAATCATAATACAATTATAAGTGTCATAACCCTAATTAATGAATGTCTTCTATCATGCATTCATACTTTTACTAGGGTGATAAGACAAGTTTAAATTTAAACAAGATTGTTACTCAACTCAATAACATGAAGACGATCATATTGTAAACTTAATCATGAATAGATTTCAAAACATACCTATAAGTCATACCTGTCATATTGCTTGTAGTAGTTGTTGTTGTTGTTCCTTTTGTTCTTAGGAAAATCTGAGGAAAAGTGTCATCTTCTTGGTATGTGTTGTGAGACATTGATATTCATTTTTCTTCTTGGGCCACAAGCCTAGCTTCTTCTTGTGAGCATTCCTCCCAGAATCTACTAAAAGAGATCAATTTCTTTCTTGCACAAATTCCTTGGATGAAGGAGTCCCATGACCTAGGTAGGCCATTCAAAGTGGTCATGACAATTTCTCCATTCTCCACCACTTCATCCATAGCTTCAAGTTGTTCCTTGATTTGAGAGACCTTTAGAAAAGTAGGATTCAATGGCCTCTCCATTTTGAAGCTTTACCCCTTTTAATTGGTTCCATAGAGTCATCTTCTGATTTATGTTCTTTCCTTCAAACAACTTAGTCAAGGAGTCAAACATCTCCTTAGGTGTCTTTAGGGAAGACACATGGGGTATGAGATGGTCCTTTATATAATCAGCAATGATTATCTTAGCCTTTACCAAGTTCTTCTTGTGTAAGACCTTAGCCTCTTCTCCCTTTTGGAATAGAACCTCTTCACTTATGTAAGTGTCCAACTCATTCTCTTCTAGGTTTAACCCAATCATATACTTCCATGCTCGGAAGTTATCAGCCACTTTCAAGCTTATCCTCAAGCTTGGTGTGGTGAGACATCTTAAGAAGTACTTCAAATGGAAATAGAAAAGTTATTAGGTCTTACCACTTGATTTGCTGAAAACTAGATCTGGTGCTGGATTAGGGTTTGTTAGAGAAACCCTAAAAATTCAAACTTTGAATTTCAAACTTCTGAAAGGATATAAAGATGCGCCTTGATGAGCTGATCAAGTTGGTATACTTAGAATTGGAAAACTGCAAAGTTTCACCCCTCAAATTTGCTTTTCAAACTTTTGGATTCACTAGGGAGGACCTTGAATTAGGGTTTTATTTTCCCGGAGCTTCACCCAACCAAAAAGTTCGATCTTGGTCTCTAAACTTTGATTTTTCAGAGGAGCTTCAAGCCATGGTCTCAGATTTTAGAAATTGCAATTTTTGCAGAAGCCCTAATTTTCGGCTTCACTAGACACGACCCCAAACTAGGGTTTGATTTTCCCGGAGCTTCACCCAACCAAAAAAATCGATCCAAAGCTCTAAACTTCAATTTTTATTGAGGAGCTTCCAGCCATGGTCTCCGATTTCAGAAATTCCACTTTTTATGGGAACCCTAATTTTTAGGGCCAAAACTGAAAGTGCTTAGAATTGAATTCTGATTGGACAGAAAGATGTGCCTTGCTGAGGAGAGTCAATATAGCCTCCTGCATTTCAAGATCTGTGGAAAGAAACCCAAAAACAAGAATCCCTAGCTTCCACAACTACAAAGTGTCTTCTTCTCAGGTTAGCTCTAATACCAGGTTAATTTTTGAACATCAATTCAATATGATCTAGGATATTAACTGAGAGAATAACATGTACAACATATCAATCACAAGAAGCAATCATAAGAGACAATAGACACACAGAGTTTCCTTGGGGAAAACCATAAAGGTGAAAAACCCCAATAACTTCCTCACAGATAGATAGAGCAATGATACAAAACCCAAGCATAAGAGATAGTCTCCTAGCAGCAGCTTCTCCTCCTCCACTAGTGTGCCACTCTCCAATGAGTGTATATGTGAGAAAGTGAATGATCAAATAGAGTGCCTCCCACACTCTATTTATACTTGACTTGACTTGCCTAATAACCTTACTAGGTCGGCCTCAACTTAACCACATAACATAATGCTGACAAGGCCGACCCCCATTAGGGTGGTCTAATAACCCTTTAACCCACATGACTTATACAGGTCCAACCCCATCAAGGTGGTCTAAGAACCCATCAAGTATAAGTTATGACACTTACAATATAAATGATGACACTTCCGTATAGAGGAATAATAACATCTCTATAGGAATACAATATACATATGTGAAATACATTCCGAAGTTACAAATACATCAACATCATCTTCACTAGCTACTTCTTTTGTTGATCAAACACAAAATATATGAGTGAGGCTACAATTTCATCTTTTGATGCAGTATACAAACCAATCCTGATCTCTCTCAATGGTAAATGCCCTTCAGTGATAGTGGTAATTGTATCCATAGTGATTAGATCTACCTCACTAGTTTTAGGATTACTAGTTTATGCCTCTGGCTCTTCTTGTTTCTTCCTCTCTTTTTTCCCCTTCTATCATGCCTCTTCTTGCTCAAGTTCTCTTCTTTTTTTATCTTCTTCTACCTCTCACGTGTGTTCTCATCTTTCGCCCTCTTCATATTCTTTCTTCTTCTTGTCCTCCTCTGCTGATTTATAGTTGGAGGTACCCAAATTGCCTTTTCTTTTCCTTTTTCCCAACTCATATATGGTCTTCGATCTCCTAAATACCTCTTTTGTTCTGCAAAATTCATCAACATATGGCCACTTGATCTCCTAAATACCTCTTCTCTTCTGTTCTTTTTGGAATTACTTCTAAACTCCTCCTTGCCAAAGTGAAATGAACTTGTTAATGTTGAAATCTCACACACATGCGACATTTTTTCAATTTACATGATAAAGCATCATCAACATACAACATGTATCCCACCAAATACATCCTCATCAGATACAAGAAGCAACATGAGTCCATAAATGCCTAAAAATAGTCAAAAACTACAACTGTGTGGCCGCATATCTATTAATACACACTACTGCACATGTTATGTAATGTCCCCATTCAAATAAATCTCAAAAGAGGAAATTCCACCAATCTACTAGTTTCCTAGGTTGGGGTGGAAACATTAGATTTGGAATAGGGAGACTATAAGACCCCAAATGGACATTAGCTTGACATACATATATTAAAATGGGTTAAATAAATATTTATGATATGAAAATAAGGTGGCACTTGGTCATGAAGACACATTGGTGGTGTGGGACCCACACAAAGCTAGATTACCCATGTCACATGACATCCTATTCTAACCCATTCAAATCTGAGGCGGAGTCTAATATTCTTGGGGAGTTGTAAGGTCAATATACTTGGAATGACTCAATGGAGTTCGAACTGGAGTGGAATATTAATTTCCATGGAAGAGGAAGAGGCATTTGAGAGACATTGAGACACTTGGGCTAGATTCCCTAACTTCTATCACAACAATGATGAAGATGCTATGACACTTATGACACAAATCAGACCTGATTACTGACATTTGACATATATGACATGTCAAGGCTAAAAATAGCCTCCAAGAGGGAGCACAAGGGTGTTAGGGCATCCAAAGTTTCATTCACTCAAATTGAGTGAAGGAGGAGGCTAGGAATGGAGGGACAAGTGGCACACATTGGAATCTCTTCCCAATTCGAGTTGGCATGAAGCTCATGGAGGGAATTCGAGATAATGAGGTCTTTGGAAGTTTATAAAAGTCAAGAACAAAGAAGGAGAGTATATTTTGATCAATTCTCATTTTTCATATTGGAGAGCATAGCTTGTCTATGCTTTTGGAGTGTTTACTCTACTTACCTTAGTACCAATTTTGAGGGTGAAAGATGCCCATTCTAATTGGAAATTGGAAAGACCATTCATAAATTTAATTTGGAGCTACAATGGATTCATTTGTTGCAGGTTGAATCTATAGGGTTGCTCGTGACATTCTCTTCTTCAACTTGTTTCTGCACCTTTCTCACTTTTCTCTTCATATTTTGGCTCTTGGAGGAAGGGCGCACTTGGTGAGATGCTGATCTCTTTGTGGGAGATATTGTGGCCCCATTTATTTTTTATTTTATTTATTTACTCTTTATTTTCTTCTCAGAATATCCTCAATTCGAAATACCAAGTGAAACTATGTCAAAATACCAAACAATGTATAAATGGCGTCGTTTTCCTCATATCTTGTTATGAAAGCTTGAAGTTGCTTTATTTCGACTTGTATCAGTTCATATCTATGATTTTTATGATGTATGGAGAGTCATTAATGTCCTGAATAAGTTTCATATACATTAAATAATCCTTTGGAAGATAAATCTTGAATTTCATAGCAAATGGTGAAGTTTCCTATCATTTCCCCCTAGTTGAAGACATGTTGACAAACCTCTTATTTATGGGAGTTGCAGGAGCCTTTAGGAACTAGTTAATGATGAATTTGGGAGCCCATTTAAGTCCTTTAAAAATTACCTATCTCTATTCTGAAATTTTGGAGGGTCATACTTCATTTGGAAAGCCATTGTTTTCCCCTACCCTTGGGGGTTTTGAACCTCGAATTTACTAGTAAATTTCCCTATTTTCTCCTGATTGTAAATGAATTTTGAATATGTATTTTGAGAATGTCCAAGAATACATAAGCCTCATTTTTATGAATTAATACCTTTAAAACACCTTCATACCCAATTCAGAATCATTTGGAGCCATTTGGAAGCATTTGAGTCATTACTAGTCTAAGGGTCGAATTGGCCAAAAAGTGCAATTTTTCCAACTTTTCCAAATTTCTTTAAAAAGGACACTACAAGTGGTATCAGAGCATGGTCCTTACACCTATGCATTAATATCATTCATTGAAGAATAATTTGAATCCATGTCTTACTATTATGATGACTCCTATGAGTACAATGCTCATGAGCAGTATGAAGATGATTGTGAGCAATATGAAACAGAATGTGAATGGTTTGAGGAAGAGGTGCCATCATGCAACACTTCTTACAATTTCATAAGGAATGAGGGTTATTCTTATGACCTTGAATCTGATGAAGATGAGTTTGTCACACCACAAAAGGATAATTCTATGAATTAATTACAAAGATTGAGAGCAACATGTAAAACCTTGCCCCAACAATATCAAGCATATCTTGATGTGTACAAGGGAGATACAAAAAGGGCCATTCCTTTTGAAGACTTTGCTGATTGGGTGTTTGAAAATAGGCCCAAAAATGAAGATGTGGAGTTAGTGAAGAAAGGTCTATGCCTTTCTTGCAAAAGACCTTGGAGAGAAAATCATATGTGTGTGAGTGAAAAGAGCAGTGAAATATCTGAATCTTCAGGGAATGCATGTATTTCCTACTTGAAGAGATTTTTTGGGTTTTCTTCAAATAGAGATTCCAAATATATTGATCCTAAGGAAACCAAGGGGAAAATTGCATCATCTTTCTTGAAGGAGCAAAAGGAGGAGACCCATGAACCACCTAGTTCTGAAATAGGTGAAGTGGAAGAAGGAGTACCTGATGGGTGCTGACACCTCTATGTTGGTGACATAGAGATCACTTTTGAAAGTGTTGCTGCAAGCCAAAATTCCATTAAGAATGAAAATGAATACCTTGTAGCAGTTGAAGAAGAACCAAGACCAACTTCCCCATCACCACTTGAGCTTCATGAAGTTGGTCCAAGCAAGAAGGAAGAAGATGAGGAGGTTCATTTGCAAGAGCCTCATTTTCTTAAAGGGTCCGTGAAGATGAATGAAAAGAAGATCCAAGAGACCCTTATCACACTCCATGACACTCAAGCATTGGTTTCAAATTATTTTTGGAGAGTTTATTAATTGAAGGATCCATCCTTCCTTGAAGACATGGAGAAGATTCAAAGAGAAATGTGCAACATTGAAGATTTTGATGGAGATTATTGATTCACTTGTTGGATGAAAGAACACAGGGCTAATTATTTTGATGCATCCTACATCCTTTTGGAGCAGCATTATAGGACATGGGATTCTCACCTATGTCATTGGAGCAGATTTGATTGGTCACTTGATGCTTGTATGCACTTGGAAAATGTTGGTCTACTTTATTGGAGGTATAAGCACTTTCATTATTCTTTGATGAGGCACCTCCTTGATGTACATATTTATTATGTTTCCACGTACTTTGATGATCTATATTGTGTACTTATGATGATTAGAAGAATGAATACAAGGAAATGGCATCCGAGATTCTCTTTCCTGATGGTATGGGTTGGAGAGCACTCCTAATTGTTGGAGTGCAATCCAAGCAATGGGACCCTGGAATAATTTTTGGTCTCATTGGTTTCAAAATCGTTTTTTTGGGAAAGAAAGTTTTGGAAGCAAATTTTTGGAAAAAAAGCATGTTCTTCAACATCCATGTTCGAAATTGCTTGAGGACAAGCAATCTTGGTTGGGGAGGACTGTAATGTGTCCATTCAAATAAATCTCAAAAGAGGAAATTCCACCAATCTACTAGTTTCCTAGTTTGGGGTGGGGTGGAAACATTAGCTTATAAAATCCCAAATGGACATTAGCTTGAACTAAATATATTAAAATGGGTTAAATAAATATTTATGATAGGAAAATAAGGTGACAGTTGGTCATGAACACACTTTGGTGGTGTGGGACCCACACAAAGCTAGATTCCTCATGCAACATGGCATCCTATTCTAACCCAATACAATTCAAGGTGGAGTCTAATGTTCTTGGGGAGTTGGAAGGTCAATATAATTGGCATAAATCAATGGAGGTCGAATTGGAGTGGAGGACTAACTTCCATGGAAGAGGAAGAGGCATTTGAGAGATATTGAGACACTTGGGTTAGATTCCCTATCTTCTATGACAAAAATGATGAAGATGGTATGACACTTATGACACAAATCAGACATGATTGCTAAAATATGACATATATGACATGTCAGGGATAAAAATATCATCAAGGAGGGTGCACAAGGGAGTTAGGGCACCCAAAGAGTCATGCATTCGAATTGAGTGAAGGAGGAGGCTAGGAATGGAGGGACAAGTGGCACACATTGGAATCTCTTCCCAATCCAAGTTGGCATGAAGCTCATGGAGGGAATTCGAGCTAAGGAGGTCTTTGTAATTTTATAAAATTCAAGAACAAAGAAGGAGTTTATATTTTGATCATTTCTCATTTTTCATATTAGAGAGCATAGCTTGTCCATGCTTGTGGAGTGTTTACTCTACTTGCCTTAGTACCAATTTCGAGGGTGAAAGATTCCCATCCTAATTGGAAATTGGAGAGGCCATTTAGAAATTTCATTTGGAGCTACAATGGATTCATTTGTTTCAGTTTGAAGCTATAGGTTTGCTCGTGACATTATCATCTTCAACTTGTTTCCACACCTTTCTCACTTTTCTATTCATATTTTGGCTCTTGGAGGAAGGGTGCACTTGGTGAGATGCTAATATCTTTGGGGGATATCTTGTGGCCCCATTTATTTGTAATATGATTTATTTAATCTGTATTTTTTGCTTAGAAGATCCTCAGGTCGAAATACCAAGTGAAACTATGTCAAAATACCAAACAATGTATAAATGGTACCATTTTCCTCGTATCTTGTTATGAAATCTTGAAGTTGCTTTATTTTGACTTGTATCAGTTAATATATGTGATTTTTATAATGTATGGAGATTCATTAATGTCCTAAATAATTTTTATATACATCACATAATCCTTTGGAACATAAATCTTGAATTTCATAGCAAATGGTGAAGTTTCCTATCATTTCCCCCTAGTTGAAGACATGTCCACAAACCTCTGATTTATGGGAGTTGAAACATCCTTTAGGAACTGATTAATGATGCATTTGGGAGCCCATCAAATTAATTTAATTATTCCCTATCTATTTTCTGAAATTTTGGAGGGTCGTACTTCATTTGGAAATCCATTTTTGTCCCCTACCCTTGGGGGTTTTGAAACTCGAATTGACTAGTAAATTTCCCTATTTTCTCCTGATTGTAAATGAATTTTGAATATGTATTTTGAGATTGTCCAAGCATCCATAAGCCTCATTTTTATTTCTTAATACCTTTCAAACACCTTCAAACCCAATTTAGAATCAGTTGGAGCAATTAGGAAGCATTTGAATCGTTACTAGTCTAAGGGTCGAATTGGCCAAAAAGTGCAATTTTTCCAACTTTTCAAAATTTATTAAAAAAGGACACTACATGTTATGAGAACTATGACCACACGACCAACATGGATATTCCTTTGACATCCGCATGACTGACAGAAACTATAGAATCTTAACCACCTGCGGCACATTAAAAACTCGTGAAAGCTTCATTACCTCCACAATTTGAATTTGGATCCTAACACACTTGCGTTCCTTAAATATACCCCTTTGTGTAACTTGGAGCTAGATCATGGGATCAAGGAATCCATGGGAATGCTTATGAAAGATAAAAATCAAAGCAAGGTTATGCTGTTGGAATTGTGCTTGAGCTCCCTTATAGATCACCTCTTCCCTCTTGTCTAGCATCTACCAAGCTCACTTGCCACCTTCCTTTAAGGGTAAAGTGTTCTTATCATTTTTTCTTCAATCTACTTAGAATCTAGTGTGGACTAGATAGAACTCCCCAAGAGGGATTGTTTGTCTCCATTGGAGATCACATCTCCTAGTTGTTGTACATGCTTGATCATTGGGCAATATAAAAGTGGTTTGCATATACTGGTTGTTAGAGTTTGCACTCCTACCCCTTTCTTCTTTGTTTCATTTTATTTTCAATTTCATTTTCTTTGTTTATTTCTTGTTTTTCTAACAACCACTTGCAGGATCACTTGCAACACTCAGCCACACAAGATGGGAACCTAATACTGAAGCCTTGTTGCAACCTACTAGGATTTTCCCATTACCAAATGGGAAGGATTCAACCTTGTGCAATATTTTTTCACAACAGTATTTATAGAAACTCCAGTTATTTTAATTCATTTCACTTAAACTATGTTGTTATTTTTCTAGTAGCTAATTCCTGGTATATTTTGCTTTGCAGTTGAATATTTTCATACCCTTCATTCCATAAAATCATCCTCCTTTTGTCCACAATTGTTGTTTCAACATACACGTGGATCCCGATATCTCAAGCACACTATTCGCATGGATAATAACTTGACAGTTGTGTGATCCACGTTTATTAACAGATATTCATCCACGCGAATTTATGTATCATCGATTTGTGCAACCTCTTCACATTGTAATTGCGCTATTTCACTCTAGTGAGTCTTTTTGTCACTCTATAGCACACCTGATTTTGTGTTTTGAATGCATAGCTTTACACCTATTTTTCCCAATTTTGAAGCCCCGTTACTTCTCACTAATGAACCAAAACTAATTAACTTGCAATAATTACATGTTTCTATAGTAATTCGCTCACTTAGACTAAGATTAGGGAGTAAATATCAGTCCTTCTCTCTCGAAACTTAATTAGGTAACCAACCTTAAGGATTTCAATGGGTGGTGAGCCCAATTGTTGTCACAAGTATTCAAGACATCTTGTGTTTTTGTTTACTTGACATGTTTTTAGGATCAAAAGTAGTGTAGAATCCACTTTTTACACACAAGCAAGGACCTAAAGACTCTTGTCTCCCCAAATATTCTCTTCACCTCACACTTCTTGCGATCTTGGTGAATCAGAAAAGGGTGAGAAGTGTGAAATACCTCCATTGCACACTTTTACTTCATTTTTTTTTTGCAAAGAACCATTAGAATCTTTTAGATTTAAAAGTTAAAATCTCCATTTGCATTTCCTTTATACTCTTCTAGTTAATTTTCAACAATCAATTTGCTTACCTCACATGTATTTGCATCACTAGCACACACTAAGGGACCTAAAATATATTTCATTCCAAGTATGCTCTTCACCTCGCACTTCTTGTGAGCTTGGTGAATAAAAAAGGAAGGGACGTGTGAAATACCTCCCATACACTCATTAAGTGAATAAAGACCCTTAAAATAAACTTTGTAAATTGCCAACCAACTAAAATACTCAACACTAGGTCACAAAACAATTATTTAGTTAGGTAGGATTGATTGGGATAGGCATCCATTAATTCCCACCAATATATTTTCATTAGGTGTTTGAAACATAGCATTGTTGACTTATAGGGTACTATCAAAATCCTACTATAAACAAGTGTTCAAAGAAAACCCAGATAAGAAGTGTGTGGTTCCCAAGGAGGTCAAAGTGCAGGTATAGCTTCCCTTCCCTCTCCAACGATACACTCAGCTTTGTGTGGGTGACACTATATTTCCAAAGCAGAACCACATATCCACACTTGACACAAGGTATCTTAGTGTCCAAAATTAGGACATCACCAAGGAGAAATTGTAAATGCAATTGACTCCTAAAGTCAGTTATTTCCATTCGGAAGTGTTTCCAAGTCTTCTTTATTAGGAAATTTCCCCCATTGTCGGTAGAACTGGATCTTTGTTACCTTCACTAGTCAATTGGTTTGTGGACCCCATTGTCACCAACAGTTGTTCTTTTGGAAGGCCCAATTACATTTTTTAGAGGAAGGACGTTAGGTCTTTTAGGTCATTTACACTAATTTTCTTTATAAATACAAGATCACTAACTCACAATTAAAAATAACCTACATGTGGGGACTCTTGCACTAAACCGAATTTGCACATATGACTCACTTGTTGCACCATATCTGCATCTATCGTGGTTGGCATATTTTTGCATTTTTTCAATTGTGTTTAATTCCACCATCACTCTCATTTGGTACTAACCTTTCACCATTGAGGATAAAAAAACCCCCCTAAGTCAATGCTAAAGAATGCAATGCCTATCCCCTCTCTCGAGGGGTGTCTTTCCACTTTCTCCCCATGGTTCATGTGGGAGATACCCTAGTCGGGGCTGCTCCCATGACACATTGATAGGATCATTAGGGAAAGGCCGCTCCTTACTTGACTCCTTTTCTCTTCTCGGAGAAAGTGTTGATCCTTTTACCTCATCCAGCGCTAGAAGAGGTTCCCCTTCATTTTCTCCCCTCGAAGAGAATCTAGATAACTTTCCTCCCCTCCTCTCGAAAGAGGCCCTCCTTTGTCTTCTCCACGTGGAGATACTTTGGAACATTTTTACCCTTCCTCTCTCATAGGAGATCATTCATTATTTTCAATACCACCTCGGTATCCCCCTTGTGGAAACCACACACAACATACAATGGAAGGACCAAATCCTAACCTACCTTTCACGGCTAGGCTAAATCTCCCATATTTGTCCAAATTGATCAATGACCCCATTTCACATGATCCAACATGGAAATATATGACAAATAAGTGTCCGATATTCCTAACTTCAAATGGAAGCAATGAGATGATCCCACCAACCATGTCATGTCCTTCCACTTATGGTGTTCCTTTAATAACATAGTGGAGGATTCAGTGAGGCTTCGCATCTTTCAGCACACCCTCACTAGGAAAACAACCAAATGGTATGTGAACTTAGCAAGACCATCCCATCCAACCTTTACGACATTGGCCACTGCATTTCTCACATACTTCTAACTCCTGATTCACTATGACCTTGGTCTCGAAATTCTCAAAATTTTTTGACAAAACAAATCTACACACATCGCGAACCATATCCATGACCAGCATCACAGACCATATCCATGACGCATAGATGCACAGTAAAAAAAGTCTCGATCTACTAGTGGAAATATATGCAACCAGAAGATGCCACTTGGGAACCTAAAGGGATTCTGTATAATCTCCTCACCTTTAGCCTCGAGACATTGTTCTTGAAGGGGGGGGCATGTTAGGGTCCTACCCTAACCCCCTTACTTTAGGATTTAATCAAGTAGTGTATGCGAGCATATATTTTGAATAAGGCTAAGTAGTTAGTAGTGAACAATTTATTAATGTAAAATGGTCTGTCTATTAATTAAGGCTCACTAGGTAGTCGGTACTCATTATTTATTGGACCAAGTCAAGTAGTTGGGTTTTTGGGATAGTGAAATCCTATGTAAAGAGCTATAAGGCTATGAATTGTTTTGTCAAGAATTATTTTATTGATGCTCTACTCAAGTGATAGGTATCCCAACCGTAAGAAGTGAGTGATTGCTTCATAGATTGATTATTATAATACAAGGGTGAATTCTACGAAATCTATCTTTCAATTCACTTGTGCTTGGTTATGGTATTTTTTAGGATTCATTTTTCCTCTTACTCATCATCTTCTTGATGTTGTTGTGATTTCTTCCCTGTGAGCATCCATGTTTGCTAAAAATAAGACTTTTCGAGGGTTGCTTCATTGCATATGGGAATATGCTTATAATTTTTAAAGATCTTATTAGGATGATGTGTTAAATGTTTTTGAATATGGAGTAGTAATGAGGGGCTAAACAAGGATTAATGAGAGAGAGAATTGAATATAGTTTGGGATGAAGAGATGACGAGGGATGTGTTATAAGTTGAGAAGAAGAGGAAATCAATGTTTGGGGATCTTGATCTTGCTTGGACAACATGGAGAAATGATTAGCATATTGAATGAATTTTCCTTTCTCACCACAGGTCAATGTGGAGTCACCTTACTTATTTCCAAGTGACGTTTTAGCATGCTACCATTTTTCAATGTTTTAAAGAGCTTGAGTAGGAGCAAAGGATTTATATTGTTTGGAAAAATGTCCATACTCATTATAGGTTTTGCGTTGAATACAAAGTTGTTCGTAATCAAATTTCTATAGATGGGTCCAATTGTCCAAATATAAAGTTATTGCTTATGGGATCCCTTTCTCCAAATCTACTCCAACACCAATCCTTTCACATGAAAACATTCTTAATCTAGGTTTTAACTTGTCAATGTATTTTCCTTAGGGTATTTTCAATGGCTACGAGAGACTCATCATTACAATAATGCAATGGAACATGAGGTAATTGAATCCAAAGTAGGACCATAGTAGCCACACCAACCTCCAGATCAAAATCTAGAGTCTACCTCTTGAGATATATTCCTCTTGACCCATAAAATGAGGACCACTTTGAAAGATAAGGTCCATGTTTTCTTTCAATTCAAAAAAGAATGCATACAATCCCATGCTACATAAAAATATAAGAAGTTATCTTTTATCATTGTTATCTAGCTTTAATTGCATCCACTGGTTCATCAAGAGATGAGGCCTCAATGCAAAGGAACCGAGGGAGGAAGCTTGACATCATGTATTGGGGATGCCTTCTTCATGAATCTAGATAGCACTTGTTTCTATGAAGGCTTGCTAAGGGAGGTGAGCAAGGACTGGAAAGCTAAATATTTGGCTAAAGTAGGAGAGGGATTTTCCCTTCAGGGATCAATTTGTAGGAAGGATGATCAAACTAAGGTATGGACAAAAGTGAATAAAAAAACTAAAATTTTAACATAACACAAACAAATAATAGATAACATTCCCTCATCAAATAAAAACTTAACAATTTAGATATAATACTGAAAATTATATAAACATGTTAATTAAAAGATAAAATAATCTAATATAATAAATTATTTAATGACACTAATAAAAACTACATTCTAGTGAATGATTCTTTGAAACAAATATGCTTAGTTATAAATTCATTCTTCTCTTAGATTAAATTTTTATGAATGTTTGTAATCATATATAAATTTATAATATAATTTTAAATAAAAAAAAACATATTACTTTTAAACAATGTAAAAAATAATATTAAAAAAATAATATAAATCACTTCTAATATTAACTAATTAATATAAATTACTTCTAAGAACAACATGTATTCAATCTTTTTTTAAAAGATGTTTAAAGTTTTGAGTATAAAATTATTATAGTATAGATATAACAATAAAACTAATTTTTTACAAGTTAATATAAATCATTTCTAAAAACTAATTTTTTACAAATTAATATAAATCATTTCTAAGAACAATATGTATTCAATCTTTTTTTAAAAGATGTTTAAAGTTTTGAGTATAAAATTATTATAGTATAGATATAACAATAAAACTATTTTTTTACAAATTTTGGTTTATTTGAATGGTGACATAAAATATGTATTAATTTGTTTTTAATATTCAAAATATAATATTTTTGAAAAAAAAAAAAAAAACATATAAAACAATTTGAAAAAAGTAAACCAACATCAACATTAAAAGCTGATTTTCTTGCACATAACTATTCATCTTTTCATAAATACCTAGAATGTTTCACAATACAAAAGTAACTTTGTGACACAACTAAAAAACATCTTGAAATATCCAACCAAATCCCAAAATTCTAAATCCTTAAAGTTGTTTTTCTTGCACATAACTACACATCTTTTCGTAGATACCTAAAATGTTTCACAATACAAAAATAACTTTCTTAAACATCTTGGAATACCAAAACATCTTGGAATCCCAAAACATCTTGGAATCCCAAAACATCTAAATCCTTAAAGTTGCTTTTCTTGCACATAACTATTCAGCTTTTCGTAGATACCTAAAAGGTTTCACAATACAAAAATAACTTTCTTAAACATCTTGGAATACCAAAACATCTTGGAATCCCAAAACATCTAAATCCTTAAAGTTGCTTTTCTTGCACAAAACTATTCAGCTTTTCGTAGATACCTAAAAGGTTTCACAATACAAAAATAACTTTCTTAAACATCTTGGAATACCAAAACATTTTGGAATCCCAAAACATCTAAATCCTTAAAGTTGCTTTTCTTGCACATAACTATTCAGCTTTTCGTAGATACCTAAAATGTTTCATAGTACAAAAATAACTTTTTTAAACATCTTGGAATACCAAAACATCTTGGAATCCCAAAACATCTAAATCCTTAAAGTTGCTTTTCTTGCACATAACTATTCAGCTTTTCGTAGATACCTAAAAGGTTTCACAATACAAAAATAACTTTCTTAAACATCTTGGAATACCAAAACATTTTGGAATTCCAAAACATCTAAATCCTTAAAGTTGCTTTTCTTGCACATAACTATTCAGCTTTTCGTAGATACCTAAAATGTTTCACAGTACAAAAATAACTTTTTTAAACATCTTGGAATACCAAAACATCTTGGAATCCCAAAACATCTAAATCCTTAAAGTTGCTTTTCTTGCACATAACTATTCAGCTTTTCGTAGATACCTAAAAGGTTTCACAATACAAAAATAACTTTCTTAAACATCTTGGAATACGAAAACATTTTGGAATCCCAAAACATCTAAATTCTTAAAGTTGTTTTTCTTGCACATAACTATTCAGCTTTTCGTAGATACCTAAAATGTTTCACAATACAAAAATAACTTTGGTAAACATCTTGGAATACCAAATCCCAAAATTCTAAAGAATCTTAACACGGATCGTTGGTTGAGCCGAGGCTCCCCTTGCTGTTGACAGTTTCATTAAAACCTCTGACAACTTTTCCCCCGCCTCGTTTTCATTTCCTGGTATTTGAATTTCCACGGTCTCAAGAGCAGGGGCGTTCTGGAGCAACCATTTCAAAACAGCGATTTCCTTTTGAAAGTCCGAAACAGGGATTTCCCACTCGCTATAGTCTTGCAGGTCTACCTTCATCATGCGTAGATTAGCAAGTGGGCAAGTTAGGCATGGCGGTATTGGATCTATAGCTAACTCCTGCAATGCATTGCATACAAAACAAAATACCAGTCATCTCATTCTCCTCGTTACAATTTCCGACAGGCAAAAACCAAATCAGCCCACACAAATATAGGGCAAAAAAACAAATCAGCCGATTTATTAAAAGCATATGAATTCCAATAGATTCCAATGGATATCATCCCACAACTATTCTGCTGGTTAAATAACAGAGGGGTATATGGGATGAAAATGTGTTCAACTTTGAACGATTGCACAGCAAAGCAAATCAGGTAATGGTAAATCTGAGCTGTGAGGGAGGAAGTTTTTCAATATTGTGAAAAATGAGAATGCCAGCATCTAAAATTGGAAATCCTGTCAATGATATTGACATATCCAGAAAATAATAAAACAAAAGAATTGTAAAACAAAAGTTGGTAGTAGCAAGTGAATATGTGAATAATAATAATAACACCAAAAACTTCTTACCGTAAGAAACGTGGCTGGGAAGTGTAGCTGCTCAAGATCGGGAAGCCTCTCCAAGAAATTGATAAGAGGATCGTCCACCTGATTTTCCCTTTTAAGCATCAGCATCCAAGAATATATATCAAGTTCTTTCAATGATTTGAAGCTCCCCAATATCTCAATAAATCTCTCTGCTGATAGACAGACGCTCTCTTCGCTCTCATAAAGTGAGAGTCCAACCAAATTATTTCCACATTCCAGTTTGAGTTGATCAATGCAATTAGAGAGCTCGTAAAACAACAAGCCGTTCACTCTTAGATCATTTATACTCATCATGTCTGCTTCAAATGTTTGAAGCTTCGGGCAGTTTACAGTGAAAATCTCCACGCAATAACCATACACATATAAATCTGTAAGGTGGGGAGCGCAGATGACAGGCTTCCGCAGCCCAACGCAACCACGCAGGGAAAGTTTTTGTAGAAGTGGGCAATGAAAAATAAAGCTACTTAAAGATTCATCACCTGTGAATACCATTTCCTCCAAGCTGCAAGCAATGAGATGGTTAAATCCTCTAAAATGGTTTGGAGGATGGGAGAAAGTGTAGTTTGTGAGTGTAAGAGTGGTCAGACGATTGCAGGAGAAAAATGCAGGAGGCAGGAGATCAGTTTCATTGGAATGGCAGAGAGTGAGGTGTTGAACATTCTTCTGTGCTATAATCTCCAACCATTTCCATACACTTTGACGACTATTCCATGGATAGACATAATCCTTGTATCCCCATATCTCAAACTCTTTAACCAGTTGAAATGCCTCCAGATCTGAGGAATGCATAAGTAGAATGTTGGAGATTATATTCTCGACCCTTGTAATTAAGGGAGAATCGACCTTTTCACAATCATAATTATCATCCAAAAGGAGAGACGGAGAGAGCCTGAGTTGGGAAATTTGGGTGTATAAAAATCTCCATCTTTTGGAGAGAACAGAGCATCTTACCGCTTCTTTCATTTTAAGCTTAGACAGGATGAAGCAGAGCAACTCATCTGAAAGCCTTGTGAATAAGTCCTGCATGGTGAGAGTACACTATGACAATTATGACAATTCACAACGCTTCTGCTAAGTTAAACCAGACAGGATGAAGAAGTGGAAGGCAGGAAGCTACTTGTAAAATATGATAGTGTGGAATCCATTTCAACCTTGCAGCCTTTCTAAAAACTCATTTTGTTGGTAGGGTATGACTGACAGCATGTTGTTGGTCAACAAAAGCAAATAAATAAGACCGTGAAATATTATTAAATATATGTTTTCCGGTAACATAAGCACGTAGTGCTGTCAACATGAAAGATTGTGCTGTCAACATGAAGATTGATTTCCGGTAACATAAACATGTGGTGCTGTCCAACATGAAAATGTTTTCCGGTAAGATAAGCACATGGTGCTGTCAACATGAAAGATTGATTTCCGGTAACATAAGCACGTGGTGCTGTCCAACATGAAAAGTTTCATTGAAACATTTCGATTGCACAAGCCACTGAAAAATCTTTACAACGAAACATTTCTGTAGCACAATTCACTAAAAGTATCTTTACAATCAAACATTTATGTGGCACAAGTTATTAAAATTATTTGCCAAAATTACAGATAGATTAAAAAAAAACTTAAAAACATAGGCACATGGTGTTTTCTAACATAAAAGATTACAATGAAACATTTCTGTAACACAAGCCACTGAAATTCTTTAGAATGAAACATTTTCTTTATAATGAAACATTTGTCTTTACAATTAAACATTTATGTGGCAGAACTTATTAAAATTATTTGCCAAAATTAGAGATAGATTCAAAAAAACATAAAAACATAAGAAGATGGTGTTGTCCAACATGAAAGATTACAATAAAACATTTATGTAACACAAGCCACTAAAAATTCTCTACAATGAAACATTTAGATGACACAATTCACTAAAATGATCTTTACAATGAAGCATTTATGTGGCACAAGTATGAAACATTTAGATGGCGCAATTCACTAAAATTATCTTTACAATGAAACAATGAAACATTTAGGTGGCACAATTCACTAAAATTATCTTTACAATGAAACATTTATGTGGCACATGTCACTAAAATTATCTTTACAATGAAACATTTATGTGACACAAGTTACTAAATTAATTGGCCAAAATCACACATAGATTCATAAAACCATACTAATATTTGAATTTCATTTGTTAGTATCACAAACATTTGATACATCTCCTCCATCGAACCAATCTTCCTAAGTCAATTGAATAATTTTATACAATGGCTATACATCAATAACATGCATTTTATTATTGGAGTAAGCTAGTCATATAGAAAATCGAACCTCTTTTGGGCCACAAATTTGATAAGAATTTGGAAAAAAAATCAAGCATCAATGGAGTTATATCATAATCCAAAATCAATGCATGGTAGAAAAATTCTTTTAGGCATTTTCCCCAATTTTTAATTGAACGAGATTGTCAAAAAGTTGATAAAAGTTCTTACTGTAAATGGAATTTTCTACAAAATTAAATGACTCCATTTATTATTAATATACTTTAATTTATTAATATGACAATTATATGAATATGATGCCACATTGCTGTGAAAACCAATCTCTTTCTTCGGTTCCACAACCAAGTCCACTATGGAACATAGCCAGAAAAGATGTCGATCCAAAAAGATTATTGGAGTATTAAAATTTTTAGGTTCTCTCAAATGGTCATTAGCTAGACATAAGATCGCCCCTCTAAAGTTGGATGTGTTCCTTACAAAAACAAAACAATTTCAAATTTTGGCAAGGGTGGTTGTTGGGACAAAAGTTTGAATGTAGTGCACAAAGAATGGAAATGCCTAACCTCTCACCCATACTCACTATGAAAACATTAATGTTGAAATGAAGAATGATTTTTCCACTAACCAAAATGACCATGTTGGGTAGAATACCCAAAATCAAATTACATTTGTCTTTATGATATTGCATGCCGTCATGCTTTGTTCAAATTCTTTAATCTTTCATTTTGGAAGCATAGTTCCTATTTGTTCCATAGGAAAATTCCCTATCCTAGAGCCCAACTTTTTATTGATCTCTATATTTACACCTTCAAACCTTGCATCTCTAGTTGCATGCTTGCATCCTAGGATCCTACCATCTATTAAAGATGAATAATCTAGCATTTCAACAATGCAGGATTAAGAATTACTCAAGATAAACATAAAAACATGGCAAAGATGAATTTCTCCATTATCTCTTATGAGGTTGAGTGAAGGGGGATCAAGGGGTTCATATCTATTCCCAACCATATCTATTTCATTATCATCCTCTAATGCATGCCTTATTTGTATGTGTCAACATGTAGTCTTTGGTGCCATGGAGAATCTAATCACTAATGTGATTTGGGTAGTATTAAGAGCATCGCCATCCTAAATTTTTAGACCAATGCAGTGTATGATATTATAAGTTCGTTAACAAGGTATAATTATGTTATCTCTTCCTCAATCTCTTTTGCATTCACTTTAAAATATAAGAATCTCAAATTGAAAATAGTGGACAACATTATTACATGGTAACTTTATTCCTTCATAACCCCCCAATTAGCCATATGATTCAAGTTACCTTGCCATTTGTAAGGAATGTTGCATAATATAGTACAATTAAACTACATAAAAATATAATTCCTAGCATGTCCCTTCCATAAGGAGCTACATGGGTTTCTAGAAATAGCCATCCATCAAGTCAAATTGGAGTAATTTTATGGCCAAACCTATATTGTGTGCAAACAACTCTTTTGAGTACATGTCCTCAATAATTTGAGATAAATTGTGCATCCTTGAATATCACTAACAATCCACTCTTCTTACCCTTGTTCCTTTAGTGCTAATTCCCTACAAAGTATGTTCTTGAATAATGTTCAAATTTGGAAAACAATCATTAGTTGGGATGTCTATAGAGGCTACCACAATACCCACTCTTAGAATCATGAGTATATGATCCAAAATGGATCATTATTTGTTTTCCATCTTTGTTGGCACTTTATAGGTAGAAAAAATAGATATACTGGCTTGTAGGTTTCATTTTAGGGGTAGGTCCTGTTTTGGTGATTTCAGGTCCAAAACATCAAGAATTTATTTGAGGCCTTTACTAACCATTTCTTGGATGAAAATTTGTGATATTAGTTCCCAAAATTGTGATGTTGTTCTACACATAAAAATATTTTCAATGATGTGAAATCACCTCAACTAGAGTTTGCATGCAGAAGTTATGCCTCCCACAAGTTAACCTATAATTTCTCCACTATGGTACCAAACATATTCCATGTTAGCTTCCATTACTCACAGATGGTTTTTCAAGAATATTCTAAAAGGTCAAAAAAGTAACATTAATTGGGGGTTGAGGTATAGAAAATCCCTAGCCATAACTCTGAACAACACTTAGTCCATATTAAATATTGAGCCAATGGGAAAATAAGATGTTCCATTTTTATTGTGTTGTGTATTGTTCCATAGAGCATCATGTAGCATCTATAATTACCACAGAGTCTATGGAAAATCCATACTGAGCACCCCTTTCTTTGTATTTGCATTTCATAACTAAGAAGAAAATAACAGAGCATAGGCCTCACCCTCTAGATGGGATTTTCCCATATTGGTTTTTCCTAGGGTATATCTTATATTTCTTATTTGAATGGTGCATTATTTTCTTAACTTCTATCATTTAAATTTAAATTTATTTAGTATTTCATGAATTATGCTAGAAACAAATAAATCTAAAGATCTAAAATAATACTTTACATAGTAAGGGATTTCCATAATATTCTAAGATATTTTGTCATGAACTTATCTAGTGTAATATCCATAATAGTTTATAGATGAATTCAATTAATACCTCTAATATCTATGAATTTTTTATGATTTATTCATTGTTTAAAAATGAGGTAGTCACATAAAAAATATTTTGGGCAATAACTTAACCGAAGTGGTCTGGATAGAATTGTATATTCTCTATGAATTTATTGATGCTCCCAAATGGGGAAGATGATATTTGGGACTTAGAAGGGGTAACATTCAGTCAAATCATGAAAACCACACTAATGTACTAGAACTAAAAAATCATCTGGTTCAACTTCAAATAGAGTGAAATTTTAGGGTTTTGTTGATGCATAGAAATGTCTCACGTCGACATTAGGGGTTCTCCCTAGTAAAATGTCCTAGTTAGATGTTAAATCTATTGAAATAGGGAACCTATCCAAATTTTGTCTTGACAACCATTAAATATGGGGATTTACCAATTGCGGCCTAGTGTGTTGTTTATAACTTTTTTTATAGGAGATGAAATGCAAACAATGACTTATTATAAATCCAAAGTGACGAAAATTAAATGAGTCCTAATCTATTATATTCTATCCTACATTTAGGAAATTTTTTAGGAAATTAAATGAAATAAATGACATAATTTAAGCATAGATTCAAAAACCAATTTCTTCTCCATACCATTCAAGTTTCATAGTTGATAGGAAAGAAAATTATGCACAAGAACAATGTATGAAGCAAGAAAGAAAAAATGCATAGAATAGTCACCACAGTATTCTAAGATCTTCCTTCATATCTGCAAATGACAAACAACAAGAAGTAGTTCATTGCAATTCACCAATATAAGCAGAGTATTTTGGTCCAAAATTTGGCCAATCAATGGCTTCTTCTCATTCATACATCATGAAATGGTTCTAGAAAAATATTCACAATCCAAAAGCCCTTGTTCTTTCCCTTCCTCATATTTTTATAGATTTTACATAAATATAATTGTTGTAGGGATATTTCAACTTCCCTTACGCAGTTACATATTTTCATCTCCCTTGATAATATTTGAGTCTCATAAAGTGACTCTTTTTTAAAATAAAAAATAAAAAATTAATACATAACATTGATTCAAGGGCATATCATCTCTTTGGATTTTATAAGAGTATCCCAAATTTTGAAATGATACACAATAATAGTGAGTTGTTGTCTCTATAAAATTTCTAAAGCAACTTCATGTTTAGCGGATGTCATTGAGAGTATACAATCCCTTCTTTAGAGATGAATTGCAGGGTGTCATTAAATCGATGTCAAGCATGGGCACTAAGATGTGTTCCTTCAAGGATTCTATTGTCACTTCTTTGATGGTTCTGAATGTCGAGTATCAGTTTCTCTTTGTTGTATCCAACTCAAAAATGATTTGTCCCTCTAGCCTCATGTTGTTGATCACTTCAAATAAGGGAAGTTGGAATCTCTATGATTACTTTTCCTACTCCTTGATGAAATCATTGACACTTCAAGGAAATGATCTCCTTCTACAATGAAATACTTGCTGATGTATAGTTAGCGATGACCATATATTCTCACTATATTTCTCTTTGAGTTATTCATAGGAAATTTGCAGGATTTTCCCCTTCCTACTGCTACCATCTCACTAAATCATAAATATATTTGTCTTGATATTCTCATCCACGATTTTGATATTCTTGATATTCACATCTTTTCTATAATTTGATCTTGCATCCCAAATAGATCATATTGTAGTGAGGTTGAGTAAATTTGGAACTAGTCCACACAGGTATTTTCACTTTGGTATTTTTATACTTCTCTTGTTAATGTTTCATTCTCCATGAACAAGGCTTTGTACTCATGACAAAGAGACATTGCTCCTCTGCATGCTTACAATATTTCACCTTTGAGCAGGCTTATCTTCTATTTTTCTTGCGCTAACTCTTTGCTTAATTTGTATACATTGAATTTCATGACTATAACACTAGTGACATTGACAAAGGCCATAACAATAGGTTCATGATCTATTGTTGTTAACATTGAAGTCTCGAAGGTAGCCTCCATGTCTAGTTGTGTTGAAAATTTTAGTTTCTTATGTGTCCTCTTCACTAGCCCATCTTTTGTTGATCAAACACAAAATATATGAGTGAGGCTACGAATTCATATTTTGATGGAGTATACAAACCAATCCCAATCTCTATCAATGGGAAATTTCCTTGGGTGATAGTGGTCATTGTATCCATAGTGATTATATCTACCTCACTAGTTTTAGGTTTACTAGTTTGAGCCTCTGGATCTTCTTGTATATTCCTCTCTTATTATTTCTTCTAACATGCATCTTCTTGATCATCTTCTCTTTTTTTTTTTTCTTCTACCTCTCACATATGTTCTCATCTTTCCTCCTCTTCTTATTCTTTCTTCTTCTTGGCCTCTTCTGCTGATTTATATTTGGAGGTACCCAAATTTCCTTTTCTTTTCCTTTTTCCAAACTCATCTATGGTATTTTATCTCCTAAATACCTCTTATGTTGTGCAAAATCCATCAAAATATGGCCACTTGAATCCCATAGAGGAACAATTATTCAATACTTTCTTCCTATTGGAATTCCTTCTAAAATCCTCCTTGCCAAAGTGAAATGAACTTGTTAACGCTGAAATATCGCACATATGTGACATTTTTGCAATTTACATGATAAAGCATCATCAACATAGAATATGTATCCCGCCAATACATCATCATCCTAACCTACCTTTCATGTCTAGCCTAAATCTTCCATATTTGGCCAAAATAATCAATGACCCCATTTCACATGACCCAACATATCCAACTATGCCAGACAAGCTTCCCTCTGATAATCCTAAATTTGAAGGGAAGCAAGGAGATGATCCCGCCAACCATGTCATGTCCTTTCACTTATGGTGTTCCTTTAATAGCATAGTGGAGGATTTAGTGAGGCTTTGCCTCTTTTAGTGCACCCTCAACTGGACGACATCCAAATGGTATGTGAACTTACCAAGATTGGTCCATGCCACCTTTGCAACATTGGCCACTACATTTATTTCATACTTAGAGCTCCCAATTCACCATGACCTTGGTCTCAAAATTCTCACATAGTTTTTACAAAACACATCTACACACATCGCAGATCATATACATGACTGGCGTAGATGTCGAAAAATTGTGTGAGATCGAAATACAAACCCCATTATTGTTTGATTGGTTCATTAAATCAATCCAACCATCCATTCAAAATATGTCGCTACATCCATGTTGCAAAATGAGGAAGAGGCCATCCTAAAGGCCCAAAATTTTGACCTTATCTATGCACAATCCAGATACCCATACACCATCCTTCTTGATTCCCCTATAACATTGATCATTGGATTGTAATGTCAATTTTTTAAATTTTTATTAAAATGCCCAATTTTTCACTTTTTCCCCAATTTTGACCTTTGACTAGATTTGATGTCTAGGTCTCCAAATGATCCCAAATATTCTGTAAGGGTGTATGACTGATATTAATACTTGAATATGAGGTTCAGGGATTATTTATGACCCTTCAAATACTTCTGCAAACTTGTTTAAGATTCTGGACAAAGTATGGAACTTAACTAGCAATTTGGGGATCAAATCTCCCAGGCTAAGTACCGAAGATGGCTCTCCAAATGCCTCCAAACCCATTTGAAATTAAAAAAAAAGGGTAGGGGATGTCTGAGGGACATTAATAAGGTCTCATATGCACCATTAATCAGTTATGAAATCTTTTCTAACCTTCTCCCAAACAACAACAAAAATCTTTAATTCGACCCTTGGGGAAATGGCACCAAATCTCTTCCAAATGCAAATAAACTGAGCAAAATGACTTCAAATACTTAAGTGATGAACATGAAACTTGTAAAAATCATCAATGGATTTCCATCCATCATAAATATATTAGAGAAACATTCTTCCATTTGAAATCATAAACATTACAATGGCATATTTCAATGTAGTGGGGAAATGGTCATGGTTTGCTCATTAATCATCATTTTTACATACAACCACTTGGTATTTCGACCTGGAAATTTATGAATATGAATAACAGAGTATATTAAGCTTATTAAAATCAGAAATGGATCATGAGAATCTCTCCCAAAGAGTACAAGAGCTCACCAAAAATGCCCTCCCTCAATGAGCAAGAATATGCCATCAAAACTAGAAATGGTTGAGGGAAAGTGCTGCACTAAAAAAAAAACCTATCCATGGATGCATAAATGGTACTTATGTGAGCCCCTTGAAGTCTCATTGTTTTCTTTGCTCCCTACTTGGTTCATATTTTAGTGGAGATTCTTCATTCACTTATTGGATGAAAGAATAGATAGCTGATTATTTTGATGCATCCTACATAATTTTGGAGCATCATTATAGGACATGGTATCCTCACCTATGTCATTGGAGTAGATTTTATTGGTCACTTGATTCTTGTATGCACTTGGAAAATGGTGGTCTACTTACTTGGAGGTACAAGCACTTTCATAATACTTTGATGAGACACCTCCTTGATGTACATTTTTATTATGTTGTTATGTACTTTCATGATCTATATTTTGTACTTATGATGTTTGGATGAAGGCATACAAGTAAATGGGATCCATGAATTCTCTTTCTTAATGGTATGGGTTGGAGAGCACTCCTAATTGTTGGAGTGCAATACAAGCAATGGGACCCTGGAATAATTTTTAGTCTCATTGGTTTCCAATTTTTTTGGGAAATAAAGTTTTGGAAAGGAAGCAGGTTCTTCAAAATCCATGTTTTAAATCTCTTGAGTAAAATCAATCTTGGGTGGGGAGGACTGTAATGTCCCCATTCAAATAAATCTCAAAAGAGAAAATTCGACCAATCTACTAGTTTCCTTGGTTGGGGTGGAAACATTTGGATTTTGAATAAGGGGGATATTAAACCCCAACTGGACATTAGATTGACACAAATATATTAAAATGGGTTAAATAAATATTTATGATAGGAAAATAAGGTGGCACTTGGTCATGGAGACGCATTGGTGGTGTGGCACCCACACAAATCTAGATTCCTCATGCCACATGGCATCCTATTCTCACCCATTCGAATCCAAAGTGGAGTATAATTTTCTTGGGGAGTTTGGAGGTCAATATACTTGGCATGAATCAATGAAGGTCGAATTGGAGTGGAAGAGTAATTCCCATGGAAGAGGAATAGGCAGTTGAGAGATATTGAGACACTTGGGCTAGATTCCCTAGCTTCTATGACAACAATGATGAAGATTCTATGACACCTATGACACAAATCAAACCTTATTGTTGAAATATGACATATATGACATGCTAAAAATAGACTCAAAGAGGGCACACAAGGGATTTAGGGTAGCCAAATATTCAACCATTCGAATTGAGTGAAGGAGGAGGCTAGGAATTGAGGGACAAGTGGCATACATTGGAATATCTTCCTAATTTGAGTTGGCATGAATCTCATGTATGGAATTCTCTCACTAAGGAGGTCTTTAGAAGCTTATAAAAGTCAATAACAAAGAAGGAGAGTATCTTTTTATCATTTATCATTTTTCATATTGAAGAGCATAGCTTGTCCATGCTTGTGGAGTCTTTACTCTACTTGCCTTAGTAACAATTTTGAGGGTGAAATATTCCCATCCTAATTGGAAATTGGAGAGGCCATTAAGACCTTTAATTTGGAGACTTAATGGATTCATTTGTTTCAGGTTGAATCTACAGGGCATCTCATAATCACATCTCCTTCAGCTTGCTTCTACAACTATTATTCCATTTCTTGTCATATTCTTGCTCCTTGAGGAGGGGCGCACTTCGTGAGATGATGTTATATTTGGGGGAGATATTGTGGCCCTATTTATTTGTATTCTGATATATATACTCTTTATTTAATTCTCAGAAGACTCTCAGGTCGAAATACCAAGTGGAACTATGTAAAAATACCAAGCAATGCATAAATGGTGCCATTTTCCCCACAGTTTGTTATGAAAGCTTGAAGTTGCTCTATTTCGACTTGTATAGGTTCATATCTGTGATTTTTATGATTTATGGATGGTAATTAATTTCTGTAAGAGAATTTTCATATACATTTCATAAGCCTTTGGATCATAAATCTCGAATTTCATAGCAAGTGCTGAAGTTTACTAGCATTTCCCCCTATGTGAAGACATGTCCACAAACATCTGATTTATGGATGTTTTAGAAGCCTTTAGAAACTGATTGATGATGTATTTGGGAGCCCATTGAAGTCATTTAACATTAACATGTATCTATTTTGAAATTTAGGAAGTTCGTACAACATTTGGAGATCCATCTTTGACCACTATCGTTGGGGGATTTGAACCTCGATTTGACTAGTAAATTGCCCTATCTTTCCCTATTTGTAATTACATGTTGCAGAAGTATTTTGAAGGTTTTAAAGCATCCATGAGTCACAATTTATGTCTTAATACCTTCCAAACACATTCAGAACCAATTTGTAATCATTTGGAGCCATTTGGGGCCATTTGGAGCGATACTAGTCTAAGGGTCGAATTGACCAAAATTTGCAATATTTCCAATCTTACGAAATTTATTAAAAAGAGACACTAAAAGTGGTATCAGATTATGGTACTTGCACCTGCTGTGGATGAACATTCATGAGGACAAGAAGTCAAATAAATCATCCCCCACCCTTAGAAACTGAAACTGAAATTACTTTTGGTGAAAGGGAAGAAGTAGGAGAAGAAGTGCAGTCTTTGGTAACCATGAGTAAGGATGAGAAAGGAATCTTAGAGGAGAATGAGGAGTTTAGAAAATTATTGAAACCATTCTTTTAAGACATGAAAAGACAACTAATGCAAGGGCTCGAATTGTTGGCCATTTAATTTGGAAGCAAATTGGAAATAGGAGGAAGCAGTGGTTCTCCTTTCGAGGAAAAGAAGGCATTGGATGAAATAATTTATGTCACAAAGGATGAAACTCATATAATGGTGGAACATGAGGTACATTTTTATATGCAAGTTCTTGAATATGCTACACTCAAACAAGAATAAATACAAGTACTTGTCTTTGTTCAGAGGGATTATGAGTTGCCTCATGGAGAGAGTTGCAAATCCTTGGAGGAGGCACATGATATCACAATAGTTGAACTAGAAAATTATGGAGAAGAAGAATTAAATATTTCGATGGGTAAGAATTCCAAAGAGTTAATTTTGGTTCATAATTCCTCACCCCCTACTTCTTTTCAACCATATCAATTGGGGATGAAAATTGGGTGAAAGGTTTTTTTCTAATGGTGCCACATGAGGAGTATGGAACTCCTATCTTTCCTTTTGATGATGACATGACTAGAGAACCTTATTATTTACATTGGCAGCAACATCCTTTGTTATTTCTTGATGATACACATATCCATGGATGCATAAATGGTACTTATGTGAGCCACTTGAAGGTTCATTGTTTTCTTTGCTTTCTACTTGGTTCAGATTTTAGTAGAGATTCTTCATTCACTTATTGGATGAAAGAATAGATAGCTGATTATTTTGATGCATCCTACATATTTTTGGAGCAGCATTATAGGACATGGTACCCTCACCTATTTCATTGGAGTAGATGTTATTGGTCACTTGATGCTTGCATGCACTTCGAAAATGGTGGTCTACTTACTTGGAGGTACACGCACTTTCATGATCCTACGATGAGACACCTCCTTCATGTACATTTTTATTATGTTGTTATGTACTTTGATGATCTATATTTTGTACTTATGAAGTTTGGATGAAGGCATAAAAGTAAATGGGATCCATGAATTCTCTTTCCTAATGGTATGGGTTGGAGAGCACTCCTAATTGTTGGAGTGCAATACAAGCAATGGGACCCTGGAATAATTTTTAGACTCATTGGTTTCCAATGTTTTTGGGAAATAATGTTTTGGAAGTAAATTTTTGGAAAGGAAGCAGGTTCTTCAAAATCCATGTTTTAAATCTCTTGAGTAAAATCAATCTTGGGTGGGGAGGACTGTAATCTTCCCATTCAAATAAATCTCAAACATTGGGATTTTGAATAAGGGGGATATTAAAGCCCAACTGGACATTAGATTGACACAAATATATTAAAATGGGTTAAATAAATTTTGATTATAGGAAAATAAGGTGGCACTTGGTCATGGAGATGCATTAGTGGTGTGGCACCCACACAAATCTAGATTCCTCATGCCACATGGCATCCTATTCTCACCCATTTGAATCCAAGGTGGAGTATAATTTTCTTGGGGAGTTTGGAGGTCAATATACTTGGCATGAATCAATGAAGGTTGAATTGGAGTGGAAGAGTAATTCCCATGGAAGAGGAATAGGCATTTGAGAGATATTGAGACACTTGGGCTAGATTCCCTAGCTTCTATGACAACAATGATGAAGATTCTATGACACCTATGACACAAATCAGACCTTATTGTTGAAATATGACATATATGACAAGCTAAAAATAGACTCAAAGAGGGCGCACAAGGGATTTAGGGTAGCCAAATATTCAACCATTCGAATTGAGTGAAGGAGGAGGCTAGGAATGGAGGGACAAGTGGCATACATTGGAATATCTTCCTAATTTGAGTTGGCATGAATCTCATGTATGGAATTCGATTACTAAGGAGGTCTTTAGAAGCTTATAAAAGTCAAGAAAAAAGAAGGAGAGTATCTTTTTATCATTTATCATTTTTCATATTGAAGAGCATAGCTTGTCCATGCCTGTGGAGTCTTTACTCTACTTGCCTTACTACCAATTTCGAGGGTGAAAGATTCCCATCCTAATTGAAAATTGGAGAGGTCATTAAGACCTTTAATTTGGATCTTTAATAGATTCATTTGTTGCAGGTTGAATCTACAGGGCATCTCATGATCACATCTCCTTCAGCTTGCTTCTACAACTATTATTCCATTTCTTGTCATATTCTTGCTCCTTGAGGAGGGGCGCATTTCGTGAGATGATGTTATATTTGGGGGAGATATTGTGGCCCCATTTATTTGTATTCATATATATATACTCTTTATTGAATTCTAAGAAGACTCTCAGGTCGAAATACCAAGTGGAACTATGTAAAAATACCAAACAATGCATAAATGGTGCCATTTTCCCCACATTTTGTTATGAAAGCTTGAAGTTGCTCTATTTCGACTTGTATAGGTTCATATATGTGATTTTTATGATTTATGGATGGTAATTAATGTCTGTAAGAATTTTCATATGCATTTCATAAGCCTTTGGATCATAAATCGCGAATTTCATAGCAAGTGCTGAAGTTTACTAGCATTTCCCCCTATGTGAAGACATGTCCACAAACATCTGATTTATGGATGTTTTAGAAGCCTTTAGTAACTGTTTGATGATGTATTTGGGAGACCATTGAAGTCATTTAACATTAACATGTATCTATTTTGAAATTTGGGAAGTTCGTAAAACATATGGAGATCCATCTTTGACCACTATCGTTGGGGGATTTGAACCTTGATTTGACTAGTAAATTACCCTATCTTTCCCTGTTTGTAATTACATGTTGTACAATTATTTTGAAGGTTTTAAAGCATCCATAAGTCACAATTTATGTCTTAATACCTTCCAAACACATTCAGAACCAATTTGTAATCATTTGGAGCCATTTGGAGCGATACTAGTCTAAGGGTCGAATTGACCAAAATTTGCAATTTTTCCAATTTTACCAAATTTATTAAAAAGAGACACTAAAAGTGGTATCAGAATATGGTACTTGCACCTACTGTGGATGAACATTAATGAGGAGAAGAAGTCAAATAAAGCATCCCCCACCCTTAGAAACGGAAACTGAAATTACTTTTGGTGAAAGGGAAGAAGTAGGAGAAGAAGTGCATTCCTTGGTAACCATGAGTAAGGATGAGAAAGGAAACTTAGAGGAGAATGAGGAGTTTAGAAAAATATTGAAACCATTCTTTTAAGACATGAAAAAACAACTAATGCAAGGGCTCGAATTGTTGGCCATTTAATTTGGAAGCAAATTGGAATTAGGAGGAAGTAGTGGTTCTCCTTTTGAGGAAAAGAAGGCATTGGATGAAATAATTTATGTCAGAAAGGATGAAACTCATATAATGGTGGAACATGAGGTACATGTTTATATGCAAGTTCTTGAAGATGCTACACTCAAACAAGAATAAATACAAGTACTTGTCTTTGTTCAGAGGGATTATGAGTCGCCTCATGGAGAGAGTTGCAAAGCCTTGGAGGAGGCACATGATATCACAATAGTTGAACCAAAAAATTATGGAGAAGAAGAATTAAATATTTAGATGGGTAAGAATTGCAAAGAGTTAAGTTTGGCTCATAATTCTTCACCCCCTACTTCTTTTTCAAACATATCAATTGGGGATGAAAATTGGGTGAAAGGTTTTTTTCTAATGGTGCCACATGAGGAGTATGCAACTCCTATCTTTCCTTTTGACGATGACATGACTAGAGAACCTTATTATTTACATTGGCGGCAACATCCTTTGTTATTTCTTGATGATACACATATCCATGGATGCATAAATGGTACTTATGTGAGCCCCTTGAAGGCTAATTGTTTTCTTTGCTCCCTACTTTGTTCATATTTTAGTGGAGATTCTTCATTCACTTATTGGATGAAAGAATAGATAGCTGATTATTTTGATGCATCCTAAATATTTTTGGAGCAGCATTATAGGACATGGTACCCTCACCTATGTCATTGGAGCAGATGTTATTGGTCACTTGATGCTTGCATGCACTTGGAAAATGGTGGTCTACTTACTTGGAGGTACAAGCACTTTCATGATCCTTTGATGAGACACCTCCTTGATGTACATTTTTATTATGTTCTTATGTACTTTGATGATCTATATTTTGTACTTATGATGTTTGGATGAAGGAATAAAAGTAAATGGGATCCATGAATTCTCTTTCCTAATGGTATGGGTTGGAGAGCACTCCTAATTGTTGGAGTGCAATACAAGTAATGGGACCTTGGAATAAATTTTAGTCTCATTGGTTTCCAATTTTTTTGGGAAATAAAGTTTTGGAAGCAAAGTTTTGGAAAGGAAGCAGGTTCTTCAAAATCCTTGTTTTAAATCTCTTGAGTAAAATCAATCTTGGGTGGGAAGGACTGTAATGTCCCCATTCAAATAAATCTCAAAAGAGAAAATTCCACCAATCTATTAGTTTCCTTTGTTGGGGTGGAAACATTGGGATTTTGAATAAGGGGGATATTAAACCCCAACTAAACATTAGATTGACACAAATATATTAAAATGGGTTAAATAAATATTTATGATAGGAAAATAAGGTGGCACTTGGTCATGGAGACGCATTGGTGGTGTGGCACCCACACAAATCTAGATTCCTCATGCCACATGGCATCCTATTCTCACCCATTCGAATCCAAGGTGGAGTATAATTTTATTGGGGAGTTTGGAGGTCACTATACTTGGCATGAATCAATGAAGGTTGAATTGGAGTGGAAGAGTAATTCCCATGGAAGAGGAATAGGAATTTGAGAGATATTGAGACACTTGGGCTAGATTCCCTAGCTTCTATGACAACAATGATGAAGATTCTATGACACCTATGACACAAATCAGACCTTATTGTTGAAATATGACATATATGAAATGCTAAAAATAGAATCAAAGAGGGTGCACAAGGGATTTAGGGTAGCCAAATATTCAACCATTCGAATTGAGTGAAGGAGGAGGCTAGGAATGGAGGGACAAGTGGCATACATTGGAATATCTTCCTAATTTGAGTTGGCATGAATCTCATGTATGGAATTCGCTCACTAAGGATATCTTTAGAAGCTTATAAAAGTCAAGAAAAAAGAAGGAGAGTATCTTTTTATCATTTATCATTTTTTATATTGAAGAGCATAGCTTTTCCATGCTTGTGGAGTCTTTACTCTACTTGCCTTAGTACCAATTTCGACGGTGAAAGATTCCCGTCCTAATTGGAAATTGGAGAGGAGATTAAGACCTTTAATTTGTAGCTTTAATGGATTCATTTGTTTCAGGTTGAATCTACAGGGCATCTCATGATCACATCTCCTTTAGCTTTCTTCTACAACTATTATTCCATTTCTTGTCATATTCTTGCTCCTTGAGGAGGGGTGCACTTTGTGAGATGATGTTATATTTGGGGGATATATTGTGGCCCCATTTATTTGTATTATGATATATATACTCTTTATTTAATTCTCAGAAGACTCTCAGGTCGAAATACCAAGTAGAACTATGTAAAAATACCAAACAATGCATACATGGTGCCATTTTCCCCACATTTTGTTATGAAAGCTTGAAGTTGCTCTATTTCGACTTGTATAGGTTCATATATGTGATTTTTATGATTTGTGGATGGTAATTAATGTGTTTAAGAATTTTCATATACATTTCATAATCCTTTGGATCATAAATCTCGAATTTCATAGCAAGTGCTGAAGTTTACTAGCATTTCCCGCTATGTGAAGACATGTCCACAAACATCTGATTTATGGATGTTTTAGAAGCCTTTAGAAACTGATTGATGATGTATTTGGGAGCCCATTGAAGTCATTTAACATTAACATGTATCTATTTTGAAATTTGGTAAGTTCGTACAACATTTGGAGATCCATCTTTGACCACTATCGTTGGGGGATTTGAACCTCGATTTGACTAGTAAATTGCCATATCTTTCCCTGTTTGTAATTACATGTTGCAGAAGTATTTTGAAGGTTTTAAAGCATCCATAAGGAACAATTTATGTCTTAATACCTTCCAAACACATTCAGAACCAATTTTTAATCATTTGGAGTCATTTGGATCAATACTAGTCTAAGGGTCGAATCGACCAAAATTTGCAATTTTTCCAATTTTACCAAATTTATTAAAAAGAGACAATAAAAGTGGTATCATATTATGGTACTTGCACCTACTGTGGATGAACATTCATGAGGAGAAGAAGTCAAATAAAGCATCCCCCACCCTTAGAAACTGAAACTTAAATTACTTTTGGTGAAAGGGAAGAAGTAGGAGAAGAAGTGCATTCTTTGGTAACCATGAGTAAGGATGAGAAAGGAACCTTAGAGGAGAATGAGGAGTTTAGAAAATTATTGAAACGATTCTTTTAAGACAAGAAAAAACAACTAATGCAAGGGCTCGAATTGTTGGCCATTTAATTTGGAAGCAAATAGGAAATAGGAGGAAGCAGTGGTTCTCCTTTCGAGGAAAAGAAGGCATTGGATGAAATAATTTATGTCAGAAAGGATGAAACTCATATAATGGTGGAACATGAGGTACATGTTTATATGCAAGTTCTTGAAGATGCTACACTCAAACAAGAATAAATACAAGTACTTGTCTTTTTTCAAAGGGATTATGAGTTGCCTCATGGAGAGAGCTGCAAAGCCTTGGAGGAGGCACATGATATCACAATAGTTGAACAAGAAAATTATGGAGAAGAATAATTAAATATTTCGATGGGTAAGAATTGCAAAGAGTTAAGTTTGGTTCATAATTCCTCACCCTCTACTTCTTTTTCAACCATATCAATTGGGGATGAAAATTGGGTGAAAGGTTTTTTTCTAATGGTGCCACATGAGGAGTATGGAACTCCTATCTTTCCTTTTGATGATGACATGACTAGAGAACCTTATTATTTACATTGGCAGAAACATCCTTTGTTATTTCTTGATGATACACATATCCATGGATGCATAAATGGTACTTATGTGAGCTCTTGAAGGCTCATTTTTTTCTTTGCTCCTTACTTGGTTCAGATTTTAGTGGAGATTCTTCATTCACTTATTGGATGAAAGAATAGATAGCTGATTATTTTGATGCATCGTACATATTTTTGGATCAGCATTATAGGACATGGTACCCTCACCTATGTCATTGGAGCAGATGTTATTGGTCACTTGATGCTTGCATGCACTTGGAAAATGGTGGTCTACTTACTTGGAGGTACAAGCACTTTCATGATCCTTTGATGAGACACCTCCTTGATGTACATTTTTATTATGTTGTTATGTACTTTGATGATCTATATTTTGTACTTATGATGTTTGGATGAAGGCATAAAAGTAAATGGGATCCATGAATTCTCTTTCCTAATGGTATGGGTTGGAGAGCACTCTTAATTGTTCGAGTTCAATACAAGCAATGGGACCCTAGAATAATTTTTAGTCTCATTGGTTTCCAATTTTTTTGGGAAATAAAGTTTTGGAAAGGAAGTAGGTTATTCAAAATCCATGTTTTCAATTTCTTTATTAAAATCAATCTTGGGTGGGGAGGACTGTAATCTCCCCATTCAAATAAATCTCAAAAGAGAAAATTCTACCAATCTACTAGTTTACTAGGTTGGGGTGGAAACATTGAGATTTTGAATAAGGGGGCTATTAAAACCCAACTGAACATTAGATTGACACAAATATATTAAAATGGGTTAAATAAATATTTTTGATAGGAAAATAGGGCGGCACTTGGTCATGGAGACACATTGGTGGTGTGGGACCCATACAAAGCTAGATTAGTCATGCCACATGGCATCCTATTCTCACCCATTCGAATCCAATGTGGAGTATAATGTTCTTGGGGAGTTTGGAGGTCAATATACTTGGCATGAATCAATGAAGGTCGAATTGGAGTGGAAGCGTAATTCCCATGGAAGAGGAAGATGCATTTGAGAGATATTGAGACACTTGGGCTAGATTCCCTAGCTTCTATGACAACAATGATGTATATGCTAGGACACCTATGACACAAATCAGATCTGATTGCTCATCTGACATATATGAAATGTCAGGGCTAAAAATATCCTCCAAGAGGGTGCACAAGGGAGTTAGGAAATCCAAAGAGTCACCCATTCGAATTGAGTGAAAGAGGAGGCTAGGAATGGAGGGACAAGTGGCATACATTGGAATCTCTTCCTAATTTGAGTTGGCATGAATCTCATGGATGGAATTCAACCTAAGGAGGTCTTTCGAAATTTATAAAATTCAATAAAAAAGAAGGAGAGTAGATTTTGATCATTTATCATTTTACATATTGGAGAGCATAGCTTGTCCATGCTTGTGGAGTGTTTACTCTACTTGCCTTAGTACCAATTTCGAGGGTGAAAGATTCCCATCCTAATTGGAAATTGGAGAGGCCATTCAGACATTTACTTTGGAGATACAATGGATTTATTTGTTGTAGGTTTAAGCTACAGGAAAGCTCGTGATCACATCTCCTTCAGCTTGGTTCTACAACTATTCTTCAATTTCTTGTCATATTCTTGCTCCTTGATGAGGGGCACACTTGGTGAGATGTTGTTATCTTTGGGGGATCTATTGTGGCCCCATTTATTTGTATTATGATATATATAATATTTATTTAATTCTCAGAAGACTCTCAGGTCGAAATACCAAGTGGAACTATGTAAAAATACCAAATAATGCATAAATGGTGCCAATTTCCCTACATCTTGATATGAAAGCTTGAAGTTGCTCTATTTCGACTTGTATCAATTCATCTCTATGATTTTTATGATTTATGGATGGTATTAATGTATGGAACAAGTTTCATATACATTGCATAATCCTTTGGAACATAAATCTAGAATTTCATTGCACGTGGTGAAGTTTACTAGCATTCCCCCCTATGTGAAGACATGTCCACAAACCTTTGGTTTATGGGAGTTGTAGAAGCCTTTAGAAACTGATTGATGATGTATTTGGGATCTCATTGAAGTCCTTTAACGGTAACATGTATTTATTCTGAAATTTGGGAATTTCGTACAACATTTGGAGATACATCTTTAACCACTACCCTTGGGGGATTTGAACCTCGATTTGACTAGTAAATTGCCCATCTTTCCCTGATTGTAATTGAATGTTGAAGAAGTATTTTGAGATTTTTCAAGCATCCATAAGTCACAATTTTATGTCTTAATACCTTCCAAACACATTCAGAACCAATTGGAATCATTACCAAATTTGCAATTTTTCCAATTTTACCAAATTTATTAAAAAGGGACACTACAAAATTGGACAAGGAGGGCACATTAGAGAAGGAATGGTGGACCTAGGAAGAGGTGAAATATGGAAGGAAGCTCATGACGAAGTCATCTTGAGAGTGTAACTCACCACTAACTAAAAATAGCCAGGAGGTGTGCATTAGTGGAAGAAGTAGTCAAAGTGGGTTGTAACTCCCACCAAATGAGGAATAATATCCTCAATTCAAGGTGTAAATACCAAAATAATCGCATGATGGATCATTTTCTAATAATAGCCCAAGGAAGGTGCATAAGGGGGAGAATGGGCCCAATGGAAGTTGTAACTCACACGAAACAAGGGAGGAATCTCCTAATTGGAATTCCAAAGAATATCAACTATCCATGAGGCCAAAAATAACATTATAAAGGAAGTTAAACTATCCCAAAGAATTATTCTCCCATGAAAACAATATTTATTAATATATTTTTAAGAGACAAAACTCTAGAAGGGTGAATGAAGAATTATAAAAGAAGGGTGAGGGAACCTATTAGGGCTCTTTTGGAAAAAATATCTCTAAATTGGAGATATATTGAGGATTTCAATCTTGGGAGATGTTCCCCTTGCATTTGTGACTAGTTAGGGTGGTGAAAGATTCCACCCTAACTGGTGTGAGAGGATAGAACATCCAAATCACTTCATTTGGGCTTCATGGTAGGTGTTGAGAGAGATCATCCAGATATTTCTATTGATATTTATTGATCAGAGTATGTTTTGATTTTTATTGTAGATCTGAATATTCATCCATGTTCTAGTTTTTTTGTTGTTGTTGGTTTTCTAGTTTTCTCGGTGTGGAGAGCACACTTGCTTTCATACCGTTTTAGTTTTCTATTGTTCTCAGTGTTGGAGGGTGCACTTGTGGAAGAGAGTACACCATTTAAGAGATTCAAAATATATTATTGAATCTCTTTCTCATATCCATTTTGTTTGGGGTTCTTGATATGTGGTTGGAGCAACTCTTTCATTGTAACCGGTGTTGGTGGGATGAGATCAATCTTCTATTTCTGATAGTTCTATGCATTTTTGGGATGTGAAACCTATTCCATTATTTTTGGAGCATTGTTCCCAGTGGGAAACACTTTTCATTTCACCCAAAAATATTTCGGTATGACAAAGATACAACCATTTTAGTAGATACGGGGGTTCCAACTGTGAAGAACACACAAGTACATTTCTATCTCTATACTTCTTGAGTTTCGAGCAAACGTAAGGGATATATACTATTGTAATTTTGTTCCCATAAGTTTAATAATTGTTTCCATCCATTATTAATAAATATTCATGGTGATTTCATCATATTGTGTCCAAACAATTGATGTGTTGGTTAATCCATGTAATATAGATATGTAATTATGGTAGTGAGATCTTAAGTTTACATGATTAAATATTTCATAAAGGTTCTAAGGATTCTGTTAATAAACCATTAGGATGTTTTTGAGTGTGTTCAATTCAAGTAAGAGATGTTTGGAAGAATTTGGGTTGTTTTGGAGGTGCTTAGGAAAGTTAAAAATCTAGACAATCTATGTATTGAAATTTGATCTTGTTTTCTTGTTTTCTTGGATTCAGATTGGTGTTTGTGGAGCTACTCATGTATGGTAAAATATGAAATATATGCATCATTCCTAATAGTAATTGAGTCAAGAACTCCTCCCCTTAATTAGTGGTTACTAGGAGCTAAAGTTGTAGTGTTGTTGGTGTCCCAAGCAAGACAACCAACAGGAACCCCTAATTGGCTATGGGAATATGCTTATAATTTTTAAATATCTTATTAGGTTCACGAGTTAAATGTTTTTTAATATGTAGTAGTAATGAGGGGTTAATCAAAGGTTTGATTAGAGAGATAATTGAATATGGTTGGGTATGAATAGATGATCAGGGACCAGCATACATCCATCTTACATCTGGCTCTATCAAGGTCCGATAGGGATCAAATATCTTGAGGAAGTGTTGGACTCTAAATAGAGGTTTTTACTTCAAGGGATTTGATCCATGGTCTCGGTGCTTGATAGAGTGTTAAGATGGATCTATGATGGTTTATTAATACACAATTATTACAAAACTAATATTGAAATCATTGTTATATTATCAACTTAAAAATACATTTAATATAACATATTTTAAGTTATAATCATTCAAGCACCAACTATTCCAATTTAGATATCTTACAAATAGGCCAAAGTTGCATTAATTAATTAATTATGAAGGAAAAGAGACATTGACCCAAAACTAATATCTAACCACAAACTATTCCAATTTGGAATCATGTTGTAAATGTTGTGAATGCTAACACATATATAATACAAATAAGAAAAAAAATCATTAACTAATTAATTATGAAGTAAAATAGTTATTTACCCAAATTTAATGGTAGAAGTGCCAACTATTACATGTTATAAAGTATAACACACCAATCCTACAAATAGGCAAAAATTGCATTCATTAATTATTTATGAATTAAAATAGTCATTTACTCAAATTTAATCGTGAAGTGCCAATTATTTCATGTTGCAAATTATAACATATAAATCTTACAAATACACAAAAGTTGCATTAATTAATTAATTGTGAAGTAAAATGCTTTGAATTTACCCAATTATTGATTAATTTGCAATTATCACAAAACTAACATCTTACTTATTGTTCTATTATTAACTTAACGTGGATACATAATCCAATATATTTCAATATATTCATCCACGTGCCAACTATTTCAGATGGGGATCATAAACAATAACACATAAACCCTACAAATATGCAAAAATTGCATTCATTAATGGATTATGAAGTAAAATAGTTATTCTTGTAACTATTTATGAAAACAAATTATTTAAAATTTGAGGATGCATGAATGGAAATTGAAATTGAAATTCAATGTATATTTATATAAATATATTTTACAATCTAGCCAATTTAAATTTGGAGCCCACATGTGAAAGAAGTGACACATCGAGCATCCACATTGGGCTATAGAAAGGGCCTCTCGGCCCAATTACCATAAGTTGAGAAGAAGAGGAAATCAATGTGTCTTGGGCTCCTGATCTTGCTTGGACAAAATGGAGAAATGATTAGCATATTGAATGAATTTTCCTTTCTCACCATAGTTCAATGTGGAGTCGGCTTACTTATTTCTAGGTGACATTTAGCATGCTATCATTTTTCAATGTTTTAAGGAGCTTGAGTAGTAGTCGATGATTTATAGTCTTTGTAAAAATGTCCATACTCATGATAAGTTTTGTCTTGAAAACGAAGTTGTTCATAATCAAATTTCTATAGATGAGTCCAATTGTCCAAATATAAAGTTATTTCTTATGAGAGCCCTTTCTCCAAATCTACTTCAACATAAATCCTTGCACATGAAAACATATTTAATCTCGGTTTTGACTTGTCAATGCATTTTCCTTAGGGTATTTTGAATGGATTCAAGAGACTCATCATTCCAACAATGCAATGGAAGATGACGTAGTTTACCCATACTAGGATCATAGTAACCACACAAACCTCCAAATAAAAAATCTAGAGTCTACCTCTTGAGATACATTCGTCTTGATCCATAAAATAAGTACCACTTTGAAAGACAAGGTCCATGTTTTCTTTCAATTCAAACAAGGATGTATAAAATCCTATGTTACATAAAAATATAAGAAGTTACCATTTATCATTATTATTTAACTTTAATTGCATCCAATAGTTCATTGCTTTGGGAGAGGACCACAAACCTATAAACTAACCAATGATATATTTGTCATCAAGAGATGAGACCATAATGAAAAGGAACACGGAGGGAGGAAGGTTGACATGCATTAAGGATGCCTTCTTCATGAATCTTGATAGCATGTGCTTCTATGAAGACTTGCTAAAGGAGGTGACCTAGGCTTGTAAAGCCAAAGCTTTGGCAACAGAGGAGATGGACTTTCTCTTCACAAATCCATTTATAGGAGGGATGTTCAAATTAAGGTAAACAATGTAAGGAAGTGAATAAAAAAACTAAAAATTCACATAATGCAAGTAAATGATATACAACATTCCCTCATCAAATAAAAACTTAATAATTTACATATAATACCAAAAATTATATAAACATGTTTAATTAAAAATAAAATAACAAATTAATTGAAAACATTAATAAAAAATACATTCCAATAATTAACTCTTTGAAATAAATATGCATAATAACTATAAATTCACAATCTTCTCTTATACTAAATCTTTATGAATATGTATAAATGAAATATGTAATCAAATATAAATGTGTAAAACAATTTCTAAATATTAAAAAGTTATACATGGTAAAAAATAACATGAACAATGTAATATAAATATAAATCACTTTTAAGAACCATTCTCTTATGAACGTTTCAAAACATGTATTTAAGCTTTCTTTAGAATGTATATGATCATTCTTGAATATATATATAGATACATATATAACGATTTGGCAAAAGTAAAACCAGAATTAAAGTTATTAAAATGTATGGGAATATGAAAGTGACATTTTTCACATAACTATTCATGTTTGCTTTTAAATGTAATTTTTCTTATACAACATAATAAGCTTATTGATATACAGTAGTAAATTAAGACTTGAGTTAACCTTAGTCTCAGATGTGATGTGAAAATTATATATTCAAAAACAAATAGAACTATGTAAAAAAATATTATAAGCTTGTTGATAGTACAGTAGCATAGTAAATTAAGACTTGAGTTAACCTTAGTCTCAGATGTGATGTGAAAATTATATTATCAGAAACAAATAGAACTATGTAAAAAAATATTAAGAGTAAAATTTAAAATATTAAGAATAAAACCTGGACCTTCCATAAAGTCAGCCATAGATTCTTACACAACGACATAAACATCTAACGAAATCCCAAAAATATAAATACTTAAAATTGGTTTCTAAAGAATCTTAACACGGATCTTCGGTTGAGCTGAGGCTCCCCTCGCTTTTGACAGTTTCATTAAAACCTCTGACAACTTTTCTTTCCCACTCGCTATGGATTTCCCACTCTGCATTGCATACAAAAGCAAAATCCAGTCATCTCATTCTCTTCATTACAATTTTCAGACAGGCAAAAACCAAATCAGCTGCTTATTCGAATGGATATCATCCCAAACAAATCAGCTGGTTTATTAAAATAAGTTAATGGATTCCAATGGATATCCTCCCAGAAAATAAGTTAATGGATTCCAATGGATATCCTCCCACACAAGCATTCACACGGATTACAATGCATATCGTCCCAGACAAGCGTTGGTTTTTAATAAAGGTGTTGACAGTTTTATTAAAACCTCTGACAACTTTTCCCCCGCCTCGTTTTCATCTCAAGAGCAAGGGCGTTTTGGAGAAAGCATTTCAAAACAGCGATTTCCTTTCGAATGTACGAAACATGGATTTCCCACACAAGCACATTGATTCAAAATAAGTTAATGGATTCCAATGGATATCCTCCCACACAAGCACATTGATTCTTATCATGCACATCGATTCTTATCATGCACATGGATTCCAATGGATATTGTCCCACACAAGCATTCACACGAATTCCAATGCATATCGTCCGAGACAACCATGCACATGGATTCTGCATGCACATCATATTGTTTTCCATCTTTGTTGGCACTTCTTAGGTAGAAAAAATAGACATATTGGCTTGTAGGTTGTATTTTAGGGATAAGTCCTGCGCTGGTGATTTCAGATCTAAAACATCTAGAATTTATTTGAAGTCTTTACTGACCATTTTTTTTGTTAAATTTTTGTGATATTAGTTCTCAAACTTGTGACGTTGTTCTACACAAAAAAATATTTCCAATGATGTGAAAATCACCTCAACTAGAGTTTGTATGCAGAAGTTATGCCTCCCACAAGTTAACCTATAATTTTGCCACTATGGTACCAGACATATGCATGTCAACTTCCATTACTCACACATGTTTTTTCAAGAATATTCTAAAAGGTCAAAAAAGTTAACATTAATTGGGGGTTGAGGTATAGAAAATCCCTAGCCATAACTCTAAACAACACTTAGTCTATATTAAATATTGACCCAATGGGAAAAGAAGAGGTTCCATTTTTGTTGTGTTGTGTATTGTTCCATAGAAGATCATGTAGCATCTATAATAACCACAGAGTCTATGGAAAATCCATAGTGAGCAACCCTTTCTTTGTATTTGCATTTCATAACTAAGAAGAAAATAATAGAGCATAGGCCTCACCCTCTAGATGGGATTTTCCCATATTGGTTTTTCTTAGGGTATATCTTATGTTTCTTATCTGAATGATGCATTATTTTCCTAACTTCTATCATTTAAATTTTAATTTATTTAGTATTATTTTCTTAACTTCTATCATTTAAATTTTAATTTAATTAGTATTTCATGCATTAGGCTAGAAACAAATAAATCTAAAGATCTAAATAATACTTTACATAGTAAGGGATTTCCATAATATTCTACGATATTTTGTGATAAACCACTCTAGTGCAATATCCATGATAGTTTATAGATGAATTCAATTCATACCTCTAATATCTATAAATTTTTTATGATTTATTCATTATTTAAAAATGAAGTAGTCACATAAAAAATATTTTGGGCAATAACTAAACCTAAGTGATCTGAATAGAATTGCATATTCTCTATGAATTTATTGATGCTCCCAAAAGGGGAAGATGATATTTGGGACATAGAGGAGGTAACTTTCACCGAGATTATGAAAACCACACTAATGTACTAGAACTAAAATATCATCTGGTAACTTTAAATAGAGTGAAATTTTAGGGTCTTGTTGATGCATAGTAGTGTATGGATTCGACAATAGGGGTTCTTGCTAGTAAAATGTCCTAGTTAGATGTTAAATCATTTGAAATAGGGAACTTGTCCAGATTCTGGCTTGATAACTGTTAAATATGGGGATTTACCAATTGCGGCCTAGTGTGTTGTTTATAAATTTTCTTTACAGTAGATGAAATGCAAAGAATAACCTATTCTAAATGCAAAGTAAGAAAACTAAATGACTCCTACTCTATTATATTCTATCCAATGTTTAGGAACTTTTTTAGGAAATTAAATGAAATAAATAATAGAATTAAAGCATAGATTCAAAATAAAATTTCTTCTCGATACCATTTAGGTTTCACAGTTGATAGGAAAGAAAATTTTGCACATGAACAATGTATGAAGAAAGCAAGAAAATCTGCATAGAATAGTCGCCACAAAATTCTAATATCTTACATCATATATGCAAATGACAAACAACACGAAGTAGTTCATTGCAATTCACCAATGTAAGCAGAGTATTTTGGTCTAAAATTTGGCCAATCAATGAATTCTTCTCATTCATATAGCATGAAATGGTTCTAGAAAAATATTCACAAGCCAAAAGTCCCTGTTATTTCCCATCCTCATATTTTTATAGATTTTACAGAAAGATAATTGTTGTATTGATATTTCAACTTCCCTTAAGCAGTTACATCTTTTCATTTCCCTTGAGACTATTCAACTCTCATAAAGTGACTGTTTTTTAAAATAAAAAATACAAAATTAATACATAACATTAATTATAGGGCATGGGATATCTTTGCATTTTATAAGAGTATCCCAAACTTTGAAATGATACATAATAATATTGAGTTGTTGTGTCTATAAAAATTCTAAAGCAACTTCATGTTTAGCGACTATCATTGAGAGTATACAATCTCTTCTTTAGAGATGAATTGCAGGATACCATTAAATTGATATCAAGCATGGGCACTAAGATGTGTTCCGTCAAGGCTTCTATTGTCACTTCGTTGATGGCCCTGAGTGTCGAGTATCGGTTTCTCTTGGAGGTATCCAAATCAAAAATGATTTGTCCCTCTGGCCTCATGTTGTCAATCACTCCAAATAAGGGAAGTTGACATCTCTCCAGTACTTTTCCCACTCCTTGATGAAAGCATTGACACTTCAAGGCAATTATCTCCTTCTACAATGAAATATTGGCCTATGTATAGTTAGCGATGACCATATAGTCTCACTATAGTCTCACTATCTTCTTCTACCTCTCACGTGTGTTCTCATCTTTCCTCCTCTTCTTATTTTTTCTTCTTCTTGGCCTCCTCTGCTGATTTATCTTTGGAGGTTCCCAACTTGCCTTTTATTTTCCTTTTTTCCAACTCATCTATGGTCTTGGATATCCTAAATACATCTTTTGTTGTGAAAAATTTATCAACATGTGGCCACTTCAATCCCATAGATGAACAATGGTTCAATAGTCTCTTCTTATTTTCATTCCTTCTAAACTCCTCCTTGCCAAAGTGAAATGAACTTGTAACGTTGAAATATCGCACACATGCAACATTTTTGCAATATACACGATAAAACATCATCAACATATGGCATGTAGCCCACCAACTACATCCTCATAATATCCAAGAAGCAGCATGAGTCCAAAAATAGTCAAAAACTACAACTGTGTGACCACATATCTATTAATGCACACTATTCCACATGTTACCAAAACTATGACCACACGAACAGCGTGGATATTCCTTTGACATCCACACAACTGATAGAAATAATGGAATATCAACCACCCATGGCACATTAAAGACTCATGAAATATCCATTATGTCCACAAATTTTAAGTTGGATTCTGACACACTTGGGGTTCCTTTTAAATAGCCCCCTTTGTGTACCTTAGATGTAGATCATGAGATCAAGGAGTTCACATTGGTATCTAGTTATTTTTTGGCCACCTCTTGGACTATAAAAAGAAGCCATGGGCATGCTCATGAAAGAGCGAAATCAAAGTGAGGTTATGCTTCTAGAATTGTGTTTGATCTCCCTTATGGCTCAACTCTTCCCTCTTGTCTAGTATCTACCAAGATCCCTTGCCACCTTCCTTTAAGGGGAAAGTTTTCTTATCATTTCTTCTTCAAGCTACTTATCATCTAGTGTGGACTAGATGCACCTACCTAAGAGAGATTGTTTGTATCCATTGGAGCTCACATCTCCCAGGTGTTGTACATGCTTGACCATTGGGAAATATAAAAGTGGTATGGCATCTATTGGTTGTTAGATTTTGTGTTCCTACCCCTTTGTTCTTTGTTTCATTTTATTTTCATAATATTTGTTTATTTCTTGTTTTTCTAACAACCACTTGGAGTATCACTTGGAGCACTCACCCACACAACACGGGAACCTAATACTGAAGCCTTGTTGCAACCTAACAGGATTTTCCCATTACCAAGTGGGAAGGATTCACCCTTGTGCAATATTTTTCACAACAATATTTATGGTAACTCCACTTATTTTAGTTCATTTCACTTGTAACATCCTCATTTTTTACCCTTAGGGTTTATTGGCTTCAATGCAAATATTGTATACATGCAATGTGTGTTTTCCCAAGTGTGGAGCTCAAGGATAAGGCCCCACTAGTGGATGCTCAGATGTTATTTAAAAAGGCAAGTATTTGACATTCTGTTATCCATGTGTTATGTCCATGGGACCTTGTAAATGATGTAAATATTAATATTGCAATAAAATACCAAGAAAACTGGTTATGGAGGAAACGAATAAGAGCCATATGTATCCACTAGGGAGAGGTGAGGAAGTTGTGGGACTGGAACCCATGCTGCCACATGTATTTTGTGAACCCATTTGAATCCCTTGCTGACATTTTAATCTACTGTAAGGAGGTGGTTGAGCAAACCTGCTCATGAGGTCGATGGAGTATGGAGTGGCCTTGAAATCCATATGGCAGGGTATGGTGTTGTTTTGCTTGTTCCTTAAGACACTCTACCTCCTAGGAATTCTCTCACCCTGATCCCTAATGCATTGTTGACCAACAAACTCAGTTATCACGCGCATTACAGATCCAACAGTAAGAAAGAAAGGTAAAAATCGTGATTCTGGTAAGCCACGAATTGCAGAGCCAAGAACACATAGAAACCCTGCATGGGGAGTAAATTGTGTGGAGAAATACATGAGCCTGAGTCCTGGGGTGAATTGCAGAGCGTGAGAAGATTAGAAATACCTTGATAAGACCTTGATATGATCTCAGAGAACCAAGTTGCGGGACAAAGCTTCGGTCACAACCCTAAGAAGATCCCTTCTAGAATAACAGAGAAGAAAACAAGACTGAAGTTGGATCTGCTTAATAAACCTAGTGAAGGATAAAGTCTCATGAAAGCAGGAGTTTGGACCTTTCTATGCCCACCCTGAAGAGAACTGGAGGGAAGGGGCCCTGAGGGACTGTGCAACAAGGAAGGGGGCCTTCCTTGTGTTGGGCGTGGTAGGTATTGTGGGTGCCATGACTGCTGAATGGTTTGAGATGCCTGTAGCTCTATGGTTGAGCTCACTGGCTTAGCATCATCCTCCCTATTTTCCCTTGCATGCTTGATAAACCCAACTGTATGTTGGATTAGAATTAGCGTGAAGCCTTGAATGTGAAGAGAGCCTATTTATCCCTCCTAAGTGGATACACATCCCAGCTTGGGGGTGGTCTCTCAGCTGAAAGAGTATAGGCTAGACATAGACCTATGGTTGGGTGGAACGTTGCTCTCACTTATCCAGTTGCTTGGACAACTTTAGTTTAAAGATAAGTGCTCCTTGTTGTGTTAAATGATTCTAATTCCCTATGTGATGTCTACTTGTTATATTCAAGTTATTTGAATGAATGATTACATGAAAATGATCAGTAGAAAGATTATGTATGAGCCTGCGTATGATGCAAAGGCATGCTTGATTGTTTCACCATTTAGTTGAGATTAATGTGCTACTAACCTTGCATGTTGTAGATGCATTGATTAGATTTAGTTTAATTATATGTGTTTTGTTATGCATTGCATACACTTTTAGATGGACTATATGGAATAACCTGGACTTGGATAAGGAATTAGATATCTCCTGTTGTGTTTCATTACCCTCTATGGGTCAAGTGAAGGGAGAATCCATGGCAGAGGGCAAGAAGAGCTCCTTGCAGAAGGGTAAAGAATAATTGAGGGATTGTTAGCTATGCTTTAGTTAGAAACTTGACAAGGTCAAAGTCCTTAGATGTAGTAGGGAAATATACCAATGAATAGATCTCTCCAAGAGCTTTCCAACGGTACCGTATTTGTCAATTTTTCCTTAGGATGAAGAAGTTATCACCCTGGAAAGTTTGCAGGAGTAGGGATAGGCGGTTCCGACTTCCGAGTTCCACATGTGGATTGTGGGTTGCAGAGGTTGGAGGAACAATCTTTGGAATTGAATGGTTAGAATTCTGAATTTCCGAATCTGCAAGGTGGATTGTGGATTGCGGAATTCAGAAGGGAAATTTACATGGGGTTTGCATGTTGGACTTTCGAATTTCCGAATCCGCAAGATGGGTTGCAGATTGCGGAAGTCAAAATGTGATTTTCCCCCGGGTTGTGAAATGAGGTTTCCAATTTCTGACTTCCACAAAGCGGGTTGCGGATTGTGGAAGTCGGAAGAGTAAAATTTCCGAGACGAAAATTGGAGGTTCTGATTTCCGAGTTTTGCATTCGGATTGCGGATTTCTGAAGTTAGACAGATATGTTTCTTGGCATCGAAAATTGGAAGTTCTGACTTTTGACTTCCGTAACACGAGTAGCGGATTGTGGAAGTCGTACGAGTAGTTTTCCATAGTGGAAGAGTTTTTCATTCTGAATTCCGGGTTCTGCATTGCAGATTGTGGAAGTCGGAGGCATGTTTCATCGAAAGTTTGAATTTGTGGTTCCGACTTCCAAATCCTGCAAGGTGGATTGCGGATTGCGGAATTCGGAGGGATGTTTCTATGAAATTATGAAATTGGTGTTCCGCCGTTCCAAATTCCTCATTGTGGCTTGTGGATTGCGGACCGAGGATGGTTTTTGTAGAAGTTATGGAAGTTTGAAGAAAAAAAAACAATGGTTTCTTAGGTTGTCTCCCATCACCTCTGAAGGGAACTGAGGGGATCGAGGACATGAAAAATGGTATCAGATCCCAAGGTTGCGACACTGAGGCTGATTGGGCTGAATTGTGAATGCGCCTGCATACAAAAGAGTGCCAATGGCATGGTTTTGATAAACAATTATTATTGTTGTTGTCCATATGAGTAATTTTTAGATTTTTATGGATGTTTTGTGTCTTATATGAATTCTTATAATTTATAATAAATGTCTCTTTAATGCACAATGTTGGCAGCTAATAGTAGTTGAATCATTACAGCAGAGACAACATATAGGGAAAGTAAGGAAATGGTGACCATAAATGATGCCTAGGATCCTTATGAGCATGGGGAAGAAGTGTTGGGAGAGAATGTGCAAGAATCACATACTGAAACCGAATCCAATGGAAGAAGGGAGCAAATAACTCCCTAGAACTTAGTTGAAACCATGGTGAGATTTAATGAAAGATATATGAAGGCTCAGGAAGAACAGAAATAGTTCAATGCTGCCATTTTGCAAAGCCTCACTGATATGCATCAGGGGATAAAACTTGGTTCCATCCCAAGAAATGTAGGCAAAGAAGGAAGAGATGTAGAGAATCTCTCTCGAGGTCGTTCTAGGAAGAGGACTCCAAGCCCTAGAAAGAGTTATGTGAGAAAAAAACACAGAACACCCTCCTCAAGATCTTTTTCCAGCATGTCATGTGACTTCAGAGATTCTCAAAGAAGTCCAAGGCATACTTCCAATAGAATTTAGAGAAGAAAGAAATTCAAAGGGATCCCATAGGGAGAATTCAGGAAGGCAAGGCCTCCCACATTTGATGGAGAAAGTAAGACTAGCCAAGAGGTAGAGGCATGGCTTCTTGGAATGAAGAAGTATTTCAAAATGCATGATTATTCAGGAAATGAAAAGGCCGAAATTGCAATTTAAAATCTAAATGGCAGAGCTTTAGTTTGGTGGGAGCACCTCATGCAAGTGAAGAGGATCAATGAGAAGAGGATTAGCTGGGAGCTGTTTAAAAGGACCTATTAGCCAGGTATTATGATAACAAGAGGAAAGAGTTCAATGAACTCAAGTTGGGACAAAATTCCATGGAAGAACATGTCCACAAGTTTTTGGAGTTGTTTAGGTATGTAGATTACATCAAGGATGAAAAAATAAATATCCAATGTTTCCTTGGTAGTCTACCTCAAAATTTCAGAGATAGGATTGAGTTTGTCAATCCACCAAGTCTTGATGAATCCATCAGGATGGAAATGCATTGCTATGAGTAGATCAAAGGAAAATCATAGGTTCAACCAACATGGATAGGAAAGCCAAGAGGGAGGGTTGAACAAAGGAAAAGTGGATTCAATCCACCATTCAAAAATCAGCCCAAAAATTTTCCATAGGGACAACAAGCAAGAAATGGATTCAAGCCAGCAGTAGCAACAAAATAAGCATCAAAAGGACCACTTCATTGTTGGGGATGTGGAGGAAACCATATGCTTAGATATTTTCCACATCGGAGGGAGAATCCCTGGAGCTTGCACAACTTAGAAGAAGCAACTACAGTGGAAGATATGGAAAGGGAAACCCCTCTAATTTATCCAGCATTGGATGATCATCAGGCAGACCATCAATCAACAGTGGTAGAATTTGAAGGTAATATTGCTAAACAATCTATTTCTGTTTTGATTGATCCAAAATCTACTCATAGTTATGTTTCTCCAAAGGTAGTTGAAGGTTTTTCTCTTAGAAAAGTGAAGCATAGTAATTCTTGGCTAGTTCAATTAGCCACAGTGACCAAGAGAAAGGTGAGTGAAGTAGTGATGGAGTGCCCCATGGAGTTGAATGGGCTCCTCACAAAGGTAAATTTGAATGTCCTACCATTAGGATCTTATGATGCCCTAATAGGTATGGATTGGTTGGAAATACATAGAGCCAAGATAGATTGCTATGAGAAGGTACTTGAATGCATTGATGGAGAGGGAATACCAATATTGGTAAGAGGAATTCCCAAGGAATTTTCAGTAAGCCAGATTTCAACCTTATAGTTGAAATTGTTTTACAAGAAAGGTTGTCAATTATATGCAGTTCACATATCATATTCATTAGAAGATAAGGGACCAAGGATATGATACTTTCATTTGTTGCAAGAGTTCCAAGATGTGTTTCCATATGAAGTACTAGGATTGCCACCAAAGAGAGATATTGATTTTTCCATCAATCTTGTTCCAGGGGCAGCACCAATTTCCAAGCTCCTTATAGAATGAGCACACCAGAATTGGTAGAGTTAAAGATGCAGCTACAAGAATTAATGGACAAGGAGCATATCATACCAAGTGTATCTCCTATGGGAGCACCATTTTTATTTGTCAAGAAAAAGGATGGGACTTTAAGGTTGTGTATTGCTTACAGGAAGCTAAATAAAGTGACAATCAAGAATAAGTACCCATTGCCAAGGATTGATGATTTGTTTGATCAAATGAAGGAATCTAAGGTGTTTTCCAAGATTGACTTGAGTTCTGGCTACCATGAAGTGAGGATAAAGTAAGAATACATTCACAAGACAACTTTCAGGACAATATATGGCCATTATGTGTTCACAGTGATGCCATTTGGTCTTACTAATGCACTTGCTACATTCATGTGTCTCATGAATAGTGTCTTCAACAAGTATTTGAATAAGTTTGTGATTGTGTTCTTGGATGACATTCTTGTTTATTCAAGGAATGAAGAAGATAATAATGAACATCTAAGGTTGGTCTTGCAAGTTCTTAGAGAATACCAACTATATGCAAATATGAACAAGTGCGAATTCTATCAAAAGAAGGTACAATATCTAGGTCATGTCATCTCAGAAGAAGGAATTGCAGTGGATCCAGAAAAGATTGAAGCCATAATGGATTGGCCTACTCCAAAGAATGTTACATATGTTATATCTTTTATGGTCTTGCAGGCTATTATAGAAGGTTCATTGAAGGATTCTCCAAGATAGCTCATCCAATCACAACATTGTAGAGGAAGAATATCAAGTTTTTATGGTCTAAAAAATGTGAGAAAAGATTTCAACAACTAAAGGAATTGCTTACTAGCGCTCCTATTTTGAAGATTGCAGATCCAAAGAAGGATTTTGTAGTTTGCACAGATGCTTGCATTGAAGGGCTAGGTGGAGTGCTCATGCAAGAAGGATTTGTAATTTTCTATGAGTCAAGAAAGTTAAAGGAACATGAGAAGAACTATGCCACATGTTGGCACCTTTTTTGTCTTGGACGAGTGGAAGGGTTAGATCCCTAAAAATAGTGGAGAAGGTCCTAGGTTTTCAAGTCATACGACCTAGAGGAATGAGAGGATAAGCTTTGAATGTTTATAATTAGGTTCGGGGGGGAAATGATTCAGAATCCTAAGTCTTAGCATTGCAGAGGGTATTAAAAATGTGAAAATCCGCCCGCAGTTATATGGTGGCACTGGTGAAGGGTGTAGATTTATGGCGATAAAGATCGACGACTGAGAGGCAGCTTCACAAAGTTAGGATGGCGTATTTTAAGCATGGGAAGAGTGTGCTAGCACGCGAGCAAATTGGAAATCTGATCAACGGGCAGAAGGACAGATCTACGGCCAGTGGGTACTTTGGTGATTTGACTGTTAATTTTGAGCATCATTTCAATATGATCTAGGATCTTAACTGAGAGAATAACATGTACATCATATTAATCACAAGAAGCAATCACAAGAGACAATAGACACACGAAGTTTCCTTGGGGAAAACCATAAAGGTGAAAAACCCCAATAACTTCCTCAGAGATAGATAGAGCAATGATATAAAACACAAGCATAAGAGATAGTCTCCTAGCAGCAGCTTCTCCTCCTCCACTAGTGTGCCACTCTCCAATGAGTGTGTATCTGAGAAGTGAATGATCAAATAGAGTGCCTCCCGTACTCTATTTATAATTAACTTGACTTTCCTAATAACCTTTAATAGGTCGGCCTTAACTTAACCACTTAACATAATGCTGACAGGGCCGACCCCCAATAGGGTGGTCTAATAACCCTTTAACCCACATGACTTATACAGGGCCGACCCCATCAAGCTGGTCTAATAACCCATCAAGTGTAAGTTATGACACTTACAATATAAATGACGACACTTCCGTATAGAGGAATAATACCATCTTTATAGGAGTACAATATACATATGTGAAATACATTCTGAAGTTACAAATACATCAACACTCCCTCTTAACTAGGAAGGTATTTCTCGACACAGATTTGCTAGCAAAATCCTTCTTCTCTGTATCATCGTCACTGCTGTTGCTATCTCAATCAATCTCAAATATTCTCATCATAGGAAGTTCTATAGAGCCAACCCTTTTTCATACTGGATGTAGGCCCACCACCTGCAGGTCTTCATCATTTATAGAGCCAACCCTTTTTCATGCTGGATGTATCAACATCTATAGATCCAGCCCTTTTTCATGTTGGATGTATCAACATCTACAGAGCGAGCCCTTTTTCATGCTATATGTATCAACATCTACAAAGCAATCCCTTTTTCATGTTGGATGTAGGCCTAGCTTTCATGTAGGTCTTCATCATCTCTACGAGCAAGCCATCAAGTAGGTACACCTCAGGACTGATTACACTACCTCTACAAAACCTGCAAGATCTCCCAGGACTGATTACACTGCCACTGCAAAACCTACAAGAGCATCTCAGGACTGATTATATGCCTTTACAAAACCTGTGTACCATACTGTCACCTCATCGACTTCAGATCACCTCATAGTCCATGGAGCACAACCCAGATGCACATCACATAGCACTTACATTCACCGGCATGGGAAGACACACTTAAACCATCCGTGAAAGGCTTAGCACTTATATCTACCCCATGGGAAGACACACTTCAACCATGCAAGAATGGCATCGCACTTATATCCATAGCCATGGGAAGACACACTTCAACCATGTTAGGAATGGAACAACACTTATATCGCAGCGATGGGAAGACACACTTCAACCATGCTCGAATGGCACAACTCTTATATCGCAGCCATGGGAAGACACACTTCAACCATGCTCGAATGGAACAACTCTTATATCGCAGCCATGGGAAGACACACTTCAACCATGCTCGAATGGCACAACTCTTACATCAACGACCATGGGAAGACACACTTATCCATGTTGGAATGGCCCCATCCCTTATATCTGCACCATGGGAGGACACACCTACCACCATGTGAGAATGGCTCATGTGCATCTGTGTCTCCGGACTCATCAATTCCCCTTAGAAGGAATCTCGATTTGAAGTACACCAACTCTCTCTCTGAAGTACTCAAACTTCACTCTGGACAGTGGTTTGGTCAACACATCGACTATCTACTCGTCCATCGCAACATACAGGAGATTCACTGCTCCTCTCTGCATCATATCGCTGATATAGTGATATTTGATCTCGATGTGCTTCGACCTATCATGGAACACGGGGTTCTCAAACAGCTTCACACAACTCTGGTTGTCACAAAAGATACAAGCAGCATCCAACGGGAGATCAAATAACTTAGACAGTAGCTTCCTCAGTCATACTGCCTCACAACTAGCCGAACAAGCTGCAACATACTCTGCTTCAAATATACTCAGTGCTACGCAGGACTGCTTCCCACTAAACCAAGAGATCACACCTGATCCCATACTGAAGTAGCATCCTGAAGTGCTCTTCCTATCTGCAGCATTGCCTTCCCAATCTGAATCAACATAACCCTCTAGGTTAAACTTTTGATTTGCCTCATACTTGAGCCCATAGTGAACTGTACCCTTTAGGTACCTCAGAATATGCCTTGCAACTATCAGGTGAACATGTCTCGGATCTGTCAAATACTGGCTCAAGGTGTTCACCACAAAGCAGATGTCTAGTCTCGAATTCATCAGGTACATCAAGGACCCAATCATCTGATGATACATCATGGCATCAACCGGCTCAGATCAAGTATCACACAAAAGCTTCAGGTTCGATGCCATAGGTGTGTCCATGGCCTTGTAGTCCATCATCCCGAACCTCTTCAGGATCTCTACTGCATACTTCCCTTGTCCAAGGAAGATCCCATCTGCACTCTACCACACCTCCATGCCTAGAAAGTAATGCATCATCATGATCATCATCATAGCATTGTCCTGATGCATATCATCCAGAGCATCATCCTGATACTCATCACACATGATCATCTTGATCATTGTCACTGCATCATCCTAATGCATGTCATCCAGAGCATCGTCCTGATACTCATAACACATGATCATCCTGATAATCGTCACTGCATCGCCCTGATGCATATACATATACATGATCCAACTAATATTACAAAGCATCCAACTAATGCATATCAATATACATGGCTCAACTGATCATACAAAGCATCCAACTGATGCATATTAATATACATGATCCAACTGATCATACAAAGCATCCAACTGATGCATATCGAAAGTAGTAATTGGAGCATTGTCCTGATGCTCATCACACAACATTTACATCCATAGCCAAGGGAAGGATCCTCCTCTCACCATGCTTGGAATGGCTCCTGCAAATGTGTGCCATCACTTCTTCCTTGAAGTATCTTCAATAGATAGTTTTGTTTGAACTTTGTTGCTGGAACAAATGTTGTAGTCCTTCTTTTGTAGGTACACAGTCTTTCCTACAACACAATTTCAATTGCATGATTAGAAACATATTATATATTTCAGAACAAATTCTTACTCATAAATACATATGTCATACAATCATGCAATTATCTTAGCCAATGCTTTAATACAACATTTATCCATATCCCATAACTTTCTATATGCCTTCCAATCTCTACCAGAACATTGTTAAGAGTGTGCACAACTCCCAACATGTCAGCAAAGAGGTTGCATTCTAGATAAGTAGCAATGAAATGTTGTACAGTACCATAGGCCACTTACCCATTGCATGCGTATTAGTAGTATATTGTTTGTTAATGCAATTATTCTAATATGCATAATACACAGCCTAAGTCTAGGAACATAAGTATATACATCTTTGAACAATATTATTTAAACAATCAAATATACAAGAAATGACAATTCAAATACTTATCTTTGTTTGTTTGTTGGGTGGACTCCCTCTCAATCTTTGTTTCCTTGCAGGAACTACTGGAGTGTGCTCCCTCTTGATCTTTTCTTCCTGGATTACCTATCCTTGAACTTATATCCATCCTTGATCACTATCCATGCTTACTAGTATCATCATTGTATTATCCTGTAGATATTATACATAATCATACATTTATTAGTATAACCTTAATACTATCAAAACACAATAATCTTAAGCATGTATAGTCATGATCATTTCAAACACAGATCATTAGCATTAGTATTCAAGGTTTATATAGGATTTTTCTGGTTAGTCATATCTTTAATCAAAGTAAGGAACATAATATGCATAAACCCTAGATTACTCAACCTTGTAGCTTCATGAGTAATCATTATCAATCATACAAAAGTATAAGGTCCTTACATAGGGTAGGATTCTAACTTGATATAGGAAAAACATACCTGGTCATCATATTTTCTAGTTATGTCTAGCAATGTTTTCTTGTTCTCTTCAATGACCTGCATAACTCATAATTTAACCATTGGAGAACCAAATTATACATACCTCTATGTGATCCATGAATATGGATGAGTCTTTGTCTTCATGTCATCATGGTCTTGATCTTGGAATTTGATTTGTACCTTCATGTTAGTGGATAACATTCTCCTCATACAACACCACCATGCATTAGTACAATCATGATACAATCATAAGTGTCATAACCCTAATCAATGAATGTCTTCTATCATGCATTCATACTTTTACTAGGGTGATAAGACAAGTCTAAAATTAAAGAAGATTGTTACTAAACTCAATAACATGAAGACAATAATATTATAAACTTAATCATGAATAGATTTCAAAACATACCTGTAAATCATACCTGTCAGATTGATTATAGTAGTTGTTGTTGTTGTTCCTTTTGTTCTTAGGAAAATATGAGGAAAAGTGTCCTCTTATTGGTATGTGTTATGAGAGCTTGATCTTCATTTTTCTTCTCGGTCCACAAGCCTAGCTTCTTCTTGTGAGCATTCCTCCCACAGTCTACTAAAAGAGATAAATTTCTTTCTTGCACAAATTCCTTTGATGAAGGAGTCCCATGGCCTAGGTAGGTCATTCAAAGTGGTCATGATCATTTCCCCATTCTCCACCACTTCATCCATAGCTTCAAGTTGTTCCTTGATTTGAGATACCTTAGAAAAGTAGGATTGAATGGTCTCTCCATTCTGAAGCTTTAACCCTTTCAACTGGTTCCGTAGAGTCATCTTCTGATTTATGTTCTTTTCTTCAAACAACTTAGTCAATGAGTCAAACATCTCATTAGGTGTCTTTAGGGAAGACACATGGGGTATGAGATGGTCTTCAGCAATGACCCTCTTAGCCTGGACCAAGTTCTTCTTGTGTAAGGCCTTAGCCTCTTCTCCCTCTGGAACTAGAACCTCTTCACTTATGTAGGTGTCCAATTCACTCTCTTCTAGAATTAACCCAATCCTATACTTCCATGTTTGGAAGTTATCAGCCCCTCCAAGCTTATCCTCAAGCTTGGTGTGGTGATACATCTTTAAAGAGTACTTCAAATGGAAATAGAAAAGATTTAGGTCTTACCACTTGATTTGCATAAATCTAGATCTGGAGCTGGATTATGGTTTGTCATAGAACCCCTAAAAATTCAATCTTTGAATTTCAAACTTCTGAAAGGATAGAAAGATGCGCCTTGATAAGTTGATCAAGTTAGTATACTTAGAATTTGAAAACTGCAAAGTTTCACCCCTCAAATTTGTTTTTCAAACTTCTGGATTCACTAGGGAGGACCCTGAATTAGGGTTTGATTTTCCCAGAGCTTCACCCATCCAAAAAGTTCGATCTTGGTCTCTAAACTTCGATTTTTCAGAGGAGCTTCCAGCCATGGTCTCAGATTTCAGAAATTTCAACTTTTGCAAAAGCCCTAATTTTCGGCTTCACTAGAGAGGACCCCAAACTAGGGTTTGATTTTCCTGGAGCTTCACCCAACCAAAAAGTTCGATCCAAATCTCTAAACTTCAATTTTTCTGAGGAGCTTCTAGCCATGGTCTCAGATTTCAGAAATTCCAACTTTTGTTGAAACCCTAATTTTTAGGGCCAAAACTGAAAGTGCTCAGAATTGAATTTTGATTGGACAGAAAGATGCGCCTTGCTGAGGAGAGTCAAAATACCCTACTTCCTTTCAAGATCTGTGGAGAGAAACCCAATAAACAAGAATCCCTAGCTTCTGCAACTGCACAATGTCTTCTTCTCAAGTTAGCTCTGATACCATGTTAATTTTGAGCATTAATTCAATATGATCTAGGATCTTAACTGAAAGAATAACATGTACAGCATATTAATCAGAAGAAGCAATCACAAGAGACAATAGACACACATAGTTTTCTTGGGGAAAACCATAAAGGTGAAAACCCCCAATAACTTCCTTAGAGATAGATAGAGCAATGATACAAAACCCAAGCATAAGAGATAGTCTCCTAGCAGCAGCTTCTCCTCCTCCACTAGTGCGCCACTCTCCAATGAGTGTGTATGTGAGAAGTGAATGATAAAATATAGTTCCTCCTGTACTCTATTTATACTTGACTTGACTTGTCTAATATCCTTTAATAGATCGACATCACCTTAACCACTTAACATAATGCTGACAGGGCCGACCCCCAATAGGGTGGTCTAATAACCCTTTAACCCACATGACTTATACAGGGCCGACCCCATCAAGCTATTCTAATAACCCATCAACTATAAGTTACGACACTTACAATATAAATGATGACACTTCCGTATAGAGGAATAATACCATCTCTATAGGAGTACAATATACATATGTGAAATACATTCCGAAGTTACAAATACATCAACATTGACATGCGCAGGGAATTGACATATTCAGATTTGCAAAGTTTTGATAGGCCCTGCGTTTTGCAATGGTGTATATTTGGTGGAGTTAAGATCTACGATGGAAGATTGGTTCGCAGATTGAACATGCACGGAGCATTGATGTTTTCCAAATCTGTGAACCTGGTAGGGGCCCCACCTTTTGACGGTCAAGATGTGGGTGAGATCTAGATCGATAGTGGATGGTGGTTTCGTGGATCTAAAGTGCAAGGAAGGAAGCACTTGAAGGAGGAAGATTGCAGAGGGCCATGGGGGTTAAATAGAGACAGAGATCCGCGACGCAGATTTGATCGTGCATATGGATGGCTTGGAAGCTTTTTCACTATAGGAGATGCAAGACTGACAAGAAAACATAAATAATATTAAAATACAGCTGCACGGGGATCTAAGTATTATTTGACTTGTGCATCGAAAAAGAAAAGAAGATGATTGTGCAGAAGCAGAAAACTCAGCCATATTCTCAGACCATCTGTCGATAACCAAGTAGGCCTCCTGTCTCCATACAAAACTATTTAAATGGTTGAAATGAGCGAGATATAACCCCCAGGTTTTGAATACCGGAGGATGGGTAATTTGTTTGAGGATAAAGATGCCTAGATTTATGACACAGTGTTGATAAAAAAATCCATTGAGACAGTTGAAGACAGGTTGAATATCATTAGGGAACAAAATATAGACATGCATAAGGTTTACCAGTCGTTTTTTCATTTGTTTGCAATCGACCAAACCCCAAATTGACCCAAGTTCGTCGACTCGTGCGCCACCAATTACTCCTCCTCTGAGTGGGTGATTATGGATGCATCTAGCTCTAAGATCCTGTTCCTGGTCAATCCCCTCACTGTTAGAAAATCCCTGTCAATCCTGGATGATTTCTACCAAAAATCCAAAGAATGCAAAGAAGAAGCCCCAATTCAACATTTCAGACAGGCCCCAACCGAGGTTAAGCAAAGTTTCTTCCATGCTAGCCTACAACAAAATGTCTCCTTCCAGAACCAACCTTTCCCTAGTGAAGTCAGTCTATTCATTGAAGAGTCCAAATGTGTCATCACCCTGTTAGCCCAGTTCCTAGGATTATATACTGACATGTATATCATTGAGCCTTTAATAAGCCTACTTTTTGTCATGAGCAGATGTCCTCTTCAGCCTGAGGATCCCAGTTAGTCCATCCAGTGTGATTGTCTTATGTTTGATGAGGCCCTAGATGAGAATATCCATTCTCGTCTAGTGGAGTTTCCCAAAACAAGAAGCTTCAGATTCCAGTCATACCTTTTGAGAATGTTCCTGTCCTTTAATGGAGAGAACTTACAGATGCCTGAGATGATGCTCAATAAGGAGCCACTTACAGACTACACCAAGTTCATGAACAACATCATGTTTGAAGGCTACAATGTTATCTTTTAAAGGAAACTGCCCAGGGCATTAACAAAAATGAAAGAGATGCTGCGGCCTTCTCCAGAGAAGAAGATAGGCGACTGGTTCCTCTCAGGACACAACACCACAATAAGAATTTATGGGTTTTCCCATGCACCCTATGTGCTTCCAGCTTTTCTAACCCCTAGATTATTTACACTGGAATTCATCAGATAGAAGCTGAGAGTGGAAATTGAACATTTCATCGATGACAAGGAGGCTTCATCGTTAAAAACAAGACTGCCCTTCCAACCATTGAAGGTGTGATGAGAGATTTGGGATTCAGAACAAAGGCAGCCATCAATTATGACCCCCACCACATCATCTCAGACAGAAGAAAAGAAAGTAACAAAAAATATTTTATACATTTTGAAATTACAGGGCTAGCTGAGACTACTAATTTGTTAGAATATCCTGGCAAAATTCAGATGGAGGTAGATACACATGATGAATCCACCTCCCTGGTACCAAAATCCACTTCCCCACTACCTAGCTCCTCCATCCTGGTCCCAATGATTAAAGAAGCTTTACCATTTTCCAGTGGCTCTGGGGAATCCAGCAAATTGGAAGGCAACGATCCCATGGATATATATAAAGACACAGAGAGAGCATCAAAAAGGAAGAAAGTAGAAGAACCTGAGCAGTAGTTGGTGCCAATGGCAACAAGTCAAGACAAAAAGAAGCAGGTGAAGATCCAGATGCCTGCCTTTGAGGTCAGGGAATATGTATTCAACAAAGCAGCTACTGGGCCCTCTACACAAGGAAAAAGTAGAGCAGAACTATTGGATGAGTATAAAGAAAGGAAAGAGGAAGATTCATAAGATTTTAAGCTGTATGCAGAGGTGAGGCAGATTTCCAATAAAGATGTGTCTTTGGTAGCTAGCAGGAGCTATGCCCAGAACACCTTGAACTTGGCCTTAGCTACCAAGAACAAAGCCACTGAGCTAAAAGTAAACTTGGAAGATATTCCTATTCCTGATATGATCAATTTGCACAAAGAGACTGGGGAGGTTATCTATGCGAAACTACTAAAGGCTGCACTAGAATTATCCAAGTTGCAAGTCAGTAAGAAAAAGGTTCAAAATCATCTTAGGCAAGAAAGAGTGGAGAACAAAGGCCCATAAGGCACAAATTAAGAAGCTGCAGAATGAGTTAGTGGCCACTGAAGGCCAAGTAGACAAAAGGGCTAGTATCCAAAACCTGCTCAATGAGAAAGATAACACCATTCCGTCATTGAAAAAGAAGCTAAAAATCCCCTCCACATAGCTGGTGGAATCCTATGAATTGACAGAACTGGAGGAGAAGAGAGGAAATCTAAAAAATAAAATAAAAGACTACAAAGCTAGATTGTTGAAGTTTGAAGAGAAGGAAAAGTTGTGGCTAAGTGATATGGCTCTCATGGTGGAGAGTGAGAAGAAATGTTAATCTAAGTGTGAAGACCTTGAAAGGAAACTACAAGAGAAGAGCAAAGAGTTGGAGAACATGGCCACACCCTCCTCCATAGAATCAAGTGACTTCTCCATTGTGGGGGCTATGGCACAGGCAAGTTGTTAACATTCAAAAAGTGCTCACTAACTTATCTCCCTCATTTCATGACTCATTTTTCCATATTTCCTACCATATTTGCCTCCAAAACCTTAAAAAACCATTAAAAAGCCTCCAAAAGGCCAAAAAACCATTAAAAAGGTCTCCAAAGGGCCAAAACCCCCCTTTTTTTCCCCAAAATAATTCAAATTTCCTCCAAAATAGCAATAACCCTCTAAAAAGGGAATAAAAAATACAAAAAAGTGGAAAAAGAGGGAAAAAAGGAAGCAAAAACCCTATACAGTTGACCTAAACCATATGGTGCCCAAAACCATGGGTCAACAGTCCACCACTAAAAACCTATAAAAAGGTGATGGAGGCTCCCCATTTCACATCCCCAATTTCTCCATCCTTACGCTCCCAAAAATTCTCGTGAAACCCTAGCTCTCCACTTGGAGCTAACTTCCCATTTGAGAATCCCTTTGGCCCATGTCCAAAACACCTTGGAAGAAGGAGAAGGAACAACAATGGAGCATTGGAGCAGCCCCTGGACTACTGCAAAGGCTCCACCAACCTCACATTTAAGGTATACTTAATACAAAAACAATTTTTAATATCTTTTGTTGTCTTATGCACATGCTAGTTTAAGTTATTGTTTTTATTTATTGTCTTGCTTTTACCATTTTTACTAAACTGCTACTAAGGAGTCCCTCCTCCTTAGTAGGTGCCCATTTGCACAAGCTAGGGTGAAAACCCTAGCTACAGTTTTGGCGACTTCGCTAGTGTTCCTTTGAATTTCTGGTTATAGTTTTTTAGAAGTTTTTAGTTTTCTGCAATATTTTTCTGTTTTCCTCTTTCAGCTGTCCCTTTCAGCAGTTGGGTTTGCTACCGAAAATCGCATATTTTTTCCCCACAGCTGCGATCCAACCACGGTTTTCAGTCTATTTCCTGCGATCTGACCGCGGCTCTCAGCCTATTTCCTATGCTCCGACCGCGGCTCTCAGCCCTTTTCGTGCGATCCGCCTGCGGCCTTAATCCCTTTTATTGCGATCCGCTTGTGGCATTTAGCCATTTTCCTGCGATCTGCCCGTGGCCTTCAGCCATTTTCCTACGATCCGCCCGCAACATTCAGTAATTTTCCTGTGATCTCCCCACGACTTTCAGCCTATTTTCTGCGATCTCCCTGCGCCTGTTAGCCTGTTTCCTGCGATCTCCCTGTGGATTTCAGCCTGTTTCCTGTGATTCCCCCGCAGCTGTCAGCCTGTTTCCCGCGATCCGACTGCGCAGTTTCACTGCAGACCCGCAATCTGTTTTCTGCACTTTTTCCCTGTTTGAACCTAGAACTTTGCTGCAATATTTTTTGCACCTACACAACCACCTATCCTATCTGCAGCCATACCTACCTACAGCCTTTTTCTGTAGTTTTATTTCTGTTCCGTTTACAAAGTTTTTTAAGTTTCGACATTTCAATTGAAAAAAGAAAAATTTTCATTTCAAAGTTTAATTTTTGCATTGTTATTATTAGTTAGAAAGATTCCCACCTCGTAGCACTTTTACTTGGGTTCATTATCTCACACTCACACACTCTATCACCTAATTCAAGTGAGCCCTAAAAAACTACTTAACACAACCAACATTCTAACCCCACCTGGGGAACACATAAGAATATTGTAGTTAGGTAGGGTCGAGGGATAGGCATCCAAATCAAAGGAACCAAACCCTAAACCCTAAACCCTAAACCCTAGTATTTTTTAGCATAGTCAACCAGTTTATTAGAGGGACTCTCCCTTAGGAGGGTTGAAGTAGCCAGACTGGTTCCGAAGGCCTAAGTGGAGTACCGCAATCTATTCAGTAATTGAAGGCTTCCTACTCATTAGTCTGCGTGTGGTGTTCTCTTTAGGCCCACACGGTGATAGGACCAGAGCTGCAGATTCACCTTTTCTGGACGTGTCATGAACGGGGTATCTTAGTTGCCTTTCTTCTAGGATTGTCTTACCCGATGTCCCTCCCGGTAGGGGGATATATTTAGCCACTTGGCTCTACTATCCATATTTTCTGACTTGGATTTCATCACCTTGCAGAGGATATGTTTGGTTGAGTCAGAATACTATTTAGCTAGGTGTTTGCATGCTCCCTTACCTCCCTTTGGTCTAGCGAGTCCACTATTTTTATTTTTTAGGAAACCTGCTGCTTGTTGGTATTCTGACCATTGTTGTTGACGCTCCACTTATTGTAGCACAACTGTTACAGTGAGTGTTTTGAGCTGGTTGTTGGCCTGAGTGCCATATTTTTTGCGCTCTCCTTTTGCACACTCAGCTGCATTAGGGTTTTTGAGCTGTTTTTTCACTCGGCACAACCCCCAGATACTTGACACCATCTGTCACCATTGAGTCCCCGATACATTCTCGGTGCCTCCGGGGTGATCCCCTGTAGCACAGTTCACTTGACATCACCCATCATAGACGTAGAGCTTCATCACTCGACTCCACTTGTCGACGACGCAGAGCTCCGCCCCCCGACACTGACGCCCCTTATTTTACCTCTGATTCTGAGGCAGTGTCCGAGAACCCCATGTATACTGCACCAACCAGGCCTATGGCTGGCATGAATTCTAGCTCTTTGTTTATAGGAACCATTGGTGGAGCATCCACCACTACCCCAGCTACCACACCCACTTTGGGTACGCCGTCGATGGGGCCCACACCCACCATTCCAATCACTGTGCCCATTCCAGTGGCTAGCATACCCATCCCCACTCCACCAGTGACTCACACTACCCTTGGTGGTGCAGGACCGTCCCATACCACCTTCATTCCTCCCCTTGGGGGAAACATCCCCAACCCAAACCTAGCCCCTCCATTTTGGGGCATTGGCCCCAATGTGGTCACAACCACCAGTATGTCACATCCTTCTACTAGTTTTTCATTCATGGCTAGTCTCAACCTTCCTAACCTAGCCAGACTGACTAATGATCCCATCAGAAATGACCTTGCGTGGCCTCACATGCCTACCAAACTCCCATCAGACATCCCTAAGTTTGAGGGCAAGGTAGGTGAAGACCCCCAGAACCACATTATGTCCTTCCATCTATGGTGTTCCTCCAACTCCATAGTGGACGACTCTGTTCGACTCTATTTGTTACAACGCACCCTCACTGGCTCTGCAGCGAAATGGTACATCGAGCAACCCCATGGGACCCATGCAACCTTTACTTCCCTTGCCTCAACCTTCCTGCAGTTCTTTCAGTTACCTGTCCACTATGACGCAGGATTTGAGATCCTACTGTCTTGCAGACAAAACACACCCACCCACATCACTGACCACATTCATGAGTGGCGTCAACGCCGAAGCCTCTACAAAATCAAGTTAGATGATTGTATCTTCTTAGATTGGTTTCTAAAATCTCTCCTTCCTGTCATTGCCAAGGATGTGGCATCCGAGTGACCCCGGTCCGAAGAAGAGGCCATCCTCAAAGCCCAGCAATTTGACCTTATTTATGCCCAGTCTGGTTATCTATATTCCATCATACTTGATGCCCCCTGCGGTGATTCTTCCTGACACGATGCACCAGGGGCATCCCATGCCACAGATGGCATCATTGGGCGTATTGCCTTGCATAACCAACCCTTTTCCATAGCACATACTAATGTTGGCCGCAACCTTTCACGGGCTACATCCCACTCTAGAGCAACCAATTCGTATGCTCCCATGGCACATCACCACCATTCCCACGGACCCTTATGTCCACCTCAGTGCTTTGGCCATGCATCCCCTGCTTACGCCCCCCCGGTCGCACCTCAGCCATATTACCACCTGCAGGCCGCACCAGCTCATGTACCCTCTCAAGCTCCCCTTGTTTATTATCTGCCATAGGCAACACCTATGGCAAACCCACAACTCGTTACACAGACGTATCAGGAACCCCCACAAGGTTCAGCACCTGTAATGCCTCAACCCACTTATTATCCACCGCAGCCTGCTCCCGCACCTGCACAACCCTAGAACCTACCTGCCACCCAAGGGCAAGTGTATGGGCAACAAAATCCGTAGCCCAACCAAAATAACCAATGCCAGCAAGGCCAGCAAAATCGCGGCAAAGGACGTAACTGCGGGAACAACCCCCCTCCAAACCAAGGCGGTCAACCCCCTAATCCCCCGAACAATAATAATGCAGCAACTGCCAACCAAAACCCTGACCGGACACCCAAACAAGCCAAAAATACTAATTTGTGAACAAACCATCCTTGTTCTATTTGCGAGGTCTATGGCCATTACACACATGCTTTCCCACATTTGCAGCGGGATCGACAACTCTGGACTGATGATGCCCACCACCAAGGGCACGCAACTCCTCAGGAACCACCTAACCCCCCACCACCTCAGACTCAACCCTTGGTGCTACAAATCCCTTTACCAACCGAAGGTGTAGTGAACACTCAACCATTGGATCCCACTCAAGGAAACGCGCCTCCACAACAACAAATCACTTATGCTACTCCTGATCAACCCATGATAGACTCAGGTACCACTATGGCTCCACCCCTGAAGCTTCTCCTGCCGACAAAAACACCAACAATCATCCCACCGATTAGTCATTACGCATACCTCTAGCTCCACTAGGTGGCGCCTCCAAGGTCCCTCGTTTCCCACTTCGCTACATCAACATAACCCGAATGCTTGCGCTGCGTCTAATTACAACATTGTAGATGATCTAGCTCAGTACCCCACAGCCATGTCTACATTGGAGATCTTAAAAAATTATCCTACATAGCGCAAGACTTTGCTATTAGCCATTGGTGCTATTGACCCAAATGATTCACGAATGATGGCTTTCGATTTGGACCAATCCGAACCACGCCTGCCTTCCACTTTAGCATTCCAAGTTTCTGTATCCGTTCGGAATCTTGTCATCCATCGGTGCATCATCGATGAGGGTGCCTCTACATGCGTTATGTCCACATTTGTTTGGCAGAAGTTTGGATCCCCTACACTCCAGTAGTCCACAACTGCGTTGCGAGCCTACGATGACCATTCGGCTCAACCCCAAGGTCTCTTAGCTAATGTCCCCATCTAGTTGGCTGGTAAAACAGTGCTTATTGACATAGAGGTCATCAACGCCCAACTTGATTATAACCTCTTACTTGGCTGCAGTTACATGTATGCCATGTGGGTGGTTGCCTCATCTATTTTTCATATCATGATGTTCCCCCATGACGGACGCATGGTCAAGGTTGACCAACTCACCTATTATGATCCCAATGCCCCCTCTGCACCTGAAAATGTTCTCCCCATGGTGTAAAAACCTGTTTGTGGTGCATCTACCTCGTTGGTTTCCTCAGTGGGACCCGGTATTTACTCAGATACATCGATGACCTCAACATTTCAATCCATTCCACCCCTGTCACCAGCGACCGAAATATCTGACTTATGTACCCTTTCCTATAATACACCAGCACCCAACCATCAACTGCCCTTGCTACCCCAACCACCATTGGTACCTATTCATGTTGGTGTTACACCCATCCACACAATCCCCTTCCTATTCCATCCTTCGGGAGTAGTAATTGCCCCGGTTATGGCTACTCTCAGCCTCCCGGGGTTAACTTTAGGACTACCTGTGTGGTATATCATGCCTCCTATTTCCCCCCCGACACCAAATTTCATCCTACAACCGGTGCAACCCATCACCACTACTAGGAAACCACCTCCCGGTGTCACTACTCCTTCCTCGTCCACTAATCCATCCCCTCTTATCAAGCACACTAGGGGCAAAGGCCCACAACCATACACTGCTTTACCCCCACCCAAAACGGTTAAAAACCCCCTCGTGTTTCGTGCTCCTCCCAAATGCTTGTTGTGTGATGAATTGGGCCATCCTACCCATCAATGTACACAATTACCCACATTACAAGAGCACATGCAAATGCTTGACGACGACCCCAACATTCTGGTTGTCCAACTTGACCCTACCCCTAAGCCTTGTGATAAATCACTGCATACCAACCACCCTTGTGCAATATGCGGTATTTACGGCCATTACTCACATCACTGTCCTAATCTCCCAAATTATAGAGTAGCCTTCTACGAGATGAATAACTTGGACCTCGAGACGGCTCCCCCCACCATTGAAGAGATCCACCCCCCAACATCCCCGCCAACTAGAGAGATTAATACCATTTATATGATCTCTTCTACTAGCACTCCCTCATCAACCGATTTGACGACCCAAAGTTTCCATAATGATGAGGAGATTCTCGAGGCTTTTACTGCACCTGATTACCCCTGGGAGGATATGCACCATCATTCCTATTTCCTCCCGAAAGAGTCCTCCCCCACCACAGCCACCCAATTTTTGGTTGAGTCCAAAAATTTACTCCCCACCAAAGTCGACTAGTTTAAAGATCCCATTCCCGCTCCCGATGCCTTCGAGGAAGGTAAAATGGCCAACATTTCACCCACAATCCACATTGATACCTCTGCCCCAGCCGGTGCCCCTGAAATCCTCACTTTGGGATCCTCCTACACCGAGTACGAGATCGGAGAGTACAAGGAAACTTTTCCAAGAGTTTCACGATGTCTTTTCCTGGTCCTACACCGAAATGCCTTGTCTTGACCCCACTATCAAAGAGGAAACCACATGTCCACAACATGGGGGCAGGCCCAAAACCTTGCCTACTCATCATCATCGTCATTCTTGTCGGCGATACTAGGGGCATCCACCCCGCAATGGGAATCCCCCATCATCATATCATCACTTCTGTATTCCACCACGGCTCACAACCTCATGGTACACCACCCCTCCAGTAGTTGGTCAATGCCCTATTGATCCCTCTCTAAGATAGCATCTCCACCGCATTGACACCTCTGAGTTTGGGGGAATAATAGAATACCTCGAACCTCCGATAGGGGGCATGATCAATCATTTTAACCCTACCCCATCACATCTATCTCAGCACGTCAATGAACCCATTGTTCAAACCAACACATATGTGATCCACAATCATAAACCCCATGCACATAGCATGGGGGCAGGTCATTAACCCTGCTCCTTTTTCACATGCGTGATCTCAACTATTTTTGAGGTCACATATCACTTGTATATTTGATTTGATTTGATATGCCTAGTACTTCACCCCTGCAGGCCATCATTTCTCCCCACCACTGCATCCTTCGCTTGGTGGGCTCACCTTTATTTGTAACCATTTTTTAACCTAGTTATTTCCTTTGACCATTCCAGAGTCTGTATGACATCCGTTTTTCGCACCATTTGCACCACCGGATTCATATTTTCGTGCCCATGATGATGCTTGAGATCATTTCTCGCTCTCACCAAAAACTTTAGGGCATTTTTCCCATGCCCCATGTCGCCATCTCGATTTGCATGCCACATCGGCTATTGTCAGTTTTTAGCATTCCTTATACCATCGGATTCAGTTTTTCGATCCCGTGATGATGCTTGTGATCATTTCTCACTCTCACCCTCATATTTTTCGAGTATTTTTTCCAAAATGCCCACCGTCTCCTCAGTTCGCGTGCCACCTTGGTCGTTGTCCATTTTGACGTTCCTTATATCGCTGGATTCATATTTTCATGCTCGTGATGATGCTTGAGATCATTTCTCACTCTCACCCTCAGATGTTTTGGGCATTTTTTCCAAAACGCCCCCCGTCGCCTTGGTTTGCATGCCACTCGACCGTCGTTTATTTTTGACACTTTTTATATCACCGAATTCAGTTTTCCGAGCTCGTGATGATGCTTGAGATCATTTCTTGCTCTCACCTGATACAGTTCCAACATTGTGTCCCGACACCTTGCTGCCTTGGATTGCGCACCACATTGGCTGCCATCGAATTGTTACACATTTTTACATGAGCCATTCACTCAGTCATACTGCAATTATTTCGTTATTTTGCCACCATTCATAATCCCGCAAGGAGGCCCACCAATGTTCCCCCCCACCCTCGTTCTTGGTTCTCATCGATGTTCCTTGATTGAGCACTTCCTCCTTGCCTGGCCATTCCATTTGTTCGGTATAATTTTATCCCTTTTTCGGGTTGAACAAGTGCTTTACAAAAAAGGCACTTAGGGAGTTTCTGTTAAGCTCTTTTCTGACTCCTAAAAGAATGAAAAGGTTTCCAAGCAATCTTGCTTCCTTTCATGCTCGTTAAAGTACCTGAAAGGGCGTTTATTTGGTATAAGTTTAACCCTTTTCCGGACCTGGTAGACTAATTACGAAAAAGGAATACTCTAGCCACACTGGCTAGAAGAGTTCTTCATTGCATCCTTTTATGCTTCTTCGGGCCTTTGTAACTAACACACGAAAAAGAACCCCCCTGGAGTCTTCTTATTGCTTTCAGACTCTCTAAAATTGAAAGCAACCATGAGCACGTACCATCCTGGGTTCGTACAAATCCACACGACGGTACCATTCCATTATTTCAGAGTCTTCTTATCGCTTTCAGACTCCTTAAAATTGAAAGAAATCATGAGCATGAACTGTCCTGGGCTTGTATAAATCCACATGACAGTACCGTTTTGAACACACTTCTTCTAGTTCCTTAACCCATGAAGAAGTCCCCCCGTGCCTCTCGGCACTATGATCGATCACCTCGACAGCACCCCCAATAAGGTCGCCTTTGTTCAGAGTATTCTGCAGTCTACTGCCATCTTACACCAACTTGAGTATCACTCATCCCAGTCACCATCCTTGGTCCATTACAGCTATGATCCCTTTCCCACTACTCAGTTTCATTTGCTTCCTAATCACCCTCGGCATCATACTCTGAACAAAGGAAGTTTGAGTCCACCCACTCTATTTGCCCAGTTATTCCCCACCCCCAGAGTATGTCAGTCCTACCATCAATACTCTCACATTTCGGTTCTCCACCTCGTGCTTCTATCAAGGAAACATCATTGCATTGCTAGTTGCAGGTCTCCCTCTGTCGACACCAGCCCATCTATTCCATAGGATAGACCCAGAGGTCCCTACGCCTTGTACTCATCACCATCTGTGGTGAGTGCCTACGGACCATTTTGAGAGGAGTCATCAGTGCCTCTCCGAGTGGTTGTTTCTCACATGCTCGACTTCAACACCTTGATCGCATCGTTGAGAATCACGCAGGGTATATATCCCTTCAGTTATTGGTCGAAGACCCCGAATTTACCCTAACTCTAGCACATTGGTGAGTCACTTTGGAACACCCAGTTATATGTTCCCGGGGATGTCCGGGTTGCATTGGCGATTGTATTTGGAAGCCATCCACTTATATGCTTCCTTGAGTACCCAGTTCAACTCCCGTCCAGTGTACCATTGAGGGTATGGCTCCCCATTATTATGATCCAGAAGCTCATCAGTTCCTATAGTACCACACTCAGCAACACTATTGTTATTCCAGTGTATTAGTTATTTAGCTCAGACATGGTCAGCCCAACAGTATATCCCAGATTTTGTGTCCCCTCTGGACCCTTATGATGTACACAGTGGTTCTCCATGGATCTTTCAGGTCCCCATTTTTGGGCCTCATTGTTCTTGTTTATATATCTCTTGATACGAGCATGGGTATGCCCACCTCGTCCATATATTGAGATCCTTCCTCATTCATTTTTTGAGGCCATGTATCTTTCAAGTCCCCATTTTTTGGACCTCATTGTTATTTGTTATAGATCTTGATACGAGCATGGGAATGCCCGGCTTGTCCATATGTTGAGATTATTCCTCATTCATTATTGAGCTCATATATTTTCAGTTTTTGCAGTTTGTTCGGGACCGTTGTTCCGGGCTCTAGTTCGTTTCTTCTCCTCTCCACATCCCAGGAAAATCATAAAAGACCTATGATGTCTATCGGCCATACGATCAGCTCCTGCCCTCACACATCAGGGGGCAATCTGTTAACACTCAAAAAGTGCTCACTACCTCATCTCCCTCATTTCATGACTCATTTGTCGATATTTCCTACCATATTTGCCTCCAAAACCTTAAAAAACCATTAAAAAGCCTCTAAAGGCCAAAAAACCATTAAAAAGGCCTCCAAAAGGCCAAAACCCTCCCCTTTTTCCCAAAATAATTCAAATTTCCTCCAAAATAGCAAAAACCCTCTAAAAAGGGAATAAAAAATACAAAAAAGAGGAAAAAGAGGGAAAAAAGGAAGCAAAAACCCTATACAGTTGACCTAAACCATATGGTTCCCAAAACCATGGGTTAGCACTCCACCACTAAAAACCTATAAATAGGTGATGGAGGCTCCCCATTTCACATCCCCAATTTCTCCATCCTTACGCTCCCAAAAATTCTCGTAAAACCCTAGCTCTCCACTTGGAGCTAACTTCCCATTTGAGAACCCCTTTGGCCCATGTCCAAAACACCTTGGAAGAAGGAGAAGGAACAAAACTGGAGCATTGGAACAACCCCTGGACTACTGCAAAGGCTCCACCAACCTCACATTTGAGGTATACTTAATACAAAAACAATTTTTAATATCTTTTGTTGTCTTATGCACCTGCTAGTTTAAGTTTACTGTTTTTATTTACTGTCTTGATTTTACCTTTTTTACTGAACTGCTACTAAGGAGTCCCTTCTCCTTAGTAGGTTCCCATTTGCACAAGATAGGGTGAAAACCCTAGCTACACAAGTCTAAGAGACTTAGAAGTGGAAAGGTCAAAGAAGCAAAACACAAATCTGAAAACCCTGATGTCAAAGGCAAAGCAGGAAAAGGAGGCTTGGGAAACCAAATACCAGGAGATGCAGGTCAAAAATGAGGAATTGGTGAAGTAGGCCACAGGTTAGACCTCCCTGTAGGAAGCAAAGAAAGTTATTTAGGATGAAATTATTGCAGAGGCAGAAAAGCTAAGACCATATCTTGATTTCATTTTGGACAAGGAAGCTGTAGTTAGGCTAGCCAAGCAAAGCATAGCAACAGTAAAAGAGAATCTAAATAAGAAGCCAATTGAGAGTGCTTCAAATGCCATAGATTTCCTGAATGGATTAACTGAGGGTGAGTTGAAGGATGCTAACATCAAGGATAGGCTGTCCATTATCATTTGGGAAAGGAAAGTGATGAACAAGCATCACCAGTTGGGCACCATTCATGCAAAGATAGACATCTTAGCACAACAAGTAAATCTTTTTAGAGAGATGTTTGATCCTTTATTCAAGAAGGGACTTCCTCTCTTTTGGGAGGAGGATGGAACCATGAGGACACAAGAAGAATATCAGGGCAAGTTATGGGAATGCAAATTGGATCATGAAGGCTTCGCTGACATGAACCAACCTATGATAGGAAAAATAGTGGTGGAAAAGTTAACAAAGGAATTTGAGCTAGTTTGGGTCTTCAAAGAAGCTTGTGCACACTTTAGGAGCTATTCATATAGGGATCACACAGAAATGAGAGTGTTGATGAAGGAGGTGGCCACAACACACTTGATAGCTCCAGAGCAGTGGAAAACCGTTGAGAAGTATGGGAAAGCAAAACTAAAACTGCATGCATGAAGATTCGAGGATCATGAAGATTTGTAGCTTGAGAAAGTAGTTACTAAGGCATTTTGTTTATTTACTAGAGTTTGTTTCCAGCTAGTAGATGCTCGAGGTTACTTGTAATGGATATTAAGCTTACCTGTCATCATTTTTTGTTCTTTTGTTGTAACTAATTCTCGTAGAGGATGAAACTGCCTGTATAGGTGTCATCGAATTTTGTAACAACTTTCTATTTGGAGGCTAGGGTAGAATATCTCAAGCCTGAGAGCTGAGGTTATCACCTCTCATATATATTCATATGTAATGAGGAGAAACGGGTTGAAACCCATGAAGCATTTGTGCTATGTATTTTGAGATGCTCCTTTAATAAAATTTGGCAGAGCTGGGCAAGTATTTTGGGCAAAGATTCTTGTGTTATTTGTTTTACAGTCTATATTTCCTTTTCCCCATGTGAATGTTTCCTTGTTATCTATGCCATATTGTTTTCTTTTGATGTTTGGATAAGTGTATATTGAGGCAGAATTCATATGTTTATGCTTTGTTTCTTTGATTCCAAGCATCCAGAAACTTGTTCTACTAAAGTTAATGCAGAATTCATTTTTACAATGCTCTATGTTAATGGATTGTTCTTCTTTTCTTCTCTATCACCAGAAAAGAAGATTTTTGACTGTAAATGAGTAGCTACCCTACCTATGTTACGAATTTTTTGCAAAGCACTGCCACTTTATCATCATAAGTGTTTTTAACTCCATTTCCCAATGAATATTCACCTTGTTTCAACCAAACCACAAATCTGATTTTAATTCTAATTCATATATATGGCCTTGATAAACATACATTGAGAGATCCCTCTCTGGAAAGATAGAATCCAACTCTCTTTCCTAAAGCTTGGGTTTGCGTGTTACCTTAAAGAGACCTTTCCACAAACTTAGGGTCGATTTGAGTGATACATGATTTAGAACTAGCATCCATAGTTCATGCTCTCAAAAGATGGAGACATTATCTCTTGTGAAGAATATTTGAACTTAGGACAGACCACGTGAGCTTGAAATACTTGTTTGACCAGCCAAACCTGAATGTTAGGAGAACTAGGTGGATGGAATTTCTTTGTGAATTTGATTTGGATATTAAACATATCAAAGTTAAGGAGAATAAGGTTGCAGATGCACTTAGAAGAAAATTTGATGTTGCAGTAGTAAGTATATGTAAATCAAATTTGAAGGCAAGGATTCTTAAAGCTCAAACCAGTGATGAAGCTTACCTTAAAATCAAAGAAAAATTGCAGCAGGGAAATGTGGATGAAACATGTGCAGGATATCAGCTTGGTAAAGATGATGTTCTCATTTATCAAGATACCAGAATGTATATTACAAATAGTACAGATTTGAAGAGGCTAGTGATGGATGAAATACATCAAATGCCATACTCTAGACATCCATGATATCAAAAGACTATAACAACAGCAAGAAATCAGCACTTTTGGCATGGGATGAAGAAGGAAATAACATAATACATTGCTAGGTGTCAAGAATGCCAACAATTCAAGGAAGAACATCAACATTCAGCAGGATTGTTGCAGCCTTTTCCCCTTTCGGAATGGAAGTGGGAGGTGATTTCTATGGATTTTATAATAGGTTTTCCAACGACAGTAAGGAATCATGACTCAATTATGGTAGTGGTGGACAAGCTATCAAAGGTAACTCACTTTATTCCATTCAAGTCCACTCATAAGAAAAATGACATAGAAAATATCTTCATGAAGGATATATTCAGATTGCATGGATTTCCCAAGGCAATAATTTCTGATCAAGATGCAAAATTCACTTCCAATTTTTGGAAGGAATTATTCCAGGAATTGGGAACTCAGCTGAAATTTAGTACAATATATCATCCTAAAGTAGATGGTCAGACTAAGAGGGTGAATCAAGTTCTTGAAGACATGTTGAGAATGTATGTGATGGATAAACCATCCAAATGGGAGGACTACCTAGATTTGGTAGAATTTGCATACAATAATGGATATCAAGCACCTTTGGGGATGAGTCCTTTTGAGGTATTGTATGGAAAATGATGCAAGACTCCAGTGAATTAGGATAGCCCAGTGAAAATGGTAGTTCTTGGGCCATAAATGATCAAGGAAATGGAACAAGAAATTGTTAAAATCAAGCATAATTGGAAGGAAGTCCACGACAAGCAAAGGAGTTATGATAATTTGAAAAGAGTGCATAAGGAGTTTCATATTGGGGACCATGTTTACTTAAGAGTGAAGGCAAGGAAAATTTCCCTAAAGTTAGGGAGTTGTGCCAAGTTCGCACCAAGATATTGTGGGCCATTTGAAGTCCTTGATAGGATAGGTCCAGCTGCATATAGAATTGCATTGCCTACTAACATGAGAGTTCATAATTTTTTTTATGTTTCCTTGCTTAAGAAATATGTACATGATCCTAATCACATAATTGATTGGCATGTGATACATGTGGAACCCGAGTGAGAGTTCCAAGTGGATCCTATGTGCATCCTCAACAAGAAGGTCACATTGATTCAGAACCGAGCCATTGGACAGGTGAAGGTGCAATGGAAGCACCTTAGTCCCGAGGAGGATACATGGGAGTTGGAGGATTCCATGAGAGAGGCATTCCCATTTTTATTTTTCAGTTTTGAGAACACTGAGAACAATGTTATTCAACGAGGACAGTGTTATTCTAAGGGTGAGGGAATTGTAACATCCCCATTTTTTACCCTTAGGGTTTATTGGCATCAATGTAAATATTGTATACATGCAATGTGTGTTTTCCCTAATGTGGAGCTCAAGGCCAGGGCCCCACTAGTGGATGCTTAGGGTTTATTTAAAAAGGAAAGTATTTGACATTCTGTTATCCATGTGCTATGAAGCCATGGAACCTTGCAAATGATGTAAATATTAATATTGCAATAAAATACCAAAAAAACTGGTTATGGAGGAAACCAATAAGAGGGGGCCATGTGTATCCACTAGGGAGAGGTGAGGGAGTTGTGGGACTAGAACCCATGCTGCCACATGTCATTTTGTGAACCCATTTGACGCCCTTGTTGACATTTAATTCTGCTGTAAGGAGGTGGTTGAGAAAAGATGCTCATGAGGTTGATGGAGTATGGAGCGGCCCTGAAATCCGTATGGCAGGGTATGGCTCTGTTTTGCTTGTTCCTTAAGACACTCTACCTCTTGGGAATTTGCTCACCCTAATCCCTAACCCATTGTTGACCAACAACATCAGTTATCATGCACATTACAGATCTAGCAATAAGAAAGAAAGAGAAAAATCGTGATTCTGGTAAGCCACGAATTGCAGAGCCAAGAACAAACAGAAAACCTACATGGGGAGTATATTCTTTGGAGAAAGACATGCAGTTGAGTCCTGGGGTGAATTGAAGAGCATGAGAAGCTTATAAATACCTTGAGAAGACCTTGATATGATCACAGAGAATGGAGTTGCGAGACAGAGCTGCGACCGCAACCCTAAGAAGATCCCTGCTAGAATAATAGAGAAGAAGACAAGGCAGAGGTTGGATCTTCTTGATAAACCCAGTGAAGGCTAAAGTCTCATGAAATCAGCAGTTTGGACCTTTCTATGCCCACCATGAATACCACTAGAGGGAATGGACCTAAGGGACTGTGCAGTAGAGAAGGGGGGATTCCTTGTGTTGGGTGTGGTAGGTATTGTGGGTGCCATGTGGTGGACTCCAAGAATGTCTACCTTATTGAGGTATATATGCCAGAAGTGTACTTTAAATATCTACCAGGGAGCATACAAACCTGAGAGGTACTCAACACTGTATGTGCACTATGAGATAATATTCGTCATTCTAAGTGTCCTATGTATTCTAATGGATACTCTAAGAAAGAAACAGTATTGTTCTATTTAAATTGGAAGGCATGAAATGACCTAAGAAAGTTGGATGTAGTATTCTATAAAAGGAAGGAATGGAGACATGTAAATCCTATTTTATCAAAGCAGGAAACGAAAGCATATAAATCTATTTTATCAAATCAAATGATGGAAGCAAATAAATCCTATTTTACCAAATCAAATGCTGAAAGCAAATAAATCCTATTTTGTCAAATCAAATGCTGAAAGCAGATAAATCCTATTTTATCAAATTGGGAAATGAAAGCATGTAAATCTATTTTATCAAAACAGGAAATGAAAGCTTGTAAAACTATTTTATCAAAGTGTATGAGAAGCTAACCTAATAAATATAAACTTAATCTAAAAGGAGCAATGATCCATTTAACTTTAATTACAAATCGTCATTTTCAAAGTAAAAAAATATAGATCTGATCTCATTTGAAACTGCTGTATAAAAAGTGGAAATGAAGGTTGAAAAATCGCTCATGCGGATGATAGCTACAGGACTACAGATAGTGTATTTCATAACTATAGACGAAATACTAAAGAATTACGAACAGAATAGCGCTTATGCTGAAACCAAAATCTGATATTTGAATGAAATGCTAAAATCAATCCACACACGATTATACTAAAAATAAATAACTGAATGCATGGAAAATACCTAAAATAAAATGTAGAACTCTTGATCTATGTAGTGAGGGGGCCCTCCCCAACATGTATCACAGGAGGAAGGGAAACTTATAAACTCACGAAATCAGAAAAATGCTGGAGCTTCATTATAAATTCATAAATCCCATCATGGTTTGTAAAAACTGTATACCTAAAATATCTGAGCTACGAAAATGCTAAAAGATTGTTTCTCCAAAATATTTTGTAGACCCCCTACTACTTAGGTGTCTCTATTTATCATTACTTATAACCTAGATTTACATTGAAAATCATGATCCTGAATAATAGGAATCTTTCCTATGAATCAGGAGAAAATGGGATCGTTGTGTCTCTTACGATCTTCAGTTTGGAGCTTGGTCATTTGTTATTCTTCCAGGTCACTTGCGCCCTGTCCACACATGTCTTCATTCATATGATTAGTAAATAAAAATGATAAAAAATAAGAAAATATAATCGCTAAATTAATTCATTTAATCATCAACCAAAATGCTTTCCCCCCTACAGAAAGAGGTGTTTTCTTATCCTTTCTTCGCTTATGTGTGGCATAAAAGGATTCTGTGGAGTACCTATATCCTGGCTCATCATCTCCCCGGAACTTGAAGATGTTACCCATCCTTGGGTTACTCATCCTACTCCACGATGGCCTCCCTGATATCCCAGGAAACAACTCTAGGAGCCCCCACCTGTCTGTAATAACCTTGGTTATATTCTTCTTTGTCCGAGGTTCTCCTTTCCTCATCCTCATCGATCTGTTCCTTAATATCCAGAGAAAGAAAGAAAGGTGGGATTAATTTCAATCCTATCCATTTGAGTTTGTTCTTTATCAAGGACTCCCTGTACAACCTTGCTCTGGTGAGTGCGACTTCCAGTCTATGGGGGGGGTGAGGATCCCGCTTTTTCAAGTACTTTGAAATTATTTTCCACCTATCAATGATAGCTTCCTGAAATTCGTTGAAGGTGCTCTGGGTTGTTTTGTCAAAGTGTGAGATTACTTCTTGTTGCTTCTCGATAAGGATGGGGATCAGATCCTCATCATAGGTTATAGAAAAGTGATCCTAAATCACGTTCTCAGGATGTATAGATTCAAACCTTATCCATAGCAGATTCTGCCATTCTTATGCTTGGTAGAGATGAATATTCTGGGCTCTTTCTACTTCATGATTCATCCAAGAGCACAACGCCTTGAGTTGGAAATCACCCATGTAGGGGTTTGGTGACCAATTTTTTGAGCTCGGTACCACTAGATTTTGCAGGAAGAATTCACATAACTGATATTTTTCTAACTCAGTGCAAGATAGGGAGGTGTCTACAAACTCCTTAGGAGTGGTTAAATCCAAGGGTAAATCCTGCTTCAGTTTTTGCAATTGGAACCGACCCCCATTTTTCCTTTAGATAGACTGTGTAGACTTGGGATGGCAGCCTGTACCCCAGTATTTCTTCATATATCCTGGCAGTCATGGCTAGATTTTCCTCTAATTGTAGGATTCGTTGGTCTTTCTGGGTCAATTCTTCCTCGGCTTGGCCTAATTTTTCTTTTAGTGCCAAATTTTACTGCTCCATCTGCTTTAATTGACCCGCGTGCTGCATTCTTAGGATTTGGGTCTTTTCGTGCATGAATGGTGGCAAAGCCGATGAAACGAACTGGTTTATGTGGAGTCATGCTTCGATTTTCATGGAGGCCAACTCCTCTCTAACCTTCGCCAACTCAGTCAATGCTTCGGTCAGTTGATCATCCTTTTCATTTTTCATCTCTTCATTTGCAAAGTTCTGCTGGAGGGTGTCTTCCTTTATAGGTGTAGAAGGATTTTCCTATTCTACCCCGTTATCTTTAGAGTCTGGCAGGTGTTGTACTATGGGGCTTCTTTATTTTTATTTCTTTTTCATCTGCTTGGCTTTGGCCTGCTGTACCAACCTATCCCTCTGTGGCTTCAACCTTTGCTTTCCAACAGGTGTCCCCTGAGGTTTTCTGGCGGGAGGCATACTCGGAGTGCTTTATTTTGATAATAGTTTTCGCCATCACCTCATTATCACTATCTAGGTTGATTTTTTGTTTGACTCCTAAAACAATGGTGGAATTTTCCTCCTTTGATCCTGAGACAAGGGTTGTGCTATATTCGGCATGCCTTTCATCCCTTGGACATCTTCAACCAAGACCAGGAAGAATTCTTCCCATGAGAGTTATGGGATTTGAACCTTTAACTCTTCACAAATGATCAGCTTGATTAGTCTGTGATGAGCCAACACATCCTCCTTTCCTTGTAATACCTTTCTACTCATATCCTAGAGGGACTGCAGAAGGTAGAAAGGGATACTAATGTTGTTGTTCGACCTGATATGTCCCCTGTTCCTTAGGAGGTCCAAAATTCTGAAGTGAAAAGTTGGAATGTAGCTGAGCCTTCCCCTGCATGTGATATATTTCAAGATGATGGGAGCCACCGCATCCCATGGTCTAGGCATAGTATCTATTTTACATTGTTCTTATCATCTTCGTACGTCTCACCCTATCCAAAGAAAGTCACTTTTTCCCTCAGGTTGGATCCTCTGTCATCCCTTCCCCAATGTAGCCCCATTGGAAAGCCTGTATGTTTTGCAACTGACTCTTCATCTAATGTGATGCTTAACCCCCTTACCTGAGTAACGTATTGCTCATCCTTTATATGTTTCAAGTTTTGGGTGAACTCTAAGGATATTGCCATGTCATATCCTCTTAGGATAGTAATAAACGACATTCATCCTATTGTGCGGAGGATGGGTCAATACCTAAGGTTTTTCATATATGGGTGTATGGTCGTTTAACTCACTTTTCTTAAACACTTTTGTCATTTTATGTAATTTCCAAATAGCATCAAACCACAACCTTGGGGGTGAATGAATTACTTGTCTTCTCGAGATCGATCACTGGTTTGTTGGTTGAGTGTCGAGTCCTTCCTTTTGTATCCTTCCTTTTCTGAGAAAACTCGTATCTCCAGGTGGATCTTCTTACTTATCCCTCTCTGTCTTATTTTCTATTTTATGCATTCATTCTCATCATTGCACATCTTGTTGGTGCTTTGATTATCAAAGGATATGGCGGTGAGATATGGAGGTCGTCATTTCCTTGACTTGGATATGGTAAATCATCATGACTCAATATGGTTACTTGTGGTCAGTCATCATTATCTAGTAGGGATACTCTGAACCGTACTGCTGATTTTACTTGAAAGCTGTCATTAGTTTAGAAATATTTTTTTTTGCAAGGAGAAAGATCTGATTGAAAATGCAAACAAAGAATTTAGTGATTACCTCTTATGCTTAGCGTACCTTAGCTGATGATGTGGGCATCTTCGTACGGACCCATGGTTCTGTAGTACTTATATCTTTGTCTGTATTTATTTTTTGTATATCTATAGTTGTGCTTTTATGATGTTCTGCTGCTGGCTCGCTTGATATTTTCTTTTGCTTGGTTGATTTGTGCTTCTTGATTTTTGTGCTGGCTCATTTGATGTTTTCTTTTGCTTGGATGAATTTACTACTGGCTCGCTTTTAAATTGATTTTGTTCGATCTTTATTTTCCTGATTGCTTGGTTGTATTGATGTTGGCTCACTTGCTCTCTTGAATTTCTGCTGGCTTGCTTGATGATTTGTTATTGCCTTTTTCTCTTTTTTATTTTTCTTTTGTCTATTTTTTCCTCTCTTTTTTTATTTTCTATTTTTTTCTTTCCTCTCTTTTTTTTATTATATTTTATCTCTTTTTTTTTTTTTTTTTTTTCAAAAATAATTAGTGATTATCTATGTCCTCTATCAGCATTAGATTTTTATGATAGAGTGTTTGTGTGAATTCCTCCCTTGACTGTGGTTTCTTATATAATTTGAGTCTATGTCCATTCACCAACATGGGGAATCCGGTCTCATCTATGGTATTGATTCTAACTACACCATTGTCATAAGTTGTATCAATAATGTAGGGGGCCGAGCCATTTGGTCGGGAGTTTTCCTTGAAAAATTGGAAACCGAGAATCATATAGTAGTGCCCAGTCACCTTCTCTGAATTTCTTCTGTTTGATGTTCTTATCATGCCATTTCATTTTATGTTGCTGGATAATTTCAATGTGAGCAAGGGCTTATTGGAGACGCTCATCTAGTTGATTTAGTTGGAGGATATGCTCTTCTTGAATTTCTGAAAGTTGCATGTTTAAATTGGCTGCAATTCTCAACATTTTGATTTCAAATTCAATAGGGAGCATTACCTTTTTCCCATATACCAGCTCATAAGGGGTAAAACATGTTGTTGTTTTCCATGTTATGTTATAAGCCCAAACCACTTCACTTAACCTGTCTTCCCAATCCCTTTTATGTAAATGCATTGTTTTTGTCAGAATTATTTCAAGCTCTCTGTTTGTAACTTCAACTTGACCATTAGCTTGTGGGTGCTAGGAGGAGGACCTTCGATGTTTAACTTTGTTTCTTCGAAGTAGGTCCTCGTTGAGGTTGGATGTAAACTGCTTTCCTTGGTCAGAAACTAACTCTCTAGGAACTCTAAATCTCTGGAATATTTGTTCAGTGAAGAATTTTGCTACATTTGTTTCATTTTTTGCTGGAAGTGCTGCCACTTCTGCCCATTTTGTAAGGTAGTCAGTGCATACTAAAATGTATTTTTTCTGATTTGATGGGGGATTCAATGGACCAACAAAGTCAAATCCCCACTTTTCAAATTCTTCCAAATATATTTGGGGATGCAGAGCATTTCTTCTCTTTGTGTAGGATTCCCCATCCATTGAAAATCATCACAATGTGATACATAATCATAGGATTCCTTGTGCAGTGTTGGCTAGTAATATCCAGTATACAGTACTTCAAAGGCTGTTCTTTTTCCAGCATAATGGCCTCCACAAGGCTCATTCTGAGTAGCATGGAGTATATAATGGACTTCATCTTCTCTTATGCATCTCCTTAATATTGGGTCTGGCCCTTTCTTAAAAATAATTCCTTGTATCCATGTATAAGTCACACTTTGACTTATGATTCTTCACTTCTCTTGATAGCTATAATGTTGTGGAAATTTTCCATATACCAAGTAGTTTTCTATATCGGAAAACCATGGGCTTTGTGTGGAGATTTAAAGAGGTGTTCATCGGGGAAGTGATCATTTACCAACTTATTGTCCTATCCATGGGTCAGTCTAGATAGAAAATCGGCTACCACATTATGCTTTCCTGTCTTGTCCAAAATTGTTATGTCAAATTCTTGCAAGAGGAGCAACCATCTAATAATTCTAGCACTAGCATTTGGTTTATTCATGAGGTATCTGATTGCAGAATGATTGGTATGGAAAAAGACTGGGTACCCAGTGATGTAGTACCTGAATTTATTTATAGAATGTATGATAGCCAAAAATTCTTTTTCTATGACTGTATAATTGAGTTTTGCTCCTTTAAATTTTTTCTAATGTAAAAAATTGCATAAGATTTCTTTTCTTCTTCTTTCCCAAGGACTGCCTCGATGGATTTGTCAGACGCATCCGAATGGATGTGGAATGGTAGTTTCCTGTTGGGTACTTGAAGGACTGGGGTCGTGATTGGATTATCTTTGAGTTGATGTTGACATACAATGTTTGGTCTAGATGAATTCTGTATCTTTTTTCAGAAGGGAAAACATAGGTGCAACAATTTTGTTGTAACTTTCTATAAACCGTTTGTGGTAGCCTGTTTTCCCAAGGAAACTGCGCACATCCCTTTGTTTGACAGGTGGGGGGAGTGTTTTAATAACAATGACTTTTGATTGATCTACTTCAATACCCCTTTGGGAGATATGGTGTCCCAAAACTATTGCTTCTTGCATCAACATCATGCATTTATCATTGCCGAGGCATAAACTCATTTCAATGCATTTTTTTAAGACTAATTCTAGATGTTGCAATGCTTGGAAATTTTTTTTCCCATACAGTGTGAAGTCATCCATGTAGAATTTGATCCGGTCATTGATAAAATCAAAGAATATAGTGAAAATGGCCGTTTGAAAGGTTCTCGGGGAATTACAAATTCCGAAAGGTAGTACTCTGTATGAATATGTGCCCCATGGGCAGGTAAATGTAGTTTTATCTTGGTCAGCATAGTGGATTTGGATCTGGTTGTATCAACCAAATCCATCCAAAAATGAGAAGAATTTGTTTCCATCCAGGGTGTCCAATACTTGGACAATGAATGGTAGAGGGAAGTGGTCTCTTTTATTTGATTTATTAAGTTCCCTGTAATCTACACAGATCCTCCACTTCCCTCCTTTCTTAGGGACTATTACCAATGGTGAGACCCACTCACTATCAAAGATTGGGTAGATGAATCCTGCATCCAATAAATTTTGTAGTTCCATCTTAACTATATCTTTTAGTGCTGGATTCATTCTTCTTTGGGGTTGTATGATAGGTATAGGTCCCTCTTTGATATATATGTAATGCTTGCAAATATCTCAAGGTATTCCTTTTATATCAGTATAGCTCCATGCAAAAGCCTTGCTATTTTCTGAGAGTACTTTTACAAGTTGTTGCTCCTGTTCTGGTTCCAAATTTGCATTAATTGACTGTTTTCCCAAGCAGGATCTCTACAATTTTAACCTATGGTTGTTGTTGTTCAATGGAGAGTATTTATGTCCACATTCTGTTAGTATCGACAGGATAATTCAACACTTCCTGTCGTTCCCCTGTTTCAAAAATTTCTTCAAGCATATCATGGTTAGGACAAACATTTTGAATAAATTTATCTAAATGACCATCTTCATAGTTAGCTTTGAAAGTTAGAGCCTTTTATATGGTGAGCACAGGTAGTATGTTTTGGTCATTTAAATCATCATAGTCATACGTCCATTTTTTGTATTCTGTGTCTGTAGACCTTTTTGATGGTGAGTATATTGTAATCTTTTTCCTAGCTTGTCCACTTGTAATTGTCATATTGCCAGTTCGACAACCTATATAGGCATTTGTTGTCGCTAGCCATGGCCTCCCTAGGATGATTGGTTACCCACTGAGCTTACTCTTGACTTCTATAACTATGAACTCAGCTAGATACTCCCAGGATTCATTATTTATGATGATATCCTCTGGTATTCCTTCAGTTTTGACAGTGGAGGTGTCAGCAAGTTGTAGCATAGTACTGGTTGGTCTAATTAGTGATTGGAGACCTAAGGCTATCATTGTATCCTTTGTCATTACGCTGATTGCAACTCCTAGGTCGATTAGACTACTTGAAATAGGTTTGTTGTTTATGGTTACATTGACAATGGGGCTTCCTTGGTTGAGGTATTTACGGTTAACAATGATACCCAACATCAAGTCTACTAGTTGGCCTACCACATTTATACTTGGTGGATCTTGTTTTCTTCGCCCAGGCTTCTTTAAGAAATTTTCTTTTATAAATTTATTACATATTGGGACATCCCTTATTGCTTGTAAAATGGGAATTTGAATGCTTAAATGTTTAAATTCATTAAGTATAGCATTCTCTTCCTCTTCTTTGGTATTTTGTTTCAATTTCTCAGGGAATGGAGGGTTTCTGTTCAGTAATTGAGGTTGATCTTCTTCTTCTTGGTGGCATATCTCTATAGGTTGCTAGGGTTCTAAAGGTGTGGGTTATTCATTGTATGTATGTTCTTGATTGTTTTGTGGGTGGGAGCCCTGCAACGTCTTTCCAGATCTGAGATTGATTTCATTTAATTCTAGTGCATCCACGACATAGGTAGGAAATTGCACTACTTCATTGTTATAGGGTTGTTGATGCCCTATTCTATTGTTATTTGGGTTTGGAACTCATTGGGAAGCGATTGGAGGTGTTATGGGGGGTGGCTGGTTCTATGGAGGTGGAATTATGAGTGGTTGTTGCAATGGAGTCCTCCAATTTGCTAAATATGGATATGGATTTCCATAATTCACCTGTGGCTGAGAAAAATGTGGGGATATGGAGAATAAGGTTGGGTATAATATTGTTGTTGATACGATGTTAGGTTTTTCTGCCATTGGCTTGGAGTTTCTTGTGGTGGCCATGTAGTTGGTGCCGAAGGGATCCAATTCTATTGATTACTCCCTTGATTAAAATATGCTTGGTTGTTGGGATGGAAGGGCCTAGCAAAATTGTTCCTTCAATGGTTAACAAAACAAATTTGTTCCATAATACCTTCTGATGTGGGATCCTGTATGGACGTTGTGCATGATGGTAGAAAAGAGAATTTATCCATGGTATGATCATCGGTGCAGACCCCACATATATCTATTGCATTTAATGGGCATTGTCCATTTTCATGTTTCTTTCTACATCATGGGAAAAATACTTCTAGTGCTTGGTTGATCTCATCTTGTTACCTTTTTATTTGGAGTGCATCTAACTACATAGCGAAGGACTGGAGGATGTTTGTTTTCATATCATCTAGAAGGTTTCCTAGGTCGGAATTTGTGAGGCTTTGGCCTGAAAAGGATGTTCCTCCTTCTAATGGATGTGTATCCCGTATTCCATTTTTACCTTTTCTGGATCTAGAATAATTTTGAATATTTGCAAGATTTGATCATAGGTTTTCTGGAATTTATCCCGATCTCCTAACAAGTTCAAGAATTCTAGGTATTCCTCCTTGATTCCTCTAAGAATTACTAGTTTCAATAATTCTTGATCCATGGTACAGTGACTAGCCCATTTATAACTAAGTTGAAAGCGTTGTGCATAGTCTTCAAGGGATTCTTTTTCTCCCTGTTGCATCCTGAAAATTTCGTCTCTTGTGTCTTTTGATTTACAGTAATCCCTGTATTTTTCTAGGAAGAATTGTTTCATCTGGTCCCATGTGAAGATACTGTTTCCTTCCAGAATCATAAACCATATGAGTGATAAATCTTTTAATGTGGATGGAAAGAGTCTCAGTTTTTGTGCATCAGTGGTATAACCAAAGGACATACATACTACCTCAAATTCATATAAGAATGTGTCAGGGTCCTCTGAGGTTAGGCCATGGAATTTTGGAAGATTACTGGGATTGATATTTTTCATTCTAGCATCCCCAAGAGGTACACTAATAGGGAAAGCAAACAGTTCTCTGTGTTCATCTTGCTCCTCCGCCATAGTATTGTTTAAGCTAGAGCTAGCGAAGAAGTTATCACGGTTTGGATCGTAGTTGGAATTAGCTTCTTCATCAGAGTTGAGGAATTCAAATGGAGAGTGTTCAGAACTGCTATTGCTCATAGGGAGGTTAGGCCGAAAACGTACAAATTCATCCCTCTTTCGTCGAGGCATTCATGGTAATTTTTAAATATTTTTTTAATAAGATGTCTCCTATAGTTTAAGTACCTCCCCGGAAACAGATCCAAAAAGTGGTGGACTCTACGAATGTGTACCATATTGAGGTATATATGCCAGAATTGTACTTTAAATATCGACTAGGGAACATACAAACTTGAAGGGTACTCAACACTGTATGTGCACTATGAGATAATCTTCGTCATTCTAAGTGTCCTATGTATTCTAATGGATACTCTAAGAAACAAGGAAGTATTGTTCTATGGAAACTCGGAGGCATGAAATGACCTAAGAAAGATGGATGTAGTATTCTATAAAATGAAGGAATGAAGACATGTAAATTCTATTTTATCAAAGCAGGAAATTAAAGCATATAAATCTATTTTATCAAATCAAATGCTGAAAGCAAATAAATCCTATTTTATCAAATCAAATGATGAAAGCAGATAAATCCTATTTGATCAAATAAAGTGCCGAAACAAGATAAATCCTACTTTATCAAATCAGGAAATGAAAGCATGTAAATCTATTTTATCAAATCGGGAAATGAAAGCATGTAAATCTATTTTATCAAAACAGGAAATGAAAGCATCTAAATCTATTTTATCAAAACAGGAAATGAAAGCATGTAAATCTATTTTATGAAAGCGCATGAGAAGTTAAACTAAGAAATATAAACTTAATCTAAAAGGAGCAAAGATCCATTTATCTGTAATCACAAATCGTCATTTTCAAAGTACAAAAATATAGATCCGATCTCATTTGAAACTACTGTATAAAAAGTGGAAATGAAGGTCTAAAAATCGCTCATGTGGATGATAGCTACAAGACTACAGATAGTGTATTTCGTAACTACAAACGCAATACTAAAGAACTACGGACATAATAGCGCTTATGAAGAAACCAAAATCTGATATTTGAATGAAATGTTGAAATCAATATACACACGATTATACTATAAATAAATCATTGAATGCATGGAAAATACCTGAAATAAAATGTAGAAATAATGATCTACATATTGAGGGGGCCCTCCCCAACATGTAGCACGGGAGGAAGGGAAACTTATAAACTCGCGAAATCATAAAAACATTGGAGCTTCATTATAAATTCATAAATCCCATCATGGTTTGTAAAAACTGTAAAACTAAAATATTTGAGCTGCAAAAAATGCTAAAAGATTGTTTCTCCAAAATATGTCGCAGACCCCCTGCTACTCAGGTGTCTCTATTTATCATTACTTCTAACCTATCTTTACAATGAAAATCATGATCGTGAATAACAGGATTCTTTCCTACGAATCAGGAGAAAATGGGATCATTGTGTCTCTTGCGATCTTCAATTTGGAGCTTGGTCATTTGTTATTCTTCCAGGTCACCTGCGCCCTGTCCACACATGTCTTCATTCATATGATTAGTAAATAAATGCGCTAAAAATAAGAAAAGATAATCACTAAATTAAGTCATTTAATCATCAACCAAAATGAATCCTCCCCTACAGAAAAAGGTGTTTTCTTATCCTTTCTTCGCTTATGTGTGGCATAAACGGAGTCTATGGAGTACCTATATCCTGGGCTCATCACCATGAGTGCTGAATGGTTTGATATTCTTGTAGCTCTGTGGTTGAGCTAACTGGCTTAGCATCATCCTCCCTATTTTTGCTTGCATGCTTGTTAAACCCAACTGTATGTTGGCTTAGAATTAGTGTGAATCCTTGACTGTGAAGAGAGCCTATTTAGCCCTCCTTAGTGGATACACAGCCCATCTTGGTTGTGGTCTCTCAGCTGAAAGAGTATAGGCTATAAAAATACCTATGGTTGGGTGGAATGTTTCTCTCACTTAGCCAGTTCCTTGGACAACTTCAGTTTAAAGATAAGTGCACATTGTGGTGTTAAATGATTCTAATTCCCTATGTGATGTCTACTTGTTATATTCAATTTTATTGAATGAATGATTACATGAAAATGATCAAGAGGAATATTATGTATGATCCTGAGTACGAGGCAGAGGCATGTTTGATTGTTTCATCATTTGCTTGAGCTTAATGTGCTACTAACCTTGCATGTTGTAGATGCATTGATTAGATTTAGTTTAATTATATGTGTTTTGTTATGCATTGCATACAATTTTAGATGGATAACATGGCATCACTTGGACTTGGGGAAGGAATTAGATAGACCCTATTGTGTTTCATGATCCTCTGTGGGTCAAGTGAAGGGAGAAGCCATGGTAGAGGGAAAGAAGAGCTCCTTGCAGAAGGGTAAAGAAGCATTGAGGGAGTTTGAGCTATGATTCAGTTGGAAAATTGACAAGGCCGGAGGCCTCAGATGTATTAGGGGATTATACCAGTGCATAGAGCTCTCCAAGATCTTTCAAACGGTACCGTATTTTCCAAATTTGGCATAAGGATGAAGAATTTATCACCCTGGAAATTTTCCAAAAGCAGGGGTAGGTGGTTCTGACTTCCGAGTTCTGCATGCAGATTGCAGGTTGTAGAGGTCGGAGGACCAATCTTCGCAATTGCGTGGTTAGACTTCAGAATTTTTGAATCCGCAAGGCGGATTGCGGATTATGGAAGTCAAAAGGGATATTTCTACGTGGTTTGTGTGTTGGAATTCCAACTTTCCGAATCCGCAAGGTGGTTTGCGGATTGCAGAAGTCGGAAGGTGATTTTACCTCGGGTTGCGAAATAAGGTTTCCAATTTCCGGATTCCGCAACACTTGTTGCACCATATTTGCATCTATTGTGGTCGGCATATTTTTTCATTTTTTCAATTGTGTTTAATTCCACCATCATTCTCATTTGGCACTAACCTTTCACCATTGATGATTAAAACAACCCCCTAAGTTAGTCCCTTCCATCGATTCCACTATGGGAAGGGAACATGACACTAAAAATGGGCTTCTAGCCCCATGATCATTTTTCAAATACATAACAAGCAAAATAAATACATGTGCAGATGTATAATTCAAATAAACAGAGTGGAATAAAAATTCTACTACACATCTAGCATGCATTAAACATATTCATAATAGCCATTAAATAAAGACATTCCATAATCAATACAAGGAAATACTTATCTTGGTATGAAGATGTGTCAAGCAACTGGCTATGCAACTGCAATGCTCCACCCAACTGTAGGCCATTTGTGCTCATCAATCTCTCAACACGACTGCCACCCCTAAGTTGGGAATGATTTCCACAAGGAAAAAGGGAGCCTAAAACTCGTGCACAACCAAATGAACACAAAATATCATCCAAGCCATGCCCAAACTAGGTTTATCAGGATGCCAAGGTAGTAGAAGGGAAGAATTGCTAAAATAGTGAGCTCATCCATAGAGTTATTGATACCTCTACAAGATATAGCTAGCTTGGAACCCATAATACCTACACACCCAACACAAGGAAATATTCCCTTCACTGCTACATAGTCCCTGAGGCCATACCTTCCATCCTAGTGCTCTTCAGGGTGTGCATAGAAAAGTATCCAGAGCCCTTTGATCTTTGGTGAGGTTACACTCTTCACTAGGTTTATCAAGCCAATTCTACTCCTCTTCTACTCCTAGTTTCTTATACACAGTTCAATCCAAAAAAGGGGATAGACATAACCCAATTCACAACTATCTCCACACACACACATCAAATACCAAAGTTGGGAATCAAAAAATGATTTCAATTTTCGGATGCACAAAACAAGATGTCCATGGATTTCTCAAATCATGGTGCCCAAAAACAAGTTGTGAGGAGGGGAAATCGACCACAGGGAAGAAAACGATTTCTTCCACGGGTATATGAGCATTCAAATGGCCAAAAACAACCTCTATGGAACCCCAAATCGAACTCCCTTCCTCCCAGCTATTATGCAACACCAAAAACACCCTTTTCCCAGCTAGAAATCAAGGAAACACAAGAAAAATGTGAAGAAAAAATACCCCTTTTCATGCCCAAGAAGGAAACCACGATTTTTACAAGATGGTGGCTTGCCCATACACGAAATTTGGACAACAATCCCTCTCCATTTCCCCAAATAATAACTACCCCAACTACCTATTGGAATAATTAAATGATTTGGTGCATAATCCAAAATGGGTAGTTAATGGTTTATGGGTTCCCTCATTGACACTTGGATTGACACTATCGGTGCAAGGGTTTGAATATTTTGGCTTGACACTAGGTATTTTAGGTTAGTTATGAATAGATATATTTTTTTGGTAGTGCATCACTGCCTACATATTGCTGGTCAACACAAGTAAACAAATAATGCAGTGAAATATTATTAGATATATGTTTTTCAGTAACATAAGCACATGGTGTTGTCCAACATGAAATATTACAATGAAACATTTAGATGACACAATTCACTAAAATTATCTTTAAAATGAAACAATGAAACATTTAGGTGGCACAATTCACTAAAATTATCTTTATAATGAAACATTTTTGTTGCACAAGAATGAAACATTTAGATGACACAATTCACCAAAATTATCTTTACAGTGAAACATTTAGGTGACACAATTCAGTAAAATTATCTTTACAATGAAACATTTATGTGGCACAAGTCACTAAAATTATCTTTACAATGAAACATTTATGTGGCACAAGTCACTAAAATTATCTTTATAATGAAACATTTCAGTTGCACAAGTTACTAAAATTATTTGCCGAAATCACACATAGATTCATAAAGCCATGCTAATATTAATTTTTTTTTTCATTGGTTAATATTACAATCATTTGAGACATCTCTTCCATCGAACCAATGTTTTTAAGTCAATTGAAAAACTTTATACAATGGCTATACATCAATGACATGCATTTTATTATTGGAGTAAGCTAGTCATATATAAAATTGACCCTCCTTTGGGCCACAAATTTGATAAGAATTTGGAAAAAAAATTCAAGCATCAATGAATTTATATCACAATCCAAAATCCATGCAAGGTGGAAAAATTCTTTTAAGTGCTTTTCTCAATTTTGAATTGAATCAGATTGCTAAAAATTTGATAAAAGTTCTATATCAACGGGAAATATAAGTTTTTGTCTCATGGTAGATGGAAATTTTATACAAAATTAGATGTCGTTTATGATTAATATACTTTAATTTATTGATATGACAATGATATGAATATGATGTTTTAATTTATTAATATGACAATTATAGGAATTTGATGCTTTAATTTATTAATATGACAATTATAGGAATTTGATACTTTAATTTATTAATATGACAATTATAGGAATTTGATGCTAGATTGAGGGGAAAACCAGCCTCTTTCATTGGTTCCACAACCCAAGTCCTGTATGGAACTACAACAAAATAATTTGTCTCTAAGGGGTCAAAGAGGATTATTGCAATAAATAAAACTTTAGGTTCTCTCAATTGGTCATTAGCTATACATAAGATCTCCCCTTCGAAGTTGGATGTTTTCCTCACAAAAACATGATAGTTTCAGATTTAAGAAAGGGTGGTTGTTAGACAAAATATCATGTAATGCACAAAGAGTGGAAATCCCTAAGCTCTCACCTGCAATCACTATGAAAACATTAATGTTGAAATGAACAATGATTTGTCCACCAACCAAAATAACCATGTTGGGTTGAATACCCAAACTTAAATTACTTTTTAACTCTATGGGCTGGTGCAAGCTAATGCTGGCCACTCATGACGCGTTAGTCGCAATGGACTTCTGGAAAAACAGAAATCCGAACGTCAAAAAGCAATATTAGAACTACCTACACAACTTTTTGGAATATGGCGCAAGAAGATCAAACGTAGAAAATCCGATTACCTTCCGGAATATATAAATATTATTTACGGAAATTAAGTATAACTCCCAAAAAATGGGGTTCTCCTAAGGTTGGTATGTTATTTTTTTAAGAAAATATTATGAATATGTTTGCGTTAGCCCTCTGGTTCGGTATTCAAATGGTGGATTTTTGTTAAAAAAATTATATACAGTCGTAGATAACAAGCTGTTCTAGTGCGGCGTTATTTTTCCATATTTATTTATGTTAATTTTAATTTTTTTTAATTAAGGAAGTCAGCCCATCCCTAAAATGGTTAGGTCGAGCATTAGCCCTTGATATCATGGTCTTAACCTAATAAATCAACAATTTTTTTTTTAGGATGTATGTTTTTGTGTGTACTTGAGTGGGTTCTTTTCCGTTTTCAAAATAGGTGAGCCAATAAAAAGTTATAGACGGAAGAAATAACCTACTCTTTGTGTAAGATTGATGTTAGTGCAATTGAAATTAACTAAAAAATAGGAACAAATAATAAGTTAAAAAAAATTACATATTCGGAATCTGCCCACATAGTTCTACAAGTGTGTGCAATTTCATTAGCAATGGACAAGTGTAGCATACGCAGAATCATGCTTGAAATAGAAGAAGTTATAGAATATGATGTATTTTGTTACAAGATGTATTTTTTTATATTATTATATGTATTTTGGCAACCCGAACCTACAACCATAGCAGCCAAGTCATCCACCATGTTGGTGGGAAACGAATTACCCACCAAAATTCAAAAACTAAACTTGCGCATGCACGTGTATTTAAAAAGTGCGTACGCACAAAATGGTGCGCATGTGTCCAAACACACGTACGCATCCAAATGCGCGCATGGGAAAAATGGCGCGTGCGCATTGTTTTTACTAAAGTTTTAAACTTTCCATAGTGATTAAATAATTTTATAAAATATATATTTTTTAATAATTAATAATGTTTTAAATTGAATTAAATTAAATTTATATGATGAGGAGGAGGAGGAGGATGGGGATGATGACGATGATGTTGATGATGATGATGGGGATGATGACGATGATGTTGATGTTGATGATAGGGATGATGACGATGATGTTGATGATGATGATGAGGATGATGGGGATAACGATGATGATGTTGATGACGAGAATGAGGATGATGATGCTGATGATGACGAAGATGATTATGACGATGACGATGGAGATGATGATGATGACGTGGATGATGACGAGGACGAGGACGATGATGATGAGGATGATGATGATGATCATATTCATCATCATCAGCATCATCATCTTCATCTTCGTACTCATCTTCATCATCATCTTCGTCATCATCATCATTATCAATGATGATGATGATGAAGATGATGATGATGTTGACGATGATGATGACGATTGAAGATGATGATGTTGACGATGACGATGACGACTGATAATGATGATGATGAAGAAGAAGATGATGATGATGATGATGATGATGATGATAATGACAATGATGATGATGTTGATGATGATGAGGAACAGGGTAATGACGACGATGATGATGATGGAGATGATGATGATGATGATGATGACGATGATGATGATATTGACGATGAAGATGATGATGATGTTAATGATGAAGACGATGACCAAGATGATGATGATGATGATGACGGGGATGAGGATGAGGATGAGGATGAGGATGAGGATGATGATGATGACGATGATGATGATTCTGATGATGAAGATGATGACCAAGATGGTGATGATGATGATCATGGCAATGATGATGATCACCATCATCATATTCGTCATCATCAACACCATCATCTTGATCTTCGTACTCACCTGCATCACCATCCATCATCTTCATCATCATCATCATTGATAATGATGATGATGACAAAGATGATGATGATGATGTCATCATTGATAATGATGATGATGATGTCATCATTGATAATGATGATGATGACGACGATGATGGATGATGATGAAGATGATGGCCAAGATGATGATGGTGATGATGATGAGGATGGGGATGATGACGAGGAAGTGGGGGATAACGATGATGATGACTATGGAAACGATGATGATGACGTGGATGATGAGGATGACGAGGATGATGATGACGAAGATGATTATGATGATGATGAGGAGGAGGAGGAGGATGATGAGGATGATGATGGTGATCATATTCGTCATCATCAACATCATCATCTTCATCATAGTACTCATCTGCATCATCATCCATCATTAATGATGATTATGACGAAGATGATGATCATGATGACGAAGATGATGATGATCATGATGACGAAGATGATGGATGATGATGAAGATGATCATGATGACGTTGATGATGATGATGATGATGAATATGATGGCCAAGATGATGATGGTGATGATGATGAGGATGGGGATGATGACGAGGAAGTGGGGGATAACGATGATGATGACTATGGAAATGATGATGATGACGTGGATGATGATGATGACAAGGATGATGATGATGAGGATGATGATGACGAAGATGATTATGATGATGAGGAGGAGGAGGAGGAGGAGGATGAGGATGATGATGGTGATCATATTCGTCATCATCAACATCATCATCTTCATCTTCGTACTCATCTGCATCATCATCCATCATTAATGATGATGATGACGAAGATGATGATGATGATGACGAAGATGATGATGATGATGATGACGAAGATGATGGATGATGATGAAGATGATGATGATGACGTTGATGATAATGAAGATGATGGCCAAGATGATGATGGTGATGATGACGAGGAAGTGGGGGATAACGATGATGATGACTATGGAAACGATGATGATGACGTGGATGATGACGATGATGAGGATGATGACAATGAGGATGATGATGACGAAGATGATTATGATGATGATGAGGAGGAGGAGGATGATGAGGATGATGATGGTGATCATATTCGTCGTCATCAACATCATCATCTTCATCTTCCTACTCATCTGCATCATCATCCATCCTTAATGATGATGATGATGAAGATGATGATGATGATGACGAAGATGATGGATGATGATGATGATGATGATGATGAAGATGATGATGATGACGTTGATGATGATGATGATGATGAATATGATGGCTATGATGATGATGGTGATGATGATGAGGATGGGGATGATGACGGGGAAGTGGGGGATAACGATGATGATGACTAAGGAAATGATGATGATGACGTGGATGATGACGATGATGAGGATGATGATGACAAAGATGATGATGACGAAGATGAGTATGATGAGGAGGAGGAGGAGGAGGAGGATGAGGATGACGATGGTGATCATATTCGTCATCATCAACATCATGATCTTCATATTCATACTCATCTGCATCATCATCCTTCATTAATGATGATGATGACGAAGATGATGATGATGATGTCATCATTGATAATGCTGATGATGATGAAGATGATCATGATCATGATGATGAAGATGATGGATGGTGATGAGGGTGATGATGATGACGTTGATGATGATGATGATGATGAAGATGATGTCCAAGATGATGATGGTGATGATGATGAGGATGGGGATGATGACGAGGAAGTGGGGGATAACGATGATGATGACTATGGAAACGATGATGATGACGTGGATGATGATGATCACGAGGATGATGATGATGAGGATGATGATGGTGATCATATTCGTCTTCATCAACATCATCTTCATCTTCGTACTCATCTGCATCATCATCCATCATCTTCATCATCATCATCATTGATAATGATGATGATGACGAAGATGATGATAATGATGAAGATGATGAATAAGATGATGGATGATGATGATGCCGATGATGACGATGTTGATGATGAAGATGATGATGAAGATGATGACCAAGATGATGTCAAGGAGGAGGAGGATGATGATGATGATGATGATGAGGAAGTGGGTGATAACGATGATGATGATGACGACGAGGATGATGACGATGACGAGGACGATGATGATGAGGATGATGATGATGATGTTCACAATGATGAAGATGATTATGATGATGATGAGGAGGAGGAGGAGGAGGAGGAGGCTCCTTGTAGAGGGATAGTGTCATGGATTCTATGTGTTATTGATGACGTGTGAGGTCTAGAATTTTCAATTAAGGCCCAGGTGGAGTTCAATTGAGCTCAATATGTTTCAATAAGATCTCAAGGAACCGGTTTTGATTCTTCGATGATGTTCAATGCTTTTCAACATATCCACGGTCTTGCATGGTAGGCTGAGGATGCATTCATGGCATTCGATCTTTACAAAAGATGTGTTTTGTCAAAATGAAATTCAATTTGCCTCTTTGATGAATCCTCCTCTACAAGACTTCATTTATTACATGAATGTCACAGACTCACAGAAACTCTAAACAACACTCAATGGCATGCAACTATAACCACAAACCAAGCAGAGGTTGATTTTATGCATTGATATAGAGAGGTGGTAGTAGGCAGACTATATGGAGAAACAATGAGTTAGAAAAAACATTTGGACCAAAGTACCACAATGCTTATTAATAAAATTAAAAAAAACAAGTTTTGGCTCAGGAATTGTGGTTTATCACCACATTTCTCTTTGACACTCGCCATCAAAATACGTATAAAAATAACACGTCTTTAAATCGTCTTCGTTTTAAATCCTCATCGCATAGTAATAAATAAGGATTATTATGCATGCACATCCTCACCTTACAATGTCCATTGGGTCCAGGTGCATAGAAAACCATAAATTATCAAATGTGTCAAAGAGTAAGCCTTTCTAATAAAAATTAAGACCCACCCTTCAAACTTAATCACCGAGTCCAATTTATGCAAATATTTTCGAAGTGGGGGGAAGGTTTGGCATTAAATGGTGTAAACGTTGGGGAATAAATGGTTTATATGTTGTACAAGGGCGCGTGCAACAGTTTGGGTGCGTGTGCAGGTTTGGGCACATGCACGTGTTTTAACACGCGTGCGCGGCCCTATTACTAGTTAAAAAAAGACAGAGCTCTCTTTTTCGCGGGAATTCTACCAAAATCACGGGTTTCACTTCTTCCGCGGCTTTCAAGCTCTCACAGGTTGCTCATTGGCTCTCACAGGTTGATCTATTGGACACAAAATCACCCTTGGAATCTATCAAACATCTTCAGTGTTCTTGGAATCTAGTGGATTCATTCAAGCTACCATTTTCCATTGCAAGTGGAGATCATTTCTATAGAGGTATGGTGAATTGTAAATGAGTCTTTTCATTCACAAGATTTGAGATGAGCCCATGCCTTTTTGTTTTTGTCATATTCCCACAACAATATCCATGCATAGACAAAAATGAATTTGACAAAAAGATTTCCCAAGTTCACATCTAAAAAAACTCATATGAACACTAGACAAGATGAAGTATGCAACCTCCTCATTGTGTAATTAGTTCCCAAGTTAATTTTGTTCTTTTCACCTCATATTATTCTAGCAAAAAAAACCACACACTCACTAAACATAACTAAAAATATCACTTCAACTCATCCACAAAACCTCAACTCTCTCATCTCTTATTCAATACCATTGTATGGAATGAGAATATCTGTAAGTATATGCACCTTTCCTTTCTCTATGAATCCAAATATGATAATTTTCATCCATATTTACCATCCTTACAATATCCCATCACCTCTAACAATGATTTTTTTCCAAAAACCAAGACTTCCCCACTTCATGCTCTATTCAACATGATGATTATTGGTATAGTCCCTAGTTCCCCACTCTCCAACACCTCCCCACCCTAGATATTGCACATTGAAATGTCAAATTATATTTCTCCTAATCACCGTTCCCAAGACCATGATCTTTGTTAGAAACCTTTGCATCCTCCTAAAGGTTTTGCACAAAACAAGGTATACATTCATTCTATTGTGATACATTGTTGAATTCAACCATGGGTATTTTAAACTCAAAACCACATTCCATCATCTCAAGGTTTATAGATCTAAGGAAATAGTTTTTTGTTGTTTCTTCAACTCCTTAATGTTTTATATAACCTAGTAATTTATGATGGTAAAGGACATTGCCTCAAATGGAAGGATATACCATTCCACTAGGAAGACAAAGCAATCAAACTACGTGCAAAGTCCTAGAATTGATAACATTAAGGGAGAAAGCAAAAAATGCAATTAATTAAGGTTACCTTATTTGATGTAGAAAAACTATCAAACTATTCCCAAGGCATCTCTAGCCATCTCTGTTGTAGGGTGTTACTACCATAATTTTTATGAATTCATGGCCAGGAAAGACACTAGTTTCTCCTCTCTACACTTGACCAAACATCATCTATATTGATTGGAATTGTAAGGGATAATGATGTTTATTCGAACACAAATAAACCAACATAGTCTGTAGTTGTATATGTTAATTTGTAAAGTGGTAAGCTATGTTGGAATGTGTCAGGTTCATTGTATAATGGCACTAATATCTTATTTGTTGTTTCTTTTGCAGGGGTAGACCTGATAGTTGTGTTAAAGAGACTTTTGGAGATGGGAAACTCACAAAATGCAAAAAAAAAATAGAAGGAATCTGACCATTGAAAAGGTCAATGAATTAAGAGAAAAGGACAGGTTGGGAATGGAAAGATTGAGACATGGTCCTATCATTTCCCCAGATCCTGCCACTAATCCTAACACAGTTGTTGACATGACAACCTCTTGTTCAGAACCACGGGTAAATCAGTCGCGTTCAACAGACCCAACTCAAATTCCAACATCAACACAATCTCCAACCAACAATCCATCAACGAGTCATTCTGAAGTTCCTCACGACACAAGAATTTTGGGAGATGCTGCATGTGTAGAAATGGACATACAAGCCTTGCTTAATTTTGAATCTCCCCAAGAAGACCACAACCCTGTCGACCACACTCCCATTATGTCCCAATCTATGAACGAAGCACCACAACAAACAAGCTCCGGTATTCATGTCTCATGTCCAACCTCCCTACCTCGACTGTCCAGTGCAAGAAGAAGAACTCCTAGATGTATTCATGTGGATGAGAGTGCTATGTCGAGGCGTGAAGTCAAGTTGCCAAAACGCACTATCGAATGGCAATGCAACAAAATTGTGAAAGAATATTTTGAATCCAAAGGTGATGCAGTTAAATGTCAATTATTGCTATGTTTGTTAAAGTCACGTTTTTAAGCTGTTGTTAGGAGAATTTTGGGAATAAAGATGGTTAAAAGTTCATAGGCCAACAATCATATTGTTAGAAATCTCTAATCTGCATTTAATGCGATTGGGAAGAAGTCTCGTACGAAAATATTTGTGCAGCTCATCGTGTTTTAGCGGAATCAGTTGTAAGCAAGTCCACAAGGCAATGTTGCCTGCTATCACACACTTCTCACATACTCAAATTAAGTAGAAAAGCTATTAAAAAGTACTCTCTTATAAGAGAAAATATTGACACTCCGGGTGGAAACGGTTGTTGGGATTTTGTTGGTAGGTTGCCTCATGCAGATAGGAAGCTAATTGATGTTTTTAAGGAGTTAGTACAAAATTTTTGGCATGATCATACTAGACCTTCATCAAACCAAAGAGACATGCTAAAACTGAAAAAAGGTTCTACTGAACGTGAGCCCCATGTTAAACACTTCCTTGACACCACACAGACTGAACTCTATGAGAGATTCAGGAACGAGCGCACACAATTGAACCTTGGCCAAAGGTCCTTTGAGAAATGCAAACCATGGTACATTCGTATATGCATTGATCGGAACACTTGTTGTTGTAGATACCACGTAGAATATGAATATTATTATGACACATATAAACATATATTTTGTGATTTGCATACTAACATTGTGCAGGGCTACAATGAATCCATACTACCACCGAATGCATCAAGAGACTTTATCCACAACATCATGTGTCCAAGGCCCGAAGGAAAAAAGTATTATCAAAAATCGTGTCTATATGGGACATGTTCTATGTGCAGTGGGTTTTCTCTTTTGAACCGTTGCATTCATGAAAGCAAGGACACCGAATTTGGCATGATGGGTGTGGAGATGCAGAGCTTCAAGTACGTGACCTATCAATTAGACAATGTCAGAGAATGTAAAAAGATTGCATTGGTAAAGTCACAGGTACAAATGAATATTGCATATTTTTCATATTACACGTTCAATTTATGGCATATACATTTTTCCAAAGGCCACATTGTAATATTTCCCTTGTTTCCATGGTAACAGGTACCAGTATGTGACTTCTTGATGGAGTTCTACGAGAAAACCGAGCAGTATGTTCAACATGTGCATGTAGCGCGATGGCAAGATGAGCAGTACAGAAAATGTAGGGACACATTTCCCGTTGGAACCATAGTGTCAATTCTGGATTTTGCAGAAAATTACACCCTTCAGCCACAAAATGAAATCCAGAGTCAATACTACCATTCAGACCAAGTCAGCATCATGGTACATATTATTTATAAGCATGGGCCAGAGAGCAGTAATGACAAGAGGATAATACTGAAGGAGACAAACTTTTACATAAGTGATGATAGAACCCATGATCTGCATTATGTGGAACATTGTTTTCGAATTTTCTATGATCAGTTGAAGGAGAGAGATATACAGATGGATCGGCATTGGATATGGTCGGATGGTTGTGCGGGCCAGTTCAAAAATGCTCGAGTATTCCAATGGATGAGTACTCTGCATAAGACTTGCAATGTGTCACATATCTGGAACTATTTTGAGACCGGGCATGATGGGGCCGGTGCATGCATCAAGACCACACTACGAAGGGAAGAGATGAGGTTTGACAGGGAACCTCATATCCGAGATGCAGAATCCATAGTTCAATGGTGCTCCGCAACAATGTCAAAAAGAGCAAGAGATCAACAAACATCATCGGTGGCAGGACGTGTGGCGAGAAATTTTTGGCTAGTGGTTGACATAGATCGATCGTGTTCCTATAGTTGTGGCACAGTACAAGGAACATGTGGATTTCAATAAGTTCGAAGCTCAAACAACCACTTATTTGAAATATGGACGCGAAAGCTTGCATGCTTTTGCAACCCTTGCAGCACCGGCGAATGGTATGAATGTGAATGCATGGACTGGGTTGAAGAATGGGATCGTGTGTCACTTGCAGTAGACCAATGTGCAGTTGTTGAAACAACCCAGTTAGAGGAGGGCCAATCAACAATTTCTATAGACTATGACCATATCCCAGATCTTGTACAACCAGGACACATATACGCAGTTGTTGCACCAAAGACAATGAATGGGGCATGGATTATTGGTTGGCACGTTGCATCCAAGGTAAGCAAACCCTCTACGGATCATTAATCGACGATGAAGGAATTGAATTTCCTACTGGCTCAACGGTGGTTAAGGGGGAATATCTTACACTAGATGGGAAGTCAAGAAATATTAGTGGGCATGTATTCATGGATTACAGACTAGGTTCAATGGTGTATCACTTCACAAACTTGATCATTGGCACAAACATCCTTCTTCAAACAATGTCAAGGAAGAGCTCAACCAAGGTACGCTACGACCTGCCTCATTCATGGCACGAGAGATTGATGGAGACAATTAGCAACAGAGAGGATCCAGATGGATTTATTGAATGAGGCCAGTCAACTTTACATAAGAGAAAGAATTGCATCAAAGAATGTTATGTTCTACATCGAGGTATGTGTAGTTTTATGTTATTTCGTTGGTACATGCATTTTTTGTTGATCCATACATACATACATACATGTCTTTGCCTATGTTTTTTATTTTTCCTATATGTATTAAACTGTTCCATGCTTCTCTTTTATGTTGAATAAAATGGTGATGTGATTTGGATCAAATTTGAGTAAATTGAGTTAGTATTTTCTTAAATATATCTATTTATGTTTGTAGCATTTGAAGATAGTGGTTTTGATAGGTTCGCAAGATTAGAATTACTTAGGTTTTAGGAAATTTTTTGAAGTACATAGTGTATTACAATGGTCTTGAAAATTTAACTTGGTAGATGAAACCTTCTAGGAATCCATGTATGGATAGAAGGGTCTTCCACTTGGGGTAGGGAGTTATCATAAGGTTTCAAGGGTGGTATTTTTTAGATCTATACTTGAGAGGGACTTGTCATCATCATAGATAACCACTTTGAGGGACTTGTCATCATCATCACCAACATCATCTCTAGGATCCTCATCAACATCTCCATCATCATCATCTTCTTCATCATCACCATCACCATCACCACCATCGTCAACGTCTTCATCATCGCCACCATCGTCAACGTCTTCATCATTGCCACCATCTTCACCATCATCATTAACTCTAACCCTAATTCAATTTCCTTCTATAACTCTAGCCCCAACCCTCACCCAAACCTAGCACTAATCCATCTTCTTCATAATCGCCATCACCATCACCATCACCATTGCAAAGTTGGCCCCCATGTGCAAAAATTTCACACTCCCTCATTGAGCAAAACCCTAGTTTCCAAGATGGACGTACAAGATGGCACTGGGGCCACGGGACTAGAGGATAGGGGCACCCCTGGCACTATCCCAGCGTCCTGAATCCAACGGAGTCGATGGTTCGTCGATCGGATCCATGGTCGTCATTCTATGGCTCGTTCTGTCTCGCATCCAAAAGGCCTTCAAGGACACCTGTTGGATACCTGCCGGGGGCATAGAAGTCCAACCGTGCAGCAAAACCAAGCTTCGGGGAGTCCTTTAGGTGTGTCTAGGTACGTTTCGACTGGGAACACTGGCCGTAAGTGCCCGGTGGATGATTTTGTAGAGTTGACCCCTGTGTGCAAAAATTGCACACTCGCTCACTGAGCAAAACCCTAGTTTCCAAGATGTACGTTCAAGATGGCACCGGGGAAAAAAGACCTGAGGAGAGGGGTGCCCCAAGCACTATCCCGGCATCCTGAATCCAACAGAATCGATGGTTCATCGATCGGAGCCACGGTCATGATTCTATAACTCATTCTGTCTCACATCCAAAAGGCCTTCAAGGACACCTGCTGGATACCTGCCGGGGGCATAGAAGTCCAACCGTGCAGCAAAACTGGGTTCTAGGGAGTCGTGTAGATGTGTCTAGGTATGCTCCAGTTGAGAACGCTAGCCATAAGTACCCGCTAGATGATTTTCCAAAGTTGACCCCAATGCGAGGGCCATCCAAATTTGCTCAAGGGGGCCATTTCTTGTTCGGAGGCCCCCGAGCGTGAATGGCCACTGTGGACAGGTCCACTGTGGCCATGTGGACCTGTGGGGTCCGATGGAATCCAAGTCCACTCGCCGGTTTGGGTTCCGTGGCCCCAAGGAAAATCCTCCAGGTGTCCCTGAACGACCCCAAGGTGCCCGACTAGAATGCCCATGGCACCCGGACCGTGGCTCGGTTCGCGAATCCATCAAATCCAGCACGTCTGAGATGGAGGGTTTCAGCTAGGGGAGCCCCCATAGCATCCACCAAAGACCCAGAAGCGGTGCCAACGAGCCATCTCCGGAGCTAGGGTTTTGCTCAGTGATGGCCATTCCAGATTCGCTCAAGGGGGCCATTTCTCGTCCGGATTCCCCTGGTCATGCGTTGCCACCGTGGACATGTCCACAATGGCCACGTGGACCTGTGGGGGCCAACGGAATCCAAGTCCGCATGGCCCCAAGGCAAATCCTCCAGGTGTCCCTGAACGACCCAGGGGTGCCTGACTAGAATGCTCGTGGCACCCAGACCATGGCTCGGTTCATGAATCCATCAACTCTGGCGGGTCCAGGATGGCGGGTTTCAGCTAGGGGACCCCCCACAGCATTCCCCAAAGACCTGAAAGCAGTGCCAATGAGCCATCTCCGGAGATAGGGTTTTGCTCAATGATGGCCATTCCAAATTTGCTCAAGGGGGCCATTTCTTGTCCAGATGCCCCCGAGCGTGTGTGGCCACCGTGGACAGGTCCACAATGGCCACATGGACTTGTGGGGGCCGATGGAATCCAAGTCCACTCGCTGGTTTGGGTTTCATGGCCCCGAGGCAAATCCTCTAAGTGTCCCTGAATGGCCCTCGGGTGCTCGAATAGAATGCCCATAGCACCCAGACCGTGGCTCGGTTTGTGAATCCGTCGACCTCACATTGGGGTCAACTTTGGAAAATCATCCAGTGGGTGCTTATGGCTAGTGTTCCCAACCGAAAACTACCTAGACACACCTACACGACTCCCCGGAACCCGGTTTTGCTGCACGGTTGGACTTCTATGCCCCCGGTAGGTATCCAGCAGGTGTCCCTGAAGGCCTTTTGGATGCGAGACAAAACGAGCCAAAGAATGACGACCATGGCTTTGATCGATGAACCATCAAATCGATTGGATTCAGCACGCCAGGATAGTGGTAGGGGTGCTTCTCCCCTCCGGCCCGGTGGCCCTACCCTCATCTTGAACGTCCATCTTGGAAACTAGGGTTTTGCTCAGTGAGGGAGTTTGCAATTTTTGCACATGGGGGTAAAATCTGGAAAATATTCCATCGAGCACTTGTGGCTAGTGTTCCCAGCCGAAACCTTCCTAGACATACCTGTAGGACTCCCCAGAACCTGGTTTTGTTGCACGCTTGGAGTTCTACGCCCTCGGCAGGTATCCAATAGGTGTCCCTGAAGGCCTTCTGGCAACGAGATGGGACGAGCCATAGAATGAAGACCGTGGCTTGGATTAATGACCCATCAAATCCATTGGATTCATCATGCTGGGATAGTGCTAGGGGTGCCCCTCCCCTCTGGCCCGGTGGCCCCGTCCTCATCTTCTACGTCCATCTTGGAAACTAGGGTTTTGCTTAGTGAGGGAGTGTGCAATTTTTGCACATGGGGGTCAACTTTGGAAAATAGTCCAGCGGGTACTTATGGCTAGCATTCCCAACTAGAACCTGCCTAGACACACCTACACGACTCCCCAAAACCCGTTTTTGCTGCACGGGTGGACTTCTATGCCCCCGACAGGTATCGGGCAGGTGTCCCTGAAGGCCTTTTGGATGCGAGACGGAACAAGCCATAGAATGACGACCATGGCTCTGATCGAAAAACCATCGACTCCGTTGGATTCAGCACACCAAGATAGTGCTAGGGGTGCCCCTCCGCTCTAGCCCGGTGGTGCCACCCTCATCTTGTATGTCCATCTTGGAAACTAGGGTTTTGCTCAGTGAGGGAGTGTGCAATTTTTGCACACGGGGGTCAAATCTGGAAATCACCCACCAGGCACTTGTGGCTAGCGTTCCTAGTCAGAACCTACCTAGACACACCTGTAGGACTCCCCGGAGCCCAGTTTTGCTGCACGGTTGGACTTCTATGCCCCCAACATGTATCCAGCAGGTGTCCTTGAAGGCCTTTTGGATGCGAGATAGAACAAGCCATAGAATGACGACCTTGGCGCCGATTGACGAACCGTCGACTCCGTTGGATTCAGGACAATGGGATTGTGCTAGGGGTGCCCCTCTCCTCTAGTCTCGTGGCCCCGGTGCCATCTTGTACGTCCATCTTGGAAACTAGGGTTTTGCTCAGTGAGGGAGTGTGCAATTTTTGCACACAGGGGTCAACTCTGCAAAATCGTCCGTCAGGCACTTATGATGATGATGATGGTGATGGTGATGGTGATGGTGATGTTGATGGTGATGGTGATGGTGATGAAGATGATGATGATGGAGAAGATGATGATGATGGAGATGTTGATGAGGAACCTAGAGTTAGAGTTAGAGTTAGAGTTGGAGTTAGGGTTAGAGTTAGAGTTAATGATGATGATGGATATGGTGGTGATGATGAAGATGTTGATGATGATGGTGATGGTGACGGTGATGGTGATGGTGATGGTGATGGTGAGGATGAAGAAGATGGCTTAGTGCTAGGGTTTGGGTGAGGGTTAGGGCTAGAGTTATAGAAGTAAATTGAATTAGGGTTAGAGTTAGAGTGAATGATGATGATGAAGATGGTGGTGATGATGAAGACGTTGACGGTGGCGTGTGATGAACCTGCAATAATTAATTAATGCAAATACACGAGATATAAAAAATAATAGAACTTAGAATCACTTTTATATTGATCATGGACCACTTCGAGGGGGAAACCTCCTTTGAGCAAGCTCAATACAATTAACTTCACCATGCCTTCATAGGCCTCAACACACACTTATATACTAAGTCTAGGTGCCAATACCATGGGTCAATACTATGTGTCAATACAAACCATGGGCTAAGTCTAGGCACCAATACTATGAGTCAAAACCATGGGACATATAATACTATGGGACGACTTACAAAGCATATGCGTCCAATACTATGGGTCAATACTATGGGCTAATATAAACTATGGATCAACAAATACTACGGGACAACTTACAAAGCATATGCATCCAACAACAATATACTAACAAAGTAAAGACATGGGTTCCTAACATCCCCTCTCCCTTAGAAAAATCTTTGTCCTCAAAGCTTTAGATGTGGAAATTGATGCAGAATCTGAAGGAGTGGGTCCCCTGTAGCATCCTCGGGTTGCATTCCGAGCCACTGGTGCCTTTGGAGTTTCAGGGAGGATTCCATGGAAGGTTGTAGATGAATAAGAACCATATTAGCGATGTGAAAAGTGCGCTCAGAACGGTGCTGATTGGCTTGTTGTTTCAGTCGAATTCTTGCCATGTGAAAATTGTCCTGCAGAATGAGAAGAAGTTGATCACGGTTTCGAAGAATTGAGTCAATTTCCTAAACTGGGGAGCTGCTAAAGGTGTATGGAAGAAGAATTGGTGGTGCCTATCCAGAGACTGCTTCATATGGTGTCCTTTGAAATGTGGTACTATACCATTGGAGCGCTTCTAGGAAATCCATAGAAATAGTTGTCTAAATCTTTGGAGGGATGGGAAAGGTTTCGAGCAGTCCCTAAAGGAGGGTCGTTTCACCCTTGTTGACTTGGAAAGTATCACAGTCAACCACCATCCGTTGAATTGTCCTTTTGAGTCCCTGCCAAAAGAAGTTACATTGTTCCTGGTCATACGTTTTGAGGAACCCAAAGTGCCCTACTGGTGAAGAAGCATGGAGTTCATAGAAGAGATAACCTCATTGAATAGATTGCAACCAATTTGGAACAAGCAGAGAAATAGTTGTAAGAGAAACTGGGTCATCAAATGTGCGAGGAGGAGCATCTTCCACCATATTGTCCTTACCCTTCTGGTAAGTGGTCACATAGTCATAACCCATGAGTTGGATAACCCATTTCAGGTGTGCTGGGGAGGAGACCCATTGTTCCAGGAAAGTTTCCAGACTCTGGAGATCAGTCTTGATGCACAAATAATTCTCCAATAGGGATGGCTGCCACTTATGTACTGTATGCAAAATAGTCATCATTTCATGCTGAGAGGTAGATGTGGCTAAATTCTTACCGGAAAGGTCTCTTGAAGGCAACAAGCTCATTGGTTCAGCAAAGACACCTGTATATCTATCCAAGGAAGTAATGGAGACTGTTGATGGGTGGATCTGAATGGAATGGAGCTGAGCGATGACACCATGTGAATTCTTCTTAAGTACTTTTTCCAGGCGATGTGAACTGATGATGCAGAGAGACTCTAGTTGTAAGCCCATAAATTTGTGTTGTGCCCCATTGACTGAAAACTGCATCCAAAGTTCAGCAAAATCCCATAAGATGGGGCTAAGTGTGCGTAACCATTGAACACCCAAAACCACATCACATTCGCCTAAGGACAAGGCAAACATGTGAGAGCGCAGGTTATAATCTTCCATAGAGATACACACATTGTGATACTTCCCCTTGCAAGGTAAGGTGCCCCCATTGGAAACCATGACTTCAAAGTTGCAGCAAGGATGGACAAAACAATCAGCCTGTATGGCAATCCGAGGATCAATGAAGTTATGAGTGCTACCAGAATCAATGAGTATGGTAAGAGGGAGCTTCTTGAAGTATCCCCTGACTTGCATTGTTTGTGGGGTGGTGACGGCGGTTACAGCATGGAGAGAGATCTTGGGTGGGTCGTCCTGAGATGGGGTGTTGAATGTCGACCTGATCATCTACTGTATCTGGAGCTTCTTCATCAAGTTCTGAGGCAGGCAGAGAATCCACATCCAAGAGATAGAGCTTTTGTTGAACACATCTATGTCCCTGAGTGAATTTCTCATCACAATTATAACAAAGCCCATTTTCTCGACGCTCCTTCATCTCTATTTCAGACAGTTGCTTGATAGGAATTGGTTGAGGAGCAAGCGTGATGGGAGGTCGTTGGGAACCCATATTTCTGAAGGGAACAAAGGTGGGTTTCGAGCGTTGTTGAGCTGCGATCTTGTCCTCAACCAACTTAGCCAACCCTAGGACTTCCATCATTGTGTTGGGACAAAACATTTTGACCTCTGATTGGATTTCATCCTTGAGACCACTGATAAAACAACTCCTGTAGAATTCATCAGACAATCCTTCTATGTGATTGGCTAGTTTCTCAAATTCCATCTGATACTCTCTCACTGTGCCAGTTTGGTGAATTTTAGTGAGTGCTCCTGTGAATTCGTCAAAAGCACTAGGACCAAATCGTGGCAAAAGGAGTTGGAAAAAGTCTATGTAGTTTGGCTTAGGATGAGCTTTGATGTACCAACGGTACCATTGAAGGGCTTCCTATTCCAAATGAAAGGATGCAAGTGGAACTTTCTGGACATCAAAAGTATTATGCAAACTAAAATATTGTTATGCTCGGTATATCCATCCAGTCGGATCAATACCATTGAAGCGAGGAAAATCAGGCCTTCGGCCCACGAAAATTGTTGGAAGAAGAGAACCCGATGGCTGCAAAATATCCTGGCTGTCGGTTATTGTTCATGGCTGATCATTGAAGATGGAGGCTGAGAAATTTTTCATCAAGATCTTGGAGTTTGGTTTGGATGGCTGCAAGTGCTTCCTCCATGGTGTTTGCTCCGGTGCGAGTGACAACCTTAACCAATATTTTTTTTTTTTTGGGGGGGGGGGAATGGATAGAAAAACACAAACACAAGCTTATTTAGTAAGGGGAAATTTAGATTTGGGAAAAACTCGGAGGGGTAATTGGTGTTTGACTAGGTTTTCGACACTTTCTGAGGGACAGGGAAGCAAAAAATGGGGATTTCAGAAGCGGGAACTCTATGGTAAAATTTGAAGGCAATCGGGTGAAAATTGAAGAAGTTATGGCAAACCCTAAAAATAAACAAATGTGGGATTTCTAGTCTTGGGAAGTGGAATTTGGGATAGGGTCCTCAGGAATGAAATATACATAATGGGATTGCAGGGATGCCAGTGAAGTTTCAGGGAAAACAGAGTTGAAACAAGGGAGATATGGCCGAAAAACAGTTTTTTTTTCCAGAAATGGATCGGCAACAGCTGCGCGGAAGGGATCCGCAACAGATGGATCTGCAACAACGCAGAAGGGATAGAAAAATGGTTGGATCTGAAATGGCGCCTGGATCTAGAATGACTTTCAGAATAGATCTAAAATGGCTGGATCTGGAGTAGAAGTGATCGGCAACAGTTCAACTGAAAATAGATATGGACCCCAGGTATGTACGGCTTCCTAATAGTTCAGGTGTTTCACTCGGCCACCAACGCTGTCTGACAGCTTGCGTATTGGGGCAGTACCCCTCAATCCATGGCTCAGGTAAAACTGATAACCGCTTTGCCACAAACGACAGCTCTTGGTTTACCTCATGGGTGGGAACTAGTCAATTAGGTAGGGGTCGTTGCCCTTTTCATTGGCAGGTCCTCTCAATGGGCCAGCTACTTTGGGGTTCATGTGGTACTCCTCACAATGAGTTTTAGGGCTTATTCCCAAGTACTTCCCACATTTAAGTGGATAGGGATTATTCCCAAATCCGAAGCTGCAACAGATGCGAAAAAAAAATTTAGCAGAAATTCCACCCAACAAGCCCAAGAAAGTGCCCTGATACCAGATGTGATGAACCTGCAATAATTAATTAATGCAAATACACAGATATAAAAAATAATAGAACTTAGAATCACTTTTATATTGATCACAGGCCACTTCGAGGGGCAACCTCCTTTGAGAAACCTCCTTTGAGCAAGCTCAATACAATTAACTTCACCATGCCTTCATAGGCCTCAACCTCCTTTGAGCAAGCTCAATACAATTAACTTCACCATGCCTTCATAACCCTCAACACACACTTATATACTAAGTCTAGGCGCCAATACCATGGGTCAATACTATGTGTCAATACAAACCATGGGCTAAGTCTAGGCACCAATACTATGAGTAAAAACCATGGGACATATAATACTATGGGACGACTTACAAAGCATATGCGTCCAATACTATGGGTCAATACTATGGGCTAATATAAACTATGGATCAACAAATACTACGGGCAACTTACAAAGCATATGTATCCAACAACAATATACTAACAAAGTAAAGACATGGGTTCCTAACATGGTGGTGATGGTGATGGTGAGGATGAAGAAGATGGTTTAGTGCTAGGGTTTGGGTGAGGGTTAGGGCTAGAGTTAGAGTTAATGATGATGATGAAGACATGATGATGATGGTGATGGTGACGGTGATGGTGATGGTGATGGTGAGGATGAAGAAGATGGCTTAGTGCTAGGGTTTGGGTGAGGGTTAGGGATAGAATCATAGAAGGAAATTGAATTAGGGTTAGAGTTAGAGTTAATGATGATGATGAAGACATGATGATGATGGTGATGGTGATGGTGATGGTGATGGTGATGGTGAGGATGAAGAAGATGGCTTAGTGCTAGGGTTTGGGTGGGGGTTAGGGCTAGAGTTAGATTTAATGATGATTATGAAGTCATGATGATGATGGTGACGGTGACGGTGATGGTGATGGTGATGGTGAGGATGAAGAAGATGGCTTAGTGCTAGGGTTTGGGTGAGGGTTAGGGATAGAATCATAGAAGGCAATTGAATTAGGGTTAGAGTTAGAGTTAATGATGATGATAAGGGCATGATGATGATGGTGACGGTGACGGTGATGGTGATGGTGACGGTGATGGTGATGGTGATGGTGAGGATGAAGAAGATGGCTTAGTGCTAGGTTTTGCATGAGGGTTAGGGTTAGAATCATAGAATGAAATTGAATTAGGGTTAGAGCTAGAGTTAATGATGATGGTGATGGTGATGGTGATGGTCACGGTGATGGTGATGGTGATGGTGAGGATGAAGAAGATGGCTTAGTGCTAGGGTTTGGGTGAGGGTTAGGGCTAGAGTTATAGAAGGAAATTGAATTAGGGTTAGAGTTAGAGTTAATGATGATGATGAAGATGGTGGTGATGATGAAGACATTGACGGTGATGGTGATGGTGACAGTGATGGTGAGGATGAAGAAGATGGTTTAGTGCTAGGGATTGGCTGAGGGTATGTGCTAGGGTTTGGGAAGATGGTTTGGAAATAGTTCTTCATTGAATCTCATAATTTTCCTATAAATCAAAGCCATGGGGTAGACTTGAAGAAGAGAATAATTGTAAGGTCATGTGGGAAGAAAGATCTTGGAGATCAAACACCTCATTCTCTCATCTTTACCATTCATTGTATTCATTCTTACTTGAGTTATTTCATTAAGGAAGTAAGTGTTCTTCAGTCACTATAGCTAGAGAGAGATTTTAATAAGGAAAATGACCCATCCCAAGGAGAGTGTTGGAGCTAAATTGCCTCAAATCATTTTTTCTCAAATGATGCTACACATTTTTATGCTTTTCCATTTGAAGAATATATGAGTTTTGTTTTTTCCATCCATTTATTGTATTTGAATTACATTCTTGTATTTAATATTATGGTATGATTGCTTGCATGCTTCTTAGTTATTTATTTTCTATTATAGTGCTCTCATGCTTGTCAAATAAATAACCATTGTATATTGTCTCGCTCACAACTTGGATATATTAACAAATTTTGCTCATCATTGCAGCAAAATCCCTAAAATAGATTGACTACTCCATTTTTGGTTTTGAATCTTGATCAGTTAATCTTACTTACTAGGTTGCTTTTAGTTGTTTTCTAACCTCTAGTGACATGCAAAGTCATTAACTAGCATGCAAACTCACTTAGCAACCCTTGTAAGGAATCAAGGTTTTTGGAATTTTATTTTGCATGATCTTGGTGACTTGCACATTTTTTCTCTTTTTCTCAGAAGAGTTCAATGGTAGAATCCCTAATTTTCATTAGTGTTCCATAGTGGCCAATGTAATATGCATGCAAATTCATTTCATAGGAAGTGTAACTATTTACTTGTGTAACTTGCATAGTTATCTTTGTAACAAGTCATGAATTTTTAAATTAAATCACTTAAGGGATAGAAGGTGGATTCATAATTCCTAAGTGTCTAATCACATAAATGGATTATCATTTGTCATTTGCACATGGATTCATAACTAAGGGCACTATATACTACCTTTTGAATTGTTATTTTTATTTATATTATTTAAACTCATCTCAAAAGAATAGTTAAGAATTTTATCAATTACCACTTGCAGTCATTTCCATTATGTCACGCCCCCTCCCATCGTTCCTGAGCAAGGAAAAGAACAAGACACTAAAACCACTTGCGCAGGTTTGGTAACTTCTAGAATGTAAATGATTAGATGATTGTAAACATTCATTCAATAAACCATAAACATTTAGGATATGTTGTGTGTAATTGCTTAAGACAAATTTGTGAAATAATAACCATTCAAATAACATGCAATTAACACTATGATCCATAGATGAGAGTTCTGAATTGAAGACAAAATCATGTATGCAAAAATGTAATCAAGGACAAACTCATATACACAAGTGCAAATTCATCTATTAATATGCAAAAATGATCCAATCATGTAAAGTTTTTGGAAAAATGGAACATCATTCCCAGTGTCTATATAATGGCAACTCGTGCCCCATACAAAAAAAGGCAACTCGTCCCCTATACAAAATATGGCCCATGGTGCCCTGTACAAAATATGGCAACTCGTGCCAAAAATGCCACATCGTGGCTACTATACATAGGAGGGTCTCTCAATCCTCCTGCCCACCCTCAGAGCTCCCAGGTGCATCTCCAAAATCAATCTTCCTCTTCTTCGTGCTAGAGGAAGCTAGGTCCTTCTGGTGTCTTTGAGCACGTCCCCCTGAGCCCTGAAACGACAACAATAATATGTCAACTTTTCCTGGCAATTATACAAGTATAAAACATAATTTCAAACTAAAAATAGTTTTCAAATCTTGGATAACTCACCGCATGCGATACTGTAAGTCGTGAGGGGGTCTCAATCCTCCATGATCCAAGTCTCTCGGCAATGCCACCCTACAACATTTAGAACAATCAGATCAATGCTGAAACTAGATGCATATAGTAATTTCCGTTAAAATTGAATGAGAGTTAAATGATAAACTAGTCAATCTCACCGTGAACAAAATCGGCTAGTCTTCAGGGCTAGCGGATGGAGCAGTTGGCTGGACAGCCTGCTTCGATGCTAGGGTGGATGGTAAAGGGGAGGATGTAGCCACATCAACGGTGGCTACACCACTGAGGGTAACAGTGGAAGAAGGGGGTGTGGCAGGAGGAGGCATGGACTGTGCTGGGGGAAGTGGAGATGTACGTCTAGGGCTATAAACCTCAACTAGCTATAGTATGGATGGGCGCACCTTGGAAGGGGAAGCGAGTGTGGTGGGGGAATGTGGGGGGGAGTGAGGTCTGTGTTGCGGTAGAGGGAGGGTGACTGTGGATGGGTGGTGTGTCGTGGTCAGATGGGGGAGGGTGGGAACATGGGAAATTGATACGGAGGTGGAGCTGAATATGATGCATAAGGGGGAGCTGGATGGAATTGTGGTGCTATATAGGAGGGGGGGGTTGGATGGAAGGGGTTGGGGAATGTGGCATGTATGCCAGGGGACACAACTGGCATATAGGGGGGCCGAAAGGTTGGGGAGGGAGGAATATTGGCACTGGCAGGTCGAGGTGCTCGCACCTACATACATATTTATAACTTCATGGTTTAATATACAAAAATATAAATATACACAAACAAGTCATCATATTTGAAATTAAATTTATGCTTTAATACACACAATACCTGCGCATGGGGAGAACTGCTGGTCCTCGGTGGCGGTGGCTGGTCGCTGGAGCCTGCGGACACCTGTGCGAACACTACAATTTTTAGACTGAATTTATAAAAAAAATATTAACAATATTAAACACAATGAAAATGAGAATGACAACAATGGTACCTAGAAAACATGACTGCAATAAATTTATATTCAAGTTAGATGATATCCAATATTCTGAAAGGATAGAAGGTGGCATGGCATGAAATTAAAATTAAATAAGGTGAGAGGGCATAGAAGGTGACATGGTGAGCTTTTCCTTTTCTAGAGTCATCTACATGAGTAGGTGAGCTTTTCCTTTTCTAGAGTCATCCCCATGAGTAGGTGAGCTTTTCCTTTGGACCTAGAGAGATGTGCATTATCTCATAAGCAAATGGAATTCATGTCCATTTACAAATTTGAATTGGAAACCTATGTAATGTGTTTGGGTTCTTGGTGAAGAGTTCCTAGGTTTTGATGTCTTCTTATAGATTTGTAGTTTCCTAGAAGCTTGATTCACCTAGTGGAAAAGTATTTGCATCCCTAGAGTGAGGATCTTGAGTCCCTTTATTTCCATAACATTTACATCATCAAATAAAATGGCATCTCATTGTTTAAATTTGCAAAGAGGTGCTAAATAGCAGTTAAGTTAGTGTGCATGTTATTTAATACACTTTAGAGTGTTGATCGTTAGAAAAAGGAAGAAAGAGAAATATTTTTCATGGTTAACATACTTACAAGCTTGAATGTGCCATGTTCTTTTGCATTGAATGAGTAATTATGTGTTCTTGATTGAATAGCTATGTTGTCAGAATGATATCAATTGATTGAAATCAAAGAAATCTTGAGTGAAATGACTTAAATGAGTATTCTTGATGCCAAATCTTTTATCGAGTTGAATTTGAATCAAGATAATAGCAAGGCCCCATAGACCATATTTGTAATATTATCGCTCTTCCTTATGGGCCTTACATCATTTTCAAAAACTTTAGTGACAATACATGTGATAAGTTGTTTTATGTTGTTTATATGTCTTTCCTAATAGCATGTTTTAGGAGTAGTAGTATGATTACTTTCAGTCTCAAGTATTAGAATAAATTGGAAATCCTGTGATAATAAACTAGGGTAATAAGAACATGAGAAACATCAGGTTCTTGAATTTCTAGAAGCTTGGCCACTATGAAGACTTTGGCGGTGATGGTGATGGTGGTGAAAACATTAATGACAAAGGATTGAGGAATGGAAAAGAAGATGATGATGTGGATGGCTTGAGAACACACATGGCATGAAGAACCATGGAGGTGGGCATTGGAGCCATTGGAACACCTAATGAGCCAAATGACCCATTCTGTGGTCATTTGTGGTTTGATGGGGCAGTGGAACCCTTGGTGATGGTCCATGCTACCATTTGATGACGGGCTTGATGTCCATTGAAAGCATGTTGATTAAATACTAAATGATTGACTCTTGATGGTGGAACCCACATACAAATTGAATCAGCCCTTATCTAATGGCACTTACGATGGATGTTGAAGCCCTTGAACCTTGAAGATGTCCATATGTGGAATCCTTGATGTATGGTGATGAAGACATAATGTATTGTTGCCTTGGGGTTCTTGGAATTGTTTATGGTCTATTGTTGTGGGTGTGATGGAGCCCTTGCACTTATAATTTCTTGACGAAACCTTTGATGCTGAAGTATTTAAACATGATGATGTAGAAGCCCACAAAAAAAATGAGGAAGCCCTAAGTTTCTAACGTGGCCTTTGATGTGGTTGTGTGAAGTCAAACCAAAACAAGCATGCAAATAAAACATTGTACGTGAACTATTATGTGTCCATTCAAAGGACAAAGTCGGCTCAACAATTAAAAATAAAAATAAAATGAAAATTACATAGACAGGTCGATTGAATATCATGTGATATGATGTGCATGTAGAGCAGAAAGACATGATGATCTAGACAGTATGAAGAGTTGGTGAAAGGAGAGAATGATGTATTTGTGTATATCCTGGTTAAAATTATCATAGAGTGATGATGAGAAGAAAGTGATATAAATGTGGATATGTTTGATATCTTGATAGCAGAATGATAATTTGCATATGGTTAATGACAGTTTGATGACAGGTTAAAGATGTGAATGTAGATAGAATATCGATATGTTTGAGAAGATGCTGGACATGATGAAACAGGGACAGAATGATGATTGAAGACAAGGTGCTGGCAACAGATTGATTAATGAGATGATGTGAATAATGACATGATTGTGATATGTATGATATTTGACAACTATGTAATCGTAAATACAAGCAGGGTCTTGTATCCATTTTCTTAGTAGGATCTAAGAAAAACTAGGCTAGGTCCTAGATGATGAGTTGGTGCTCATTGTATCAGTTGGTGCTAAATTTCCTCACGGTTGTAGCCGTTGAACGAAATACAAAAGATTACAAAAACTATATCTAGTCTCGTATTATGTGTTGATGTGTTTCATTAGTTCATAGTTAGTTCATTGATGAATATGATGTGAATGTGAAATGATGATATAAGAGTTGGTGATTGAAGTTGAAATTAAATAAAGTATAAGCTCACTGATTCACCCCCCCCTCTTAGTGAGCATTGTGTCTAACACAAATGTTTATAGTTTTGTTAGGTTTTCATGTTTGATAAGGTTTCATTTTTTTTTGGGTGGGATTATACAAATTTATATCTCTCAAATAAATTAGACAATATTATAAACACAACTGTAAAATGTGATGATAATATGGTAATTACTCAATGCTAATTAATTTGTAATTACTAAACACAAATTACTCGTAACTAGATCTAATTATTCAAAGTAAAGAAGTTACCTGTGTGTATGGTGTTGCAATCTCCTCTGCTGCCACCATGGCTCCATCGAGGTCAAAGGGACCGACGTCCTCCCACCTAGGGGGTGGAGACCCAACACCCAATAACTGAACATTAAAACAAATAAAGCCAACAATGTGTAATTCAAAGTTAAATATATTAAACAATACGATATCAAATAAAATACAACAAATACTTGAACATTAAATAAAACAATAGCAAACCTGATCCATGAAGCTCCCTGTGGCATGCTGCTGCGTATCACCATGGAAAGAATGACCATAGTGAGAACAACGATGTGCCGTTGTTCAAGCAGAACTAGAAGGCCTCGCCTGGGTTCCACCTGTACCTGGCATGTCTTGGCTACCACCCATAGACTGTGCAGCTATCTGTGTCTCATCGATGTCCTCCCGGCTCTGGGAAGACATGACCACAAATTTGGTATGTCTAAGCAAGTCACGTGTGGCACATCTGACAGAGTCATGAATCTCATCTAGACTGCTACCAAACCCGGGTGGCTGAGGAGGGGGGTTTGGCTCTCTCCTGGCTACAGGAGTTCCTCTAAGCGGGTTGCGGTGCGCCTGAGGTCGATCTTGGGCAGAGCCAAGATCGACACCCTAAAACTTAATGACATCAAAATAGTTGACATGGTACCTTAGCTCAAACTCAGCCCACAATTTCCGAAGGAAATACTGTGGGACCTCCAAATTGTTGCACGAGGGCCTGTCAAACACCATGAACCACCTCTGTCTCTAGTTATCTCTCCATGGCTAGTAAATGCACCAGTCCATGCAAACCCGATCCCTCGTCAAAGCTAGAGGTTGTCCGGTTGAGGGAACTATGAACTTGCTATACAACTGGGCTTTGCTGATGTTGAGGTCTTTTATTTGCTCTTTGGACAACCCAGCGGAGTAGTGTTCCCTCATTCGAGCCCTATATTGGCTCAAGTTTGTTATCTCATTGTGTGCAATATTGATTGATTCAATAACATTTTGAAGTGATGAATCCAAGGAAACCCGAGAGGGTTCCCTGGTACTATTCAATTCATTACTTAGTGCCCTCAATTGATTTAAGTCTTGGTGTAATTGCTCTTCACGGTTTTCATTGGGTTCATTCGGTTCATTGTCGGTTCCCATATTCTCTTCTGGAGGTCGGGTTTCATTGGATGGTGGTGGTGTGTCTGACATCTTCTTAGGTGTGTAGATGGCCTGCAATTAAATTTCCTTGGTTTTTTAATGGATTGTAATTTTTTTTTAAAAATTAAAATTCAAATGGAAAACAAAAAAAAACAAAAATAAAGACAAATTTGTGCTTTGAGGAGCACTTACCTGGAGAAACGGACGTCACCGTGGTGTAGGTGTGACTGCTTGGTGTTGATGACGACGGGGGTGCACGAGGACGCGTTTGCGGGGTTGAAGGTGCACTCGCGGGTTGGTAATTTAGCTCACGGGTTTGTCAAAAATGACAAAACCCGTAAGCTCTATTTTTTTATTATAAAAAAACAGAGGTGCACACGCGCCACTAACGCGTGGGCGCCAATATGTGCGTATGCATCAAGGGCACATGCGCGCCACTTTTGTCCACGTGGGCTGAACCACGTGGACGTTTGGCATTGCTGAAGCAGGGACGCAAGCGCGTCCTTTTTTTTTCCGCTCACGCGCCCTTGTTGCGGTTATTTTGGGTACCAGCTTTGTACGGGTACCCCTATGATATTACAAGCCTTCATGCCTAGCTCAAATTCTTTAATCTTTCATTTGGAAATTGTATTTCCTATTTGTACCATAGGAAAATTCTCTGTAGTAGAGCTCAACTTTTTATTGAACTCGACATTTGTATCTTGAAACCTTGCATATTTAGTTGCATGTTTGCAGCCTAGGATCCTTGCACCTATTAAAGGTGAATAATCTAGTATTTCAACCATGGAGGATCAAGAACTACTCAAGATAAACATAAAAGCACAAAAACGATGATTTTCTCCATTATCTTGAACTCTTATGAGGTTGTATTAAGGGCTATGCAATGGATTCATATATATGTCCCAACCTTATCTATTTCATTATAATCCTCTAATGCATGCCTTATTTGTATGTGCCAACATGTAATCATTGGATCCATGGAGAATCTAATCACCAATGTGATTCTAGTAGTATTAAGAGCATGACCTCCTTAAATTTTTAGAGCAATGTAGTGTATGATATTTCTGAGTGTTTTAACAAGTTATAATTATGTTCTCTCTTTGTCAACATTTTTTGCATTCACTTTTTATACCAGAATCTCAAATTGAAAATAGGGGACAACATTCTTACATGGTACCTTTATTCCTTCATAACCCCCATTCAACCACATGATTCAAGTTAGCATGCCATTAATAAGGAATGGTGCATAATATAGTACAATTAAACAACATAAAAATATAGTTCCTAGCACGTCCTTGCCTCAAGAATCTATATGTGTTTCTATCAATAGCCATCCCTCAAGTTAGACTGTAGTAATTTTATGGCCAAATCTATATTGCATGCAAACAACTCTTTTGAGTACATGTTCTCAATTATATGGGATAATTGTACATCCTACAATATCACTAACAATCCACTCTTCTTACCCTTGTTCCTTAAATTCTAATTCCTTCCAAAGTATGTGTTGTGCCCACAACTACCCTCCCCATTATCTTCGAGGGGATTATGGGGTCCCCTCCCTAAATTTTTACTTTTCCTTGGACCCATTTGGTTTCTCCAAACAAGTTCAGTAGTATTTGTTAAGGATTGGCCGGTGAACAATCACGAAGAAGTAAGTCTCCCTTTTTGAGAAAAAATTGGCCATCATAAGCATGTTTTTTCAAAATTTGGCTAGATATAACACATTGTAGTGAAAATATCAGTTTTTCGGTTACACGTTTTAGTGAAAATTGAGTTTTTTCACCAACACTTGGCGGTTGACAGAATTTATATTTGCAGCCAAAAAAGAGGAAATCACTGATCTTTCCACAAAAATAATGTTTTGATGTCAACCACTTCAACAACAAACCTTGTAAAAAAAATGATTTTTCCACCGATCTTTGATGGTGAAAAATGATATGTCAGTTGATTCTCTATGAAAATAAAGTGATAAATTTTCCAGTGTGTTGTATCGAGGAATTCACATCCTCATTGAAACAAGCTTCCCATAAAGCTCAATTTTCCACTGAAATACGTTGCTCAAAATCTGGATTATCCGTTGACAGGCTACGCATAAAAAATAGGAAGTTTGAGGCAACAAGGTGTGGATAAAGTTGAAAGATTACCAATGGTTACAATAAAAAGCATGATTTCTTGCCAAAATAGTGTAGTAGGAAACCAAATTTATCATCGAAGCTACGATGGAGGATTCAATGTTTTCCACCGATAAGTTTCGGTAGGAACTCTTGAAATCTCGTTGATGCACTAAAAGAAGTCTGCGTAGTTAATATTATAAAAGGGAGCTCTCCCTTCCAATTATTCACTTGTATTTTGTCTACATGAAGCAAGCAAGATGAGCAGTAGAGGAACAGAGTGTGGGAGAAACCCTAGCAGTTAACTCTCAACCGGACCCCTATTAGAGTTAAGTGTCTCTTGTCATAATTGTGAAATAAATACAATGGGGTTTTCAATTCTCCCAACCATTGAAGTTAGGCTAACGAAAAGGGGGGAAAATCTCACAATTGACTTCATGTTAGGAGGTTAAAGCCATATATATACATTGCAACCCTTTTAACCCTTTTAGGGAAAAATTAAAACCTCAAGCTTTTGCATTCACCCATAAGCAAACAAATCTCACCTTGGAAACCCTAAAAGACCTTCACTGAAAATATTTTTCCTTTCAGACTAACGTTGGGAGATGGTTGTTAGTAAAGTGGCATTGGGTTTAAGTCACAACTTTCTTTGAGAATAATTATGAGACCACATATTAGTAGAAAAATGGGTAATAAATGACTAAAAACAGGCTAAAAATTGCATATAAATGACTAAGTTTAGTCATGTAACTAATAATCATTTATTGCAGTCACTTATAATGCGACTAAATACGTGACTAAATTTGTTTAGTCATTTATTGGTTGTTTTGATTGGTCAATTTGGTTGTATATTTAGTCATTGTTTTAGTCATTAATTGTTGTTAAGTGGTCATTTATTTAGTCATTGATTGTTGTTAACTAGTCATTTATTTAGTCATTGATTGTTGTTAACTGCTCATTTATTTAGTCATTGATTGTGACTAATTGGTCATTTAGTTAGTCCTTAAGTGCAGTTAACTGGTCATTTATTTAGTCATTGATTGTTGTTAACTAGTCATTTACTTAGTCATTGATTGCTGTTAACTGGTCATTTATTTAGTGATTGATTGTTATTAATGGGTCATTTAATTATTCATTGATTTTTGTAGATAAGGTACAAAGGAATCAAACCACCAACCTCATGCCTATAATCAGGTGCTCTACCATTGAGCTAGTACCTTTTAAGACTTGGAGAAATGTCAAGAAACATACCTAGAGTGCTCAGTTATCATATATTATACATTTCTACACCCGATACAAGAATTGGAATAACATTGTATATTGGATGAGTAGAATTCCAACTAGACCATTCATGCATGGTACATAACTTCATAAAAATCTTATGAGTTAAATAGTGCCAATGCCTTAATTTGGTCAAATGAACAACAAACTCTAATGGACAATATTGTAAATTATGTGATTCCAAAGGATAGTTTGAATAATCTAATCGTAAAACATGGTGACATTTTATTAAAATTCCAATAAAATCTCATATTGACAAGATATTATTATAGATACAAAAGTAAACCATCTAGCCTGATACACAATACATAATCAAGAAAAAAAGCATGAAGGAAACTTGCAACTATATAAATAGATTCTATACAAAATATGACAATATGCCAATTCATAAAGCAATGGAGAAATTAAATTCAAGATCAGACCACTTATTTGGGGGGTGAACACCAAGCCATGTATTTAATGGCACCAAACTTGATACATTTTCCTTAAGATGTCATCATAGTGTGAATATAAAACTAAAATAATGTGGAATCCTAGATAGGATAAGATAAGATAAGATAAGATAATTTTATTAATGTCCAACAAATGACCACAAAAGTAGGCCAATGGGATTGTGTGGTACCATGATAACAATACAAAGTGGGAGCCCAAAAGCAGCTCCTATAAAAATCTAAAAGTAGAACTCAAACCTAACTCTAATTCAACATATTGATGCATTTGACTACCACAAATCTATTTGTCCTTATTAAGTGCATCAAGGTCCAAAGTGTCCAAATACAACTTATATGAAGTCTTATGCCTATGCTATAGTATCAATCCTTACGGTTCTACGGAATAAGTGTCCATCTCTTACTGCATCCCCCTTCTAATAATAATAAAGATCATATACTTATTTTCAACTACAAATTACTGATAATACAACTTTTATGATGTTTGTGTAGAACTTTTACTTATAAAGCTAAAATACACATAAATGAGTTGAATCAAGCCCAACAATCAAAGACATTTCTCTTCCCTCACCCTCACCACCATATAAAAAATTCTAACATCTACCGTCACCATATAACATTCTACAGAATAATTTACCAAGACAATATAGTTAACATATAAATGACAACAATCAAGTAAAAACCACTGTGAAAATATAAAACATGAACACAGATTTATACCCAAGGTTGTGTATATCATAATGAGAGAACAAAATATACAAGATATAAATAATTGCTTATATAATAGATTTCACATGATGTAACTGCAAAATTAAGAAGCCATGGTCATCTTTAGGTGTTTGTAAAATGAACAAAACTTGTGAGACAAGAATAAATTAGATAACATATACCTCTCAATTTCATTGCTCCTATGTGAGAGCATGATTGTAAGGAAAACATGAACCATAATTGGACAAAAGTGTTGCAAAGTATGGCCACTTATGATGTAATGTGTCCATTTGTAAATTGGATTATCTGTTGCCTCTTCCAGTTTAACCAAGAGATAAAATCCTGCAAATTTGGCATATTAGATGTCTACTCAAAACAAATAAAAACTAACTAATTAATTAATTAAATTGTGCAAAAGGATAGATATTCATCCCCATTTTGCGTGTTTAAGAATGGAGAGAAATCAAATAAAGCATACAAAAGCATAGAATGTGCAGAACAATGTTTGGAGTCTAGAAAAAACCTATTAAGTGGTTGGGATATGTGTTTATCCCTTCAATATCATCAAACCCGAGAAGATCAATGCAACGAAAAAGTAAATTTGTAATCTTATCACAATCGCCATCTATGAAGTAGGATGGATGGATTATCCATTGTCAACCTCTAGAAAATAACACCATTGTAAGAATTCAAGTTTTTTGCATTTGAATGTCACCAATAGTGTAATGTTCATGTTCATAAGAAAGAAATGGGTAGATTCTCCAATATATTTGTGTCCATAAGAAAGGAATGGCACTCATCTATGCAATGAAACTACAGATTCATACACCTTCAAATCTAGCATATGATCATCGGTGATGTCACAAGTTTACAACATTAAAGCCATGAGATAGATATTGAGAACCCATTACATTAACATTAGTGATGATTGTCAACACATAATAACATGAAAATAGAACATAATCTATAACCATAGAAATAAAACATGAAAATAACATTGATGTATGTTCTTTTATAAGCAAAAGTAGAGATGCACTACAATGCCTCATCTTTCCTCCCTCTGACCAAAATCCCCCATTTTTTCCATGAGGAAAGAGATTATGATAATGAAGAATGCTACCTTAAACACAAAATAATAATAAGATTTGAAGAAAAAGATTATTTTGTTGGAGTAATACATGAGAAACTAAACTAGACATGTTTACTAAAAGGAAATAGCATTACTGAGCATAAAACATTACGTGAGTATCAATAACTAAGTACTCCAAATTCATCTCCACGTCATGAACAACAGAAACTGAGATCAGTTATGAATAAAGCATACCCTAGACCACGCACACATCCATGATCGAATTTACAATGCATGCCTCAAGTAGATCATTCTTTTTTTGACAAACGTTCAAGCCTCCCTTGATAAATGAGAAATTTGGCTCTTTAATACCTCTCTCGAAGTAGATATTCTAGGCTGAGCTTATTTAGCATGTACGTTCATGCTATATAAGTCTTCTCTTCTACGATTTCGCCCGGAGAGTTGACTACTCCGGCACTCCTCCTTTCTCCGGCAACCCCACCGTCCGACCTTTTGGAGTAGGCAGTAGAGTCTGACAACGGATCATCGCGGGGACCACTCTTCCAGACTCATCGTCCCATCGCCGACTCACACGACGTGCATTTATCCACAGGATGGCAGGCTGGTAACGTGTACACCCATGAATTGAATGGCGTGGGTGACATTGGTAAAAGGAGTTTTATGGATATTTTGGCATTAATCATTATAATATAAATGACTACGCTAATATTAATATATATAAAGAGTTTATATTTAGTAATGTAAAATATAATAATTTTTTTTTGTGCTTTTGTTTTTATATGAACGAGGAAACACCATTATAATTAGATTTTTAAATAAAATGTAATGTAATAATAGGTTAATGATAAATTATTTTTATTTAAATTTATTTATGTTTTTTTAATTATAATTATATTTAAAATAATGTTTAATTATCATTTTATTGGTTCGAGATTATGGTGATAAATTTAGTATTATCATATGATATGTTTTGGTAATTTCAAAAGTATGTTGATGACCATTAAATGGGGAACTTTAGATTGAATTATGAATTTAATTTGATTTATTTTATGGGTTATTATTGAAAATTTGATTTTTTTAATATAATTTGAAACTTTAAATTCGTTTGGTATTACGATTTATACTTTTATATTGTGGTTAGGTTTTATTTTATTTCTCTTATTTTTTTGTTATAATTTCCATGCAATGCCAAGGATGGAATTTCTTTATTATTGCACCGAGAGGCGCTCTACAACCCACTATGAGGGAGATCTTGTAACATGTGGTGTTTGTCGAGTAACAAAATTGAGGGAGACTGGTAACACGTGGTGCTTGTCCAGTTTGTCGAGTAACAAAATAATACAAAGTAAACAAAAAAGAATAATACAAAGTAAAAAGTAATAAATATTATGTTGGCCATAAACAAAAAAGAATAATACAAAGTAAAAAGTAAATATGAGGGAGATTGCAAGTAATAAATATTATGTCGGCCATAAAAAAAAGAATAATACAAAGTAAAAAGTAAATATGAGGGAGATTGTCTAAGTTTGTCGAGTAAAAAAAATAAGTAAACTAATCAATAAAATAAAATAAAGAAGTAAGATTTAAAGATAAGAGGCATATTGATTTGATTATTTTTTACTTTTTGCAATACCTCTCCTTGAATACCTCGGGAGATCAAATGCTTAGGATTTGGATCTAGGTTGGTTTTATGTTTTTAAAATCTTTATACTTAGAATTAATAAAGATGTCATTGAAATTTTTAAATAGATTTCTTAAAATTTTAATGGTATTTTTGATGAGACTAAATGTAATTGTAAGTAATATTTGGTTAGATATATGTGATTACAAATTAATGTTGTCTTGTCTATACTATTTAATTTAAAAAGTATAAAAAATAACCTAAAATAGTTTCTAATTGGTTAAGAACTTAATAATGGCCTGAGACTGAGACATTAATTAAGAGTGGAATTCTACTCCTTCAAATATGATTCAATTTTTTCTTCAATAACATGGTTTACATTTGATAAAAAATTTGGAAATTATAATAGAGAGATCATTATTAATATTTTTTTATTAGGGTACGAATCCACAATTGGGGTGGGGCTTATCCCCCAACATAGGATAAATAATTATTACATTTGTTAATCATTAAGTTAAAATGAAATTCCAAATATTCCACCAAGGGACTTATACACTAGTGTGTACTAAGTTAAAATGAGGACACCATAAAAAAATTATCTTTTACAATGAAAAGTACCCAACCAACCTCACATGTACTTTTCTCAAGTTACATAGTTATGTTACTCCATATGCCTAAAATTACATTCTTTCTAATACAATATCTTTAACTCTCATATCATGTAAAGTGCTTAATTTACTCAAAATGGAGCTAAAGAGTCATTTTTGAATGTGACATCAATGTTGAAAATGATGTCAATGGATCCATTTTCTTAGATTCACTTTGGTCTTGATGCCAACTGACTATGGGTTAATGTTTTGATTTGACACCTCCAACACATCAATAATGATTATAACAAGGCCTAATCCATAGAAAGGATATTCAAACATATTGACAAATCATGGTAGAGTTATGTTGTATATCAAGATACATATAGCATGGCACAATTCACAAATTCCCACTCTATTCAGTTGTTCTTTTTTTTTTGTTTATTGGTGGTGGTGGTTTTAAAAAAAGAATAGAAGATATGCTTTGTCTGTATCATGCCACCCCACCGTTGATATTGTATTATTCCATTTTACTCCTATTTTGGGCGATGGATTTCTCATTCTCCGATATAACAATGGTAGTGAATAATAGACATATTTTTCATGTCACAAATTCATGGTATGGATAATGGTGATTATTAACAATATCGTATCTTTCTTCTATTTCAGTTTTTATGGTTTCTAACAAGTTGATAAATGGTTTGATGACTAAGTTATTTTGTTTCAATTTATCTCATTTTCATGCTTATTGCATGATTAACTCAATTTTTTTATTTATTTAGATAACTCATTAAACTCTTATGAGTGACTAATTCTATATTTTTTGAGTTAGATAATTTGATTTTCAATTGTTTTTGTGATTTAATACGGAATATGTTACCACTATTTGTAAGATTAATGTTATTTACTCTCTTTGTCAAAATCATTTTAGTTAAATATTTTTTAATATAAAAATTTAGAATTATTTTCATGTTTAAATAAAAGTTTTAATCAAATAAATTGATTTTAAAAAGTTTAATCAAATGTAATTTGAAATTATTTTCATGATTTAAATGCAATATGTTATCATTATTAGTAAGATAAAGATCAATTTATAGTTTGAAGAAATTTAAGGAGGGGAAAATTTCTACCCCTTCCTCTATGTCCAATTTTTCTCAAAAATACCTAAAACTTAGTTTAATTTAGTTGAAGTTGTGCTTATAATTTAAATAAATTTGTTTAAATTTTATCAATATTAAGTAAAATTTTACCAATTTTGACTAAATTAAAAAATAATTATCTTCTTAATTTTTAAAACACTTGTAAATATTATAACTACTCATACTTTCTTTAAAAAATAGAAATCATAAATATAATTATTAGAAAAAATTGGTGATATAAAAATTAAAAAAAAAAGACAATAAAATAATTTGAAGATATTGTATCATTTTATTATATTTTCCTTAAAAAAATAGAAATCATAGATATAACTATTCCAAAAAAATGGTCATATAAGAATTTAAAAAAAAAACAAAAAAATAATTTGAAGCTACTATATCACTTATATACAAAAGCAAAAATAAAGAAAAAAAATGTTGTTAATCAGTAGCAATGAAAATTTTAATAAATAGTTTGTGGAAAGAAATGTTGATACTATTATACCTTTATTCAAAAAATTACTATACTAAATGGCTACTCATGTTTTCTACCTCAACATTGACATTATTTTGATTAATCATCTCCATTTTGAGTAATCATCTATGATCATAATAGCCTTGATCTCCTTCCACTCTTACCCCATCTAGAACATAGTAAACATAGCTCTCTTATGTACATATTGCCCAAGATTTAAGTTAAGTGGGGATTGAAAAATATTGTTGAAAAGATATTTGAAAAAATACATAGTAATATGGAGGGTATAACAAGTAGTATTTTTAAACTTGAAAAAAAGAGTGATACTAATATCATCACTTTTTGATTTAGAGTTATAACCTTTGAAGGTCATAGTTGTAAAATGTCGTAATTATATCCCAAAAATAAAACACACTTGTATATTTTACGGAGATTATTTTTGTTTTTGTTGCAACAATAACTATGCCTGATTGGAAGATACTCTTAAGTAGTCAATTGAAATTTTCTTTTTGCTTCAACCACACATCAATCATTTTGAATACTCCAATTATTTTCACATATTTCATGGACACCGAAAAGTTTTGTTTCCACAAATCTTGTTTAAGTATTTTGACCCAATATAGTTCACTTAATACCAAATTTTCTTAGTACAATTCATGAAGAACATATTTTTAAAGTTTCACAAATATTATAGACAAATATTCATTTTGAAAAAAATCATATAGTTATAAAATAAATATGCATTTAAAAAATACAATTCATATTAAAATTTAACAAATTTTATCTCAAAAATATATTTTTATAAAAATTATCAATTAACAATTTTTTTTTTTTTAAATAACAATATTTCACCTTTAAAAAACTACCATTTCATTTTATAGTCATTCATGAAATTAAACATTAACTTAAAAAAAAATCATTTGTTAAACATAGCTTTTGTCATTAAGCACTCTCCATCTAAACACAATCGTTCATGTCCAAATAAATTAAAAGAATACTAACATATTTTTAAAAAAAATTACCACAAAAATCCAAATATATATTTAAAAAAATAATTATTATAAAATTCAAATATATACTTACAGAAATACATTATTTAGACAATGATTTTATATTTCTTAAATAAACTTATAATTACATCATAAAAGAAAGAAATATATTAAATACAAATATAATTTCATAACATAAATAGAATTTTATTTTTATCTCTTTCAACAACATGGGTCTCTTTCATAAGCTTGAGACATTTTTTTCAATATAAGTTTAAGTGGAATATTATAAATTCAAGTGCTTCATTTCCTCTAATTTATAATCAATAAAGAATCTCCAAAAAATTGAATATGTTTTATATCTCTTTCCAAAACATATTTGATCAAAATTCTCAAAACCAAAATCAAGATATTCCCATCCCCAACCAAACTCTTAGAAACTTTAAGCAATAGGTTGAAGAGATAAAAACTAGAACCTCAACACATAAGTCATTAAACACATATAAATTAATACATAATATCAATATTAATACCTAATAACAATATGTTGTAAATAAGTAGTTAATTTTTATTCAAGTGAGATAATTTCTGCAATTGAATGTTTTCAAGCATTGACTCATGAAGAGGTGAATGGCATGTGTCCTTCCATTTTCATTAACCTAGTGAATTATTGCATTTCCACCCCCTTAAAGTACGTATTATCCTCAAAACATAGTAAAGAGGATTTTCTTTAAGTTATCATGTTTTCTTGGTGGCGTCATTGTTGGTGTTTATTATGTGTTAAATAATTTCAATATTTAAATTGTCAACCTGGGAAGGGAGCTTATGAGATGCAATCACTATATGTGCAGGATTGAAGGCTTGAACTAACCTAAGTTGACTAAAGATGCAAATGTGCTAACATGCAACTATATGATTTTAAACTACTTGCATGACTTTCATAATTCAAATGCAAGAATTTATTCTATCTATGAAAACAAGAAACTGATTAACAAATGAAGCAAGTAGAAAACTTAATAAAGATGTTTAAGTGAATTGTGTTTGATTTGAAAAGTAGAAAACTTGATAAAGATATTTATTACAGATGCAAGTAGAAAATGTGATAAAGATATTAATTTCTGATCCAAATCTTATGTTATGATCACCTTCATTAATTATATGAAATGGGAAACTAGTCTTATAATTAACAAGTTAAAACAACTTGGGAAAAATAGAATTATTAACTATGATTTGAAAACAAACTACTTAGAAAAAAAAACTGATCAATTCTAAAACAATAACTAATTAGAAAATTAGATATGAAGAATTTAACTATGGAAGAAGGTTGAAAGAGGGTTAAGAAGAAGGAGGAGAAAAGAGGAAATAATGATAAAGTTTAGTTAAGAAGTCTAAATAGCACAAAACAAGAGTTAAATTATATCTAAAACCATTAATTAGGAGTAAGAAGAATTATGATTAAGAGGTAGAAGAAATTAGATTCTGAAAAAGACCTAAAACAGTGCAGAAAGTGTAAAGGTCTAAATGCCGATCCGAATGCCTGTCTGAATGGCGGTCCGAATGATAGTTTGAATGGAGGAAAACGAGTTAAGCTAAGGAAAAGAAGAGTTTTGGATGATTTTAATTACCAGCTGGCTGATGCATATGATCCTACAGTGCACATGAAGCAATAGATTAATTAGTTAGAAGTTAAACTAACAAGAAACTATTTATTCTAATCATTATCTAAGAAGAATTATCTAGATGATATGTAAGAAGAAGGTTAAGATGGAAGAAGAGAGCTAACCTATAGCTATAGGAAGAAAAACTAATAGAGAGGAAGAGAAAGAAACTAATACTAACTAAGGAAGAATTGGAAGCAATATTTAACTACAATGATGGAAGGAGAATTAAAAACAAACTACAAACTATTTAACTTTTGGGCAACCATTCCTAGTTCAGAAGAAGGGAGATTACATTAAAAGCAGAATACTAATTACAGAGAAGTAAAGAAAATGACATATACAGGAAAAACGAAATTAAGTACACACACAAAAAAAAAAAAAAAACTAACTAAACTATTTGCATAAAAGAAAATGCAGAAAACATAAACAAAACCTACGGTTGATGAGGGGCCCTTCCCAGCAATCGGAGATGAAAACTAAATCAACTTAATCCCCAATAGTTGTGAATTGGAACTTCCATTAACTGATGAAAATTACAAAAACGTCTGCTATTTTCTACAAGCTATCTGCTAAACTGATAATCTACTGATCATCGTGTCTCTATACAAAGCAGCTATTTATACATTACAATAGATGAGAAGGTCGACAGAGTCGACCTCTCTAAAAATAGAGGTCTTTAATGACTGTAACTGCTGATTTAAATGATGCGTAACAGTGCAAGGAATGTCGACCCAGCTTCTCGGCGTCAATCCTACCTAACACGAACAATTGAGCATTCGTTTCCTCAAAATGTGGGCAGAAGCACGTGCTGGAGTGTCAATGTGGGAACAGGAGTTACGTTGGCAAACTGAGCGTGAACAGGCTGGACTCCTTCCAGAAAAATGGCGTGAGCAGTCAAGAACGGGCGTGCTTGATCCTCGGCTGAATGCACAAACAAATCGGGGCTTGGCGTGTTGATGAAGATGTGGGATGCATTGTCATGTTTAGCGAGTATAGGAGAGGATATTCTAGAACCATGGCTCATTAACCTTGCCCATTGCGTGGCAAACATAACCCACGTGCCCCTTTTTGCATTTAACGGTTTGAGGTAAGCCAACCATGGATTTCGTGGACTGAACGGGAGGCTGAACGACGAACTGAACACGTTTGAACTTAGCAACGTAAGCACGTGGTCTGAATGAAGGGTCATTTGAGAAACGCAACCTGCCAATTGAAATGTAAAAGCCAATTATGCCCAGAAAATATCATTTTAATGCAAATAAATCATAATATAACGAAGTATAAACAAGAATTGCATAGTAAGTAAATATGTGCATACCTAGACTGTTTGAAGGGCTGAAAGGTATAGAAAACAACTTACTATAGCAAAAATGATAGAAATAACGCCATTTCGAGTACATTGAATGATAAAAAATGGTGACAAAAATGGACGTCAACAGTCATCTTTATCTAGTTGTAGAGGTTTGACTCGGTTCCTCACTTTAGTGTTGGTGAGGTTACTTTGTAGTGTATGCATTATATTTTTGAAGTCTTTTGACTTAGATTTGTAACCTGAAATCTCAATTCTCCTTGGTAGCATACTTCACTTGATTTCGTTATTGTATGTTCATTTGTGTTCCTTATAGTTTTTTCAATAGTTGAAAAACATTTTTCTTGTGATGGTAACTTTCAACACCAAATAATTTATAATGTTTTCCTTGCTTGCGAAATTCCATGAACTAATCTTTTTATTGGATCCTAGGTCTTATCAACCTTCTCCAGGTGAGGAAGAATATATATTTTGTGTTCTATTCTTGTATTTGACCTTTTTGAATTAGTTTATTTTCTTCCTATGGATAAGATGAAAATCTCTTGGACAATAAGATGGCTCCCTTAAACCAAATCCAAGACAGAAATAAAACAGGTAGTAATCTATTCTCCTAGATTTAGCACATTTATGCAAGCATTCATAGAAGGAAAGAGGATGAAGGTAGGTATCTTTCCTCAACTAGGATGATTATCTTTACTTCTCCTTGTTGATCCAAATCCTGCTCAATGATCCAAGTAGGAGAACCCGTAGAGAGAAAGGAGAAGATAATCTACTTTCCTACACCAACATGTTAGGCTAAATTCCTCTACTTAAACAAGTACATATTGGAATATTTCAATTGAAACATACAATTTGGGAGAATAGGCCAAGTTATTTATTAAAAATCCAAAGAGAAAATGTTACAAAATGGATTTATACCTGAGCTCATTCTGACAGCATCTCCTCTAACACTTTCTAGCAAGCCACCTTTGAGAACCTTGAGAACATGAGGACTCCTTCACAAGTAGATATGCAACTATAGTCCGAAGTTAGTCTTTATGTGTCTAATCCCCAAAACCTAAGAGCAATGGTATTGATATAGTGTGAAGGAGCTCAACCATTATGGAGAAGAATATGGATCATGAGAGGAGGATGTGGATCTAGGTAGAAGAATATGGATCACATGATACCCAACTTACTTTACAAGGAAAACCATAATGATATTTGAAGGCATGATGAAATCTTCGAGATAAGGAATCCCTAGATCCAATGAAAATATCCCTCAAGGATATTTCTGTGCCCTAGACAATGAGAAAAACGCAATTTTTTTGTCATTTTTATGCCCTGTGAACTGAGCAAATCACTGAAAAGTTGAAATTTTTGCGCCCCTATAACAAAGTAGAGCTTGAAAAATCCCCTTTTGATAGATTGCGTTGGTTTGATAAGGTGGAATTCGAACTCATTAGCTTAGGTAACTTTTCCCACTTGGGTGGGAAGTGAGTTCATCATGTAATAATATGTAGTGTTAGGGAATTGGTTGTGAGAGAGAGGGGTGGTGGTAAGTTGTAGGTGGATTAAAGGTGTGTGTGTGTGTGTGAGAGAGAGAGAGAGAGAGAGAGAGATAGAGAGATGCGAGGTGAGGTAGGGAGGGTGTGGGTGATTAAGGGTAGGGTGGAGGAGGGGGGTTTTGGGAAAGAAGGAAATAGAGATCATGGTGGGGGGAGAGGGTGTAGGGTTTTAGGAAATATTGGGGAAGTTAGAGAGAAGGGGGGTATAGGGTGGGTGAAGAGAGAGAGAGAGAGAGAGAGAGAGAGAGAGTCGGGGGTTGAGGGGGGAGGGTGTGGGGGATTGGGGTTATGAGGGAGCATGGGGTTTGGGGTAGAGAAACAGATGGATATCATGGTCGGGGGAGGGGGTGTAGAGATTTACGGAATATTAGGTAAGTTAAAGGGAAGGGGGGTATAGGGTAGGGGCGGAGAGAGAGAGGAGGGGAGGAGTGGGATAGAGAGAGAGAGTTTTGGAGGGGGTGGTTATGGGTAGGGATAGAAAGATATTGGTGTGGTGGGAGGGTTAGGGCTTTAGGGAGTCTTTCGTAAGTTAGAGAGAAGGGGGTCATAGGATGGGGGAAGAGAGAGAGGGGGGGTGGTAAGTGGTAGGGGAAGGGTGAATAGGATAGACAAAGAGAGACAATGGTTTAGGGGTAGTGGGAGTAGGAAATAGAGAGAGAGATGTCGAGGGGTTGGATATGCATAGGGAGTGTGGGAGAAGGATTAGGGGGAGAGAGTGGGATTAGCCGTAGTGAGAGAGTGTGTGAGAGAAAGGGGTGGTTTTAGGATCAATTTATTTGATTAAATATTCTATTTAAACATGAAAACAATTCTAAATTTGTATACCAATCGGATTAAAAAAAATTCAACTAAAGTGACTTTGACAAAAATAGTAGATAACGTTAATCTTACAAATAGTGGGAATAGTAGTTAACATTGAACAATTGAATAGAGCGGGAATTTGTGAATTGTATCATGTTATATTTATCTTGATATACTACATCACTCTACCATGATTTGTCAATATGTTTGAATATCTTTTCCATGGATTAGGCCTTGTTATAATCATTATTGATGTGTTGGAGGTGTCAAATCAAAACATTAACCCATAGTAAGTTGGTAGCAAGACCAAAGTGAATCTAAGAAAATGGATCCATTGACATCATTTTCAACATTGATGTCACATTCAAAAATGTCACTTTAGCTCCATTTTGAGTAAATTGAGCACTTTACATGATATGAGAGTTAAAGATATTGTATTAGAAAGAATGTAATTTTAGGCATATGGAGTAACATAACTATGTAGCTTGAGAAAAGTACATGTGAGGTTGGTTGGGTACTTTTCATTGTAAAAGATTATTTTTTTATGGTGTCCTCATTTTAACTTAGTACACACTAGTGTATAAGTCCCTTGGTGGAACATTTGGAATTTCATTTTAACTTAATGATTAACAAATGTAATAATTATTTATCCTATGTTGGAGGATAAGCCCCGCCCCAATTGTGGATTCGTACCCTAATAAAAAAATATTAATAATGATCTCTCTATTATAATTTCCAAATTTTTTACTCAAATGTAAACCCTGTTAATGAAGAAAAAATTGAATCATATTTGAAGGAGTAGAATTCGGGTCTTAATTAATGTCTCAGTCTTAGGCCATTATTAAGTTCTTAACCAATTAGAAACTATTTTAGGTTAAATATTTTACACTTTTTAAATTAAATAGTATCCACAACATAACATTAATTTTTAATCACATATATCTAACCAAATTTTACTTACAATTACATTTAGTCTCATGAAAAATACCATTAAAATTTTAAGAAATATATTTAAAAATTTCAATGACATCTTTATTAAGTCTAAGCATAAAGATTTTAAAAACATAAAATAATAAAGAAAATCCATCCTTGGCATTGAATGGAAATTATAACAAAAAATTAAGAAAAATAAAATAAAGTCTAACCACAATATAAAAGTATAAATCGTAATACCAAACAAATTTAAAATTCAAATTATATTAAAAAAATCAAATTTTCAATAACAACCCATAAAATAAATCAAATTAAATTCATAATTCAATCTAAAGTTCCTCATTTAATAGTCATCAACACACTTTTGAAATTACCAAAACATATCATATACATATCATATGATAATACTAATTTTATCACCATAATATCTAACTAATAAAATGTTAATTAAACATTATTTTAAATATAATCGTAATTAAAAAAAAAACATAGATAAATTTAAATAAAATTAAACATTATTTTAAATATAATCGTAATTTAAAAAAAAAACATAAATAAATTTAAATAAAAATAATTTATCATTAACCTATCATTACATTACATTTTATTTAAAAACGTTCATATAAAAAAAGAAGCACAAAAAAAAATTATTATATTTTACATTACTAAATACAAACTCTTTATACATATTAATATTAGCGTAGTCATTTATATTATAACGATTAATGCCAAAATATCCATAAAACTCCTTTTACACAATAAAATGGATGCATATAACATAAATAACTATTAACAATTTTTATAAATAAAAAAAATAAATAAATTCCGAATCAATATATAAAAAACAATTTCTAAAATAGTGACATTGCTCTTATTTATTGTTCAATAGACCAATCAATATGCCATGTTAAGTGGTAAGAAAAATCTATCTTAAACTTTAATTTTAAATTAAAAAATACATACTAAATGGCCAGCCACAACCAAAACCCTTACTGAAATTGGCGGCCATAATCAAAACCCTCACCCACGCTAATCTATATTAGATAGGAATTTTTTTCTCAAGATTTGGCAATGAATAATGTTTTACAGACACAATATTCCACCTACCATCTTTGGCATCCATGTCCGCAAGTCATGGCACCTTCTAATAGTTTAAAGATGATCATATCCTTTCATTCACTACGTCAGGGTCAGATTTCTATCATTTTATATAGTTCGTTTCCCTCATATAACTAGCCAGGAATTTTCCGCGTGATCGAGTAGTCAATTGAGCCTCCAAAATTGCAGAAGGATTTGTGGGAAAAAGCTGATTTTCCTCCTGCTAGAGGTCCTCCTCATTGGAAGCTTCTAGAACAACAAATTTTGTCGCCACTGCTTCTGTGCTCGGCTCCATCCTCCTTTTCTTGATCATAAGAGGATCTTCTACAAGTTTCTCTGTTTGTTGTTCTTCTTCCTCCATTCCAATCATTGACATTCACTGTGTTGTTCTGCTTCAATACAAACTGTAAATCCCTCTACTACTGCTGTCTGTGCTCACTTTTTTCTCTTCTTCTCAACACGGTAACAAAGCAATTCAATCGAAGAACAAGGATTGGATGATCGAGCGGAAAATCAATCGGAGAACGAGGATTGGATGATCGAGTAGAAAAATAGAGATTGAAAGGCCAAAAGAAAATGATATAATGAGAAGAGCAAGGCTGTCAAAAGTAAGAAAATATCGCCACATCATAATCAGAGTTCTTGTGTGACTGGCCAGAAAATGCAGCAGGAAACGTCTAATCTTGCTTAGTTGAAGTAAGCAAGAGATAGAGACCGGTCCTGGGATCAATAGGAAAGCGGTGGCGAAGGGAGCTGTTATAGCGCTCTTAATCGCAGACTGAATAGAGAGACGAGTCAGGGATTTGCCATGAGAATAATAGCGATCATTCACCTCGGATCCTAGCAGGATATTCTTGTTGATGTTGGACCCATTTTGGTCTGTGTAGAGCTGCACGGTCCTCCACCATTCCCCCACACAGGGGCTCTTTTTGCTCCTGCTGCTTCTATTCGTATCTGAAAGCCCGAACAGGAAGGCCTTTATGATTCTCTTCTCGCTGGAATCCCTGTTGCCAGAATAGATTAAGTAGAAACGCTGGTTGTGAACAACGAACATGATAACGCCATGGCAAGTGGAAATTTCTATGGCTGTGACTCTTCAACTACAAAACTAGAACAGGTTATGGGCGAGCAAATGAAATCTGTGGTTTTATTGTTAACTTGAAATTCAAAATCTGTGTGGCGGGGAGGAAGGTTCAAATTTTCAATCTGCATTAAAAGTCGCTTATAAGAATGTCACCCACGCCATTCAATTCATGGGTGTACACGTCACCAGCCTGCCATCCTGTGGATAAATGCACGTCGTGTGAGTCGGCGATGGGACGATGCGTCTGGAAGAGTGGTCCCCGCGATGATCCGTTGTCAGACTTTACTGCCTACTCCCAAAGGTCGGACGGCGGGGTTGCCGGAGAAAGGAGGAGTGCCGGAGTAGTCAACTCTCCGGGAGAAATCGTAGAAGAGAAGACTTATCTAGCATGAACGTACATGCTAGATAAGCTCAGCCGATATTCTAGATAATAGACATGTATCCTTTCTTATGAGTTGGACAAGTCCATTGAAATAAGTGAACTGAGGAACACATATGCCCTCAGAAAAATAATCTCCCAAAAGACAATTTCACGTGATTATAGAAGCGATTGATGGCAATAATGAAGAATACTTTTAAACAAAAACTAATGCAGCAATTATAAGAATATGAAGAAAATAACCCAAGTCGTAAATTGTTTTAAAGGGGCGAAAGAATAAGATCATTTTTACGTACTCTTTGTATAATGGAGACCTTCCTGTCATGACATAAATGAACATGGAAACATTGTACAGTAGAAGCAATATAGGTTTAAAAAAGGACAATTATTAATGCATAAATGGATATTCTTAATTCAACAAACCAATTTCTACGAAGAAACTATTTCAAACCAATCTAAACTATATAAGTGTGGCTCATATTATAAATACTTGTATAGATAATATGGGAATGTTTCATTCATGGTTTTATCAAAATTGAAACCTTGTGGATTTTCCAGTTACAAAAGAAAGGCACAAAAATTAAGTTATTTGCCATTATCTACAAAACATATCCATGTAGTATAATCTGGCCAATGTAGACTATGGTGTATGCTTTAAGCAATAAAATAATTATTCTGCGGTTGTTGGTATTAAAGTCCCAACAACTTTGATCATCCTCTCCTGCTATGAAATCCTTTTTTATGAGCCGCTCCAAATTAATTGGCTCAAAACCTCCATAACTTTGATCATCCTCTCCTGCTATGAAATCATTTTCTATGAGCCGCTCCAAATTAATTGGCTCAAAACCTCCATTTTATTATGGAGGATTGTGCTTTTAAAATAATAAATATGTCATTGCAAGTTAACAAGTATTTGTCATTAAAAAAACTAGGATGTTATATTGTATTGCATGCAACATCACCATAAATATGATCACAAATGACAATTGTTCTATTAATACATTAAATGAAAACCTTTTTCATCATATACCATTAATACATACCCAATCATATCTTCTTACCCAGATCATGAATATCTTTAATTAAAAGGCATACACCATGAAACGTTTCAGCATAATCACCTTTATGTTTGTTAATTTCATTCTCTATATGAATAATACCTCAAGGTCCCCTCTAATTATCCATTCGTTGTTTAGCTTGCATATTAGAGACTATAGCCAATTTCATTGGAACATGAACAATAAGATTAGGCAGTTGATTCTTTCCAACAGACACTACAGCCTGAAGAAAATTAGCAGGAGTTTCCATATGAAGAATGGATGGAGGATGGAAAAAGAAAGAGCTCACTTCAGTATAGTCAACATATGTGCTATAGTCATGGAAAGGGGGAGAGAGAGAGTACAACTGCGTAGGGAGTGAGGGACAGAAACAATAGTTAGCTCTGTAAAACTAATCTTTTGATTAATTTTAATGGCCCACATGAAGAGACATGCGATAGGCAGTTACGTTTATTTTTAATATTGATTAATATCTTGAATGTTGTTGGTTAATCGGAAGAGTAGTTTCCAAGACTCCTACTTTGATGGGCAAGAGGAGTATAACCGTTTTAGGAAACCGGTCCTCTCTGCACCTATAAAAGATCTTTCAGAATACCCATCAATGTAGTCTGAAGAACGTATCAGCAAAAGGATGGGAGGGAGAAACTGTTTTCCATCTAAGAGGCGACTACACAAGATTTTTGCTCTAATGGATTCAGGTAAGTCATTAAAGATTGTTTAATTTCAGACTTATGTGATACATGTGATAATCATGACAATTCTAGGTCTTGAAATTATAGTAGATGTTAATTACATGGACTGAAAATAAGTTCACATGTCGTATCAAAGCCTGCGTTAAAGAACTTTCATGTTTTTTTCCATAATGTTTGCTGAATTTTTTTTTTGATCATGCATGAAATAATTGTTAGCGGTCCCCCTTATTATAGAAAATAACTTTTACAAGAACCAGAAAACGAGACTCTCGTAAATAAGTCATGACTGGACTTCAATTCGACTTCAGATTATATTGAATATACTTACTGGAAAATGAAACCACGGTATTCTATTATAGATATTTCTTTTTTCTTCATAATAGAAACTTACCATTGATCGAACCGATACTTGCTGGATTCATATAATGGTTTCAATAGAATCTATAACTATGTATTCATGTATTAAGTACGATTTGAAAGGAAATACAAAGAAAATGACTTACGCATTCATACAGACACGATTTGCTTCTTTTAATCATGCGCAAAGAAGAAACTAAAAAAAATAAAAATGAAATAGAGTCTCTGTTTTCAAATTGTTGAGTAGTAATGATATTGAATATATTAATAGCTACTTCTGTAATTACTTCTGTAACTATTCACTCATTGATTTAAAATATTTTAATAGTTACTCTGTAATTACTTGTGTAACTATTCATTGTTGATTTAATGTATGTGCAAAGGTATTATATTTGAGGCCTATATTATGGTACGATTCGGTAGCCACCAAAGTGGTCCAACTAGAATGACATGTAGACATCAAGTCAAATTATCTAAATTTAATACTCGTTTCCTCGGTATGAAAATAATAATGACTTTGCAAACCGCAATTATGTAATCACAAGAATATTAGGTTGGCCCAAAGGTGCACCATTTTTAAGAGATTGATTAATTGGAATAGGATGGTTGGTGGGTATTCATGATTAAGGTTGGTACGGATACTCAAAGGTAACTGACTTACTTAGTTGTGAATATTTTATCAATTAGTCCTATTAGGTGAAAGGAAATCACCATAATTGTTAATAGTTTACCATAAGATTAGACCAAAGGTAGGTCACGTGAATACTATTTATTATTGTTTGATCATGTGTTTTAATTATTTATAACTCTTAGCATTAATGTTGTGAGCATGAATTTATGATTGCAGTGTTAGTTCCTATTTCGCTACATTCGTATGCCTCTTCTGTTTCGATCTTAAATGGAATGAATTTCTCAGATTGGAAAGAACAAGTTCAGTTTCACCTCGGTGTTCTGGATCTATATATAGCACTTGAATCTAAGAAATCGGCTGCTATTACTGGTGAAAGCAGTGTAGAAGAAAAGTCTATATTTAAAACCTGGGAAAGATCGAACAGACTAAGTCTTAAATTTATGCGAATGACTGTAGCAAACAACATCAAGTCAACCCTTCCAGAAACTAACAATGCTAAAGAATTTCTAAAATCTGTGGGAGAACATTTCCGAACTGCAAACAAGTCCCTTGCCGGGACACTGATGGCTAAGATTACCACCATGAAGTTTGATGGTATTCGTGGGATCCATGAGCATGTCCTTGAAATGAGAAATTTGGTTGCTCAATTAAAGACCCTTGAGTTGAATGTGGATGAGTCTTTTCTTGTACAATTTATTTTCAACTCCTTACCTTCTCAGTATGGGCCGTTTCGGATTCACTATAACACTATTAAGGATAAGTGGAATGTGAATGAGTTGGCCAATATGCTCAATCAAGAAGAGGCAAGACTTAAGCAACATGGACAACATTCAATTCATCTCACAACTCAAGGAGCCGAAAGGAAAGGGAAAAATCCTAGAAAGGGCATGAAGCGGGTATCACCCAAGGCATATGAGCCTAATCATGGTTCTCATGCTTATAAGAAGGAAAGGAATAGTGATAAGTGTCACTTCCGTAAAAAAATCAAGACACTATCAGAAAGAATGTCTGAAACGTAGGGAATGGTTCGAAAAGAAAGGTATGAATTTAATTTATGTTTGTTTCGAATGAAACCTAACTGAAGCTCCTTCTAATACTTGGTGGATTGAATCTAGGGCTACTACTCATGTTTCAAATACGATGCAGGGATTCCTTACAACCCAGACCATAAATCAAAATGAAAACTTTATGTTCATGGGAAATCAGATTAAAGCTCCAATTGAAGCCATTGGGACTTATAGTTTATTTCTAGATTCCGGTTACCATTTGGATTTGTTTCAAACTTTATTTCTTCCTTCTATTTCCAGAAATTTAATTTCCTTGTCTAAACTTGATCTTGATGGTTACTCTTTTAAATTTGAGAATAAAAGTTTCATTTTGTTTAAGAGTACCTCTTTTGTTGGTTCAGGTATTCTTTGTGATGGTTTGTACAAATGAAAACTTGACGATCATTTTTCTGAAACTATTCTTACTCTGCATCATAATGTTGGTACTAAATGTAGCTTGATGAATGAAAATCCCTCTTACTTGTGGCACAAAAGGCTGGGACATATTTCCAAAGAAAGGTTACTGAGATTAGTAAAAGATGGGATTCTCTTGAACCTAGATTTTTCTGACCTTGGGGTATGTGTGGATTGTATTAAGGGAAAACAAACCATACACACCAAGAAGGGTGCCACAAGAAGTACAGAGCTTCTTCAGATTATCCATACAGACATTTGTGGGCCTTTTGACAATCCATCTTTTGGTGGAGAAAAGTATTTTATCACCTTTATAGATGATTTCTCACGTTATGGTTATGTATATTTGTTGCATGAAAAATCTCAATCAGTGGATGCCCTTGAGGTGTACATTACTGAGGTTGAAGGGCAATTAGATAGAAAGGTGAAAATCATCAGATCTGATAGAGGAGGTGAATATTATGGAAAGTATAATGAATTAGGGTAGTGTCCTGGCCTATTTGCTAAACTCCTTGAAAAGCATGGCATATGTGCACAATATACTATGCCTGGAACACCATAGCAGAATGGTGTAGCTGAAATGCATAATCATACTTTAATGGATATGGTTAGGATTATGTTAAGTAATTCAACATTACCTATGTCGTTGTGGATGCATGCTCTTAAGACCGTTGTATACTTATTGAATCGGGTTCCTAGTAAGTCAGTTCCAAAGACCCCTTTTGAACTATGGACAGGAAGGAAACCAAGTTTAAGACACCTGCATATTTTGGGTTGTCCAGCAGAGGTTAGAGCATATAATCCACATGAAAAGAAATTGGATTTTAGAATGATCAGTGGTTACTTTATTGGTTACCCTGAAAAATCCAAAGGGTACAGGTTTTACTGTCCTAATCACAGTACGAGAGTTGTAGAGACCTGTAATGCCATATTCATTGAAAATGGTGAAGTCAGTGGGAGTGATAAAACACAAAATGTGGTTATCCGAGAAGTTAGGGTACAAGTTCCTGTACCTATGGCTTCAAAGAAAATTGTTGTTCCTACCGTTGTTGAACAACGTGGCAACATTGAACAACAAATTAATGAACCACCACTCCATCATGAGACTGACACCAATGAACCGATGGTAGAAGAACCACAACAAGTAGCATTAAGGAGATCTCAAAGGGAAAGGAGGTATTCTATTTCGGATGATTATGTGGTTTATCTACAAGAATTTTATTTTGATGTAGGGACGTGTAAGGAACCGGTTTCATTTTCACAAGCCATAGAAAGAAATGATTTTGCTAAATGGATTGATGCCATGAATCATGAATTGAAATCAATGGACCAAAATGAAGTCTAGGATCTCGTTGAATTGCCCGAAGGATACAAGAAAGTTGGTTGCAAATGGGTCTTTAAGACAAAACATGACTCTAAGGGCAATATCGAACGACATAAAGCCAGACTTGTGGCCAAAGGTTTTACTCAGAAAGGAGGCATAGATTATAAAGAGACCTTCTCTCCTATATCCAAGAAGGACTCACTTAGAATCATTATGGCATTGGTAGCTCATTATAATTTGGAATTGCACCAAATGGATGTGAAAACTGCTTTTTTGAATGGAAGTTTAGAGGAAGAAATCTATATGGATCAACCTGAAGGTTTCTCCTTTAAGGGAAAAGAACACCTGGCTTGCAAACTTAAGAAATCAATATATGGACTTAAACAAGCTTCCCGACAATGGTACCTTAAGTTCCATAATACCATTACTTCCTTTGGATTTAAGGAAAACACCGTTGATCGGTGTATATATCTGAAGGTTAGTGGGAGTAAGTTTATATTTTGATTTTGTGTGTTGATGACATATTGTTTGCCACCAATGATCTCGGTTTATTACACGAAATCAAGAAGTTTCTCTCAATGAATTTTGAAATGAAACATATGGGTGAGGCATCTTACGTGATAGGAATTGAAATATTCCGGGATTGATCACATGGATTGTTAGGATTGTCTCATAAGGCCTATATCAAAAGAGTTCTAGAGAGATTCAGAATGGAGGAATGTTCAGCTAGTGATGCCCCTATTCAAAAAGGGGATAAATTCAGTCTTATGCAATGTCCGCGGAATGAATGGGAACGAAAACAGATGGAAGGGATTCCTTATGCTCCTGCAGTAGGAAGCCTAATGTATGCACAGACTTGAACCAGACTAGATATCAGTTTTGCAATTGGTATGTTGGGAAGATACCAAATTAATCCTGGATTGGATCACTGGAAAGCTGCAAAGAAAGTGATGAGGTACTTACAGGGAACAAAGGATTACATGCTCACATTTAGGAGTTCTGGTAATCTAGAGGTAATTGGCTACTCAGATTCAGATTTTGTTGGATGCGTTGATAGTAGAAAGTCCACTTTTGGTTATTTGTTTATATTAGATGGAGGGGAAATATCATGGAAAAGTGAAAAGCAAACTATCACAGCTTCATCCACTATGGAAGCTGAATTTGTGGCATGCTTTGAGGCCATGGTTCATGGATTGTGGTTGCGGAATTTTATCTCAGGACTTGGGGTTTTCGACTCTATTTCCAAGCTGCTGAGAATTTATTCTGATAACTCCGCAGCTGTATTTTTCTCTAAGAACGACAAGTATTCTAATGGTGAAAAACACATGGAATTGAAATACTTTGTTGTTAAGGAAGAAGTTCAGAAACAACGAGTGTCAATTGAACACATAAGCACGTTACTTATGGTTGCAGATCCATTGACAAAAGGATTACCACCAAAGACATGTAAGGAACATGCCAATAGAATGGGTATTGAACGTAGCACATAACCGTTGCTAATTTTATGTGATGGATTGCATTATGTTATTTGTTTTATTTTGACACTTTGATATCTTAATAAAGGTGTTTTTGATTAATAATTTCTTTTTTAAATGTGTACGTACAAGTATAAGAATAAATGTATAATGACAGGAATAGTCTTTGACAAGGGACATTATTGTTGAACACCTTATGAATACACTTCTCGTTTATAGACTATATTACACAGGTTACTGGTGTTGTGGTACATGGAAGGGACTATGTTGCCTTATTGATGTAGAACCGCCATGACTCACATTAGTGGATTGTTTAATTATACTATTATGATGACCAACTAAAAGTTAAGATGGATATGCTTTATGGCGCGCTTAATGTCTACCTTTCTAAACTCTAACGTTAAGTTATCATATGTGCCAAGTGGGAGAATGTAAAGCTAATCTTTTGATTAATTTTAATGGCCCACATGAAGAGACATGTGATAGGTAGTTACGTTTATTTTTAATATTTATTAATATCTTAAATGTTGTTGGTTAATCGGAAGAGTAGTTTCCAAGACTCCTACTTTGATGGGAAAGAGGAGTATAACCATTTTAGGAAACCGGTCCTCTCTCCACCTATAAAAGATCTTCCAGAATACCCATCACTGTAGTTTGAAGAACGTATCAGCAAAAGGGTGGAGGGAGAAACTGTTTTCCATACAAAAAGACTAAGAGGCGACTGCACAAGATTTTTGCACTAATGGATTCAGGTAAATCATTAAATATTGTTTAATTTCAGACTTATGTGATACATGTGATAATCATGACAGTTCTAGGTCTTGAAATTATAGTAGATGTTAATTACACGGACTGAAAATAATTTTATAAGATCTACATTCAATTCATCAAAAGACCATGAAATAATAAAAATAGCAACCTTCTACACTGTAAAAATAGCTCGAAAATAAAGGCCATCAATCTCTGAGACTAAATGGGCATCCGATGGTGAGGGTTAACTAGTCCTTAGAGCTTCCATAGAGAAACAAACCAAAAATATGCATAAATACCACTACAATAGCCACAAAATCCTCTCACGTTCCTTCTCGTAGCTCACTGGTGGCCATTAATGACATGGAGAAGCTATCAAACCACACATGAAATAAATAAATGCAGATAATAATCACATACACAATAAAAATTGCTCATAGTACATTGTTTACCCTTAAAACCAAATGGAAAACTAGCATTAAATAAATGGATTCAGTCTCAATGCTTTATTTACTAGCAATAAGTAGGTTACAACACCCTCCTGGTCACTAGGTAAATTATACACCTATAGTGATAGGGAAGGTTCGAAATAACCCCTTTTTATGTTCCTTCAACTTTACATTGGCCCCATATTTAGCAGTTTTATATGCTGCTTATATAAGCACCAAGGTGTCTATGAAATTATTGCTTAGGATATGTGGAACTGAGGTGCATCCCTAGAGTCACAAAGATTTTTCATCTCATTCCATGTACTAGTCACTAATGCCCGATTATGTGCTTGCAAGGCTTCCTATGAAAATATCAAGCAGTTAGTTTTAATACAAGTTTGTAGAAGGTTCCAAATCTCTTAGAACTTGGGAGATGCATTCATATATAAAATTGCATATATCATAAACCCTACATATGAAAAATGGGGAACTAATAATCTCTACGCACTTATTTAAAATAGGATTAATACTACCTGAGAGAACTTTTTCCCAATAGAAGATGGTCCCCTTCATGATTGTAGAGTGCATCAAAGAAACCCAATGCTCAAGCAATTGTGAACAATCATTATCCTTGTACAAGCTACTAACTAGCATCACCACAACCCTGATTGGTTCTTTTAGTTGGTCGATGGGGAAGATATTATATAGGTCCTGGCAAAACATTTTATAACCTTTCCACCAACTATTTATCTCCTTGAATGCATTGTGTTTTCTAGTGAATGTCGAATGAGATATTTTCCTAGCATGATCTAAATATTATGTAGCTTGTATATCATTTTCAAGGTGTGGGGCACATATGAACCAATACGCTTACCATTTTCGAAATATAGACTATGTTTCTTGGTGTTCACTCACCCAACTAGCTGGATTATAATGTTTGGACAAGGGAACATTCATCCCCTAGCTCCAATTAGAAAAGATGCACCATATAATCAATGGCTTCACTACTAAAAGTGGAAATTGATGAAACCACTATTGGGGCTACTCCCTTGTATGCCTCAAACATATTTATGAAAGTAATATTGTATGGGACACCAATGTTGCGGTCAATGTCTCCATACACTATATTGAACTTCGGTATCATTGGTTCTTTTGAGTCTTTCTTCTTTGTTTCATCATCTTCTCTCTAGTTATTCCTTCGAACCTATGCTTAGTAGCTCACACATTCACTAATTATTTAAACATTAACTGTTAGCTTGGAAATGATAAAAGAAATTTACTATACCTAAAGGCTATTGATATTGATGATAAGATAATAACAATATCATTATTGTGATCATGTGTAAAAACACAGATTACATTGAAGGTAAATTGAATTGAATCATCAACCCAATAATCGTCTCTTGCATAAGAAACATGGAGTGAATATATATATACTCATGGTGTGAAGTTCAAATGAAATGAAATTGATTTTATTACTACCTATATAGCGATAGAATTGATCACATGCCATGCTTACTAACAAATTGCAAATACTATAAGTTCCAAGCAAACTATAGTATAACTCAAAATTTTCAATTCACCAAGGCAAGGTAATAACACTCTTAGTTTTATGCTCTCTTTTATTATGTATAGATGGGTGTCATAATGTGAATATTACAACATGTGCATACACATTTGATGCAATAGTCGATGTAATATTATTACATTAGAATACTTAGATTATGGTAAAGAAGCCAAAGATGTAAAACCAATCGTTTAAGGAATTTAAAGTTAAGGCCTCGTAACCCTAATATTTCTCACGATGATGAATACAAATGATGAATCCCCCTCTCACTTAGAATAAATAAAGAACTGAGTTAGACAAAGGATGTTTTATCTCTTTCCTTGATAATTCTAACCACAATCACTGGAATGAATGAGAGTGAGGTAGTTTCCCCCTAGGATCCTTAACTTGCAATCGAAAAGGTAATATATGAGGGAGGCATTCTCATTCATTGATGAGAGTGCGATCTATAATGAAGGTGGATTTCCCTTTCTCTTCATGGTATACTCGACAAGTGCTAGATTCCTTTACCTGTTGACAATGCCTATATATCATTTCTACAACAAGGGTGACCATGGTCTCTTTTTCATAATCCAATGGTGTTGAAAATCAATCCCCAAAGGTTTATCTTTAGTTGGATCACCTTCTACTCCTTGATCATATCAAAATATTGATTCTTCATGGGCTGACCAATATTCATCTCTCTATATTCTTCTTCATCAGAGTCAATATTCATGTTGTCATACATGCTTAGATTCTATGTTGTTTGTAATAATTAAGTCTATATTTTTATGGTTTACCTCTGAGTCCACATAAACAGGTTATTTCCCAATTTAAATAAAAAAATTGTCTAATTCAATCGTTGTAAGTGCTGAAAGCACACAAGATAAAACAAAGTATTCACTACAACAACATTGACCAAATAGTAAATATATGCATTAACACTCTAAATGCATGCGATGGTTTATGTCACCAAAGTTCCAACTCTGCAAGATATAAAAATGAAATGAGCCATCATTTATTATGAAGAAGAAAGATATATGTTCTTCCAGCATTGTAATTTCAGTTTTATGCTCCAACTTAAACTTAATGTTCACCAGCAATGAAGGAAGAAATAATACTAACCACGGTGATCTTTGCTATGGAAGTCACTAAATCAATATCCTTGAAAAAAAAAATGAAAAGAAAGAAGTAATTGAATGGAGTTCCATATCTGTCAAATGCTACCGAAAAAAAGAGTAAAGATGTTGCCAAAAATTTTAACATACAACTCTAAAATCCCATTCAAAAAACTTTTAGATTAAAACAGAAGCGGACTACATGAAATCACAGAAGCCAAAAAGGATTCATTGACTACTTTTGGATGTTACTCCTTTGCACCTTTTCACCTTTAATTTTATGAGGCTAGGTTAGCCACCAACAATTGTCACAAGACCATCATCGGATATGGGGCATTTATTTATCCATACCTTCTTCAGTTCTATGAACTTAGCTGAAACACAAGACATCTCCAAGTCCCCAACACCATCACTATTGCACATTGCCATTATTTCTAGAACGGGACAATTGAAAGCCAAGGCATTCAAACTCACAATTGAAGTAACAATGCCCATCAAAACAAGTTCATGTATATGAGGACATTTGGCTGCAATGGAGAGTAACCATTCGTTACCAATTATTATGGACTTTCCACTATCAATGTGCACTTTTATCAGTTTCCTACATCCATTTGCAATTGCATAAATACCTCGATCAATACAATGAGATATCCTTCTCATATAAAATACATCAAACCTTTATCACCTAAATGCATGTTTTCAATTTGCAATTCTGTTAGTTGTCGCAAATTTTTAGTGATGCTTTCCAAAATCTGATCCCAATACCCAGAATTTCGTGACAAAATGAGAGTCCTTAGACACTTGGATCTCGATAATAGTGGAGCAAATAACTTCCCATTCTAAATATCTTTCAGGCACACTCCCTGTAACTTACCTTTCCTTGGGCCTATTCTTTTCGTTTGACCATCTAATATTCTGATCTTTCTTGCTTTAATATCTTCAAATTCGTTGCAATTCTTAAGTATTGATTTTAAATCCTTTCCTCTAAATCCACATGACCCATAAGAAAATTTATTAATAGGACCACAAACGAGTGAGAACGACTCTAGACCCTCATTAGTAATCTCAATGCAACCCTTAAATTTGAGCTTCTTGAAATGAGTAAAACTCTTTCAGATTAAAGAGAGTTCCCTTTTTTCAATATTGCGAACTATTTAATATCTTCATATCCTCTTCATCCATTAGAGGCTAAGCATTTGATATTGAGGCTAGGATTGTTGGAAGGAGGTTATGACGTCAAAGCATCGGTTGTAACACCTCTCTCTTTGTATTTCTTATCATTACATTTAATACATATTATTTCCATAAACTTTGTTGTGTTAATATTGTTTAGGATTGATGTCTTTGACTGCTGATCTAGATTGATACACATCCATGTGCTTTTATCACTTGTATGTTTCCACATGTTATTGACTGGTTTTGCAGCTTGAGATCTGAAGATCGGGACTTGGATTAGCAAAGGAGAAAAGATATGCATCCATAAGGTAAGCCACTTCTTTCATTATCTTGCATTTTAATCAACCTAGGAAAGTTGTTTGTATTACGTACTTGCTTTGTTCTAGATATGAATCATTTATACTAGGGAGATCTATTTGAGTCCGCTCTCACATATTGTCCATAAACAAAATTGGCAACCATAGTGGGGAGAGTAGTCAATGATTTTGATTTCATTGTATTTTCAGTTTCTTTGATTTCATTCCAATTAGTTCTAGCCTCTAAGTTGCCTCTTCTCATTGGATTTGACCTTCAGAGAGTTTATGGCCCACCAAGACTCTGCTTAGGATCATTACTGAACCCTCTACCTGTTTATTCTTGGAGAATTTTTTATTTTTTTTGCTCAGATCCTGCCCGACGCACCTAGTCAGTTCAACCCCCGCATCACTATAATTCTGACGTGCTTGATATATTAGCAGACTGTGTCGCTAACGCTCTCTGATTGTTTACACACTGTGTCGCTGACACGATTTTGCATTTGCAGAGCATGTCGTTGGGTCTCCCAATGCTCTGGTGCACCCTTGCAGGGCGTGTCTCCCTTCATTAGTTGACACTCAGTGTAAAAAGCCTCCAAGTTGGTCTTTGGTTTGGTTTTTTGAGTTCTGTGAGTTTGTCCTTCACTGCTGCAGAACCTCCTAGGCACAACATACTCCGTCCTTGGCTTATTTTTGAAGTATAAGTGTCGATTAGAGTCCTACTTAGTCAAACAGGTGTTTCACTCATTGTGGGAAATTTCAATCCCCCATGAGCGCACTCAGTATTGTGACTCCCTATCAACCCATCTGATCTGTTCGACCTGACTTCTGAGCCCTCCCATATTTGGTTGTTGGGATTTTGCTCAATTTTGTGTGTTTTTGTGTGTTTTTGAGATTTTGGGTGATTATTTTTCTTTGAGTATTTCCAACCAATTATAGTTTGCAGTAGTATAATCTCTCATTTTCTGAATATAGGTCTGAAAAGTGGCATAATTCTCATATCTATTGGGTACATTGATTAGAAAATCGAAATTGTTCATTATCTTCATTTCAAGTTTTATTTCTTGGAATCATTGTAGAGAATTTTTCATGCTTTGAAAACGACTATTAGAATATCTTTGAAAAGTTTAAAAGATTGTTAATAGCTTTCATTTTCTTGGTTCTAAAAGTTATTCATCATTTCCTTGAAGATTTCAAGCACATTTGAAATTTTGTAAAGCATTCCAAAGATAGGAAAATTCTTACATTTTTTTATTTTCTTCCCATTTTTTGTATCATTATTTTGGAAAATAGGAGTTATTGCATTCGAAAAAGAGAAATTTTCATTTTCATTTTTTCGTATATTTGCTTAACTTGAAAAGAGAAACAGCAAAAAACATTTGGATTTGGTGCGTTATTCATTTTTGTTGGATTGTTGAAAGAGTGCTTCATTAGTCTTTTTGGTTGATTTTGAAAGTATAGAGGTACTTGTTCATTTCATTATCAAAAACATAAAAGATTTCTCCTTATTATAGCTAGCTTTCATCTAAAGAAAAAGATAGAGTTGCACTTTCATATAGGACAGATTGCATATGTTTGAATTCCAAGTCTTTCACGTCATGCATTCACTTAACTATTGAGATAAAATTTAACGGCATCTTAGTTGAAAATTGTATAGAAACTTGCGTGTTAAGTTAGAGACATGTTCCGACGTCTTTAAGTGTGGAAGCTGTCATTATTTTCCTGCATTGCATCTCGAGGGCTTGTAGTTATTCCACGTGCCAATCGATATATCGAACGTCCTTTCACATACCTTCGGGTATATAGAAAGGTACTTCACGTACTTGATAGTATATCAGAAGTCTCCTATCATGCGGTTGTGCATTAGACAACACCACTATGGATTTGAGCTCCCACGTACCTTGAGTATATCGGGAGACCCCACTAGGATTCCTGTAACTAATTGAGTTAACCATTGGTCGTCTTGGCATGGAGATACACCGAGAAAAACACTCAGGAATCTACTATGCATGTGCTACTAGGTAGTCGGGTTATATGGTCATGGGTACGGTCCTAATCCTCCCTGGTTAGTGCTCTAAAATATTGGTCTGATTATAACTGTTGTAATAGTGGTATATCACGAGTTGTGACGCCTTGATAATCCTGTGAGGTTCCCGACTATTGAATCCCACCCATCACATAATTTTGTTTGCATATTTAGCTTGAGTAGATTGTGAAGCGTTTTTTTTATTTTGTAGAAAACTATTAGGAGAAGTTTTTCTTCAGTCATTCTAGCTGATCAACCTTTAAAAAGATCCCGCGGGATTTTGAACTTGCCACCTGAATATCCCCTTAATTAGGAGAAAATATGGATCAATCTACCACATCTTTTTCACATGAAGAAGACACTTATACCTTAGAACCGGCAATGAATTATTCACCTCCCACAAACCCACCTATCACTGATCCTACGAGACCCTTGATTTTGGAACAACCTGCTTCACATGACACATATTTTCATCATTCGATGGAAAGAATCCTAGAGCCACTGATTGGATTTTTCAGATGGCCCTAGGACGACCCATATCACCAGCTTTTGGTTCAATTGCATCGTTTTGGGACACTTCTTTAGGTCAACATGTTTCCGATTTTGGATCACTTCCCATGGTAGAAACTCTGCCTCGTCCTCAAAGTCTGCTTGGCAATAAGGTTCCCTCTCACCACATTGGAAAATTCCTCATAGTTGTGCTCATGCCACTCAACATAATCCATCTCCACCTGCAAGCACACAAGGTCGAACATTTGGATCTTTTTGGTAATCTCACAAAACTACAAAAAACAATCCAAAATCACCTATTATGTGCGATTTTTCATTTCAAAAATCACACTTAGTGAACCCTTTCAATATCTAAATATGTGCCTTGCATGACTATTCACTAGCCACCTACATGGCCCAATTTTTGTGGGACATTTTTTCCTTAATCGTGCTCTAACATGACTAACTTTGACATGGTCATGCAAATTATAGTGCAGGGAATTCATACCTCGGTCGTGCACTAGTGCGAATGCTTACGAAACCATCACGCTAATTTTCAACGCAGTCGAAGCTCAAAAATACTGCACTTTGTGTAACTACCTGGGATTACCTCGTGCTATCTTAGTGTGAGATAATTCCTTTTTCTTGTGCCCCCATGCGCCAGAATACCAAATACTCACGTGGCCAATGTTTATGGCTAACAACCAGTCGTATGGGCATTGAGTCCCCCTAACCTGAACTCTACCTAGATAGAAATCTAGGTGACAAAGTTTAGGATTACCTTGCTCTCGTTACTTAGAAAACAACTGCACCAAACTCAAAAAATCAACAAAAATTATCTATGAAATGCATAATTCAAAAGGTACTTATGATTTCGAAAAGTGGGCCCCACTCCTATTTAATAGAAATTGGGTCAAACTTAAAACCTTCACCACGACCAAACCGTATCTCTATTTGACGAATCATCCACGCCACCATGATCAGAACGCCTAGATATACATTGCAACTCCCTTTTCTTTTCGATCTAGAGCCCTTCATTTGATATGCATTTATTTTTCCCATACACCACAAGTGCACCATGTTTTGGTTTTGAATTTCACATCATTAATACCTTTATCATGTTCTTTACTACACTTGGGTATTTCTTCCATATGTGTAGGATAACGACCAGCACGTCACCTCTTCTTATTTTTCCATTATAAGAACAAGGCTCCATTCCTCATAAATGGTTCCAAACTGTTATCATAGGTATCATCTTGAAAACTGGCATATAGGCAATTCCTTCCCTCTACTTGCATTATCATTACCTAATATTTCTACTGATAACCATAGGTTCCTCATCCCCAGTAATGATATGGCATCAATATCATTGTTGTAGGTATCATTCTCCCTCCATGGTTGTGTGAACCATTGCATCCTTATCATCATTTGGCACCCATGATCCCTTCATTTGATATGCCTTTATTTTTCCCATACACCACAAGTGCACCATGTTTTGGTTTTCAATTTCACATCATTAATACCTTTATCATGTTCTTTACTACACTTGGGTATTTATGCCATATGTGTAGGATAATGAACAAGACATCACCTCTTCTTTTTTTTTTCCATTATAAGAACAAGGCTCCATTCCTCCTCAATGGTTCCAAACTGTTATCACAAGTATCATCTTGAAAACTGGCATATAGGAAATTCCTTCCCTCTACTTGCATTACCTTTACCAAATATTCCCACTGATAACCATAGGTTCCTCATCCCCAGTAATGATATGGAATCAATATCATTGTCATAGGTATCATTATACCTCCATGGATGTGTGCACCATTGCATCCCTATCATCATTTGGCACCCATTATGTCGAACCCCCCACAAGTCCAATACATTTGATAAACCTTGAAATGATCAACCCATAGTTCATCATTTTCTAGATTTGCATTTACTTTTTCACCTTTAGCACTCAGTGCCATCAATTCCTCGGAACATGTTATGATCAAGAACAATAGTTGACTAATCATACCCCCATGAGCACTCTACGATCTGCAATATTCTTCGTACCACCACCCCCACCAACTGATGTAACTAATTCTATCTAGTTATTCCCACACGAACCAACTATATGGCATTGATTCATGGGGCAATCATCTTCGTGTTTTAAAGATACCATTCACACCATCATGGAAAAGGTTCCCTAACTCACTCAAAACCATGGGAACTTTTCCCATCATCAAATTGATTCCCTGATTAATTCCCTCAAAACCATGGGAATCCCACCCATCATCAAACTGAACACCAACACAACAAAAAATGTGGGACCCCACTAATTATTAGTTATGTACAAACATTTCTCCAATCCACTCAAAACCGTGGGAATATCACTATTCTTTTGGAAGCAACCTTTGGTGGCCTTTAATTGATGTCATTGAGTCACCCTATCCCCAAAATTATGCCTTTTGTGAGTCACCATCACCCTCAATGTCGTGTCCCTAAGAAATCCCTTCATCTGAAGTTTGTCTCCCTCTATTACACTTTGTTCCTTTATTTTGAAGAATGCTTCTGACTATTAATCCCCAAGTTGACATCGATTAAATGAAGTCATGAGCCTCAGGCTTACTAGCTAGTCTTGTGTTAGGTTTTTCATTCCAACAGTTGGTTACAAAATGATCTTGGTTCTTAGGATAAGACCCCCATATTATCATGTACTTCATCTCTCTTCGACATCACGTCACTACATTCTGAGATTTGCATTAGTTGCATTTGTACCTTGGGGTCCCTTTCAATCGCTATAAGATATTTCCTTGAACTAAGTAGGGAGATCCCTTAGTGGTCCATAACTTAGTGGTCTCTCCTATGCTCGACGTGAACACATATATCACATCAGGGAGAGTCGTACGATTCAAAGGTAGCAATGTTCACATTTATAAATCATGGTAGTAGTAGTTCAATGAGGTCCCACCTTTACCAAAATCACGGGTATTCCAGTCCCCCACCTGTGGGATCATCATGGTTATCAACAGTACTACTTCTTTACCACCTGTAACATCATTTCTAGGTTCAGTTACTCTTGCATGGTTTGGATCAACCTTCATCCATGCACCAATAGTATCTTGAGCTAACCCCTCTATCTCTTCTTTTCTTGTACCCTCTTGTCATGTCCCCTCCCTAGTGGCCTTGGCCACGACTTGGATCCTCCCATCCCTAGGGGGTTTGAGTTAATTAATTAAATGAGAATTTAATTAATAGGGAAATTTTGAGGCAATTATTCCGTAGTAGTCAATTAAATATTAATTAATTAATTAAATTATGAAGTTTGGAGAAATTATGAGTTATAATATTTTTTATTAATAATTTTGGCTAATAAATGTTGGAAAGTGGTGATGACTGGACTAGGAGGGCGCATTGGTGTCAAGTGGACCTCACTTGTCTTAAGTGGCAAACTCTGAAAATCAAGGAACATAATGGAGGAGAAAAGAGGCAAATCAAATAAAAGGAAACTGTCAAAAGCCAGCAAAATCAGGAAAAAGTAGAAAAGATGGAAAGTAATTAAAGTGGAAAAAAACAAGAAAAGCAGTCAGAATGATTTTAGCAACATCCTAGCAAGCTCACAAAGGTGCACTTGCTAAAAATAGTGAAGGAGGGAAAAGTAGGAAAGATTCTGAAAACCAAGAAGTTGCCATTTTCCACAAGGAAGGCGCCCTTCCTCACCCACACGTGTGGATGGATTGAGTAACAAGTCACTTCAGCTATTTATTCATGTTTCCAACTTCATCTCAAAACTTTTTCATCATTTGTGTTTTCTCATGCGAGCTCTGAGCCTCTCTGGTTGAGTGATGTGCCTCAACTGTTCCTCTTGGGAGATGTGCCCCAAGGCCCCATAGTTTCCAGTGAGTGTTATGTAGGTCCAGATCGAGTTCTTGTATCCATTATTAGACACTTCCATCATTCATTGAAGATCTACAATCATTTAGAAGAGTAGATCTCTCATACATTGAATTTACAACTAGTTTTGGTGAAGGTTCACCAGTTGAAGAAGTTAGCTCCAGTGAATCCACCCAAGGGTTGATAGAGAGGTATTTCAACCATTTTAAAAGACATAAGAGATTCCCAATATTAGAAACCAGCTTTAGAATTGATCCATCCTTCTCTTATGATCGATTCTCTCAACCTCAGCTAGATTTGGAGGTGTTTTCCCTGTAAGAATGAGAAGAGTTGAGAATAGTGCCCCATTCTTGCTCAGAGACTCAATACGCAGCCCATACTCTGTTTCATACCTGTTGAATACCAGAATACACTTTCAGATCAGATATTTGATCCTCCCATCTCTTCTTACATCTCTTCTGTGGCTCTATGTAAGGATTTTCTAGTCAATAAGACACTATATTGTTGAAGAGCCATTAAATGAGTGCAAGCTTGGTTCAATGAGTTATATTTCGACCTTCTGTTGTTGAATATAATATATTAGAACATTATAATACTTCACAACATAGTATTTCAACTAATGAAAGTCATTTAGTAACCAAGATTGAGAGACTAGCTCATTGAGCACTATTTTGTGACTAGTTTTACAGTAATGACTGCCAAATTCATTATCTGTGTCAGTTTTTTTTTTTGTAAGTTGTAGGAGGTTGATAATACATTATATTTTCCATATCAGTCCCTATTTCAAGAATTTTGAAGCATTTAACCCCCTTTTGTAAATCTTGTAAATTAACTAGCTCTGTAATCCCAGCTTGGCCTAAAACTTCCAAATCACTCCTACTCTTTCCAAATATTTTTGAATACTGCCCAGTGAATCCATTGAACTTATTTGAATGTCATATTTCATCCTTGTACCCTCAGGAACCCACCCAGTCTAGTAAGTATATGCTGGTGCGCCCAGGAAGCTTTGGAGTAAACTTCAGCCTGGCTGATGTTCGAAACATAAATGGCCCTAGTGCTTTGTAATTAGGACTCTTGCTCTAATCTGATTATTTTCTACTGCACATTCCTCATACATATTACAGAACTGAATTTTCATCCTTCCATCCTGATATTGAGTCTCAATCCCCATCACTTACTTCCTACTCTGCTAAGAAAAATTGTCAAAAAAATAACTAGTAAGTTTTTCAAACATTTGAGTTACAGTTAATATCTTGGTCAAATATTCCGAAGGATATTACACCTCTTTTGGAAAATTCTCATGATCATGGATATGCCCACCTTGTTTTTATAAAACTCTATTCTTTGTTCCAACTACACCAACAATATTCCCCTGTGGAAGGTCTCATTTATCCACCTATGTTTCACACACTTTCAAGAACAACAGAGAGAAAATAAAATAAAAAATGATGCATTATTGGATTTATAGTACCCTCTAAACCTCATAGATTAGGGAGCATATGTTAATGCTCAACTCTCGCACACATGTGACATTTTTTCAATTTACAAGATAAAGTGTCATCAAAATATAGCATGCATCCCACTGAAGACATCCTCATAAGATCCAAGAAGCAACATGAGTCGAAAAATTTCCCAAAAATAGTCAAAAACTACAACCGCACTGCACATATCTATTAATATGTGCTACTGTGCATATTATCAGAACTATGGCCACATAGCCAGTGCAGATATTCCTTCGACAACCTTGTGATTGAAAAAAATGGTGGAATCTCAACCACCAGCAGTGCATTAAAGACTCATGAAAGCTCCATTGCCTCCACAAATTCGAATTTGGCTCCTCACACAGTTGGGTTCCTTAAATGGCCCCCTTTGTGTATCTTGGAGCTAAATCATGAGATCAAGGAGCTCACATTGGGATCTAGTTATTTCTTGGCCACCTCTTGGCCTATAAAATGAAGCCATGGGCATGCTTATTAAAGAGATAAATCAGAGCAAGGTTATGCTACTAGAATTGTGCTTGAGGTCCCTTATAGCTTACCTCTTCCACCTTGTCTAGTATCTACCGAGCTCCCTTGCCACCTTCATTCAATGGGAAAGTGTTCTTCTCATTTTTTCTTCAACAAACTTAGCATATAGTATGGATTAGATAGAACTCCCTAAGAGGGATTGTTTGCTTCCATTGGAGCTCACATGTCCTTTGTGTTATACATTCTTGACCATTGGGAAATATAAAAGTGGTTTGGCATCTATTGGTTGTTGGAGTTTGCATTCCTACCCCTTTGTTATTTGTTTCATTTAATTTTATTTTTTATTTTTTGTTTTTTGTTTTGCTAACAACCACTTGCAAGATCACTTGGAGCACTCACCCACACAATAGGGGCACCTAATACTGAATCCTTGCTGCAACCTACTAGGATTTGCCCCTTACCAAGTGGGAAGGATTCACCCTTGTACAATATTTTTCACAACAAAAACCATGCCCTGTAATACTTTATTATTGTCTATTACATGCATCATTTTGTATGCGCCTACGATCATCAACAAAGGAGGCCAACGATATTTATTGTATTTTGCTAAGGCAATGCCAATTCCATTCACATGAGTTTGTTGTACAATATCCTGCAACACCACCTTATCAATAACATATTTTTGGAAAAATATTGGGTGGCTGAGCGAAACCATATATTCTCAAATATCTTCTTTAATTTGTCAGAAACCAGTCACCAAGCTTGGTTGCTTCCTCAAAATGTCTTTTGGACATGCATTTTGTAAACTTCTTGTGCACTAAATCATAGAGTTGGATTATGAATTGTTTGCAAATGTTTTTGGAATGACTCGAATATTTATGCTCCCACAAAAATTGGAAATAAACATACACGTGAGGCTCGTTCATAATCCATTTCCATCCCATTCCTTGAAAACTATTCATAGCATAGACTATATCTAAGAGATATGAGGACATATTGAACTTTGTTGTCTATACTGCAGTGGCTACCTTCAGTTAAACAATTGATGCTAGTATATTAGCATAAATAATAGCTTCCAAATTATACTTGGTACTTGATAAAGTAACATGATGTAAAAGTGGCATCCATACCTCCTGGAATTGTGTAACATTAGGCTCTCCATATAATTTGGATAGCATATCTATGGCGATTCTATATGGAAACCTCAAGTTCCTAGTGAAATATAGGCCACTTTCCTTGAATCTAAATCTCTTGTCTTTTAACCACATTTTCTTCATGAAGGCCATGTAGTCCAAATATAGAAAGCAACCCATTTTGTGGTCATTTTTACTTTAGAAGCCATGAACTTATAATATCTACTCAAGGATGCATGTTGGAATTAAGCAATGGCTTCCTCATCATCATTCTTAATATGCATGTTAGTAATGTCGATCTTTGAGAGAAACTAATCAATGATCATGGAACACGGAAAAACAACTATTGGGATAATGAATCATTTGGTGATATCCATAGTTTGATTTTAGGAATATTATTTATGTTTTTATTATGATAATATCCAGTAGAGATAAGTTTGGATTGAGATCAAATTTGTTGAGTTATTTTAGGGACAACTATTGAGAGTTTGTAGGATCAAATTTGATTCATTAGAGGATTCTCTTGATATATAAATATGTTCTTGATTAATGAAATATTTTGAGATCAAGTATATGTGCATTATTGTCCAAATTATATTGCTCCATTGTTGTCAAATTTAGTCATTGTGTATCAAAGCATTGTGAGAAAGCTTGAGAGGTTGTGAAGAGCAATCTAGTCATTTGGAGGATAAATTTGCATTATTGTCCAAATTATATTGCTCCATTGTTGTCAAATTTAGTCATTGTGTATCAAAGCATTGTGAGAAAGCTTGAGAGGTTGTGAAGAGCAATCTAGTCATTTGGAGGATAAATTTGCTTGGTGCGATGATCAAATATAAGTAAGTAAGTGTGTGTGTTTTGTTCGATATTTTTTGAGTTATCCTCGTGCATGTTTCATTAGCAATGAGTGATCTCACACTACCCTAGAGAACTGTGCGCTGAGTAAACTGTTGAAAATTGACGTTGAAGGAGGGTCGATTTTTGATGTATTTTTTATTGAAGGATTGTGAAATTATAATAAATTTATAATTTATAATAAATTTTGAACCATAGACAGAGGCGTTCTATGATTGGCTATGAAACCAATCTGCAAAAGAATCCATTTGGGATGGTAATAGAATGGTCGTTGATTTGAATTACACGGGTGGATGCTTTCATTGGCATGTTTTTTTTTTTTAAATGGTAAAGTGTTACCTTTTGTATTTGAGAGGAGACTATACACGTTTGACCATTCTCATGTGATTTGGGATACTATTCTCTTCTCGGCATGGCAATTTTTTATTTTTATTTTACAGTCTATACAACAATCTACCCTCGTAGCCTTGGCCTGGAAAGTTCTATTGCGATAGAATTAGGTTTACAACTGCATAGTTTGAGGAAGAAGTGAAGAATATTCTAGGAATGTGTAGTAGGAATACCACAACACCTCAGTTTATGTTGGGATGGCAATGCAAATTGAAGTGGAAAGAACGTCTAGTATAGGTATGTGTATTTCAATCTATGTTTTATTTGGAAATATGTTGAGCGAATAAGGTTTTAAATATTCGAGGCATTTTCTTCATTTTCAAATTGTGAGAGAAGAGTTGGTTTGATCATTTGTGTATGGGAGTATGAGAAAGAGAGTTTTTGGAATGGTGATTAGTCTCATTATTTGCAATTAAATTGTAAAATAGATTATATTGTCTCTAATTGGGAGAATAAGGTTTTAAATTTGTGAAGGGATTAGTTTTGTAAAAGTGATTCATTCACTTCATTATGAAAAATCAAATTTCTTATAATTGCATAAGTGTTGCACTCTTTCATTATACTTCAACATTAATAAAAGATCATTTTTGGTGGTGGTTGAGTCCCATTTTTGGTACAAATGTTCTTGTCTGGAGGCGGAGTGGGACATTTTGTATTCATCTTTTCGAGTACTCTTTTTCTCTCTCACTTGCTCATTTTCCAACAACGACAAGCAATTTTAAACCCCCTAAATTAAGTGGCACAAATAATTTCTATTGGAGAAAAAGAATGTATCCTATATTCATCACTAAATATTTGTGGGAACTTGTAATTGATGGGTATAATATTCCTTCTAATGAAGCATATCAAGCATTGGATGTTGATGCAAAGAACGTTTTTTAGTAGATAATAGAGAGATAATGAAGCACTTTCACTCATAGGCAATTCTATTAATGAAGCTATTTTTCAAGAATCGGTGTAGCCACATCATCTAAACACACATGGGTTATTTTATAGAACACTTATGAAGGTGCAACGACAACAAAATTTAAAACATTAAGGAGTAAATTGGATAATTCCAAGATGTGTAGTAATGAATCCATGAATGATTATATCACAACAATGTAGGATCTTATTAATCAAATGAGGTTTTGGTAGAAGATGTCCCAGAAATAAGAATGCTTGAGAAAATTTTATGTAGTCTTGTGCCAAAGTATCAAGTGATCGCCACTTAATAAATTCCTTAATGAGTCATTGTTGACACCGCCATTGAAAATGAATCCACTTTATGTTGGAAAAATGGTGGAGAAAACTATAATTTAGTGTTTGATAATGAAGAATTCTTAATCATGGATAATATCAACAAATTGTAGTTGTGGCGAGAGGAAAAATGATCACAAACAAGATTTGTGCCCCAAGTAAGTCACCAAGTCTAAAGGCTACAAAAGTAGTGAATGGTAAACTTTGGAATTTGAGAATGGGACATCTAAATTTCATAAATTTGATGTTGATGAGAAAGACTAATGTGGCGAATGGTATTCCATACCTTGAAGTTGATAATGAGATATGTGAAGGATGCATACTTGGGAAACAACACAGGGAAAGTTTCTCAAATAAAGATTTGAAAGTCAAAGATTGTCTTGCATTGGTACATTCATATCTATGTTGGATGATGGATGCATTGTCTTTTGAAATGGCAAGGTAGTTTTTAACATTCATTAATGATTATTACAGGAAACTTTTGGTGTATTTTTTGCAAGAAAATTTATAAGTATTTGTCCATTTTATTCAGTTCAAAGAGATGGTTGAAAAGCAAAGTGGCTTGAAGACTCTCACCTTTAGATCAGATAATGGGGGAGAATATAAATCTAATGAGTTCATGGATTTTTACAAGATGAATGGTATAATGTGAGAGTTTAGAAATTCATACACTCCTCAAAAAGATGGTGTTACATAAAGGAGAATAGAACCTTTTTTGAGATGGAAAGGAGTGTGTTGAAAACTAAGCAACTTGGTAATGAATTATGGGAAAAATTAGTTCATACAACAATATACACTTTGAACAGGTGCCCTACACGATCATTTTTTAATTTGACTCCAAAGGAAGCATGGTCAGGATACAAACCTAGCATTGCACACATGAAATTTTTTGGGCGCACTACATATGCACATATTCCTAAGGAAAAGAGGAATAAATTGGATGATAAAAGAAGTGTATTTTCATTGTGTATAGCACATAAACAAGAAGTTATAGGTTGTTTGATCCCCGAGAGAAGAAGATGATAATAAGCAGAGATGTTTTTTTCAATGAACAAGTAATTTATCAACCAGAATATGTTCAAAGAAAGAATGAAGCTGTGATTCGTGATGAGTCTAGTTTTCCAATAACAAAGGAATATGAAAGTAAGAAGAAACCTAAGTGGTTAGTCAAAGGAAATTCTCAAATTGATATGTTGGATAGAGAATTCGAAAGGAGAATCACCACATCATGTAGTAATGTAAATTTTGCTCGCATGATCCAAGTGATTAAGATGGAAGAACCACATAACTATGTAGAAGAATCAAGTAAATATGAATGGAATAAAGAAATGGAAGCACAATTTAATGCTTTAGTGAAGAATAATACATGGGACTTGTTAGCATATCTGAAGGGAAATATGTGATTGGTACTAAATGGGTGCATAAGACAATGTATAAATCAGATGGTACAATTGGCAAGTATAAATCTCATTTAGTTGCAAAGGGTTATGCAAAAAAGGAAGGAATTGATTATACAAAAAAAATTGCTCCATTGGTGAAGATGGATACAATAAGGTTGGTGCTTGCAGTAGTTGCTCAGTATAGATGGCCTATTTTTCAAATGGATGTTAAATCAAATTTCTTGAATGGTTATGTGGATGAAGAAATTTAAGTGGAGCATCCTGAAGGTTATGAAGTTCCAGGTAAAGAAGATTGTGTTTATGTTGTGAACATAACTAAGTAGTTAGTATTTAATAAATAATTAGGAATAGGTGCTTCGAAAAGGCGTGACCTTTTCTGAAAGCTTATCTTACAAGCCTATATAAGACTATACCAAATATTCATTATATTACAGCATTCATTATATATATATAGACACACACACATGATACTCTTATATTTAATTATTAATTGTTGTGCTATATATATGTTCGCTTTATTGGTATCAGAGAGAAATTCTGACCGCACGCATCCACTGCCATGGAGGAATTTATCTCCATTATGGAGTAAACAAGGAAAGAGATAAACACAAGAAACAATCAAGTGGGAAAATATTTTGAAAAAACTATTGGAAAATCTATTGAAAACATTGTTGAAAAATATGTTGAAAATGCTTTCGATAAAATAATCAAAAGAAACAAACCGAAGACAATATTAACAACTATGGAAACAAGTGAAGTCTGATTGCATGATGAATCAAAATTACAATTTATTTGTGATCCGATCCGTTTGCATCCACAAGGAGACTTGTTAAATAAGATAGAATTGGAAAACCAAATTGAGAAGGGCCATAGACCTAGAAAAGCGATAAATAATGCTCATGTGTGGAGTCACTTTGAAGAGGAATATTGTCTAGCTAATATTCTAGTCATTGGAACTAGTAGAATTGTGAAAGAAGCAATCCACATGAAAACAAGAGTTGAAATGGCTTGCAAGATATTACGTTGCGATTTTGTAGAGAAAGGAATAAGGATATGGAGTGAACTATTTGGTCACAGACATATTCTGTAATGTCCCCAAATTTTGATTTTTAACCATTTGAGAGAAAAATAATTAAAATTGGAATGATTCCATAGCATACTCACCTTGTAAGGTTCATGATAATTTGATAAGGGGATGATGTGGGTCATAAAATTGTAAAGTATGGTGTCCAATATTTATCAATAAGGTGACATTAGAAAAATTGGATAGGGAGGGCACATTAGAGAAGGAATGGTGGACTTGGGAAGAGGTGACATATGGAAGGAAGCTCATGATCAAGGCATCTTGGGAGTGTAATTCACCACTAACTAAAAATATCCAGGAGGGGCACATTAGTGGAAGAAGGAGTCAAAGTGGGTTGTAACTCCCACCAAATGAGGAATAATATTTTAAAATCAAGGTGTAACTCCCAAAAGAATCTCATGATGGATCATTTTCTAAGAATAGCCCAAGGAAGGTGCTTAAGGGGAAGAGTGGGCACAAGGGGAGTTGTAACTCCCACTAAACAAGGGAGGCATCTCCTAATTGGAATTCCAAAGAATATCAATTATCCATGAGACCAAAAATAACATTATAAAGGAAGCTAATGTGTCCCAAAAAATCATTCTCTCATGAAAATAACATTCATTAATATTTTATTGATATTTTTGAGAGAAAACTCTAGAAGGATGAATGAAGAATTATAAAAGAAGGGTGAGGGAACCTATTGGGGATATTTTGGAAAAATTATTTATAAATTGGATAGGTCTTGAGGATATCAATATTGGTAGATGTTCCCCTTGCATTTGTGATTGGTTTCGATGGTAAAATATTCCACCCTAGTTGGTGTGAGAGGAGAGATCATCCAGATCTCTTCATTTGGGATTCATGGTAGGTGTTGAGAGAGATCATCTAGATTTTCTGCTAATATTTATTGATTAGAGTATGCTATGATTTTTATTGTAGATATGAAGATTCATCCATGTTCTAGTGTTTTATTCTGTTGGTTTTCTAGTTTTCTCAGTGTGGAGGGCTCACTTGCTCTCATATAGTTTTAGTTTTATATTGTTCTTAGTGTTGGACGGTGCACTTGCGTAAGAGTGTACACAATTTGGGAGATTTAAAACATATTATTGAATCTCTTTCTCAGATCCATTGTGTTTGGGGCTCTTGATATGTGGTTGGGGAAACTCTTTCATTGGAACCGATGTTGGTGGGACGAGATCAATCTTCTGGTTCTGATAGTTCTATGCATTTTTGGGATGTGATACCTATTCCATTACGTTTGGAGCATCGTTCCCAAAGGGAAAAACTTATTATTTCACCCAATTTTTTTTTATGTATGACCAATATACAACCATTTTAGTAGATATATGGGTTTCAACTGTGAAGAACGCACCAATACATTTCTATCTATATATTTCTTGATTTTAGAGCATATGTAAGAGATTTCTACTATTGTAATGTTGTTCCCGTCAGTTTAATAATTGTTTCCATCCATTATTAATAAATAGTCATGGTGATTTCTTCATATTGTGTCCAAACAATTGATGTGTTAGTTAATCCATGTAATATAGATATGCAATTATGGTAGTAAGATCTTAAGTGTACATGATTAAACATTTCATAAAGGTTCTAGGGAGTCTGTTGATAAGCCATTAGGATGTGTTTGGGTCTGCTCAAGTCAAGTAAGAGTTGTTTGGAATAATTTGGGTTGTTTTGGAGGGGTTTGGGAAAGTTGAAAATCTAGACAATCTATGTATGGAAATTCGATATTGTTTTCTTGGATTCAAATTGGTGTATGTGGATCTGCTCATGTATGGTAAATATGAAATATATAAATAATTCCTACTGCTCATTGAGTCAATAACTCCTCCCTTGAATGTGGTGGTGTTACTAGTGCTCCCTATGCTTCAAAACTAGGATTAAGAGGTTGCATACAAAGTGTTTGAAGAAATTCATGAACTAGATTTAATAACCACCCACCAAAACATCATATTAAATCTCATTTGGAACATTACACTGGGTTCAAATTACATTTAATTGGTTTCACATAAATATCCATATCTTAAATTATAAATGCATTCCTCTGTTGACGAACTAGAACATCTCATAAGCTTTCATAAATCATTGTCTAGATAAAGTTGGAAACCAATAATATTTCCGTTGGAAAATTGGAGTTAATATTCTTAATTTTTAATTGTGGATATTAGAGTGGTATTAGAGCATGTTCCTCAAGAGATGTAGGACTAAATAGGAATTTTGAAGAAAATTTGAGGTTCAGACTTTCAAAAGAAGAAAATTTCATCAATGGCTATATTTGTAGATGGAAAAATGTTACCTTCCTTCTTTCCTACCTCATCACCTGAAGAGAAGAAGCCTACATGGGAGAAGGTATCAAAGAAACTATATAATAAACAATAGGAGTTAGAGCATAAATTTTAACAATGTAAAGCCTTGCTACCAGAATGCTCTGCATCATGAATCATGGAAAGGATGTTAGGTGTCTTTACCAATGGAGTCACTAAAGGTTCCTATGATAAGATTGGTTAAGAAGGTAGTAAATTCACTGTCATTATTCAGCCATCAAATGATCATGAGGAAAGAAAAAATAAGCCATCATGTGGGAGACCCAAAGAAATTGAAGCAATTTTCAGAAACTCGCTACAACCAAATGATAATTTGGATCAAAAGGAATCACAAATTGCAACCTTGAATCTTTTGGTGGAACGCAAAGTGGAGGAGCATGCCATCACAAATGAACCACAGGGGAATGATGAAATTGTAGCACAAAGGTATGATAACAATTCTAATTTTTGCAGCTGAGTTATATTTCCTTGCAGCAACATGATATAGTATCCATTTCATGTAAGGTTGATGGTCTTGTAGAATCTTTTAATGTCGGTACTCAATTTTTTGGTGTTAAATATGAATTGCACGTTGTAGATTCATGCCACAAGCATTCTGATTTTGTATATTAGCCATTAGAAAATGTGAACAAGATAGAAACCCTAAGTAATGAGTGGTTACCAAGAGCTAAGAACGCAATGTTGTTGGCATCCCAAGCAAGAAAACCAAGAGGAAACCCTAATATGCTATGGGAATATGCTTATAATTTTTACATATCTTATTAGGTTGTCGAGTTAATTTTTTTTAATATGGTGTAGTAATGAGGGGTTAAAAAAAGGCTTTATTAGAGAGAGAATTGAAGATGGTTGGGTATAAATAGATGACTAGGGATTACCATAAGTTGAGAAGAAGAGGAAATCAATGTCTTGGGCTCCTGATCTTGCTTGGACAAAATGGAGAAATGATTAGCATATTGAATTAAGTTTCCTTTCTCACCATAGGTCAATGTGGAGTCGACTTACTTATTTCTAGGTGATGTTTTAGCATGCCATCCTTTTTCAATGTTTTAAGGAGCTTGAGTAGTAGTAGAGGATTTATAGTCTTTGGAAAAATGTCCATACTCATGATAGGATTTGTGTTGAAAATGAAGTTGTTTATAATCAAATTTCTATAGATGAGTCCAATTGTCCAAATATAAAGTTACTGCTTACGAGAACCCTTTCTCCAAATCTACTTCAACACAAATCCTTGCACATGAAAACATACTTAATCTAGGTTTTGACTTTCCAATGTATTTTCCTTAGGGTATTTTGAATGGCTTCAAGAGACTCATCACTCCAACAATGCAATGGAAGATGAGGTAGTTGAACCCATGCTAGGACCATATTAACCACACAAACCTCCAAATAAAAAATCTAGAGTCTAGCTCTTGAGATACATTCCTCTTTATCCATAAAATAAGTACCACTTTGAAAGACAAGGTCCATGTTTTCTTTCAATTCAAACAAGGATGTATACAATCCTATAATACATAAAAATATAAGAAGTTACCTTATATCATTATATTTCACTTTAATTGCATCCACTAGTGCAGTGCTGTGGGAGAGGACCACAAACCTATAAACTAACCAATGGTATATTTGTCATCAAGAGATGAGACCATAATGAAAAGGAATAGAGGGAGAAAGGTTGACATCAGGGATTAAGGCTGCCTTCTTCATGAATCTTGATAGCATGTACTTCTATGAAGACTTTCTAAAGGAGGTGACCTAGACTTATAAAGCCAAATCTTTGGCAAAGAAGGAGATGGACTTCCCCCTCACATTATCATTTATAGGAGGGATGATCGAATTAAGGTAAATAATGTATGGAAGTGAATCGAAAGACTAAAACTTTAACATAATGCAAGTAAATGATATACAACATTCCCTCATCAAATAAAAACTTAATAATTTACATATAATACCAAAGATTATATAGATATGTTCAATTAAAAATAAAATAACAAATTAATTGAAAGCATTAATAAAAATTACATTGCAATGAATGACTCTTTGAAATAGATATGCATAATAACTATAAATTCATATTCTTCTCTTATACTAAATTTTTATGTATATGTGTAAATGAACTATATAACCTTATATAAATGTGAAACAATTTCTAAATAAATAAAAATTATACATTGTTAAAAATAATGTGAACAATTTAATATAAATATATATCAACAATTCTCCCAAGAACATTCAAAACATGTATTCAAATGTTTTTAGAAAGTATAAAGTTTTAATAGTATAGGTATAACAATAAAACTAAATTTGATGACATAGGATAAAATAAAAAATCTAATATTGAAAATATGATAATTGTTGAAAAAAAACATATAAAACTATTTGAAAAAAGTAATCCAAGAATTGAAGTTATTAAAATGTATGGAAATATGAAAGTGACTTTTTTCACATAACTATTCATCTTTGCTTTTAAATGTAATTTTTCTTATATGGTAGCATCGTAAATTCGGACTTGAGTTAACCTTAGTCTTAACCTCAAATGTGATGTGAAAATTATATATGAAGAGACAAATAAAATTATGTAAAAAATATTAAGAATGAAACCTTATGTTGCCCTACATTTGGATATGTAATACCCTTTCTATTAGCTCGAATGCGTTTGCTATCTGGCATGGGTTGTGCAAAACTCTTTTGATTATGAAGAAGTGTTTATGCTGAAATGTTGGTCGTGGTATTTGGGCTCATATTGGAATTGACCCGATTATGGGGTTGCAAGACGATTTCTGTCTCTCTCCAGCTTTGTTGAAATCTCTTCACTCCAGGAAGATCATGGTCCTTTCGCAGGTTTATTCTGGTCGAAATAAGGATGACTTTTTCTCTGCTTGGCTTCAGTCGAATGATCTGGGACTTGTAGGTCAAGAGGCCTGTGAGTGGAAAAATTATGTTATTAGAGTAAAGGCTGTTGGGATACGCTTGAAGGATGAACCTAATTGTTTGGTTTGGGATTGGAAAGACTCCAATGGTATTATATCATCGAAACTTGCTTATGACTTCCTCGTTTATGAACAACTGGTGATGGATCCCTGTTGGTGGTGTACTAAAATATGGAAGTGGAATATTCCATTGAAGTTGGGCTGATTTTTGTGGTCATGTTTGGATAATAAGGTTCTCACATGGGATAACTTGCTTAAACGAGGATTCATTGGACCCGGTTATTGTTTCCTCCGTGCAAACGATGCTTAAACTATGTCTCACTTATTTGTGCATTGTCCTTTCTTTATTGTTGTCTGGAATTCTTGTCAAAATATTATGAACTTTGTGGATGCTTGGAAAGGTGACACCTTTCTGGATTCTATGGGAAGCTGGTTTCACAGGAAGTCTTTTTATCATGAGCTCCCTTTGTTTGTTATCTAGGAATTATGGAAATGCAGGAACTCTACTTATTTTTATGGAATTTTTCCTAGACCTCTACCGGTTGTGTTTAAAGCCATTTCCTTGTACAGGACATTCAATAAAAAGAAAGCTTATACTAAGCTCAGAACTCTCATCCCTCCGGTTTTTTATTTTGATATTTCGGTAGGCTATTTTGATGGGGCACAATGGAATGGCTTATGCGAGGAAGGCATGGTGTTACAAATAAGGATGGGGCATATTATTTTTCTGTGGATGGGGGCTAGATCGGGTAGTAATACTCAAGCAAAATTATTGGTATGGGGCACCATGTGGATTGCTTGGCAGTGAGGTCTTCTCAGGTTACAAGTGGTAGGTGACTCCCATTGCATTATCAATTGGATTCATGGGAAATATTCCTTCAATGTTCTACATCTTGGACAGTGGATGTCCAGAATTCAGGAATTGAAGGAATACTTTGAACGGATTTCATTTAATCATATCTTCCGGGAATTTAATAAGGATGCATATTGGTTAGCTAAGGCAGTTGTTGGACTGATGAATGGCCTACTCCACTATGAAGAGTTTTTGGATAATGTTCCTTCGGATGAAGGAACCTATCATATTTTCTAGTTTGGTTCTTTTGGGGACTTTTGGTATATGTTGGACATTTCTATCCTGAATGATGCAGTCAGTATTTTGGTTCTATGGTGAAGGATATTTATGTATATTTTTGGTTAGTAGTTTATACACCTACTGGGGGTTGTACTTATGAAGATAATGTTTTTATGGTTTTTTTATGAGCATGAGAATACGCTATAAAAGCAATCTCTCTATGTATACACCTAATATAACTTTGATTCCATAAGAATATCAAGTTATGTTTTTTCGGCTTGAAAAAAAAAATTCTTACACAACTACAGAAACATCCAACCAAATCCCAAAAATATAAATACTTAAAAAGTTGGTTTCTAAAGAATCTTAACATGGATTTTCGATTGAGCTGAGGCTCCCCTCGCTGTTGACAATTTCATTAAAACCTCTGACAACTTTTACACGGTATTTGGATTTCCACGGTCTCAAGAGTAAGAGCAGGGGCATTTTGGAGCAAGCATTTCAAAACAATGATTTCTTTTTGGAAGTCCGAAATAGGTATTTCCCACAAAAGAAAAAACCAAATCAGCTGGTTATTCGAATGGATATCATCCCAAAAGCAACAAGCATGCATAGAAAATAAGTTAATGGATTCCAATGGATATCGTCCCACACAAGCATTCACACGGATTCCAATGCATATCATCCTAGACAAGCATGCACATGGATTCTGCATGCACATCATACAAGAAAATGTGTTCAATTTTGAACGATGCACAAAAAATAAGATAATGGTAAGACCAATTAAATAACAACAGAAATAACAGAAACTTCTTAACGTAAGAAACGTGCGTGGGATGTGTAGGCGCTCAAGATGAAGAAGTCACTCCAAAAAATTGATAAGAGGATGGCCCACCTATTTTTCCCTTTTAAGCATCAACATCCAAGAATAGATATCAAGTTCCTTCAATGATTTGAAGAATAGATATCAATTTCCTTCAATGATTTGAAGAATATTATAAAAGGTCAAAAAAATTAGCATTAACGGATTGGGCTATTCTCTTGGACGATTTGCACCCGAGCCCACTGGGTATCGTCGAGAGAGCCCTCACACCGTTAGGAAATCGGCTTCGTTTCCCTCCCTCCGGTGGTCATTAGAAAATTGTCGATCACTAACATGCGGACCCCACGCTGTCCAAAAACTGAAAAATCCTGAGTTTGAATGAGGAACTACACCTCAACCAACCAACCTGCAAGGGCTTTGACATACATTAAACACTCTGTGCACATCCTCTTTTGGGCTGGCATTTCTGGCACAATTTGAATTTTGAAATTTAAAATGCCCGCACTCCACAAATTTGAAACTTCAAATGCTAGCAGTGTGTAATGCAGATAAGAATACGAGCAGTGAGAGTTCAACGAAAGTTACAGAACAAAGGCACATTCAGGTCGACTGGAAAGAAACCCTAATGGCTCATATCATTAAGGATCTGTCCAAATGATATAAGAGTCAATGGAATGTTTCTTTACGAACTTTCTCATGCATTTGTCAAACTCAATTTGGAATGCAGAAGTAATTTGATTGGACTGGCATTTCGTTGGAATTGGGGCGTAAACGTGTTTTCCACAGAGAGATTTCTGGAGATAATAGGTAAATCATGGAGCATAATCTTGAGATCCATATTTGTTTTCTTTACAGGGATTAGCAAGAGATGCATTACTACCGCCATGTTTGGGCTATCCGCTTGCTAATCTTCGTATGTTAAAGATAGACTTCCAGGTATATGATGGGAGGTAAATCCCTGTTTGTGGATGCTTGTTGCAGATCACTCCTGATCTAGAAACCATGGAAATCCAAATACCTGAATATGTAAAGGAAAAGAATCGGAGAAAAGGTGCACGAACTAATAAAGCTATTAGATTTGAGGACCGTTCTAGTTCTCTCTTTAGCTTAATTATATAATAATAATTCTTACCGTGGGAGGAAAGCAATTCCAAAGTCTAACTTCATTATATACTATTCATTATCCGAAAAGAGAGATCTCAAGTGGATATTCATTTTCCACTCAAAGCCAATGCCAATTTTTGTTTAGTCATGGTTTGAAGGATAGAGCTCTTTTTATGAGCCAATTCATTTTACATACAAATATATATATATATATATATATTAGTTACTATCTAATCATTATTCTATTCTATTTTATAAATTGTGAAGAGATATGCTCTCTATGACAGCCAAGTCTTTAGCATGTTCACCTTTCTTGTTGGTATAACCCTAGATAGCTATTCTTTACAAGAATAGAACCGAACTCATATTTCTTTTATCTATTATATTTTGTTAAGGAATAATGCTCCACAACTGAACTCTTCTAGATTTGTTTGCTTTATCTTTTCTAGGATTTGTTGGAAGATGCACTGTATTAATAAAAAGCCTTAGTCTTCGTGTTTTTGCTTAAAAGAAAAATATTATATATATATTGATATTGTTTCAACGGTCTCTAAAATTGACTTCATTAGAAATAACTTATAAATGGAGAGAGAAGACATTGTTACACACAATATAAAACTATTAACTATTGCAATATCTCATGTACAAATGATATCTACAATATATAGAAATGAGAGAGTTGTTATCAGATCTAACAATTTCTAAATATAGATGAGATAGGTGGAGATAATATCTCAACCACACACCAAAATAGAAGAGAATCTCTCATCTATCAACAACTAAACACACAAGATAAACATTATCTCTAACATCCTCCCTTAATGTTTATCTCGAGTTTACTTGTAGAGTAGTCTTGGTCTTCATATGCACTTGCCAGAGGATTTCATCACTTTGGGTTTTATCAAGAACTTTTCTTGTACCTGCATCTGATTATTGACGTCCATATGAAAATAAATCCATCTATCGGAATACATGGGTGCTCAGCCGTTGTAACCTCCAGTTCTCTAGGAATCCTTTTCAGCTACATGGTTCATCAATGTTAAATAGACCTTGGTCCTTCATATTCTGAGAATGTTTCATCTCAACTTTCTTTTTAACCACATCAAGCTAGAGCTTGATCCACACCCACTCTATGTATAAGAGGGATAACACTATGCAATTGCGAACCACAACATGTATGCCTGAACATCTGAAACAGGTCTTACAACGAACTAGGGAAATCAACTTACCAATGGCTAAGCTTTACAACTTGGACCAAAAACTCTTATGGGGTGTCGAGTACAACCGAACATGCACCCCCTGCATTACATAATGATATTTCAGGTACAACAAGCATTTTTAAATGCTTTTCTAAATAGCCAATTATTTATGATATTGACCAAGACACATAACCCTTTTAGAACACTAAGGAAATTCCACACAGTTATACTATGCAAGAATACAACCAAATAGAAAATTGACACAAGAATTAAAGATTATAGAAGACATCCACATCCTTGCTATCACTATGAAGCACTATGAGGATTTGGAGGTTGGGTTTCCCCTCTACTATACCTGCGCACTTCACAAATATGAAAAATGTTGTCATCCTTGGAAATTAAAAAAAAATCAGCAACAACAGGCTCACTTTCATGATAATCCAGTTCAATGAGGAAGAGAGGTCGGAAAGGGTGAATTCTAAAATGGATCCAAACTTCATGGTTTACTTCACCTTGGCACGTACAATAGATAAAAACAATTAAACAAAATGCTTCTCAATATTTAGATTTCTGCAATGAACCTGGACTCCTTTTGCAGGCGGCTCTTTTAATTAATATTACAACTCCACTTTAGCAGTAGAAATAGTGTAGAATCCGGACTATGATAACGACGGCTACAGTCTCTTCTTGTTGGGATAATTTCCCCTTTCAAGCCGATCGTGTCTCTACTACACAACAACTCCTCTTCCAAGATCAAAGCGATGACTCCCTTTGCAATAGGGGACTTGCTCACACAACAGCTCTGCTATTCTCTAGAAGAATGGTAGCTATATTCACTTGGAACTGTTCTCTTGCACAAATCCTTCTCATGGGTAACAGTTATTCCTTCTCTACCCAACGATCCACACAATCTCTGGATTTGCAATCTCTTTCATAGAAATAATTGCATCAATAATTTATCCCAACGTACAGCTCCTTTCCAGCAATTGGTGGATGCACTCTCCAATCAACTCCAAAATATACAACAAATTCTCTTCTTCACATTATAGTTGCAAATCACAAGAATAGGAGCTCTTCCTCCAGCAACGTGGGCTATTTCTTTTGCAGCCAACACTAGATTAGAGGTAGTAAGCATCATTTTGGGCAGTGTGAACTCTGAGCAGCAATGTCTCCTCCTTTAGATGGAAGGATTGGTTCCTTTCTATCAAATGGCAAGATCTTTAGTCCTAGGCGGATCCTCACTCATACAGAAAACACAACAAACACAAACATCTTTCACTCTTTCACACAGACTATGCAATGCTCCTCTCTCATAGTCCTGAGCACTCCCATGAGGGAGTCATGCTCATTCCAACTCTGATACCAACATAGAAATGGAGAGAGAAGACATTGTTACACACAATATAAAACTATTATAACTATTGCATTATTGCGCCGAGAGGTGCTCTACAGCCCAGTATGAGGGATATCTTGTAACGTGTATGTGTAGTGTTACATGTGTGATGTAGCATTACATATAATAGTAAAAAGTGATAATACCAGCATAGATCCATCTTAAACTCGTATCTATCAAGCACCGAGAGGGATCCAATTTCTTGAGGTGTATTTCTTTTTTTAAATTTAAACTCAAGAAATTTAATCTCTCTTGATTGAGAGATCCGGGTTTAAGTTTTAATTTTTTATTATATTTTACATTTTAATTAATGGCGGACAATACATTTTACTTTTTTACTTTTCATTACATTTTACTTTTTTACTGTTCATTAAATACTTTCCATTACATTTTAATTAGTGGCCGACAATAATAAGTATTACTTTTTACTTTTTAGTCGATAATAAAGACAAACGTTACATGTAACGTTACAACATCTCCCCCATACTGGGCTGTAGAGCACCTTGTTTCACTCGATGCAATGAGGGAGATTTTGTAACGTGTATGATGTTGCATTAAAATGTAAGAAAAAGTAAAATGTAATGGAAAGTATTTAATGAAAAGTAAAAAAGTAAAATGTAATGAAAAGTAAAAAAGTAAAATGTATTGTCAGCCATTAATTAAAATGTAAAAATAAATAAAATTATGAAAAGTATTTAAAAAAAATCCATGTTGGCTCATAAAATAAAATATTATGAAAAGTAATTAAAAAATTGATGTTCGTTTATAAAATAAAAACTTAAAACTTAAACCCGGATCTATCAATCAAGAGAGATTAAATTTCTTGAGTTTAAATTTAAAAAAAGAAATACACCTCAAGAAATTGGATCCCTCTCGGTGCTTGAAAGATACGGATTTAAGATGGATCTATGCTGGTCTTATGTACAAATGATATCTCCAATATATAGAGATGAGAGAGTTGTTATCAGGTCTAACAGTTTCTAAATATAGTTGAGATAATATCTCAAACACACACCAAACTAGCAGAGAATATCTCATCTATCAACAACTAAACACACAAGATAAACATTATCTCTAACAAAACAGACTCTACAAAAGGGATTTGAAGACATAACTCTTATATTTATATATATATAACATTTTGATTAAATGAAGAGAGAGCAATCTCGTATAGAGATTCTACTTAAGAAATAATTTACATTGTGTATGAAATAATTACAGCGTAGGCATTTCACCAATGAGAAGCATAACCATCCACGTCGGCTAGATTTCTTGCTTATAGAGCAAATGGAATGCTACCACATGGATGGTGCCGTCACGCTTCGTCGGTGTAGAAAAGGTCATGCTTCGTGACATGGATCTGCTACATGACGAGATGGAGAATCCTCGTGGTAATGGTAGTATTCCAAACATTAAAAACAGTAATGAACCATGACTAATTGTTTATTACCATATGGATCTGCTACCATTGGTATGCTTCCAGCATTCACGCACGCATGGGAGATCACCCAACTGTTGGTGGAGCTTTGCATCCCATTCCATTTTGGGAAGACTTTGGGGCTATGCTACAAGGGATTCACCCTCCCATTTACGCCCGCAGCAGACTAATTAAGTCTACTGCAGGTGCTTTTACGTACCCTGCCACAACCCTTCGTGCAAACATTCTGGCCAACCCTCCGTGCAAACATTCCGGCCAAAGATATCGACATATACATATCCATGCCTATTATGGATGTATGCCCATGCCATGGCCTTTTAAGGGTCTCATCGGCAAGTTTTCAAATTATGCATGTATGCGCATGCCATGGCCTTTTAAGGTCTAATCCACAAGTTAAATGTTGCCCAAGTTTTCATCACATTTGAATTTTAAATTGCCACCATGACCTGATCGCCCAATGTTTTCAACAAATTTGAATTTTAAAATGCCACCCAAGTTTTCATCACATTTGAATTTAAATTGCCGCGATGACCTGATCGCCGCTCTCCTCACTCACAGACACACCATTTTCATTCGCTTCTCTTCACTCGACACACACGATTCTTGAAGATTTATGTATAGGCTTCAATGGTCATCACTGCGAGTTCTATATTGAATTGCTGCAAAATGCTAAAGAAGCTCCCTGAGGATTTCCATTGTAGAAGTTCCGAGTCTACGTGATTGCCATATGTTAGAAGGGAAATGCATGGAGAACATTCCCGCAGAAGGAAAGCCGGATCTTAAATCCTTTGAGGAAATCTAAGCACTTTGAGGACTACATTGAAGACTATCGACAGTTTGAATTGTAAGTTGATCCCTGTAGGGATGCCACCCAGCTTGACGATTATATGAACATAGATTTTGTCAGCCATACCATTTTATTTTATGGAGATTTTTATACCTCATGGAGACTGGAAACTGCCGGTGGCATGTAATGAATGCAAACTTTCTTTATTTCTGTATCTCTGGTGTTTCAGTATTGTCGTGCAGACGGAAATAGCTATATGACCTATACAACATTTTTAGCATCACAAAAGTTCATTCTTTGAATTGTTTGGCAGATTGTCCAACACAATTTTTTGTATCTTTGCAGATTTGGTGTCTGATATTTAACACCTTTCAGATTAATCTAGTGGGATAAATCATCAGAAGTTATTTTTCGGAATATCTTTGAATATGAAATGAATTTAAAGATAATATCTGTCCAGAAAACTTTATTTGTGAAATTTCAACTTAGCTTTGTGAAAGGTTTGCGCTGATCTGGCCTGGTTCTTTAATTTAGGGCTCCACCGTTTTATGAATATTATATACCATCGATAGTTGTCGCCTGGTTCTTTTTAATTTAGGAATCCATAGTTTTATGAATATTATATATGGTCGATAGCTCTGGCCTGCTTCGATCCACCATAAGATAAAAATGATTTAAAATGTGTTGTCTTTTTAAGTTTAAGGGAAATAGAAATTTTGATAACTCACATAGTTCAATCCAATTGCATTTGTAAACGAGGAATTTGGTTTACTTGGAATCTTTCACGGATTTAAAAAAATACAAGTAAGCTGATCTGGTTTAGTTTTTTAAATATATTTGTTGACTAATGTTTATAGTGCAAGCTATTAAAATATTGTATGGATTTGTCCATTAAAAACTTCGCCTTATTTTAATCACCCGTCTCTATCTCCTGGGCAAGTTGAGAAACCTGCTCTCCCAATGGCATATTTCTCTCCTTATATGCAGAAATAAACAATATATTGTCAAAGTGTCTCTTAATTTATCATGATATATAATTAAATTAATTTATCTTCATATATAATTAATTTTTTATTATACTTGTACTGTGGCATTTAAGAATATTGTTATATTTATCTAAACAAGTTATGGCTCTATTTCATGTTACTTTTAAATGACCACTCGTGTAAGAGAGGTGGTTATATGTGTGGTTAGCCATATCTTTTAATTTTGAAGGTGACAACCAACATAATTATCTTTTGGAAATTGTATATTTTTTTGAAAGTTTAAATTTTTGGTTTTTTTGAGTTTAAAAAAAAATGTTTCAATTTTATTGAATATTATTTGTTTAATTAAAATAAATTTTATGTTTTCAATTTTTATGATCATAAATTTTTATAAAAATAATAAGAGAATTATCATCCTTCATCGATAGTATGTGTTTTTCTTTTTTTCATAATATTAAAGAATATACTTTTTTTCATAATTTTGATAAAATAACACAAATATTGTTAAAACAAAATGTGAAAAATAAACTAAAATAAAATTAGTTAAAATTAAAATTACAATAATTAATAAACATAAAATTGCCAAAATAAGAATAACACAAAGATTGAAATATTAAATAAATTAAAACATGATGTGATTGTCTCTTTAATGATTGACTTGTATCATGTTTCTATTTGATTTAGTAATAGCAATTGAATATATATATATATATATATATATATATATATATATATATATATAATTTATAATTTATTTGTTTTTAAAAATTATATGGTAATAAACAATTAGTCATGGTCCTTATTTTGTATATTTAAATAAAAATTTTAATGTGAAAAAAAGAGAAGAAGTTTAATTACATATTTAATTTATACAATTATGAGTAGACATATTTGAATATATAGAGATTCAAGGTATTTTGGAGTTTGTAATTTTTATTTGAATTATTAAAAAAATATAGAAGGGATTAAAGCATTGAAGCCATAGAGGTCTTAATAGTTACTAAAACATGATAAATAGATATTAAATAGTAAGTGTATAAGAGAGGCTATTACTTAAGTTAAGTTGCCATCAAACAAAGCATAATTGTCTTTGTATGGCATAAGTTTATGATAGGTTATAAAGTACAAATTGTATTAAATGCATATATACATTGTAACAAAGAGAAAACAATGACTAAGTTTATACATTTATAACAACTTTAATGAGACCTAAAAATACAAAAAAAAATGTATTAGAACAACAATTGTGTTTCTAAACCAAAAGAAATTTATATATGCCAAATATTGAGAACGATGCATGTGCTATACCGCTCAAGTTACAGTGATAATCAAATTACAACATATTTGGGTATGATTAGTCAACTTGAAGATTCATGGTCTATATAATTATTGTGTGAGTTAAGAGTCATTTGTGAACCGTGCCTCTAATTTAAAACCCAAGTTTGCAACATTGTTGTTAATTGAGGAAGTAATTCCATACATATCAACACTAATCAGTCCTTGTTCCAAAAGGTTCTGGACAAACCAAACACGGATATCCTTGTCCTAGCCTACAAACAAACATCGGTGTAAAACACATAAAAACATTCGACAGCCCATGGAGCATGCAAGCATAGGAAACAAGAATTAGAAGTGCTTCCATACAACCACATGAAGGCAGAACAAAACAGAGATAGAGGAGGAGGAGCGGAATGTGAATAAGTAAAACCTTAGTTAGGTGGGTTAATTAGATGTATATATGGGATAGGATCCCTTATCTCATGATCATGACAGGTATATTTCCCTTCCCTTTCTCTAACTACTTTTTCTCCTTTTTAACAAAGATGTCCCTCTCTTATAATGGATAGGCATTTATATGGATTCTTTTTTTTCAAACATTTCAAAGAGAAAAATCATCGAAGTTCTAATTTAATTTGAAACTCTCATTTCTAATTTCCTGGTCTTATGTCAACGGATGGAATTGCTATTTGATTCTCTACTTTTTCTTTAAAGTAGATGTCCCTTTCTTCTCATGGATTTCCATTCTATGGATTCTTCTTTTTCAAATATAAAAAAATCATCAAAGTTCTAATTTCATTTGAAAATCTCATTTCTAATTTTCCTTGTATTTTTTCAATGGATAGATTTGCTATTCCATGATGTGGATTCTTCATTTTCAAACATTTTGAAGAGAAAAAAACATAATAAATTTTCTAATTTAAATTGATATTCTTTCAAAGAAAAAAATAAAAAAATAAAAAAAAAAATAAAAAAAAAAAAAAAAATCAAAGTTCTCATTTAATTTGAAATTCTCATTTGGATATATATATATTCTAAGATAATTAAATGGTTAGATTTCTTTTAAAAATTAGTCTATAATATTTTTTAAAAAATTATTATTTTAATTAAATATATACATCAAATTAACTAATAAAAATGTGTAAATCTAGGAAATTATATTATCAATTAACAAAATACATCATGTCCAAAACCACACCACTTATACAAGTGTAGTTTATCCAAGTATAGGAACAATATGGCAAGTTTATAAAATCTAATGGAAAAGGCTCGAGAGTATTGATCATAACTAAGATTGCTAGAAATCCATATAAGAACTCTTTAAGTAGCGTCATTATTAAAAACATAGACAATACGTGCCTTTGGAGCAAGATTCTGGCGGCGGTCTCATAATCTTTACTAGTGGTAGCACAAATGAGGAAATCCATCGTGCAATTCACTTCATCCAACCGTAACATGAGCTCATTGCACTCCTCTTTGGTATCACGCAGAATCTTCCCTAGAATCCGTCTTGATGGTCCAATGCATGGAGAGAGTCCTATGATATTTGGTTTCCCAAGATCTAGTATGGTCGGTATCTCAAACCCAAGGTTGCATCTCCTCCTCAATCTCCTTTATACACTAACGAATTGTTGCTCCTATTTTGCCTAGGTCTCAATCTATTCTATATGTGCTCGGATATATGAGAAGATATCCTCATAATATATACATGCTTCCATATATGCGAAAGTGCATTTGTATATGCACTTTCATAGATGTACACATATAAATAAGCTTTTATATATGTGCAGCACATATACAAACGTTTACGTATATTCACAGCGCATATATGCGTTGCGCATATATGGAAGCTTCTGTATATGCAAGCTTTTGTATATGCGCATATACGGAAGCTTCTGTATACGTGCATATACGGAAGCTTCCATATGTGCACATATATAGAAGCTTCCGTATATATGCACTTATACGGAAGCTTCCATATATGCGCAATGCATATATGGAAGATTCCGTATATATGCAGATGCTTCCGTATATGCTCAGCTTCCGTATATGTGCAAGGCATATACATAAACTACGCACATATGGAAACTACACATATACGGAAGCTTCTGTATATATGCAACTACTTCCATATATGCACACGGCATATACGGAAGTTGTTGTGCATATACGGAAGCTAGCGTTTATATGGAAGCTTTTGTATATTCCTTGCACATATACAGAAGCTACGCATATACAAAAGCTTTTGTATATGCGTTGTGCATATACGGAAGCTTCTATATATGCGCAACAGCTTCCGTATATACAGAATCTGTTACGCATATATGGAAGTAGCTGCATATATACGGAAGCTTACGTATATGCGCAACGCATATACGGAAGCTTCTGTATATGTGCATATACGGAAGCATCTGTATATTTGCATATACGGAAGCAGCGCATATACAGATGCTAGGCATATACGAAAGCTTCTGTATATGTGATGCGCATATACAAAATCTTTCGTATATGCATAGCATTAGAGAGAAAATTGCATACATTCAGAGCTAAGACCCAGATCTTGATTAGCTGCAAGTCCTTAATGATTAATAAGTTGCATCTATCCCATGATTAGTAAGTTGCATATATGGAAGTTGTTGCGTGTACATACGAAAAATATATGTTTTATCGCCATCACATATATTACTAGAAACTATGATAGTTGTAATAAATGTGATATTAAAAGTTACAATCCAATTTTGAAATTTGTGCATCTTTATCAAGAATTTAAAATTACACATTCTTAATCAAAATAAATGTCATGCTTATTTCAAATATAACATCATTTACTCAAATTTAACATCTTCACTCCAAATTGTATCAAAATTGATCTACCTCAACAATTTCAAAAATAATTATATGCTACCTCTATGGCATATGCATGGCCAACTTACATCAACGCCATGGATTTGAAAAATATGTTCAAGTTATACCGATATAAGTAGGACAAGTATATAGACTAGTGTATATAAATTTGTGATTTATATCTTTTTAATGAGCATCGGAGGGATTCCTTCTATTAAAGGATTTCCATTGTAGATCTACATGGATGCTCTTGTGACAGATCTAGCAGTATGCTCTTGAGGTGTTCACAAATGGTATTTGATTCAAGTGTGGTCTGGTATGTTGCATCCTAGAAATGCCTGTGTAATTTGTAGATGATTAAAGTCTACTTTGTTCAAGTCAAAATTATTCGATTGATAGCTTTAGCAATGGTTCCCGTGATTTTTATCTGATAGTGTCGGATAGGCCGCAACCCTGGTTGTTACTTGTTTAGAAAACCTTTGCATAGCAGGCCGATCAAGTTCTGATACGTGATATGGATCAATTACTTCTTTAGAATCATTTAAAAGTTCTAAATCTACCTCCGCCTTAAATTCTGTCTCGACAACCTAGTTTACCTGGTAAGTTAACCAGGGATAAAAAGGATCCAAATTTTCTTTAATGAAAATTTCTTCCACTTGCAAGTTAACCGTAAGTTTTTCTTCCTGGAGTATCGTTCTGGAAACAATTTCCATCTTTTGGTTTGGAAATATTTCTTACTTGCACGTATACAGCTCTTAAACTTGTCCCAGATCGTTTAATTTTCTGAGTATTGGCTGCATAGCAACCCTAGTAAATGGCTGCTAGATTAATAATCTGTCTGAACTAGTTCTTTTTAGTTCATACAGCACTCTCAGACCCTTAGTTAAAGTAATTGTCAAATCCCTGTGGGTTTCGAGTTGTGCCAAGAATGAAGGTATTCAGGGAAGTCTTCATTTAACATTTAAGACCCGTTTTAGGTGGTTGTGGTTTAGTCCTTTTATTCACGATGCGTGGTATTGATTCCGGTCAAGTAAACCGTGCCCATGTGGCCAGATCATTGTAACCAGACAGTCCAATTCCTTTCTTACTTTATATATATGTAAAATTATTGATCACTGGCGAAACTAAGTGATATGTAGATTATATAGATCACGAAGAATACCCTTGTATTGTTTAAGATCGTTGTTTTCTGCTGGAAAAGAACAACTCCCATGTGGCGGAACCTCTGTCAAAATATAGATCGTTGAATATTTATTTATATATTTTGTGTGCCAATATTGAATGGATCGCACAACTCACCTCTTCCAACACATTGATTGGTGAATGCATTGTTCATACTTTGTATGTGGAATTTTCTCTAACGAGAAGTATATATTTTGATTATTTTTGAAATTGCTCTCTCTCTCGAAGAGAAGCTTGAAGAATAGCAACATTGAGTTGCATAATATATCCCTTGATTTTGAATATTACAAGAATTGACCTGCCTTCGTGGACGTAGCCCATTCGGGGTGAACCACTTATATCTGTCTCTTTCCTTTCTGTGTCGTCTCTCTCACATTGTGTCTTATGTGATTTATGTGTACCTTATGTCTTTTTTTTTATGTCTTGGTTGTTGTACAATTTATTCATTGATTATTCATTATGTTTCATATTATTTAGGTAATAGCCATAGTGATGAATAAATTGTCATTATTATGTTTATGTAAGGATATTGCCTTATGGTTTTAATACTAATGATGTGGATGTTAAGTCATGGGGAAAATGAATGCTGTGACCATATGAGAACCGGGTTTGTGTCAATGCATGGAAATGACAAATAGTAAGTATGTTGTACGATGGCGTGTTATTTATATCAATGCATAGGTGTATATTTGGTAAAGGGTGATTCATGGTTGACTTGTTTTTCTTTTTTAAATATTATGACAAATTAAGAGCAGGTTTAATTATCTTCATCATGTGTTGTGAAAAGTAATTTTTAAATTTACTAATCCTAACATCGAATTTTTGGGTATGTTACATATATAAACTATATAAAATCCTTAGAAATTGAACTAATTTTAGAAAAATATTGTCAAATATTTTATAGTTGACATTTTAAGAATTAGTAAGATTCGTCAAGGTTTATACACTTTTAAATAAACATGGGTCCTTAAAATTATCCCTAACACCAATCTATATACTGGAATATACACCAGTGTATATACTAATAAATACACCAATGTATATTCTGGTATATAGACTGGTGTATATACTAGTGTATACACCAGTCTATATACCAGAATATACACTGGTGTATATTTCAGTATATACACTGGTGTATATTCTGGTATATAGACTGGTGTATACACCGATATATACACTGGTGTTAGTGTATATACCGGAATATACACCAGTGTATATACCGGTATATACACTGGTGTATATTCCGATATATAGGCATACGGGTATATACACTAGTGTATATTTCGGTATACACACTGGTGTATATTCTGGTATACCTAGTGTATATACTGAAATATACACCAATGTATATATCGGTATACCTATATACCGAAATATACACCAGTGTATATACCGAAATATACACTAGTGTATATACTGATATGCCTATACCGGAATATACACCAGTGTATATATTGATATATATACTAGTCTATATACTTGTTCTACTTAAATTATATTTGTATTTAAATAGAATGAAAGCCTTCTTAAATACTAGTCAGGTACTTAAATTATAATAATATTTAATTAGATTAATAGGAGTTGATTTGATAATATTTTGAAGTAGTTTATTAAAATTAATGATACATTTAATGCACCATTTACATATTCTTAAAATTATAGAAAACAAATATTTGAAAAACATATAATTTATCAAACATTTGATACTAAAACTGACTTTGAAACAAAGATATTTAGAAAATATATGTTTTATCACCATCGCATATATTACTAGAAACTATGATAGTTGTAATAAATGTGATATTAAAAGTTACAATCCAATTTGAAATTTGTGCATCTTTATCAGGAATTTAAAATTGCACATCCTTAATCAAAATATAACATCATTTACTCAAATTTAACATCTTCGCTCCAAATTGTATCAAAATTGATCTACATCAACAATTTCAGAAATAATTATATGCTACCTCTATGACATATGCATGGCCCACATATCTGGAAAGTGAAGGGGGTCAGTGACAAAGTAGAAACTAAAAATAATGCAATAGATTATATAGTTATAACACAGAGATGTAGATACTACTTACAAATTTTGTTGTTGTCTAGCCAATTAGTTTTGAAATAATTCAAAAACTTTTCTTGACCTTGAAATTCATCGAAGATCCATGCAACTGCATCTTGTACTGAGCAGTCATCTGGACATGAATGCATGATGTCTCATAAAGCATGAAAAATTGAGACTCTATTTTCCTTTCCATTAAATTTGCTTAAAACATTCTTCATCCATGCACGACGAACATGCCATATGCATAATAATATTGAGGAATTAGTTAAACACCTGAAATGACATTACAGTTAAAGAGATTAATGTATGTATATATGTAATGAAACATTATTCTTCTCTCTCGCTTCCCTCTACAAATAATTAATCAAGTCACCTTAAATCCTCAATCTCAGCTACAGCATCATCTGTAATAAAAGCACGATCATGCCAATTTGGATGCTTCCGTATATGCGTTGGATTCTGTATATGTGCAACAGCTTATGTATATTCCTTGCACATATATACAGAAGTTTCCAAGCTTCCGTATATTATATGCACATATACGGAAGCTTCCAAGCTTCCGTATGAAAGCTTCTGTATATGCGCATATATGGAAGCTTCTGTATGTGCATATATAAGGAAGCTTTCGTATACACACAGCCTCCGTATATGCACATATATGGACGCTTACGGATACGGAAGCTGTGCATAGGCTGCGCATATACGGAATATTTTGTATATGCACTGCGCATATACGGAAGTTGCGCATATACGGAAGCTTTCGTATATGCATAGCTTGCGTTTATGCACATATATGGAAGCTTACGGATACGAAAGCTGCGCATATACGAAAACTTTCGTATATGCGTAGCGTATGCGCAGCTTCTGTATCCGTAAGCTTCCGTATATGCGCATATACAGAAGCTTCCATATATGCGTTGTGCATATACGGAATCTTCCGTATATGCACTGTGCATATAGCGCATATACGGAAGCTTCCGTATATGCGCTGTGCATATAGCACATATACGGAAGCTTCTGTATATGTGAAGCGCATATACGGAAGCTTCCGTATATGCGCATATAGAGAAGATTCCGTATATGACCTGCGCATATATAGAAGCTTCTGTATATGCGTTGCGCATATATGGAAGCTTCCGTATATGTGCATATACGGAAGCTTACAGATACGGAAGTTGTGCATACGCTGCACATATATGAAAGCTGCGCATATATGGAAGCTTCCGTATATGCCCAACTTCCATATATGTGCATATACGGAAGGTTACGAAAGAATTCCGTATATGCGCATATACGGAAGCTTCTATATATGCGCAACTTCCATATATACGCTGCACATATACGAGAGCTTCCGTATATGCGCAGCTTCCGTATATGCGCAAATTCTATATATGTGCATATACCGAAGCTACGCATATACAGAAGCTTTCGTATATGCACAGCGTATGCGAAACTTCCCTATATGCGCATATACGAAAGCTCCATATATACGGAAGCTTCCGTATATGCCCATATACAAAAGCTTTCGTAAGCTTCTGTATATGGGCATATACGGAAGCTTCTGTATGTGCGCATATAAGGAAGCTTCCGTATATGCGCAGCTTCCGTATATACGCTACGTATATACAGAAGCTTCTGTATATGCGCATATACGGAAGCTTCCGTATATGCACTACGCATATACGAAAGCTTACGGATATGGAAGCTACGCATACGGAAGCCACGCATATACAAAAGCTTCCGTATATGCGCAATGCATATACGTCAGGATAGTGCTAGGGGTGCCCCTCTCCTCCGGTCCCGTGGCCTGGGTGTTGAAATATTGTAACTTCTAAGAATATTATATTTGTATTATTCCATAGATGTTTCATTCCTCCGATGTGACTTTATTATGTATCCATAGATGTTTATTCCTCCGATGAATTGTGGTAACCAGGGTTATTAGATCTACAATGTGGGGGTCAGCCCTGAGTTAATTTATTAGGGGTTATTAGACTCTCTTAGGAGAGGTCGGCCCCATAGGGTAAAAAGTCAGTCGAGAAACAAGTATAACTAGAGGAGTATGTTCCTCACTTATCTCACTCTTCCATCACTAGAAAAGTAGCGCACAAGTGAGAGAGAGGTCTGCATAGGAGGTAGAGAAGGAGCTCTAGTCTTGGACTACATCTTGTATTTAGTTGATCATCTTATTGAGGAAAGCTTTGCTGGGTTTTCTACCCCATGAGGGTTTCCCAGGGTAAAATATGTGTCTATCTTGTGATTGTGTTTCTTTCAGTGATCTTGCTAGTCAAATTAGTATAAACTTAACATGGTATCAGAGCTAGACTGAATAGGACATCTTTCACAAGGTGAAAATCTCTCTCTCCTCCTCCGGTGAAAACTAGGGTTTCTGCTGAACAATTTGGGTTCTTAAAATATCGCGAGATACTCGATGCCATCGGAATTACTAAAGAAATTATGCATACGGTTAAATTAAAGAATTTGAAGGCCATGTTTCTCAAAATGGATTTTGAGAAAGCATATGACAGAGTTGACTGGTCTTTTTTAAGGTTGGTTCTCATATAGATTGATATGCCTCCACTTGTCATATGTTGGATTATGGAATGTGTAACCTCTGCTAGTATCGTTGTTCTTATCAATGGAGCCCCATCCATTTTTTTTAGCATGAGCAGGGGGATCCGCCAGGGGTGTCCACTTTCACCTTTGCTATTCCTATTAATCATTGAAGGACTAAGCAGAATGATCAATGTTGCTAAAGTTGATGGGGACATTACAGGTATCAAACTCTCACAGGAGCTGGTCTTCACACATGTTTTATTTCTTGATGATGTTTTACTTGGTGGGATGGATACCGATATGGAGTGGCAGAAGTATAGGGATATCATCACAATTTTTTGTGTGGCTACATGTATGAAGGTAAGTGTTAGAAAATCTTGTGCTTATCATTTTATATTTTCTGATCAACGGATTGATGCTTTAAAAATATTCTTACCTTATAACTTTCATCAATTGAGGAAGGGTTGATGTATCTTGGCTATTTTCTGAAGCCAAATGGATATAGGATTGAGGATTAGTTGTGTCTTTTGAGGAAGGTTGAGCAGAGGGTTTCACACTGGACTTTTAGAATGTTGTCTATTGGTGGTCGGTTGATCTTGGTAAAGTCTGTCCTCACCGGTATTCCAGCCTACTTGCTTTCACTGCCTCAAATTCCTGTGTCTATACTTTCCAGATTAAGAAGGTTATATTTCAATTGCTTATGGACTAGTGGCTCTGACTGTAGAAAACTGGTTTTGACTAAATGGGATTTTATTGCGCTCCCTACTTGCCACGGTGGATGGGGCATCAGTAACCTTACATTTTTTAGTATTGCTCTGAGAATACAGTTATGTTTTTCATTGTGTAAAAAGTCTATTTCTTAGACTTTTTGCACATTTGTACTATTTGATTCATATATGAATAGCAATAGTATGGTTTTTTTGCTGAAAAAAATGAAAGCATAGCCAATGGAAAAGTCAATGCTTCCAAGGAAGTCCATTACATTGGCATGAGAAAGAGGAAGTGGGGTGTTAGTATGCGTCAGAAATTAGGGATCCCACCAGTAAAAAATGCTTTTGGTTGGGCACCTAGGACACCGCTGAAGAGGCAGCAAGGGAATATGACAAAGCCTCCAAAAAAATGAAAGGACCCAATGCCAAGACCAAATTCCCCTCACCCCACAATGAACCCCTCCCCAAAATTAGCCACCACAACAAGAAATACACCATGCAGAGCAGCAAAGACGCTTTTGACTGGTGCACTACCTATAAGGCTGCATCCGCCTCCACGAGCACTACTAGCGTTGGGGCCCTTCCACTTACCCTTGCTGCGCATACGCTGTGCATATACGGAAGCTTCGCATATGCGGAAGCTTCTGTATATGTGCATATACAGAAGCTGCACATATACGGAAGCTACGCATATACAAAAGCTTCCGTATATGCGCATATACAGAAGCTTTCGTAAGCTTCCATATATGCGCATATACGGAAGCTTTTGTATATGCACAGCTTCCGTATATGTGGATATACAGAAGCTTACGGATACGGAAGCTGCGCATATACGGAAGCTTCCGTATATGCACAACTTCTGTATAAAGCTTTCGTATATGTGCTGTGCATATACGGAAGCTTCCGTATATACGCAGCTTCCGTATATGCACAGCTTCCGTATCCGTAAGCTTCCGTATATGTGCATAAATGGAAGCTACGAATAAACGGAAGCTTCCGTATATGTGCATATACGGAAGCTGTGCATATACGGAAGTTTCCGTATATGCGCAGCTTTCGTATATGCGCATATACGGAAGCTTACGGATACGGAAGATGTGCATATATGGAAGCTTCCGTATATGCGCAGCTTCCATGTCCGTAAGCTTCCGTATATGTGCATATACAGAAGCTTCTGTATATGCATAGTGCATATATGAAAGTTGCGCATATACGGAAGCTTCCGTATATACACTGTGTATGCGTAGCTTCCTTATATGCGCATACACAGAAGCTTCCTTATATGCGCATATATGGAAACATCCATATATTCGCATATACAGAAGCTTACGAAAGCTTCTCTATATGGGCATATACGGAAGCTTTCGTATATGTGCATATACGGAAACTTTGCATACACTGCGCATATACGGAAGCTGTGCATATACGGAAGCTTTTGTATATACATAACTTCCGTATATGTGCATATACAGAATCTGCGCATATACGGAAGCTGTGCATATACGGAAGCTGGGGGCTCTAGTCAGGATGAATTCCTTTGAGAAACGCAACGACACCACTGACATGAGGGCAGGCCATGGAGGTTCCAAAGATTACATTGAACTCCATTCGCTTTTGGTCTAGCAAGAGCTAGAATAGACTAACTGCGTCATGATCACTTCTTATACTAATGGCATCCATTAATTTCCCATTTTTAGTGTAAGATACGAATTACCTTACCTTTGATGAGTTCTTCCATGGCATTATTTGTAGTTAGAGATTTGTACCAACAACTAAGTTTGTATAGTGGTATACAAAATGACCTGGTCTATGATAGGGTAGTGGTATACTAATGCCTAGTGTATAGTACAGTATATACACCAATGTATATAACTAGTACACATTAGTGTATATACCTAGTATATATACACCAGTGTATATACTAGTGTATACACTGGTGTATATATACTAGGTATATACACTAATGTGTACTAGTTATATACATTGGTGTATATACTATGTATATACACTAGTATATACTCATATGTATATTCTAGTACATATATTCTAGTGTATACAAATTAGTGCATATTTTAGTGTATATACAAATATTTGGCACACTATGTATGATGTATGATTGACACACCCACGTTGTGTTCCATGTTTTTGGATTCACCTGCCTTTTATTTATGGATACAGTGCATGGGTATGAGAGTTGTTATTGATCCTGATATTCCAAACCTAGTATATATATCAATGTATATACCAGTATATACACCAATGTATATACACTGGTGTATACACCGGTATGTATACACTAGTGTATATGTATTGGTATATACACCATATCCAAACAGTGTATATAATAGTATATACACCAATTTATATACTAGGTGCATATATTGGTATATACACAAGTGTATACACTAGTATGCACATTGGTATATACACTAGTGTATATACTGGTACATGCATTTAGTAATATATACTAGTGTATATACTGGTATACATTTAGTAATATACACTAGTGTATATACTAGTATACACAGTATAGTATATACTAGTGTATATACTTGTATATACACTGGTATATACATTGCTAATATACACTGGTGTATATATTGATATATACACTGCTAATATATACATTGGTTCATATATTGGTAATATACCCTCCTTGTGTGTGTGTCACATGTGACTGACCAGCCCAACCATATAGAAACCCATGTTTGGTAGAGAAAATCCACTAGTGGGTATACCAAATGATGAAGTAGGCGTACTTCTAGGATTGGAACTCGGAATTGTACCAACCGACACTAACATTCTACTCGAATCCATACTAGCAATAGACATGTTAACTATTTGTATTGGTGTGCTTGTCACTGATATTCTAGGAAGAATGGTACTCAAATTAAAAGTCTTATTAGTCGAAGTGGAGGCCTGATGTTTACCTCCATTAGCCAATGGAGGCTAGATGGGTGTGGACATGCACTTCTGAAAAAGACATAGGATCAAAAGGTGTGTGTTATGTGTCACTCCAACTTTCGAAAAAATATGCTAGATCTACCGATGAAAGACTGATAGCCAATACAACTGGATCAATAAAATTTGTCAAAGGTGTATTCATGTAATCCATAGAATGGTCTTCAAGGGTTCCAATGTCAAACTGAGTTGACTCTTCAAACAAGGCTATGATTGGTTCGTGAGATGAAATGAATGTTCAAAATCATATTGAAGTTCTTCTTCTTTGATGATGTTGACAAAATGGACAGTCGGTTCTAGCTCTGGGTCACTCTGGTTTAAGTTTAATAAGCGTTAGTGGGACCAATAAATTAAGATGAATCTCCTCTTTACCGCCTTGAATGATGATTTGGGGGGATATCCACTTTAAAAACCGGTGTAAGGACTATTTATAATAATGTAAATTCTACACAGTTGAACAATATTAAGGCTTACTATACTCAAAGCAATATGTACTAACTAAAAAGGGCCTAAAAGATTCAACAAGAAAACCACTTTTCCAAAAACTAGGGTTATTGAAAATTTGAGATAGGATGCCTTCCAAAATAATATCCACTGAGAGATGTTAAGTCCTGAATAACCACTAGATGAAGGTGAAAAAGAGATAGAGTTATATATTCTAACCTTCAATCAATCAATCACCACGGTTGCAAGTACTCACCTTCAACGAACACTCTCCCAAGCAGCTAAAATGGAGTTTCTACGTATGTCTTAGGTATTGCAATTATTTCTCACAAGCAATCAATTAGTTAGAGTCCTAAGAAAATAAACTATGGTTACCAATTCACAAATCAACGATGGGGAGAAATAGTCGATGGTTAAAATAAGGTGTATGCTCAAATTTTGTTGTTTTTATGCAAACTATGCAATATGATTCCTGTGTGCATTACAGAATTATACGTTGTGTTTCGTATAACTAGCAATTACACTTGATGGTGCAAAATGAACACCATAATGAGGAGGCAGCATGGAAGAGCTATTTGGAAGAGATAATTTGAGTAGAATCACAAAGTTTAAGGAAATGTTGGAAAAATAAACTAGTGTTCTATTGTACATGTACAATTGGGAAAGTTAAATGTGTATATCTTAATAAAAAGAATATCTAACAACTAGCAAGAATTATACAAAAAGTGAGTGTAATTTTTTTTCCAATGCATGAGTCACTACTAGGAGTGCATTGGCAACAATTATAACTAAGAAAAAAATACTACAGGCATGGAAGTGATAATATAACTGCATTGGTAGCATTTGTTCAAAAAGGAATATCCATGAGCATATGATAGAAACACTGAACCAAAACCAAACTAGACTTTTACAAGAAAGATGTTTATGGAAAGTCGATACAATTGAGTGTACATGTATATATATTGATATGAGGTTGTTGTTCCAACCAAGGACCGATTGTTTTCTTTGCATTTCACAGAAGGCGTTAATATTTTGTACCTTGAAGACAAAGAAGAAGAAGAGAAGCTCTACAAGAGAATAATTTAAAAAAGATAAGGGAGATTAAAGAAGAAAACAATGATGATGTGTCATACTTGTGTCCAACACTCATGCATCATGTTCTACATGTTTTCCATGCAAACTCAAAATAGATAGGGCTAAGAGGAAATTCCATGTTTTAGGCATCAACATATTCTTATATGTTGCACTGTGATACCTTGATTTTCCTCAAATATTGAGGCATTGGGATAAATTGAATTGTAACTATAATTTAGAGATAAATTTAGAATGAATCTCTATTACTAAATCTACTAGATTTTGCATCTTATGTAGAAAAACACATCCTTTAAAAGCATGTTACTCACTTTTCTTTAATCAATGTGGCACCAAGACTTTTCAAATCTCTAGTCAAATAATGATAGACTTTGCATCTTATGTAGAAAATCACATCCTTTAAAAGCATGTTACTCACTATTCTTTAATCAATGTGGCACCAAGACTTTTCAAATCTCTAGTCAAATAATGTAGCATCAAAAATTATTCAAGCTATGGAAATCACACAATCCCATATTGCTTGACTAAGGTTTGAGCACCATAATTATCTTTTACAACATCACTTTATTCTATGTACTCATATCTTTAGTTCTCCCATGAAAACATGGCTAGATCCACACCAATAGATTACATTATTTAGAAGGGTGATGATGTACAAAAAGATTCCAGGACTATTAAAAGATTAATTGTACACGTTGCATGGGGTAACGATTTAAGGGGTTTTGCAATGATGATTTCATTTAATTTCTTGATGGACTTTGGTACTCCATAACTATCTTAACTAGTTTAGTGATATGTTGCTCCATTGTACGTGAATGCAATTATGAAACATATTTTCTCTAAAAACCCTTCATTTGTTCAAGTGGATAAAAAAATGTGTGATAAAAATTGTTTTATGTGTCTCCTAGTGACTTGGCATCCCAGAAAATCAATGGGAGGTGTACGAGGTGCACTCATATTACAACAATTATTGAAGCAATATCAACCTCTTGAGTGATGTTAAGGGACCTTTTGGAGGAACATCCCTGTCAATCCCATGAAGTAGGAGTAAAAAACAAAGATCAAATGCCTATCATAGATCGTGAATTTTTCAATTAGATTTGTTTGATGGTATTTCAAAACTTCTCAGCAAAGCATGGGTGAAGCTAGTTGGTAAAATATCCTCTAGGTTTTTTCCAAAAAAAGGAGGTTTGGGTATCCCCCTCTTTGGTCATCATAACCAGTCACTCTAAAAAGAAACAAAAAAAACATAAATACCTAATGAAATAGCTAGCTTATCAACAACTACAAAAACAATACAATTTTATTTACATACAAATTATCTACTAATTATTGAAATATGATTAATGAATCTTATTAAAGAACTTAAGTTTTTTTTTTTAGAATGTTAAGAATTTGTTATTGATTAAAATTGCCATGAGGATTCACTCTCTAGGCTTATAACATTGTCAACAGCCCAACAAAATTGGTAACAACTAATTGAATTATCCTTTTAGACTAGCACCCCCAATTACATAAAAATAAACCTCTGTTAAAAAGATAAAACAAATTGTAAATTAATTGAAACACTTATATAAATTCTATATGTATAATAAAACTCTAATTTAAAAATATGTATATAATATTTATGTTATATGTATTTGAGAAGTAAAAATATTACTTGTTTAGAATTGATTAACCATTTTATTGACATTGTATAGATTTTTTTTCCATCATCTTTTATGTTTTTATCTAACTTTTTATGCTGATTTTAATAAATGAATTTAATAAAACTTAATTTAGTTTACTAATTCAAATATTTAAACTCTAAAAATATAAATAATTAAGAATCCAAAAAATGACATTTTCATTATATAAAAGTTTTACTTAATCAAAATAAAATAGCATTCATTTTAAAAATTTAAATAACCAATAGAAAATATTTAAGGAAATGGTTGTATGTAAATGTTAAATATTAATTTCACATTTACATTTGTCATGTATAAAAACTTTCTTATAATTTCAAAAGAAAATTCAAACATTTAAAATATAATACTTCTTAAATAATTGTATTACCTTATTTAACAGCTATATACCTCTCTTAATTAATTATAATTAAAATTAAAACATTGTTTAATAACTAATTATATTCATTGTTGAGTAATCTTTTAATTTCATATAAACTCTTTTGAGATCGTGCCATCAATCATAAAAAAACTTGGATTAAAAAATAATAAATTTTTAGATTAATAAATAATAAATATTTAAATAACAATGAGGAAGAAAAGTAATTATCCTGATTATAGGATTTTTTCTTCTTCTAAGCTAAATTCAAATCATAAAAAAATTTGGATTAAAAAATAATAAATATTTAAATAACAATGAGAAAGAAAAGTAATTATCCTGATTATAGGATTTTTTCTTCTTCTAAGCTAAATTCCAAGTAATTAAATTCTAAAATTACAATCAAATATTGGATTAAAAACCAATTGTTTCCATTACCGAGAATAATTTCATATAAATTCTAAGTTTCATACAAACTTCTCTTTTCAAAATTTGTAAAACACATTTTCTTAAAATAAAATACCGACATCGATCATAAAGCAACTTGTATTAAAAAAATAATAATTACTTAAATAAAGTGAGATAGAAAGCCATGTAGTTATTCTCATTATATGATTTTTTAAAGTAACTGTTAAGCAAAATCCTAATTCTGTTTTTACAGAGGAAGATTTGTGATGTATTTACCAGCAACGGTTGCTAAAAGTGTTTCTCACTGAATAAATTATCAATAAACTAAAAGTATTTAGCGCACATCAAGCTTAATCCATCAAAATGAAAATTACAGGCCTCAAACTGTAAACAAGCAACGAAGATTACCATGCCATATGGATGCATTGCACTTGAAAGTTTCTTAAATATATGACTCTCGTTGTTAGTCATCTTCTTTTTACTTACGCTATAATATAAAGTTATGAAAGTCCACTGAACTTGAGCCTTGAGCCCACGTGTTTGAGCGAAACTTCGCTTGAGTCAAGTTATGTTAACTAGAAATATATCTATAAAGGTTGGTGGCAGACTTTGTAGAATATCATTCCCTTTTTCTTAGTGGAAGCCACAGCCATTGCACTCGATTTCCAAATTTGACTCTCTGTCATTTTATTTTGAATGCAATTCTCTATCTTCATTTAGAACCCCTTCCATTTTTCTACATTATCTTTAAGATAAAGTGATTATTCATCGGTGTAAGCATTATAATCTATAAATGAAATCTAATTCCATATTATTTATCCAAATTACAAATAAACATTATAATCCATAAATGAGATCTAATTCCATATTATTTACCCTTTCCCGTTTGGTTTGCAGTACGGATTGTTCAGTCCATGAAAGGAAACGGCTCCAGGCTAATTTTGGATGTATTTATGTCAAACGGATGTGAGTCTTTCGCATTTCTCCTCTACTAATTCCTCGCAGATACTATGGAATTATGAGGTCATTACCCCTGCGATGTCAACAACACACACCTTAATTATTCTAGAATTATCCAACTACGATTGAATTCAAAATTGACAAACTACCCTACATCCAATCTACAATTCAACAGTACACACAACTAAAAACAAAGTCGATAGTTTCTCAAATTTGATTAAACAATTTGGCTAGTGAATCTCAGCCTTTACATTTCATTTACATTTCATAGAATTTGTCACGGTCCATGGATCATAACTTCATGAGCAACAAACCACAACAAAAGCCCAAATTCCAAAGGAGCCAAAAAAACCCCAAATTCCAGGGGAGCCAAAAAAGCCTTACTCATACACCAACATGTAATTTAATTTATATTCACAGTGGCCGTATCCACACCATCTTGGAGGCCCAACCGCACTTTCTCTAATTGGGGCATTTTATCATCTTGCATTACATAAGGTAGTGCATAAGCAATTAAAACCGCTCACAAAAAACATGTCTGCAAAATTTGCAACTTAATACCATGAAATTGAATTAACTAATTACCTGTTGAATTAACTAATTACCTGTCATTGCACTTTTCTGGAAACCGTTGCAAACAACAATAAGCAGATCTACAAACATAAAATCCAAATTATAAGATTGTTCATTGAGGATGTGGGGGAGATTGTTTACCATCGCCATTGCCGGACTCAATTGCGCCCCCTACCCTACAACAAGTCATTAGGCCAAGAACAAAAATAGATAAGCTTCACGACTAAAGAGTGTTACTCAACCTAGATTCTCTGAACAAGAAAGTAGCGTCTCAATCTCCCTTGCTTACTCATCCATAAACACACATGTTTCCATACTTGGCAGCGCTTCTAATTCGGACACGTCCAAGCTTTGTCACTTGCTCCAACCCCTGTATTGTCTTCATGTATAGTCTTCAGCTTCACGCATATCCGTGTCCACAAATCCTCCAAGGATACCAATGCTTCCATACTTGGCAGCGCTTCTAACCTGCTCCAACCCTGTATGTTATTTCACGCATACACTGAGCATTATAGTGTGTTCGCTGCTAGCTGTTGATTGTTCAATGCCATGCTCCACACCACAGACAGAATAAATGAGATATGCGGGAAAAAAAAATTTGAATTCAAAATTCAAAATAAATTGGGTGCCTTTTTTGAATTCAAATTTTAAAAATTACATGTATGTAAAGGATGGCATGGATAGGTCGATGGTATGAAAGCACGTTGTTCGATACCGTGGCGCATGGGACCATGAGTCATTCACATGGATGTGGCGGCATGGATCCATGGGTTTTGCACGAATATGGGCATCATGGGTTCTGCTAGAAGATGGGCATAACCACCGAAACAATAGATCGGGACGGTGGGAAATATTTGCCGAAGAAATGTTGGGTGCACGCGAGACGCACGGAGGGTTCAGTATGTCAGACCCCTGCAGTAAACTTAAATTGTCTGCTGTGGGGTGCATATTGCTCGCCCTTCCCTTAGCCTAGGCTCGAGCGGATCGACAGATGGCCGCATGTTTTCCACGTGTGGCGTGCATGCAGGCCGGGCTCACGTGGGCTCCTTGTGGACTGTCGGGTGAGAAAACTGTGGAGAAGCCGACTAGGCCTAGTGGATGTTAGCACAACAAGTTGGTGGTGGGATGCCACAGGAAAGAAAAGGAACAGCAACAACTTAGTAGGACGTAAGGAACGGTCGCGTGGAGGAGGAGATAATGTAGGAATCCTTCATGTGGACGTAGGCTTCACATTCAAAATATAAGCGTGTCGACCCATCAAGAACTCCAACTAATCCGAAGTGAATTGTTGTGTACAATTTAAAAATGTACATTAAAATAAATTCAAATAAAAACTTTTGGATCCTTAAGTTAGACGGGTATTCAACTTCATATAGGAAATAACGAGCTTACAGATATGATTGCTTATGAATCCAAGCCGAAATACGTATTTTCATTTCTATGATAGTTATTCTAAGAATTTAATTTAATAATGCAATCAATGTAATTGTCGTTGGCTATGCAATCAATGAAATTGTTGTTTGCTGGATATTGTTATTATTTAAGATATTGTAAAAAAAAAAAAATGAAATTGAGATGTATGGCGATAGGGGAAATATTAAAATAGAGTGACAATTAATTATGAATAAAATTCTTGAATTGTAATATATTATATATATATATATATATATATATATATATATATATGCAAAACTAATAAAGTAAAAACGTTGAGCATTTGGTATTTCATAAGTTGTTAAGTATTTTAGTGCTTCAGTTTGAAAGCACTATTAGATATTGTATGAAAATTCTTTCGGGTAATTATTTATAATAACTCCTTTATTTAGAGGGTTGCGATGTAATACACAAGTTAGAGGGTTGCGATGTAATACACAAGTTGATGTATTTTTTAATTTTTTTAGTAATATATATTAATTATTAATATTTTAGTGGGGCATTTGCAATTCCATATTAAACGGGTTTGAGTTTGAATAATTTAATCTTAAGTATATGAGAGAAGGTTGTCTAACATTGTAAATTGTCTAAACTATTTTATTGTAGACCAACTCAGCCAAGGAAAACTTAAAATAATAGTTTTGTCCAATGACAATGCTCTAGAATCAATAAAAATTTTATCATTGATGTCTTATGTTACACCTTTTGAACAACATGCTACATGTCATACGAAATGATTGATTTTAGTCAAATGTTGCTAAGTGAAAGGAAACTATTGTATGACAATATCTTAAGGGGTGGCATTTGGGTAAAAATTAATTTAACTAGAGTGATAATAAAATTCAATTTTGATAATAATAAATAATCTAAATTTAGAATGGGGATAGAAGGTTCTTAAAATTAGCAAAACATAGTGTGTTGTACTTTAACAAGGGGATTGTAGATATAGCTTATTAAAAGACTAAATTAATAAGAGGACTATGGATTTAGACAAAAATAAGTTAAGAGTGGTTACACAATAGAGAAATGATGTGGTAGGGCGTCTGTAAAATTTGTTTTAGTCGTACCCAATATAGTCATCACCGTGATTAACGATAAGAGAGTCATATGAATCTTAACCCAATTATGAAGTGAACATGTTAGACAATTTCCTATGAAAGTATAATCTAATTAATATCTTGTTGCAATAATGCACTTCCCAAGTTAAAACATCAAGGAATTATAAGTATATGCGTATAATTATTAGGAGCATGTATATCATTGCTGGAGTGTTGGGTGAGAGAGTAGAATATGTGTGCCTAATGTCTAACCATATGTATTATATGGAGCATATATGAATGATTTTAGTATCATTAACGAAGGCATATCCTCTTCCTTCTAGGGGTAAAAAAAAGAGATACAATTGACGATACAAGAGTCATATAGGATCATACAGTTGTATGAAGAATGCGTAGAGTCGTAATAGATTGAAACTCTTGGTGAATGCGAGGGGATTTTATTCTAGAAAAGAGTGACCTTGTAAGGAAATTAGAAACATAAAATAGAATGGTATATCATAACACTCATGGGTTAGAGTTTTAAATATATATATATATAAAGGTTGTGCAATAGTATGTAATTCACAAAAAAAATGTTGAGAAGAGTTAAACTAGATTTGTAACAAATGCAAGAGTCATAACAATACTTTGGAAGTAAATAAATGTTGTACATAATTCAAGACTTAGGTATTCCTATAAATCATAATGTGGAACAGTTTCAAAATCTATAAGTGTAATAACTTCGTAGTAGAAAAATATTTCAAGGAACATGGAAGAGATTGGACCAACCTCATACACAAATACTAAACAAAACATAAGAACACGTTTAGTGTGATAAAATGAGTAAATTTTACGGACATCAATAGGTCTAATCAAGAGGAGGTCCAATGGGGCAAGTATAGCACATGTTCTATTACACAAGAGGATGCAAAGACCATGCATCAATTTTTTTCCCACACTATCTTGACTATAACTTCGGGACAAAGTTTCTTGAAGGGTGGGTGTATGTAACGCCCCATATTTTGAGTCAGGCATGTTTATCAGTCAAACATACTACACTTTAGTCGCTTATTATCTATTGGACTCAATTCGACTCAATAAACTATACTTATGACACAATAGAGCCGATTATATGTTGCTAGCATGGTTACTATGTTATGTTGTCACTATGACTATGATGTTACGATATTATGATGTTAATATGTTCATGCAGTTAATAGGTTATGATTATCATGAGATTCATTACTTTTATGATGACAATATATGTTTTAACGTTTTCATTGATGGAATGTGAAATATATGATGTTGTACGTGCATGCCATCCTATGATGAAATTGATTGAACTGTTATATGTCATGCATACCTGTGATGAGCTAAAATTGTGACGTGAAATAAAATGATGTTGATGATATGGATAAATTGGTGATTGAATGGAAATGCTTGTTATAAAATGTGTATTTTGCAAAGTACTAATCCGCGGGGCTATGTAATAGCTGAATAGTTGATATGAAGTATGGTATAGTACCTATTTTACAAAGAGCCTTGTTTATCAAAGTTGATGATACGATGACACATTCCAATAATCTCGATAGCAGCACAGTATGGTTTTGATAGGGCATAGACCCAAGATGTTGAGAGGGATGGATGTATGTTCCACCCTATGTTTCTATAATACCTGAGGTCGTGGGAGGGCCATGCTGAGACACGCTCCCCAAGTTGTTTTGATGATGACGATCGGATTCCTACTAGGAGAGGATAGGTCCGCTAGTTAGCCGACGCTACCGCTCTCAAGTTCTATGTAGCCAGGTCAGTATAGTTGACATCCACTTTTGTACTAGAAAAAGAAGGATAGGGAGGATGCGGACGTAGATTAGGATGGGAGGATATGTTAGTACTGTTGAGGGTTGGGTATCCCTTGATCCTGACTTAGTAGTAGTAGGTACCTCTTCCTTGAAAATAATTGATTGATTAATTATTAAGAATTTGAAAATATAATGATGTTATAATTTGATTGGTTAATTATTAAATGACTAAAAGATACTAAAATGCTTATGTTGAATGTATGTTTGTTATGTCTGCACAAATGATTTTGATTTCGTCAGTTAGTAAATACACATAGGAGAAATAAAATATACTAAAATTACTAAAAGATACTAAAATGCTTATGTTGAATGTATGTTTGTTATGTGTGCATGAATGATTTTGATTTCGTTAGTTAGCAAATACACATAGGAGAAATAATGTTTTCATATAGTACATATATGATCTATGCATACGATGGCCACACATGCACACCTTGCACATGTACACTAGTATTAATATGATAAATGATAAACATGATTAAGGATCATAATGTTGTTTTGTATAAGATTTGGTCGTGCATTAATCAGGTTCGAATAATTACTGTTTAAGTCATATGGATATGTATAAATGGGTCAATTGATTTATTTAAGTAAGCTAGTTATAAGTGATGCATTGGTAATTAATCATTGTTTCCTTAAGATAGTGGTAGTTAGAAACATAGTTATTGTTTGGTTTACACCAATAGCAAACATAATTTGTGTTGATTGTTTAAATGAATTGTTCTATTATCGGGGAAGTTTACATGCTTGATTGAAAATGAAAGAATATTGGTATAAGTAGAATAACGCAATACGATATGAATGAATGATTTTAATATTATTTTATTCAAATGATATGATTGTTAAACTTATTTTGTAAATTAAAATATGATGGTGAAATCTGATTTGTATTGAATATTAAGCATCTCCACTATGAAAAGTCAAGTGTGGTATTTATTATTCTATCCTAAAAATTTAAAACAAGAGTGGTGGATTGAACTGTCAATTCGTAAATAAGCCTCGTAAAAACCAATAGTGGCCATTCCAAGAATAAATAAATAAATGGGGTCAGTTTGATAGGCGCAACATAATTAGCATTTTATTGTTTAACTGCACGAGAATGAAAAAATATTCGGTAAATATATTTAAATATTATTTATTCTTGAATAGTGGAATAGCATTAATGATTTTGGATTTCGAGACATTAAGTGAGGGCAGTGGAGTAAGACTGAAGCAAGGAGGAGGAAAATTTGGTATATAGGAAAGGTTTCATGGAGTATGAGAGAGGGGTTTTCTTTTGATGGAGGGAGAAGTTTGTTTTAGACTTCGTGAATTTGAAAAGGAGGGATTCTGAGGAGGGGATTAACTCAGAAGGAAATTGGTTTTGTAAAGGGAAAATGGTGGATCTCAGGAATTGAAGGAAGTTGCTGTCAAGATTATTGGTTTGTGGGCTCAAGGGCTACGAAGCCCGCTGGTTTCCTAGGGACAACACGATAAGAGCTAGTCGGTAGGGTGGTTCATTCATTTTGGTAAATGAAGACTTGGATGGAAGTTGAAGGAACCTAGGGAACCTGCATCAAACTATGGGATCTACAACCTACGGGATCCAGGTATTTTACTATTAGTTAATCAATTACATCCTAAATATTTGTATACTTTAAAATGGTTAGATTGACTAACTGCTATGAGAATTTGTAAATTTTATGTTTGTAAGGTCCCCTCCCATTACATTAGCAGCATGGGAGAGAACATCACTCTAATTCCGGGACATCTAGCCCCATATGCATTAAGTAAAAATTCATTCATTGATAAGAGGACATATACATGTGCATATTGTAATTAAACACAGCGGAATTAAAATCATGTTAATATCTAGCATACATTTAGAATTTTCATGACAGCCATTAAATAAAGATATTGCAAAATTATAATAGAGAGTACTTATCTTAAAACAAAGTAGTCCCTAAGCAACCAGCTATGCATCTGCAACGTTTCACCCAACCATAGGCCAGTTGTGCTTATCAATCTCTTGATGCAACTTCCACCCCTGAGCTGGGCATGATTTCTACAAGGAACCAGGGAAAAACAAACTCACACATAGCCAAAATACACCAAAATCAGCCAAGCCAATCAGCAGTTGGGTTTCTCAGGTTGCTAGGAGATGGAAAGGAAGAATTGCTAAGCTAGTGAGCTCAAGCACAGAGCCATGGATACCCCTACAAGGTCTATCCATCTTGGCACCCACAATGCCTACACACCCAACACAAGGAAGTATTCTCTTCACTGCTACACAATCCCTCAAGCCATACCTTCCCATCTAGAGTGTCCATGTGTGCATAGAAGAGTAGCCAACCCTCTTGATCTTCTTGAGAGGTTATTTTTCCCACTAGGTTTATCAAGCCAATTTTGTCCACTACCACTCCAAATTTCTTGCTCACCGGTTCAAGCCAAAACAGGGATGGATATAACAGCAAAAGTATAAGTGCTGGGCATGAAGAAACATTTATACAGTGAGATGCCCAAAGATGGGGTTTCCCTAAGCTTCAAAAAAATGTGGGTAAGCATAAACAAAATGGAAAATGGGGAATAAACCCTGGAAAGAAAAAATTTGTTTTCAAAAAACGTTTATGGACAACCCAGAAGCAAAAACGACCTCCATCAAACACCCAATTCGTGGTTCTCTTCTCCCAACCACTGTGCTAACCAAAAACGAGTTCCCAAGCATGGAAAAATGCAGAAAAAAGATGAAAAACGTGCAGGGAAAGACCCAACTAGCTCAGACTGCGTGAGAGAGCCAAGTCTATGGGTTCAGAATCCCTTGGGAAGGCAATTCATGGGTGTTTTCTTGCCCATGAAGCAAAATTCGATTTCCCAGGTTGATGGCTTGTCCATATATGAAATTGGCTTCGATACCTCTCCATTCCCAAGGCATTAACTGCCTCAACCAACTCTTGGAAGAATTAAATGATTGGGTGCATAAGCCAAAATGGGTAGTTGGTGGTTTATGGGTTTTCTCATTGACAGATGGATTAACACCATTGGCTCAAGGGTTTGAATTATTTCCCTCCCTATTCCTTGTAAAAATCATGCCCCCGTCTCTTTGTTGCATTGCATAATTGGTTGTGGGTTTTTCATTAAAATTCGTATTTACATGATGTATTAATTTACATTGTGCATGCCCAGCACAACAACCATATGCATCTATTTTAATTGTTGATACATGGAACGCTAAATTGATGGCGGGGCCATGGCCTTGAGCTCCTCACCATGATTAATAGCAATATTTACATCATTTACAATTTTAATGGAAAAGGGTCTAAATCGGGATATTACATTCCCCTCCCCCTTACATTAGCACTGTCCTCAATGCTCATCAAAATTGAACAAAAATGGATATGGCACTCTCATGGCATCCTCCAGCTCCCATCTAGCCTCATCTGGACCATAGTGCTCCCATTGCACCTTTACCTGTTTGATGGCTCGGTTCCGGAGCAATGTTACCCTCTTGTCTAGGATGTGAAATGGATCGGTTTGGAACTCTCCCTCGGGTTCCACCTAGATCACATCCCAATTAATCACATGGTTAGGATCATGTACATATTTCTTAAGCAAAGAGATATGAAAAACATTTTGAGCTCTAGTGCTAACAGGCAATGCAAGTCTATATGCAATTGGCCCTATTCTTTCAAGCACTTCAAATGGACCACAATATCTAAGTGATAGCTTGGCATAGCCCCCAAGATTCAAGGAAATTTTCCTTGGCTTCACTCTAAGATACACATGATCCCCAACACTGAATTCCCTATGCACTCTAAGCTTATCTGCATAGCTTTTCTATCTATCCTGGGTTGCTTTTAAATTCTGCCTGATCTTTGCAATCTCTTGTTCCATTTCCTCAAGCAATTCTGGATCGAGTACAATTTTGTTCACTGGATTATCCCAAGTCACCAGTGTCCTACACCTTCGGCTGTACAAAGCCTCATATGGACTTATTCCCAATTATGCTTGTTTCCCATTGTTATATGCAAACTCTACCAAGTGTAGATAATCCCCCCACTTGGACATTTTGTCCATAACATACATGCGAAGCATGTCTTCAAGCACCTAATTTACTCTTTCTGTTTTCCCATCTGTTTGAGGATGGTATGCGGTACTAAATTTCAACTGTGTACCCAAATCTACAAAGAGACTTTTCCAAAAATTGGAAGTGAACTTGGTATCCCTGTCAGAAATTATTGCCTTAGGCAATCCATGTAATTTGAAAATTTCCTTCATGAAAATATTTGTAATGGCATCGGCTTTATGTGTGGACTTAACCAGTATAAAATGTGCTGCCTTTGTTAACTTGTCCACCACCACCACGATGGAATCATGTTGTCTCACCGTCATTGGCAAACCTGTAATAAAATCCATGGAAATTACTTCCCACTTCCATTCTAGAATTGGAAATGGATGCAATAAACCTACTGGGTGTTAGTGTTCAACCTTCACCTGTTGACATTTCATGCACCTAGAAATGTATTCAACGATGTCCTTCTTCATCTTTGGCCAAAAATAATATTTTCTTGCTGTAGCAATTATTTTCTGATATCCAGGATGACTAGAGTATGGAGCTTTATGGATTTCATCCACAACAATCCTCCTCAAATATGCCACATTGGGAATATAGGCTCTATTCTAATAGGTAAGAAGTATGTCTTCTTTCAAATGATAGCCTTCATACATATTTTCAAGGTTTTGCTGCAATTTGTCATTTACCTGCATATACACTTCATCCTCAACAATATGGTTAACAATCTGCTGCCTCAAATCTGGTTGGCAAGTACTAAGCGTTGCCGCATGCATTTCATGTACTTTCCTGCTGAGTGCATTTGCTACCTTATTTTCTTTCCCTTTTATGTGTTCTCAAAATCAAATTCACACAAAAATTCCAACCATCTAGCTTGCCTAGCATTTAAAGTTGGCTGATCAAATAAGTACTTCAGACCACAATGGTCTGTCCTTAGCTCAAATTTCCTGCCCATTAAGTAATACCTCCACATCTTTAAAGCATGTACTATGGCTGCAAGTTCTAAATCATGAGTAGCATAGTTTTTCTCGTGCTCCTTCAACTTTCTCGACTCATAGCATACCACGTGGTTGTCTTGCATAAGAACTCCTCCAAGTCGTTGATTGCATGCATCGGTACACACTACAAAGTCTTTTCCTGGGTCTGCAATTTTCAAAATTGGTGCACTTGTAAGAAGATTCTTCAACCGTTGGAAACTTTCCTCACATCTTAGTGACCATTCAAACTTTATTCCCTTCTTTTGCAAAGAAGTGATCGGGTTTGCAACCTTGGAGAATCCTTCAATGAACCTCCTATAGTAACCAGCAAAGCCCATAAAATATATCACATCTATCACATTCCTTGGAGTTGGCCAATTCATAACAACTTCAATCTCCTGAGGGTCCACTGATATTCCTTCGTCTGAGATAATGTGACCCAAATAATGAATTCTATCTTTATAAAAGTCACATTTGCTCAACTTTGCATATAGCTTATGCTCCCTTAGCAATTGCAATGTCATTCTCAAATGTTCTTCATGCTCTTCTTCATTCTTAGAATAGATGAGAATGTCGTCCAGAAAAACAAGAACAAACTTGTCCAAATACTTGCTAAAAACACTATTCATGAGACACATGAATGTAGCCGGTGCATTTGTGAGACCGAATGGTACCACCACGAACTCATAGTGTCCATACCTAGTTCTAAAGGTTTTCTTATGAATATATTCCTCTTTGATTCTTGCCTGATGGTAACCAGACCTTAAGTCAATCTTTGAAAATACATTTGCCCCTCTCATTTGATCAAAAAGGTCATCAATTCGGGGAAATGGGTATTTGTTCTTCACCGTGACCTTGTTCAAGTTCCTGTAGTCAATACATAACCTGAGTGTTCCATCTTTCTTTTTCACAAATAGAACAGGTGCTCCCCATGGGGACACACTTGGCCTGATATATTTCTTTTCCAACAACTCTTGTAATTGCATTTTCAATTCTAGCAATTCCAGTGTACTCATCCTGTAGGGTGTCTTGGACATTAGTGTTGCTCCTGGCACAAGTTCAATTGTAATATCAATGTCTCTCTTTGGAGGAAGTCTAGGAATCTCATCAAGAAAGACATCCCTGAATTCCTGCAATACATGATAGTCCTCTGACATAGGAGTTTCATTTTCCGTTGCCTCCAAAACATGGGCTGCATTCAATTGACAACCCTTTCTACATAACTTCTTCAGCTGCATGGCTGAAACCTGCCTAATAGAAGTCACCTTTGGAATGCCTTTTATAACCCTTGGATTTCCTTCTTCGTCCATGCATTCAAAAGTTTTATTGTAGCAGTCAACTTTAACCCTGTGCGCTTCTAACCAATCCATTCCAACGAGAATGACATAGGAACCTAGTGGCAAAACATTCAGATTTGCATAAGTGAATAGCCCGTCCATCTCTAAGGGACACTACTCTACAACTTCACTGACTTTTCTCTTGGTTCTAGTAGCTAGTTGAACTAACCATGATTTACTATGCTTTGACTTCTTAAAAGCACAAATCTCAACAATTTTAGGAGTGATATAACTGTGAGTAAATCCAGGATCAATCAAAATAGAAACAAATTGCTTAGCAATCTTACCTTCAACTTCAACAACAGTTGATTGATGATTTGTCTGGCGGTCGTCTAGTGCTGCATGGATTCTAGGGATTGTCCTCACCACTTGACCCACAGTTTCAGCTCCTTGGATGTTGTGAACTTGATTTTCATTCCCATTCCGATGTGGACAGTTCCTAAGCATGTGGTCTCCTCCACAAACCCAACATTGAAGTGATTCTCTTGGCTCGTTTGGATCTCTTGGCTTGTCTCCCATCATCCTAGTTAGCTTAGTCACAACTTATGATGGCTGCCTTTGCTGATTTTTGGTATGAGGAGGTTTGAAACCTTTCTTCCTTTGGTCAAACTTCTCATTTTTCTTGTCCCTCCATGCCTTATGGAAATCAGGTTTTCTTTTGTTTTGATCATAGCAATACTTGGCCTTCCTTATTGCCTCTTCTAGAGTTCGAGGCTCATCAAATTCAATCCTATCTTTATATGATTGAGGTAGCCCACTTAGAAAACGTTGAATTTTCACCTTGTCATCTCGAATATACCTGACATACCTCAGTAGTTCCAATAACTTGTTTGCATACTATTCCATGGTCAATTGTCCCAATCTCAGCTCATGGAACTCTTTGATCTTGTCATCATAGTACCTATCAGAGAGGTATTTCTGTTTGAAGTATTTCTTGAACTGCTTCCACACAATCTTTCTTTCATTGATCTTCTTCACTTGCCTGATGTGTTCCCACCATATAGATGCTCTTCCATTCAAATTGAAGATGGTGACCCTTGCCTTCATATTTCCAGAGTAGTCTTGGACTTGAAAATACTTTCTCATCCCAAGAATCCAAGCTTCAGCTTCTTGACCAGACTTTACCTCTCCATCGAATGTAGGAGGTTTTTCCTTCTTAAATTCCCCATGTGAATTGTTCTTGTAATGGCTCTTCCTCTTATTCTTGCAAGATGAAGAGCTTGAACCCTCAATGGATCCTTCAGAGTCAGATGATTCACTAGAAGAGATTTCTGGAATATAGGTTTTGTCTCTAGAAACTCTTCTTGAGATATTGGACCTCTTGCGGGAATTTCTCCTTGAATTATTCCCACTCTTTTTTGGATTTGATGTATGATGCCCAGAGTTTATTTGCCTTTGGATGTCTGTCAAACTCTGTAGCATGGCTGCATTCAACTAATTTTGTTCTTCCTGAGCTTTAATCATCCTTTCATTATCTTCTTTACAACTTTGCAACTCCACCCTTAGGCTCCTCATGGTCGCTGCAATATCTGGGGGAGTCTCTCGATTTCTTCTCCCATTGGATTATGTTTCAGCATTCTCAACATGTATATTTTCCCCAATGGCATCTGTCTCAGGCTCATAGGGATCCTGTGCATCATCCATGATGTTGATATTCTTGGCCCAACCAAGACCAGAACTTTCCAACTGCACTTATCTGGAATGCTGCTTTGATGTGACTATAATTCTGTAAAATGTGTTTATAAACACAACTGTTAGCTACATTATAATATCATGAATTGGTTGCATGTATGTGGAAAATCCTATATTGACAACTTTGTCCAATCATAAATTTTTCCTATTTGGCGCAATTATTAAGGTTAAAATGGTCGCCATTGCGCGGATGTTGAGATTAAAATTGCCGCAGAAATTTAGCTTTTAAAGTGCCGCCCATGTCACGGAGTTTTAAGCTAAAATTTGTCGCTGTGCACCGCGCGTGTCGCAAATTTTAAGATTATTAATTTTATTTTGACCGACACCAGCACATGGCTTATCCTTAAAATCACCGATGGACAGACTACTTTTCTAACGCAAAGTTGTCTCTAGCCTTCAGCGCAAGTTTTAACCATAAGACTGCCGTCTTCGGCGCAAATCGTAAACCTAACTTTGCCTCTTCGGCGCAGGTTTTAATCATAGCTCTGCCGCTTCGCCAAATTTTCACTACAATTCAACCATTGTTTTTTTTATCCTTTCTCGTGCATATCTTAAGTTTAAAACTTATGGCGCCCATCTTAGCCTTATTTTGGCCGCCTTCAGCGCAATTACTAACAATATGCTAGGCGCTTTGGTGCAGGATTTATCTTTAAAATTGCCGCGGGTGGGGCGGCTCCCATCATCAAGTTTGTTTCCATTGTTAAGATTATAATTGCCACCGCACACCGCGCATGACACAGAAAATATCCTTAAAATTGTCGCGGGTGTTAAGACTATTTTTGCCGCCGTGCACCACGCATGATGCATAAATTATCCTTAAAATTTCCGTGGACGTTAAGTAAAAAATTCAAACACTTAGAAAAATTTAGAATTTTTCTCTTCCCTTTCAGCACAAAAGATTAGCCAAATTTTCGCCGCTGCGTGCGCAAAAAATTAGCTACATTTTCGCCGTTGTGCGTGCAGAAAATTAGCTAAATTTTCGCTGCCACCACGGCCCTTAGGCAAAAAATTTGAAAAATTTTCTATCTTTCAGCGCATAATTTAACAGCCTTCCCGCCGACCGTGTCGTAGAAATTAGCATTAATTCTGTCGCCGCGCACACAGAACCTAATGCTAAAATTGCCGACAGAGCCTTTAGTAGAACTCATAATTACTTAGAAAAATTTGCAAATTTTCACAGACAGTTAGAATTTTTTTTGGAAATGTGCCCTTCGTTTCTTTATAGAGGTGAGTTACTGCAGATCAAACTTGCATAAAAACAGTAAAAGAATGCCAAGAACTTGCACCTCTGCTATGTCAAAATAAAATAGCAAAAAGTATAAGGATAACAAGAGGTTGCACCTCCTTCTCTCTTTCATGGGACAGTCAACAAATACAAAATAGAATGCTACTGCACTAGAAATAGTGTAAGTAAGCATTCAACTTGAAAAGGGATTTTCTCTTCATTTCAAATTCAACAGTCCAACCAATGGATTCACAATCAATCTTCAAGCACCCAACAAGCATGGGCAAGAAAAACTCATGAGCATAAGGGCATAATTCACAAGCTTTCCTCGCTTCCTAAAACCATCAATCGACCACATAAATGTTGGTTCATTGTAATTAACAAACATCATTAAGATATGGGGTTGTAACAACCAACTGTTCAGGCTTTCAATCATGAAATTAATACACAAAAACTCATGCCAACCATGCCCAACATTCAATTTCATGCATTCAAAGCATCATGGACATTCAAGGGACAAGGAGTCATAATTAATCAAGGCCTCAAGCACATGATGCATTATCTGATATGCACAACAATTAGCAACAAACAACAACCAACACACAACAGCATGCCCCATGCACAACACACAAAATCATATTTTCCTAATCTGTTGTGTGGAGGTCGGCCCAACAGCCGTAGTGTTGAACCATAAGCTTTGATACCACACTGTAAGGTCTCCTCCCATTACATTAGTAGCATGGGAGAGAACATCACTCTAATTTTGGGACATCTAGCCCCATATGCATTAAGTAAAAATTCATTCATTGATAAGAGGACATATACATGTGCATATTGTAATTAAACACAACGGAATTAAAATCATGTTAATATCTAGCATAAATTTAGCATTTTCATGACATCCATTAAATAAAGACATTGCAAAATTATAATAGAGAGTACTTATCTTAAAGCAAAGTAGTCCTGAGCAACCAACTATGCATCTGCAACGTTCCACCCAACCATAGGCTAGTTGTGCTTATCAATCTCTTGATGCAACTGCCACCCCCGAGCTGAGCATGATTTTTACAAAGAACCAGGGAACAACAGACTCACACATAGCTAAAAATACACCAAAATTGGCCAAGCCAATCAACAATTGGGTTTCTCAGGCTGCTAGGAGATGGAAAGGAGGAATTGCTAAGCTAGTGAGCTCAAGCATAGAGCCATGGATACCTCTACAAGATCTATCCAACTTGGCACCCACAATGCCTACACACCCAACACAAGGAAGTATTATCTTTATTGTTATAGAGTCTGTCAAGCCATACCTTCCCATCTAGAGTGTCCAAGGTGTGCATAGAAGAGTAGCCAGCCCTCTTGATCTTCTTGAGAGGTTATTTTCCCCACTAGGTTTATCAAGCCAATTTTGTCCACTACCACTCCAAATTTCTTGCTCACCGGTTCAAACCAAAACAGGGATGGATATAACAACAAAAGTATAAGTGTTGGGCATGAAGAAACGTTTATACAATGAGATTCCCAAAGATGGGGTTTCCCTGAGCTTCAAAAAAATGTGGGTAAGCATAAACGAAATGAAAATTGGGGAATAAACCCTGGAAAGGAAAAATTTGTTTTCAGAAAATGTTTATGGACAACCCAGGAGCAAAACCGACCTCCATCAAACCTCCAATTCGTGGTTCTCTTCTCCCAGCCACTATACTAACCAAAAACGACTTCCCGATCATGGAAAAATGCAGAAAAGGGATGAAAAACGTGCAGGGAAAGACCCAGCTAGCTCAGACTGCGTGAGAGAGCCAAGTCTATGGGTTCAGAATCCCTTGGGAAGGCAATTCGTGGGTGTTTTCTTTCCCATGAAGTAAAATTCGATTTTCCAGGTTGATGGCTTGCCCATACATGAAATTGGCTTCCATACCTCTCCATTCCCAAGGCATTAACTACCTCAACCAACTCTTCAAAGAATTAAATGATTGGGTGCATAAGCCAAAATGGGTAGTTGGTGGTTTATGGGTTTTCTCATTGACACATGGATTAACACCATTGGCTCAAGGGTTTGAATCATTTCCCTCCTTATTCCTTGTAAAAATCATGCCCCCATCTCTTTGTTGCATTGCATAGCTGGTTGTGGGTTTTTCATTAAAATTCGTATTTACATGATGTATTAATTTACATTGTGCATGCCCAGTACAAGAACCATATGTATCTATTTTAATTTCCGATACATGGAACGCTAAATTAATGGTGGGGCCTTGGCCTTGAGATCCTCACCATGATTAATAACAATATTTACATCATTTACAATTTTAATGCAATAGGGTCAAAATCGGGATATTACAATGTTAGGAAAATAACTCTACACTTGTATATTTTGGATTTGGATTTATTTACTAGTATGTTTACAGAAACTAGGTAAAAATAGAAACAGACATGAACCTGAAAATTTAATTGAACAGTACAGTTTTATTAAAAAATTATCAGACAATGTCAACAAGCTGCTTACCACGATTGAGCGAAACCAAGAAAAAATGTTGAAACTCAAGGCCACCTTGGTAAAGGAACATGGACCATTGATTTAAACACAAAATTACATGCCACATTATTTGAGAAAGACAATTTACTTGCTGCGAATAACAACCTTAGCACAGAAAAGGAAGCATTGACTGTTCAGTTAATGATAATGGAAGGGGAGACAAATGATTTTCAAGCAAAACTTACAGACTTTGAAACACATGCATCAGTGGCAAATGACAAGGCCAATGAATTAATACTCAAGTAGATAAGTTGTGTTGGAATATCCACACCATCATTTTTATATTTTGCACGCTTGCATGCTGCATGCATTTGAATGCCACTGCATGCATGTAGTCATCATCATGGTTGTCTCCCCAACACCTAGAGCTTGCTTCCAGCTCTCTAGAGCCTATCTTTAGCCCTCATTTGGCCTTCTACCTGCCTAATGCGCCCTCCTTAACTTATCTGCTTAGCAAGTGCACCTTTCTCACCTACCACTGTCAATTAGAGTGCCCTTGCTCACCTACCACCAATTATCACTCAGTTAGGGCGACTTATCTCACCTACTGGGAGTTATCATTCAGTTAGTGCATTGATTGAGTATTTCTATCACTGATTGCTCATGTTGACTGCTTGTAGCTTCTAGTTAGCTAGTTCTGGAGTTCCACTTGACTATTTGGCAGCCTCATGTGCCCCCCTTAGAGTCTCCATTCCCTGATTTATGCCTAGATGGTTCTGTTAGACTCATTTAGACACACTTGACTGACTATTACCATTTATGACTGATACTATTGACTGGATGATGTCTCCATTGTTATCCAAGCTAGAATTTGAGTTAGACAGCCTCATGCACCCCACTTAGAGTCTCCATTCCTTGATTTATGGCTAAATAGTTCTGTTAGACTCAATTAGACACACTTGACTAACTCTTACTACTTATGACTGATACTACCGACTAGTTGATGTCTCCATAGTTATTCATGCTAGACTTTGAGCTTAGAATTCGAATTCCCTACTTGGCTAATTCGAATCCTATATGATACCTCATCATTGATTATTGTAACACATTCTCTACATTCATTATTCAATGTATGATATTGACATTGTCCATTATTCTGTGTTTGTGAGTGATTATTGAATGCATGCTTCTTCTTCTTTGCAAATAATCTTGAGAGTTAGATTATGAGTTTGTTACAGTTGCTAGATCCCTGCAGATTACCACATGGTATCATAGCAGTAAGCATCTCTTCGAATTGCAGCCATTGCAGTAGTTGCAGCATTTCTTTGAGCAGTTATCTTTCACTTGTGCACCAGAAGCCTCTGAGTTTCCACAACAAATCTTAATGCTATTACTTGAATTCATTGGAGAAATGCAGTGAGTTCTATCCAGGTGTGAAGGACTTAGTCTATGTGGCCCGAGAAGAAAAATGAAGATCAAGCTCTCACAGCACATACCAAGAAGAGGACACTTTTCCTCAGATTGTCCTAAGAACAAAAGGAACAACAACAACTACTACTACAAGCAATCTGACAGGTATGATTTGCAGGTATGATTTGCAGGTATGTTTTGAAATATGTTCATGATTTGCAGATTGTCCTAGACTTAGTTTGTGTATTATGCATATTAGAATAATTGCATTAATGAATAGTATACTACTAATACGCATGTAATGGGTAAGTGGCCTATGGCACTATACAACATTCCATTTCTACTTATCTAGAATGAAACCTATTTGCTGAAATGTTGGGAGTTGTGCACACTCTTAACAATGTTCTGGTAGAGATTGGAAGGCATCTAGAAAGTTACGGGATATGGATAAATGTTGTATTGAAGCATTGGCTAAAATAATTTCATGACAGTATGACATATTTCTTTATGTGTAAGAATTTGTTCTGAAAACTATGAGATGTCTCTAATCATGCAATTTAACTTGTCTTTGTAGGAAAGATCATATACTATCACTTACAAAAGAAGGACTACAACATTTGTTCTAGCAACAAAGCTATCTATTGAAGATATTGAAGAATCATAAGTTCCCAGCATCTGGGATGAAGTAATGGAAGGATTCCATGATCGAGCAGTGCCAGTCGGTCATGAAGAATTATGTTTGGGATGTGGTCCCAAGACCTAAAGGGAAGTTTGTTGTGACTTCCAAGTGGATCTACAAGATCAAGCATGCTACAGATGGTAGCATAGAAAAATACAAAGCGAGATTTGTAGCTCGTGGCTTCTCCCAGAAAGAGGGAATAGACTATGAAGAGACTTTTGCACCTGTAGCCAGATACACCTCCATCAGAACAGTACTTTCTCTAGTTGCAGTGATGAAATGGAAGATACACCAGATGGATGTCAAGACAGCCTTCTTGAATGGTGTAGTCGAGGAGGAATTGTATGTAGAGCAACCACTTGGTTTTGAGACACATGACTGGGGGTCATATGTGTGTAGGTTGAAGAAAGCGTTGTATGGCTTGAAGCAAGCTCCTAGCACTTGGTATGGTAGGATATACAACTTTCTATCCAGTTTGGGATTTACCAAGAGTAAAGTGGATTCCAACCTTTACTGCAAGGTTGAGGAAGGAAATCTAGTGATACTACTATTGTATGTGGATGACCTGTCTGTCATAGGTGAGGATGGGTTGATTGCCGACACCAAGAGGAAGCTTTCTGTCGAGTTCAAGATGAAGGACTTGGGGATGATGCACTACTTTCTAGGCATGGAGGTGTGGCAGAATGTAGATGGAATCTTCCTTGGACAAGGGAAGTATGCAGTAGAGATCCTGAAGAGGTTCGGGATGATGGACTGCAAGGCCATGGCCACACCTATGGAATCGAACCTAAAGCTTCGGTGTGATGCTTCATCTGAGCCAGTTCATTCCACTATGTATTGTCAGATGATTGGGTCCTTGATGTACCTGACGAACACGAGACTAGATATTTTCTTTGCGGTGAACACATTGAGCCAGTTCCTGACAGATCCGAGAAGTGTTCACCTGATTGCTATAAAGCATATTCTAAGGTACCTAAAGGTTACGGTTCATTATGGGCTCAAGTATGATGCGAATCAAAAGTTTAACTTGCAGGGTTATGTTGATTCAAACTGGGTAGGCAATGCTACAGATATGATCAGGTGTTGCTTCAGTATGTGATTAGGTATGATCCCTTGGTTTAGCAGGAAGCAGTCCTGCGTAGCATTGAGTACAGTCGAAGCAGAGTATGTTGCAGCTTGTTCAACTAGTTGTGAGGTAGTATGGCTCCGGAAGCTACTGTATGAGCTATTTTATCTCCTGTTGGAGGCTACTGGTATCTTTTGTGACAACCAGAGTTGTGTGAAGCTGTCTGAGAATCCGGTGTTCCACCATAGGTCAAAGCACATTGAGATCAAATATCACTATATTAGGTATATGGTGCAGAGAGGAGAAGTGAAGCTCCTGTATGTTGCGATGGATGAGCAGGTTGCAAATGTGTTGACGAAACCACTAGCCAGAGTGAAGTTTGAGTACTTCAGAGAGAGCCTTGGTGTTCTTCAAATTGACGACACTTCAAGGAAGAAGTGATGGACACATTTGCAGGAGCCATTCCAAGCATGGTGAGAGGAGGATCCTTCCCATGGCTATGGATGTAAGCATTGTGTGATGAGCATCAGGACGATGCTCCAGTTACTGCTATGTATATGTATCAGGTGGATCATGTATTTTTATATGTATCAGGTGGATACATTGTATGATCAGGTGGATCATGTATTTGTATATGTATCAAGTGGATACATTGTATGATCAAGTGGATCATATATTTGTATATGTATCAGGTGGATACATTGTATGATCAGGTGGATCACGTATGATGATATGTATCAGGTGGATACATGGTATGCATCAGGTGGATGCATTGTATGATAATGTGATGATGTACATCAGGATGATGTATGGTAATTGTCAGGTTCATACTCTGTGGTCGTGGACAGGTTGTGCAGGTAAACATGCAATACCTCTCCGGGAGACCTGATAGGTTGGGTTGTGTGCCCATAATAAGTCATGGGATGCTCTTACGAGGTTTTGTGCTGGGGTCACATGTAATAGCTCCATGGGAGATACGATAGGTTGGGTTGTGTGCCCGTAATCAGTCCAGGGATACTCTTTCAAGGTTTTATGATGCACGTAATAAGTCCTAAGGATCCCATTGTTGATACATCCAGCATGAAAAAGGGTTGGCTCTGTAGATGTTGATACATTCAGGATGAAAAAGGGCTGGCTCTGTAGATGTTCATACATCCAGCATGAAAAAGGGCTGGCTCTGTAGACGTTGATACATCCAACATGAAAAAGGGCTGGCTCTATAGATGTTGATACATCCAGCATGAAAAAGGGATGGCTCTGTAGATGATGAATACCTGCAAGTGGTGGGCCTACATCCAGTATGAAAAAGGGTTGGCTCTATAGAACTTCCTATGACGAGCATATTTGAGATTGATTGAGATAGCAGCAGCAGTGATGATGATACAGAGAAGAAGACTTGTGCTTGTAGATGTGTGTCGAGAAATACCTTCCTAGTTAAGAGGGAGTGTTGATGTATTTGTAACTTCGGAATGTATTTCACATATGTATATTGTACTCCTATAGAGATGGTATTATTCCTCTCTACGGAAGTGTCGTCATTTATATTGTAAGTGTTCTAACTTATACTTGATGGGTTATTAGACCACCTTGATGGGGTCGGCCTTGTATAAGTCATGTGGGTTAAAGGGTTATTAGACCACCCTATTGGGGGTCGGCCCTATCAGCATTATATTAAGTGGTTAAGTTGAGGCAAACCTATTAAAGGTTATTAGACAAGTCAAGTCAAGTATAAATAGAGTGTGGGAGGCACTCTATTTGATCATTCACTTCTCACATACACACTCATTGGAGAGTGGTGCACTAGTGGAGGAGGAGAATTTGCTTCTAGGAGACTATCTCTTATGCATGGGTTTTGTATCATTGCTCTATCTGTCTCTGAGGAAGTTATTGGGGTTTTTCACCTTTATGGTTTTCCCCAAGGAAACTCTGTGTGTCTATTGTCTCTTGTGATTGCTTCTTGTGATTGATATGTTGTACATGTTATTCTATCAGTTAAGATCCTAGATCATATTGAATTGATGCTCAAAATTAACATGAATGTGGTGTGAAGTTGATTGGAACCACTATCAATGAAGTCAACTAGAGGGTAGTTCCCCATCTTAAAATATTTTATTTCACTAAGATTTCATTTTCACCTTATAAGGTTTCTAGAGGTTATAAGATTTGTGCCATGTCTCCATACTAAGGGTAAAGATAAACATGGGTTTAAAAAATTTAATGGAAAAAAATGATACATGTAATATCTATTTAAAATAAGTTTTTTTAATTAAAAAGGTGTCTTGGGAGGGGGTTTCATCATAAGTATTTTTGGAGGCATTCTGTAATATCTAGTGAAATTAGGGGTATTCTTTTATATCCTATGATCATGCATGCTATGACATAGGTTCATAGAGTGACCCCTCGAGACAATGTCATCCTAAAAGGAAGAATTTTGCATAGTACATGTTGAACTCATGGATGTTAATGCTATGCTAAGGATTTCGTAGACTCATTGAGATGGAGTGGTTGAATCCATGTGTCAAATTTTGTATCACATTTCTCTTTTGGATACCAAAATAAATGAAGTGGAGGAATATGTCAGAGTGCAAGGTGGTCATATAGACAAGTTGTTGGAAGATGTGGACAAATTGCTCAATTTGGCTTTGAAAAACCATTGTTAAGAATGCTCCACTGCAACACGGAGGATTCTAGAGGAAGGTTCAATTTGTAATCCCACAAAAGAACTCATTGACATGGGCTCTGTAAGAAAATATGGTTGATTTTTTCTTTTGACGGCTTTACATTGGTTCTATCTTTTTTTGTTTATGTTATATATTACTTTTTTGTTATCTTACCAATACAATATATTCGTTTATCTAGTGCTAGAACTTTTGCTATGGGAAAGGGGCTTTTAGACAACAAACATTTTCCTCTTATTACAATGACTAACATTATTAATTTTTCCTTTTCTTTCTTAACTTTTTAATACAAACTTTGTACTTATTCTTTTTTTTTAGCAAAAACTTTGTACTTATTCTTATTATAAAAAAGATTAATACAAAAAATATAATATATATAATTAAATAGATTCATTATTAAATTTATGATTAATATCATCTCACAACTACTTGGGTAAAAATATATTATCATCCATCCTTATTATTAAAGAATATATTAGTAAACTTTGTGTAATTTTGAAATTCCTAATAAATAAAGTTAATATAAAGTTAATATAGTATGGTTATTCTCTAGCTAATGTAGTTGTATTAAAACTATGTATATATGTTATAAATTATTTAAATAAGTTGATATATTAATATTTAATCATTAAATTTATTTTTAAAAATAATTTTATAATAATTTATTGTAAAATTATTTAATAATAATTTATTAAAACATCATGAATACTAGATATTAAAAATTATAATAATGATAATAATATAAATAGTAGAATATTATTTAGTAATAATTTAGTAGTGGTTTGATAGACATTATGTTATATGATGATTTCAAAATTAACATTGTTAGAATACATGTATTGCAAAGTGGGTTAGTCCCTAATTAGTTATTTATCTATGATACATATGTGGTATACATGATATGGATTGTATATATATATATATATATATATATATATTATAGATTTGAAAAAAATGTGAAAATAATAATTTAGAAAATATATTTATGATGATGATAGAAAAAAATTTAAAGGTGTTAAGATTTTAATTTTTTAATTATATTTATGATTGATAATAAATATAAAAGAATTTATAAAATTGTAAATATAGTTATTTAAATTGTATAATTTTAGTGAGGATTTTGGAAATACTAAATCGATTTCTTCATCAAAAAAATAAATTATATAATATCTAAAAATATAAAAAGATCATATAACATTTATAATTATAAAAATAAATAATTAAATTAAATATATAGATATTGAAATCGTTTATTTTTTATAATTATTATTAAAATTATTTTAATTAATAAATATTAATTTATTTTTACGTTAAATTATTATAAGTTAATAAATGAAAACCATACAAAATAAAACTATATACACATATAGTGCAGAACATTCTATCTTCACATTTTTAATTTTTAATGTAAATTTATTAATATCATAAATATTTGTATATCATATTTATATAAAATATGATAAAAATTTTATAATTTTTATCTTTTTAAATTTAACTATTTTTATAATTATAATTTTCCAAAAGCTAAAATTTTATAAAAAATAATAAAATTTATCAAAACTTCAATACTATAAAAAAAAATTATAATAAAAATAAAATAAATGCACTTACAAGGATGGGAGTTGTAATTGATCAAGTGGGAAAGCAATATTTATTTTAAAAAAATTTAATCATAATAACAAAAAAATAAATCCACTTATAAGAATATGAACTTTGATCTTTCCAAATGTATAATATATAGCATTTTTAATTTAAAAGAAAAATTGAAACAAAATTGATTTAATTTGAAAATAGACTCTAAATAAAGAATATATATCATTTTTAATTTAAAAAAAAGAATTAAAACAAAATTGACTTAACTTATAAATAGAGGAGCCACCTAGGCATCTACTTATTACGATCATGCATCTTATGTATAAATATCATGATCTTATGTTCTCTAATCTACTTAATTTAAATATCTTATAACTTGATAATTATAACTTGATAATCTTATGTTCTCTAATACTATGTCTTAATTTATCATATTTATTGTAATCTATGCTCTCCCAAAACTATTTACGATCTTGATATTTACTTATTACAATCCTTCATGTATTTGGATTTCCATGGTTTCCACAATAGGAATGCTCTGCAGCAAGTTGCCACAAACAGGGATTTAACTCCCTTCATATCCCTGCATGTCTACTGATGGCAGGCCTAAGCTAGACCTGCCCATATATCGAGGACCAATAACACTCTATTCCTTTGTAGTGTGTACTCCCTTCTAAACACACTCCTCAAGCTCATTAATCCCTTCAATAGCCCTTTATCCCATTGTTGGCTCTCTTCCTAAGTTTAGCTTTCTCTAGCTACCCTCAGCAATATGCCTATCTTCAAAGGCTTAAGAGCATATTTCAAGAATATCACTTCATACACCTATCTCCTCAAGGCTATCAGCGTCTCAAACCCATACACAGGTTCACATGACCCATAGTATGAATCCATAGGTCACTCGACACATGACTTGTGCCTCCACTTGGCTCCATGGATTAGAGCCTATCGCATATAACTTATGCACTTACCCTTCCTTTGCACTTAACACTCAAGCCTCCAAAATCTTAAACTCTTAACACTTGTCCATGCACTCTATGTAATATAACCACAGCTTTTGCAATATAAATAAAGCACTTACCTTCAAGTTCCTTGGTGCTTGCTCCTACCAAACCATGGTGTTGTGATCCATCGTTCATATCCAAAACTCATCGCACTTACCAAAGAAATGTCTCTCACACAACCTTCCACATCAGTGTTTTACCAACACATCAGCTCTTAATTGCCATGTCATCTCTTTGACTAATCTCTGTCAACAAACGACCATTTCTCCATTGTTCGATCATGCTCACATTGCACAGCTATAGTCCATCTTGAAACGACTTCCTCTGCACAATTTTAAACTCAATACTCTCATTTACTCTGCACTCCTTTATTAATTGATCTCTGGGAACCTCTGCTCTATTACGTAACCGTATATCAACAACTACGAGCAACATACACCATTCTTCTTCTCTCTAAGGGTTACCTCCAAGTTCTAGGGCTTCTGGAAACGCTTATCCAACTATAGATTTCTGGACCAGCACTCATTTCCTTCTCACAGTTTCAGATCTTACTTCTTGTCCATCCAAAATTGACCTAGTATCGATGGAATCACTCAAGCAAGAACCTCTATTTCTATCTCTGCAATTTCTCTATGCAAGAGATACTCCATACACAAACTCGTTTGCAATCCTCGAGCTCACATCTCGTCAGTATGATGGTCAATCTACTTTGCACACCAAGACTCCTTTAGATGACCCTGCATATAAGACAATAATACAACATCGGCAAACTTCTAAATTCAAATCCCGTGCTCTGTCCTCATCTCGGCCTGCATAAGACTATTTCCATTTGATCTCTGGTCACAGAGTATCTTTCCAAATCATAAACAGACTTCAACAAAGACTGGAACCGCTCTGGTTCTATCCAGTCTCACTAAATGGAATCATACAATGATTCTGTCCATTTTTATCTTATCAGGTTTACATATACTAGTTAATCAACTACAGAACTAAAACTATATTCATCAGTTTGCTCAATCCTCACATTGCATTCAAATTGTAAAAGAGACAAAAACGCACACAGTCTGATGATTTTTTTTTCAATAGAAATCTATACATGCCATTTCAAACCCTAAGCTACTCTTCCTCCCTCGAGAGAGTTACCCTCTTCTCCATTTATTTCTCGGAACTCTTGATTCCATTCCAAGGGAGTGTTTTTCCAGCTCTTCAACTAACCCCTACAATTCAGCAACTAACTCTATTTTTAGAAAACCATGATTACTTCACCTATGACTCATCTAACTACTAACTGAAAACAACAACTATCTCCTTCGAGTCATCCCTTTATTTCAGGGTTTAGTTACATGGCTTAATGCCTTCATCAATTTCTTATCAAATTTCCACTAACCTAGGTACATCCCTATCAACTCTTTACTAGGAAATTAGAGTATTTAGTACATAGAATATACAACGAGCCCTCTTGTCCTGATGTCAATACCTTTAAGTCTGACTAGACATTGACACATGCCTTTGGTAGAAGATGCTTCTACATTAGACTCCCAAAGTAGAAAGAAGACATGATCACCTGATCATGTACCCTCAATCATCATCTTCCCTGGATCCCAAACTTTAGTTTGTTTCTCTATATGTTCAGCCTCTCTTGCTTCAAATTCTGTTTCCACTTTCGGAATTTCTTCAAACACTGCCCCAAACATTGCTCTGGATATTTCTCTTGTCACTGCTCTTGATATTGTTGTAAACATTGTTCCAGATATTCCTGCCACCCATACTTCCTTTATGCTTTTGTAAGCATCTCCCTCTGCAATATCTAATTGCTTCTCTTCATCTTCAAATTTACTTTCAAAGAGTAATTTATCTTTCAATTCCCTGACTACAACAACATAATCATTCATACTTCTTTGTATACTAATTAACATAACATAAATATGTAAACTAATATCTGCTCTCGTCCCAACCAAAGCCTAAGACATTCTCTCAACAATGTCTGCAATTATTTCCTCTTGCTCAAATATCTCCAGCAAACATGTCAGCCATTTATTTTCTTCCTAATTTCTCTCAAGTGCATTAGCTCTATGTTGTTTACTAACTTCAGCATATCTCGTTTCCTCTTCCTTTACAACCCTCTATGATTTCCCTTCAACACCTTAACTGAGTCTAACAGTTAGTTCAGTCTTCTTTTGGCCACTTAGATAAACCAATTTCTCCTTGTCCTCATCAAGAACAAGTTCCCTCATATGAGACATAACTGTCTCACTTCCATGGGAGATGCTTCCCTCACTAAATAAGGATTTTGCAAATCCCTTTTGCTGCAACAAATCTTCTTTTCCTGTGTCACTACTTGACAACAATTCCATATGTCTATCTAGACTGACTGAATCTTTCACACTTTCATCTTTGCCTATGCACTCCTCAAGGTACTTCATCTCTTCATCAAAACTATTGAAACATAGCTTATTTACTTGAGGTTTCCATTCACGATTTGACTCAGATTCCTTCAGCAAGTTTTTCAACAATAAAATCTCTTTATCAGCTTCTTCAAGCATTGTATCCTCCTCTGCTTCTGTCGGCTTATGGTCATCATCAAGTGCCAAAATCCCCTTGCTTCCAACTCTTGTTGTATGCTGAAAAGAACCACTTACTCTTAACTATGTATGAGCATTTGAATGAGATTCAACTGTCCCATCATCTTCCTAGACAGAGTTAATATTATGTCCTTCTCTTTCCTCTTTTATGACAACATCAACAAATTGTCTTTCTTCACCTGTTTCACCTGCAAACATACACAAAACATCAGTTTTAAAACATTGAGACCTCTTGGCCTCACTTTAAGCTTCAGCCTTCAATTCTTCTCCCAGACACTCACTTGTATTGAGCATCTCATCCTCCCACTAAGCATTCATCAATTTCTATTGCTTCTTATGTAGCCTATGCCACTTCATCTTTCTTCTCATAAGGAAACCATACCTTTGGCCTTCCTTCCCCTTCTGTAACAGCTCCATCATGACTTCAGATGGAATTCTATCTCAGCATTCTCCCTCTCATATTCTTCATCAGTCATCTTTCTCCATATTCCATTTGGCTTGGCCTCTTCTCCCCTCACTTCGTGGCTGCCTTCTGAACCTCTGCTAAGACTCTTAATAGTCATCTTCTTGAGTTTCTTTCACTCTTCTATGAGCTGCACTAGCCTCTATAGTAATAATTCGTCCTGCTACAACTTACCTCACCAAACCTCCTATGTGCTTGGTCTTTTGGCAAGTATTGGTCCTCTTTCTAGAACCCTCCTTGAGCATTCCCTATGCTCCTTCTAGGATCACACTCACAACTCATCTATTTTAAGAACACAACTATCCTCTTGTAATTCAAATCACAATTGAAATACTAGGTTCTCGCCACATTCCTTCCTCCTAGAAACCCTCATTGGCTTCCTTCATCACTGTCCTTAAATACTATGATCTTCTTGCTGAGATTTTTTTCTGCTACTACCTCTTGCATGTAGTTACTCCTCCCAAAGTACATAACTCTGTCAGAGACCTCACTGCTCAGGCTACAAGCCTCTTCTATTCTTGCATGCAAGGCTCATCTTCTTTACAGACTACTACTGGTCTGTCTTCTTGCCTTCACCAAAAGAACTTTCTTGTTTCCCGCTTTGATACCAATTGATGGCAGGCCTAAGCTAGACCTGCCCATATATCGAGGACCAATAACACTATGTTCCTCTGTAGTGTGTACTCCCTTCTTAGGACACCCCTCAAGCTCACTAAGCCCTTCAATAGCCCTTTATCTCATTGTTGGCTCTCTTCCTAAGTTTATTTTTCTCTAGCTACCCTCAGCAATATGCCTATCTTCAAAGGCTTAAGAGCATATTTCAAGCATATCACTTCATACACCTATCTCCTCAAGGCTATCAACTTCTCAAACCCATACATAGGTTCACATGACCCATAGTGCAAATCCATAGGTCACTCGACACATGACTTGTGCCTCCACTTGGCTCCAAGGCTTAGAGCCTATCACATATAACTTATGTACTTACCCTTCCTTTGCACTTAACACTCAAGCCTCCAAGAGCTTAAACTCTTAACACTTTTCCATGCACTCTATGTAATATAACCACAGCTTTTGCAATATAAATAAAGCACTTACCTTCGAGTTCCTTGGTGCTTGCTCCTACGAAACCACAGTGTTGTGATCCAATGTTCATATCCAAAAGTCATTGCACTTACCGAAGAAATGTCTCTCGCATGACCTTCCACATCAGTGTTTGACCAACACATCAGCTCTTAATTGCCGTGTCATCTCTTTGACTAATCTCTGTCAACAAACGACCATTTCTCCATCGTTCAATCATACTCACATTGCACAACTATCGTCCATCTTGAAACGACTTCCTCTGCGCAGTTTTAAACTCAATACTCTCATTTACTCTGCACTCCTTTATTAATTGATCTTCGGACACCTCTGCTCTATTACCCAACTATATATCAACAACTATGAGCAACCATATGCCATTCTTCTTCTCTCTGAGAGTTACCTCCATGTTCTAGGACTTCTCGAAACGCTTAGCCAACTATAGATTTCCGGACCAGCACTCATTGCCTTCTCACAATTTCAGATATTACTTCTCGTCCATCCAAAATCGACCTAGTATCGATGGAAACACTCAAGCAAGAACCTCGATTTCTATCTCTGCAATTTCTCTATGCAAGAGATACTCCATACACAAACTCATTTGCAATCCTCGAGCTCACATCTCGTCAGTATGATGGTCAATCTACTCTGCACACCAGGACACCTTTAGACAACCCTATATATAAGACAATAATACAACATCAACAAACTTCTAAATTCAGATCCCGTGCTCTGTCCTCGTCTCGGCCTGCATAAGACTATTTCCATTCGATCTCTGCTCACAGAGTATCTTTCCAAATCATAAACAGACTTCAACAAAGACTGGAACCGCTCTGGTTCTACCCAGTCTCACTAACTAGAATTATACAATGATTCTATCCAGTTTTATCTTATCAGGTCTACATATACTAGTTAATCAACTACACAACTAAAACTATATTCATCAGTTTGCTCAATCCTCGCATTGCCTTCAGATTGTAAAAGAGACAAAAACGCACACAGTATGATGAATTTTTTTTTTCAATAGAAATCTATCCATGCCATTTCAAACCCTACACTACTCTGCCTCCCTCGAGAGAGTTACCCTCTTCTCCTTTTCTTTCTCGAAACTCTTGATTCCATTCCAAGAGAGCGTTTTTCTAGCTCTTCGACTAACCCCTACAATTCAGCAACTAACTCTATTTTTAGAAAACCATGATTACCACACCTATGACTCATCTAACTACTACCTGAAAACAACAACTATCTCCTTCAAGTCATCCATTTATTTCAGGGTTTAGTTACATGGCCTAATGCCTTCATCAATTGCTTATCAATTTTCCACTAATCTAGGTACATCCCTATCAACTCTTTACTAGGAAATTACAGTATTTAGTACATATAATTTACAATGAGCCCTCTTGAGCTGATGTCAAGACCTTTAGGTTTGACTATAGATTGACACATGCCTTTGGTAGCAGATGCTCCTTCATCATCTACCTTTGCATCTCTGGCTAATCCCTATGAAGCAAAGAAATCACTAGTCATCCCGCTGCCCCCAAAATTAAAATCTTTCGCAATATCATCATTCACAATAAACACCGAGAAACAATACACAAAAAACAAAAACATGAGATGGATAGACTTGTTGGATTGGAAAATCCGGTTGGAAGGTTAGCATCCATCACCATAGTGAGAGCAATTAAGGCATTTAGCCAGTGAAATATACATTGCAAATAATATGCAGAACTTCAGGTTAAATGACTCTAAATTATTATAAAAATTCTTTCTTACCCGGAAAAAACATTTGACATATATGTAATTTGTAAACTTTCCTGGTTAGGAAGTCCCTCTAAAAAATGTAACTAGGAGGCTTCGGAATATGGATCTCAAGATTATGCTGCATGATTTACCTATTATCTCCAGAAATCTCTCTGCCGAAAACACGTCTATGCCCCCCAATTCCAACGAAATGCCAGTCCAGTCAAATTACTTCTGCATTCCAAATTGAGTTTGACAATTGCATGAGAAAGTTCGTAAAGCAGCATTCCATTGACTCTTAGATCATCTGGACAGAGCCTTACTGATATGAGCCATCAGGGTTTCTTTCCAGTCGACCTGAATGTGCCTCTGTTCTGTAACTTTCCTTGAACTCTCACCTCCCGTCTGCTTATCTACATTACACACCGTCTGCTTATCTTTGTGGAGCGCCGGCATTTTAAATTTCAAAATTCAATAACTGAAGATTTGTCAGTTTCTGGACAGCGTGGGGTTAGCATGTTAGTGTTCGACAGTTATCTGGTGACGGTCTGATGACGGTCGGAGAGATGGAGACGGAGCAGGTTTTTTAACAGCTTGAGAGCCTCTCGACGACAAATCATTGAGAGAATAGCCTACTCCATTTCTAAATAAGCTGAACACGGATCTTTGGTTGAGCTGAGGCTCCCCTCGCTGTTGGCAGTTTCATTGAAACCTCTGACAACTTTTCCCCGCCTCATTTTCATCTCCTTTGAACGATGTACAACAAATAAGATAATGGTAAACCCAATTAAATAACAACAGTATTAACAGAAACTTCTTACTGTAAGAAACGTGCTTGGGATGTGTAGGCGCTCAAGATCAGGAAGCCGCTCCAAGAAATTGATCTCCTTGTATTTGGATTTCCACGGTCTCAAAATACATAAAAATATAGTTCTTAGCATGTCCCCTCCTCAAGGAGCTACATGGGTTTCTAGAAATAGAGATTTTGAATCAAGTCAAATTGTAATAATTTTAAGGCCAAACCTATCTTGTGTGCAAACAAGCCTTTTGAGTACATGTACTCAATTATTTAAGATAAATTGTGCATCCTTGAATATCATTAACAATCCACTCTTCTTACCCTTGTTCCTTAAGTGATAATTCCCTACAAAGTATGTTCTTGAATAATATTTAAATTTGGAACAACAATCATTATTTGGGATGTCTATAGAGGCTAACGCACTACCCACTCTTAGAATCATGTATATATGATCCAAAATGGATCATTATATTGTTTTCTATCTTTGTTGGAACTTTTTAGGTAGAAAAAATAGATATATTGGCTTGTAGGTTGCATTTTAGGGGTAGGTTCCGCTTTGGTGATTTCAGGTCCAAAACATCCAGAATTTATTTGAGGCCTTTACTAACCAGTTTTTGGTCAAAAATTTGTGATATTAGTTCCCAAACTTATATGCCCCCAACAAGTTAACCTATATTTTTTCCACTATGGTACCAAACATATGTCATGTTAGCTTCCATTAAGAGCAAATTGACCTTTTCATAATCATAATTCTCATCCAAAAGGAGAGATAGAGAGAGCGTGACTTGGGAAATTTGGGTGTATAGAAATCTCCATCTTTTGGAGAGAATAGAGCATCTTACCGCCTCTTTCATTTTAAGCTTAGACAAGATGAAGCAGAGCAACTCATCTGAAATCCTTGTGAATAAGTCCTGCATAGTGAGAGTACACTATGACAATTGACAATGCTTCTGCTAAGTTAAACCAGACATGATGAAGAAGTGGAAGGAAAGAAGCTACTTGTAAAATATGATAGAGAAAGAATCCATTTCAACCTTGCATTCTTTCTAAAAACTCATTTTGTTGGTAGTGTATGATTGATTGCATGTTGTTGGTCAACACAAACAAATAAATAAGACGGTGAAATATTATTAAATATATGTTTTCCGGTAACATAAGCACGTGGTGCTATCCAACATGAAAGATTACAGTGAAACATTTCAATGGCACGAGCCACTAAAAATCTTTACAATGAAACATTTATGTGGCACAATTCACTAAAATTATCTTTAAAATCAAACATTTTGTTGGTAGCGTATGACTGACTTCATGTTGTTGGTCAACACAAGCAAATAAATAAGGCAGTGAAATATGATTAGAAATATGTTTTCCGGTAACATAAGCACGCGGTGTTGTCCAACATGAAAAATTACAATGAAACATTTTGATGGCCATTGAAAAATCTTTACAATCAAACATTTATGTGGCACAATTCACTAAAATTTTATCTTTACAATCAAACATTTATGTGGCATAAGCTATTAAAATTATTTGCCAAAATTATAGATAGATTAAAAAAAACATAAAACAATAAGCACATGGTGTTATCCAACATGAAAGATTACAATGAAACATTTCTTTAAAAGAAGCCACTCGAAAATCTTTACAATGAAATATTTAGAAATATTTAGATGACACAATTCACTAAAATTATCTTTATACTTAAACAATGAAGCATTTAGGCGGCACAATTCACTAAAATTATCTTTACAATGAAACGTTTATGTGGCACAAGTATGAAACATTTAGACGGCACAATTCACTAAAATTATCTTTACAATGAACCATTTAGGTGGCACAAGTCACTAAAATTATCTTTACAACGAAACATTTATGTGACACAAGTTACTAAAATTATTTGCCAAAATCACATAGAGATTCATAAAACCACACTAATATTTGAATTTCATTTATTTATTTCATTTGTTAATATCACAAACATTTGATACATCTCTTCCATCGAACCAATCTTCCTAAGTCAATTGAATAAGTTTATACAATGACTATACATCAATGGCATGCATTTTATTATTGGAGTAAGCTAGTCATATAGAAAATCCATCCTCTTTTGGGCCACAAATTTCATAAGCATTTGGAATTGAACCAGATTGTCAAAAATTTGATAAAAGTTTTATATCAATAGAAAATATAACTTTTGGTATCACTGTAGATAGAATTTTCTACAAAATTAAATGACTCCATTTAGTATTAAGATATTTTAATTTATTAATATGAAAATTATAGGAATATGATGCCACATTGTTGTGAAAACCAATATCTTTCTTTGGTTCAACAACCCAAGTCCACTATGGAACTCCACCAAAAAAGATATGGATCCAAAATATTTATTGAAGTATTAAAATTTTTGGTTCTCTCAAGTGGTCATGAGCTAGACATAAGATCTCCCCTCTAAAGTTGGATGTTTTCATTACAAAAACAAAAAAAATTCAACTTGTGGCAAGGGTGGTTGTTGGGACAAAAATTTGAATGTAGTGCACAAAGAATGAAAATGTCTAAACTCTCACCTACACTCACTATGAAAACATTAATGTTGAAATGAAGAATGAGTTTTCCACCCACCAAAATGACCATGTTGAATAGAATACCCAAAATCAAATTGCATTTATCTTTATGATATTGCATGCCTTCATTTTGGAAGCGTAGTTCCTATTTATCTTTATGATATTGCATGCCTTCATTTTGGAAGCGTAGTTCCTATTTATCCAATGGATATCATCCCAAAAGAAACAAGCATGCACAGAAAATAAGCAACGGGCATGCACAGAAAATAAGTTAATGGATTCCAATGGATATCGTCCCACACAAGCATTCACACGGATTCCAATGCATATTGTCGCAGACAAGCATGCACATGGATTCTGCAAAAGCCTGTGCACATCATACAGGAAAATGTGTTCAACTTTGAACGATGCACATCAAATAAGAGGACCCCCCACCTGGATTTCCACGGTCTCAAGAGTAGGGTCGTTCTGAGCAAGCATTTCAAAACACCAATTTCCTTTTGAAAGTCCGAAACAGGGATTTCCCACTCGCTGTAGTCTTGCAGGTCTACCTTCATCATTCGCAGATTAGCTAACTCCTAACTCCTGCAATGCATTGCATGCAAAACAAAAACCAGTCATCTCATTCTCCTCGTTACAATTTTCGACACAAAGCAAAAACCAGTCATGTCAGTCTCCTCGTTACAATTTCGGACAGGCAACGACCAAATCCGCTGGTTTATTAAAAGCAACAAGCATACAAATATAGGGCAACTATTCTGCATAAGACAGCGCACACGTGTTGGTTACATATGGGACGAAAATGTGTTCAACTTTGAACGATTGCACAACAAAGCAAATCAGGTAATGGTAAATCTGAGCTGTGATAGAGGGAGTTTTTCAATATTGTGAAAAATGAAGCAGAGCAACTCATCTGAAAGTCTTGTGAATAAGTCCTGCACTGTGAGAGTACACTATGGCAATTGACAATGCTTCTGCTAAGTTAAACCAGACAGGATGAAGAAGTGGAAGGCAAGAAGTTACTTGTAAAATATGATAAAATATGATAGAGAAAGAATCCATTTCAACCTTGCAGCTTTTCTAAAAACTCATTTTTTTGGTAGGGTATGACTGAATGCATGTTGTTGGTCAACAGAAGCAAATAAATAAGACGGTGAGTGTTGTTGGCCAATATGAAAGATTACAATGAAACATTTCAATGGCACAAGCCACTAAAAATCTTTGCAATCAAACATTAATGTGGCACAATACACTAAAATTATCTTTACAATCAAACATTTTGTTGGTAGCATATGACTGACTTCATGTTGTTGGTCAACACAAGCAAATAAATAAGGAGGTGAAATACGATTAGAAATATGTTTTCCGGTAACATAAGCACGTGGTGCTGTCCAACATGAAAAATTACAATGAAACATTTGGATGGCATAAGCCACTGAAAAATCTTTACAATGAAACATTTTTGTGGCACAATTCACTAAATTTATCTTTACAATCAAACAGTTATGTGGCACAAGTTATTAAAATTATTTGGCAAAATTATAGATAGATTCAAAAAAACATAAAAACATAAGCACATGGTACTTACCAACATGAAATATTACAATGAAACATTTATGTAACACAAGCCACTGAAAATTATTTACAATGAAACATTTAGATGGCACAATTCACTAAAATTATCTTTACAATGAAGCATTTAGGTGGCACAATTCACTAAAATTATATTTACAATGAAGCATTTAGGTGGCACAAGTATGAAACATTTAGATGGCACAATTCACTAAAATTATCTTTACAATGAAACATTTACGTGCCACAATTCACTAAAATTATCTTTACAATGAAACATTTATGTGGCACAGGTCACTAAAATTATCTTTACAATGAAACATTTATGTGACACAAGTTACTAAAATGATTTGCCAAAATCACAAAAATTCATAAAACCATACTAATATTTGAATTTCATTTATTTCTTTCATTTGTTAATATCACAAACATTTGACACATATCTTCCATCGAACCAATCTTCCTAAGTCAATTGAATAAGTTTATAGAATGGCTATACATCAATGGCATGCATTTTATTATTGAAGTAAGCTAGTCAAATAGAAAATCGAACCTCTTTTGGGCCACAAATCTGATAAGCATTTGGAAAAAAATTCAAGCATCAATGGATTTATATCATAATCCAAAATCCATGCATGGTAGAAAAATTATTTTAGGCATTTTCCCCAATTTTGAATTGAACCAGATTGTCAAAAATTTGATAAAAGTTCTATATCAATAGAAAATATAACTTTTGGAATCACTCTTGATGGAATTTTCTACAAAATTAAATGACTCCATTTATTATTAAGATACTTTAATTTATTAATAAGACAATTATAGGAATATGATGCCACATTGCTGTGAAAACCAATCTCTTTCTTTGGTTCCACAACCCAAGTCCACTATGGAACTCCACCAAAAAATATATCGTTCCAAAATGTTTATTGGAGTATTAAAATTTTTAGGTTCTCTCAAGTGGTCATGAGCTAGACATAAGATCTCCACTCTGAAGTTGGATGTTTTCCTTACAAAAACAAAACAATTTCAAATTTTGGCAAGGGTGGTTGTTGGGACAAAAGTTTGAATGTAGTGCACAAAGAATGGAAATGCCTAAGCTCTCACCCACACTCACTATGGTAACATTAATGTTGAAATGGAGAATCAGTTTTCCACTAATCAAAATGACCATGTTGGGTAGAATACCCAAAATCAAATTACATTTGCCTTTATGATATTGCAAGCCTTCATACCAAATTCAAATTCTTTAATCTTTCATTTTGGAAACATAGTTCCTATTTGTTCCATAGGAAAATTCCCTATCCTAGAGCCCAAATTTTTATTTATCTCTATATTTACACCTTCAAACCTTGCATCTTTAGTTGCATGCTTGCATCTTGGGATCCTAGCATCTATTAAAGGTGAATAATCTAGCATTTCAACAATGCAGGATCAAGAATTACTCAAGATAAACATAAAAACATGGAAAATATGAAATTCTCCATTATCTCTTATGAGGTTGAATGAAGGGGGATCAAGGGGTTCATATATATGCCCCCAACCTTATCTATTTCACTATCATCCTCTAATGCATGCCTTATTTGTATGTGCCAACATGTAGTCATGGGTGCCATGGAGAATCTAATCACCGATGTGATTTTGGTAGTATTAAGAGCATAGCCACCCTAAATTTTTAGACCAATGTAGTGTATGATATTTCTAAGTGTGTTAACAAGGTATAATTACGTTATCTCTTTGTCAATCTATTTTGCATTCACTTTTCTATATAAGAATCTCAAATTGAAAATAAGGGACAAAGTTATTACATTGTTACGTTATTCCTTCTTAACCCCATAATCAGCCAATTATGATTAAAGTTACCATGCCATTTGTAAGGAATGGTGCATAATATAGAACAATTAAACTACATAAAAATATGGTTCCTGGCATGTCCCTTCCTCAAAGAGCTACATGGGATTTTAGAAATAGCCATATGTGAAGTCAGGTTGTAGTAATCTTATGGCCAAACCAATCTTGTGTTCAAACAACTCTTTTGAGTACATGTCCTCAATTATTTGAGATAAATTGTGCATCCTTGAATATCACTAACAATCCACTCTTCTTACCGTTGTTACTTTTAAGTGCTAATTCCCTACAAAGTATGTTCTTAAATAATATTCAAATTTGGAACAACAATTATTAGTTGGGATGTCTATAGAGGCTAACACACTACCCACTCTTAGATATCATCTATATATGATCCAAAATGGATCATTTTATTGTTTTCCATCTATGTTGGCACTTCTTAGGTAGAAAAAATAGATATATTGGCTTGTAGGTTGTATTTTAGGGGTAGGTCCTGCTTTGGTGATTTTAGCTCCAAAACATCTAGAATCTATTTGAGGTCTTTACTGACCATTTTTTCATCAAAATTTTTTGATATTAGTTCGCAAACTTTTGATGGTGTTCTACACATAAAAATATTTCCAATGATGTGAAAATCACGTTAACTAGAGTTTGTATGCAGAAGTTATGCCCACCTTGTTTTTATAAAACACTATTCTTTGTGCCAACTACACCAACAATATTCCCCCATGGCAGGTCCCATTTATCCACCTATGTTTCACACACATTCAAGAAAAAACATAGAGAACATAAAAGAAAAAATGATGCATTATCAGCTTTATAGTACCCTCTAAACCTCATACATCAGGGGCATCTATTAATGCTCAAATCTCACACACATGTGACATTTTTTCAATTTACATGATAAAATGTCATCAACATATAGCATACAATCCACTGAAGACATCCTCATAAGAGCCAAGAAGCAACATGAGTCCATAAATTCCCCAAAATAGTAAAAAACTACAATCAGGCGGCCACATATCTATTAATATGCGCTACTATGCATGTTATCAGAACTATGACCTTATAGCTAGTGCAAATATTCCTTCGCCAACTGTGTGATTGAAAAAAATGGCAAAATATCAACCGCTAGCGATGCATTAAAGACTCATGGAAGCTCCATTACCTCCACAAATTCGAATTTGGCTTCTCACATAGCTGGGTTCCTTAAATGCCCCCGTTTGTGTATCTTGGAGCTAAATAATTAGATCAAGGAGTTCACATTGGGATCTAGTTATTTCGTACCCACCTCTTGGCCTATAAAATGAATCCAAGGGCATGCTTATTAAAGAAGAAATCAAAGCAAGGTTATGCTACTGGAATTGTGCTTGACCTCCCTTATAGCTTACCTATTCCTTATTGTCTAGCATCTACCGAGCTCCCTTGCCACCTTCATTCAATGAGAAAGTGTTCTTATCATTTGTTCTTCAAGATACTTAGCATATAGTGTGAAATAGATAGACCTCCCTAAGAGGGATTGTTTGATTACATTGGAGTTCACATGTCCTAGGTGTTATACATTCTTGACCATTGGGAAATATAAAAGTGGTTTGGCATCTATTGGTTGTTGAAGCTTGCATTCCTACCCCTTTGTTATTTGTTTCATTTTATTTTTATTTTCTTTGTTTATTTTTTGTTTTTCTAACAACCACTTGTAGGATCACTTGGAGTACTGACCCACACAACAGGGGAACCTAATACTGAATCCTTGCTGCAACCTACCAAGATTTTCCCCTTACCAAGTGGGAAGGATTCATTCTGATGCAATATTTTTCACAGAAAAAATCAGGCTCTGTAATACTTTATTCATGTCTCTTACATGCAACATATTGTATTCACCGACAATCATCAACAAAGGAGGCCAACAATATTCCTTGGTTTTGCAAAGGCAATGTGAATTCCATTCAGATGAGTTTGTCGTACAATCTCCTGCAACACCACCTTATCAATATCATATTTTTGGAAAAAACTGGGTGATTGAGTGAAACCATATATTCTCAAATATGTTCTTTAATTTGTCATAAACTAGTCACCAAGCTTGGTTACTTCCTCAAAAACTCTTCGGACATGCATTTTGTAAATTTCTTGTGTACTAAATCATAGAGGGATTATGAATTGTTTTCAAATTTGTTTGGAATGATTGGAATATTTATGCTCCCACAACAATTTGAAATAGACATACACATGAGGCTTGTTCATAATCCATTTCCATCCCATTCCTCGGAGAATATTCATAGCATAGACTATATCTAAGAGATATGAGGACATATTCAACTTTGATGTCTATACTGCAATGGCTGCATTCACTTGAACGATCGATGCTAGTAGACTAGCAGACATAATAGCTTCCTAATTAAACTTGGTACTTGATAAAGTAACATGATGTAAAAGTGGCATCCATACCTCCTGGAATTGTGTAACATTAGGTGCTCCATATAATTTGTTTAACAGAGCTATGTCGATTCTATATGGAAACATCAGGTTCCTGGTGCAATATAGGCCACTTTCCTTGAATCTAAACCTATTGTCTTTTAAACACATTTTCTTCATGAAGGCCATCTAGTCCAACTATAAAAAAGTAATTCATTTTGTACTCAAGTTTACTTCAGAGGCCAGGAACTTATAATATCTACTCAGGGATGCATGTTGGAATTAAACAATGGCCTCCTCATCATCATTCTTAATATGCATGTTAGTAATGCCAATCTTTGAGAGGAACTAATCAATAATAAAAAAAAAAAAACTATTGAGTTAATGAATCATTTGGTGATATCCATAATTTGATTTTAGGAACATTCTTTATGTTTTTATTGTGATACTATCTAGTAGAGATAAGTTTGGATTGAGATCAAATTTTTTGAGTGATTTTAGGGACAACTATTGAGAGTTTGTAGGGTCAAATTTGATTCATTAGAGGCTTCTCTTCATGTATAAATATGTGCTTGATTAATGAAATATTTTGAGATCAAGTGTATGTGCATTATTGTCCAAATTATCTTGCTCCATTGTTGTCAAATTTATTCATTTTGTATCAAAGCGTTGTAAGAAAGCTTGAGAGGTTGTGAAGAGCAATCTAGTCATTTGGAGGAGAAATTTGCTTGGCGTGTTGATCAAATCCAAGTGTGTGCATGTGTTGTGGGCGATATTTTTTGAGTTATCATCGTACATGTTTCATTAGCAATGAGTGGCCTCAGACTACCCTGGAGAACTATGCGCTGAGTAAACTGTTGAAAATCGACCTTGAAGGAGGGTCGATTTTGGATGCATTTTGGATTGGAGGACTGTGAAATTATTCACTCATGGCATGTAGTCATGCGTACAATTTATAATAAATGTTGAACCATATATGAAGGCGTTCTATGATTTTCTATGGAACCAATCTGCAAAAGAATCCATTTGGGATGGTAATAGAATGGTTGTTGTTTTGAATTACGAGGTGGATTCTTTCATTGCCATGCTTATTTTTTAAAAATTCATAAAGTGTTATCTTTTGTATTTGAGAGGAGACTATACACGTTTGACCATTCTCATGTGATTTGGGAGACTGTTCTCATCTCGGCATGGCAATTTTTTATTTTATTTTGCAGTCTATACAACAATCTACCCCCGTACCCTCGGCCTGGAAAGTTCTATTGCAGAAGAATTAGGTTTACAAGTGCATAGTTTGAGGAAGAAGTGAAGAATATCTTGGGAATGTGTAGTAGGAAGACCAGAGCACCTCATTTTATGTTGGGATGGCAATGCAAATTGAAGTGGAAAGAACATCTAGTACATGTAATTTGTATGTCAATCTATGTTTTATTTCGAAATATGTTGAGTGAATAAGGTTTTAAAGATTCTTAGGCATTTTCTTCATTTTCAAAGTGTGATGAGAAGAGTTGGTTTAATCATTTGTGTACAGGAGTATGAGAAAGAGAGTTTTTGGAATGGTGATTAGTCTCATTATTTGCAATTAAATTGTAAAAGAGATTATAATGTCTCTAATCAAGAGAACAAGGTTCTAAATTTGTGAAGGGGTTAATTTTGTAAAGGTGAGTCATTCACTTCATTATGAAAAATCAAATTTCTTATAATTGCAGAAGTGTTGCACTCTTTCATTGTACTTCAACATTAATAAAAGATCATTTTTGGTGGTGGTTGAGTCCCATTTTTGGGACAAGTGTTCTTGTCTCGAGGTGAAGTGGGACATTTTGTATTGATCTTTTCGAGTACTCTCTTTCTCTCTCACTTGATATGTCAATCAACAAATGGAACACATCAACACATAATACGAGACACAAGATATAGTTTTTGAAATCTTTTTGTATTTGGTTCAACGGCTACAATCGTGAGGCAATTCAGCACCAACTGAAACAAAAGAGCACCAACTCTTCATCCAGGGCCCTACCTGGTTTTCTTAGCACCAACTAAGAAGATGTGAGGTGTCCAAACCTCATAAGCAAAACTAGCTTGCTACTACATACTGATTACTGTCATATCACACGTCATCATTTTCATGTCATCAGCTCAATCAAATTGCTTTCTGTATGAAGGTTGTCACTGTCAAAGTAGAATCTTCAACTCACTCAGTTAGAGGTCACTGTCAAATCAAACATTCACTATCTCTATCATCTTCTATCAAGGCATATCACTGTAGCATATCACTGAGTAAGCATTTCTAGCACATCACTGTGTACAACGTCACTGAGTATTCCTGAGCATGTACATCATCACTGTATATTTCTGAGCATGTATGTCATCACTGTGTAGAACATCACTGCGTATATATCATACCAATGTATGCTAGAACATCACTGTCACCATTACTTAACTATGTATATATTGCTCTCATCATCATTCCACTGAGCTTGATCACTGTGCATTCAACATGTCACTTCCTACTAAGCATAATCACGGTATATATGATTCATCATATTACTGCCTACTGCACATAATCACTATCATCAGAAACACCAGCATTCTATTTCCCCAAGAATATTATCATCTTCATTCTGTCTATGAAGACATACTTAGCATCAAGTTACCAATCACATACTGTCCAAAAATGTTTCCATATAGCTTGTTGTGTCATGAAGCCAACCCAAACATATAAGATAAAAGGAAAAATGTATTATTGCTCCAGCTGTAGCCACATCACTTTATCATCCAAGTGATAAAGAAAAATATCTTGCTTCTCCTGTGCTACACCACTGAAATTGACCTATTACTAACCGTGCGAATTTGTCCTCCGTTGTTGCCCGAAATTTACAGTCTGAAAAATTACAGTCATGACAGTCCAAAAATTACAGTCATTATAGTCCAAAAATTACAGTATTGTCCACCTCCACAAATTTCCTCAGAGCTCCTTATGTCTCCCAAATGTTTCCACACTTAATTCACATAATCATCAACGATTTGATCTTTTATTTATATGTATTTAAACCCCAATTTTATGAGGCCGACTTGTCATAAAATAATTTATTATTTTTATCTTTTAATTTTAATTTGATGTTTATTTATGGAGCCGACTTAGTATGATGAGCTTAATAATTTGACTAGCGACTTCTATTTAGGGCTTCAACATTCATCAAGTAGATGCTTCAATGGCTGCTTCAAGATTCTTCAAGGGATTCAAACCAGGAGCATCATAACCATGCACATGGGCTTCTTCATCATTTGCGTGGGCTCCTTTAAAAGACTAGTCTTCATCAAAATATCAACGAACACATTATCAAGTTTAAATTACTTCAGCATCAAAGGTTTAATTATAAGGGCAAGGGCTCCCACATGGTTTCCATTTCTTATGTCCACCTTATCCATGTCTTTATCATGAATGCTTGCTCACCTTTGTTTTAATCCATCCATGCTTGCTTGTGCATAGACCTTGTCTTCTTATGCCATACTTGCCCTGTCTTCAAACAATCCATGTGCATTGTCCACTGACCACAGAATGGGTCATTTGCCCACTTTGGTGTTCCAATGTGTCCAAGACCCACATCCAATGCCCTTCTTGCCATGTTATGTCTTCTTGTGCTTGCCAACTTGCCTTGTGTGTTCTTTATCTATGCTTTTCAAGTCTTCCATGTCATTGTGATTACTTACTTGTCCACAAGCTACTCCTCATCATCTTTATTTAGGTTCATCTCCAAATGACCACAGCATGGGTCATTTGGCTCATTAGGTGTGCCAAGGGCTCCAATGCCCACATCCAATGTCCTTTGTCATTATTGTTGTCATCAATGACAATCATATTCATCAATATCCCCCTTTGTCATTGATGGAAACCAAGCTTTCTCTCCCCCTTTGACATTAATGACAAAGGATTAATGAGCCATTAAAGGCTTCTCAATGTCCAAAAAAAAATAAAAATCAATTCATCACTTGTCACTTTCTTTTTTGACATCTTCAAGTTTTGTGAAGTATACATGCTCCCAAAGATATTTTCTTGACTTCTTTCATGTCAAATTCTAATTTGAGCTTTTGATAATTACTCCCCCTTTCATGTTGAGATTGATCTTCCATCAAAGATGTATTGCTTGTGTCATTGTAAATTTGATCTTTGTCAAGTAAAATTGTCATTTCCCATAGCTTCCAATATGGCTCATCATATCCAAATCATATTACTCACCCTATCAACAAACTCCTTCATCAATTTTCACTTTTTGCACGATCAATTTGTCATGCACACTTTTCAAACATACTTCAAACTTTTTCACCAATGCTCCCCCTATCAATTAGCTATCAACCATTATCTTTATGATAAATTGTGAATTCAATTCTAGCTACTTTAGAACTTCTTCTTCATACCCATATTAAAAAAAGTAAGACCACAACTTCCAGCTGCTGCTGCAAACTTTAGTGTTGTAGGTGTACAAGGTAATCATCAATGTTTTCTGTATGTGGAAAGTCATCATCATGAGGTCTAAATTTGGTTCATCTTCTACAACATGCATTGTATACATGTGCAACTTCATCATATATTTATGATTTTCATTAAGGTGTTCATTATCATGAAAATGTTGTCCTCCAAGCTTCTCTTGTTCAACCAACCATACTTCATATATTTTAGTGAATAGAGTAAAACATGCTTAGAAGAAATCAAGATTAAGTGTACAATCTGCTCATATATAGTTGACTCAAATTTTGTGTATGCCTTCACTATTTGACTATGCATGTAGCCCGAAATTGCTTCTCTGTTGTAGATTTTGTTATATATGTTGTTGATCATTAAACAGTAGTCTCACGTGTACAACCTACTTCTTTGGGTTTTTTCATTCTTCAAACTTTATTTTCCAAATATGCAATCTCTTCTCAAATATCTCTGCACATCAACCATCAATAGGTCTGTCAAACTAATCATACCAAAATCACCATCAAGGTCTGGATCATCATCATGTTTACATCATCATAGGGTTTTGTATTATTGTGTACAAGGTATAATCATAGTATGCATTGTGTATGGAATCATCTTTGTGTATGTATGCCAATCCCAGACTGCTTTCATCGACTATACCTCACTGTGCATGCCACACACCTGCAATTCTTGTCTTCTGAAATGTCCACTTCTTCTGTTAATATCTTATTGAATGCTTCCTATAAAGAAATTCCAGATGTTCTACTTCAGAATTTGTTTAAGAAATAGTAGTCATACACATCCTTCTTCTTCTAGCTCTCACTCCTATCATTATGCTGTTGTCGTCAGCAAAAGTTTTGAGCATACAGTATGTATTTGCACCATCATAATGTCACTATTGCATACATTCCCAAACATTTCTTCAAGAACTATTCATCACTGCATATTTTTTTTATATCCTTCAATCAATTGTTGATATATTGCAATCCAATCCTAGGACCTGTTTTGCTTCTTGGAGAGCCATTATTTACCATTTGAGTCCATCCTCCAGCTCCATGGACTCATGGTTTGTAAAGGTCTTCAAGAGACCTTAAATTTTGGCTTGCCATATGGCAGCCATCATCTCCTTTTGTGCATTGATCCTCAACCTCATTTAGATCTAGCAAGATATTTTTATTCACCCATATCTTAGGATGTCCTTGGCTATGTGAAATTGTCTTAAAATCTTCAAGTTTTCCTGTTTGATACTTTCATGATTCATTTGTTCTCCTTGCTGATGTATATGATGGGCCCCTCCTAGGTTGACTTCTTTGACTTGGGCATTCTTGAGCCTTGTGACCAAATCCACTACATGAGTAGCACCTCATTGTATGACAGTCAACAACAATATGACCAATATAATTACATTTCCAACACTTAGCTTTGTCATTTGGGATTCCAACAATTTTTCATCCATAGAATCTACATTCCATGGCCTTGTGAACAAAATTAAAGCAAGAAAAATAGTAGCCATTAAATCTACTTTCATACTTTGGACTTGGATTCCATCTTGAAGTTGTTTCTCTTCTTGAATTGCTTGAAGGTGCAAAACTAACTCCTCGATGTATACTTGATCTTCCAACTTCTTTGTTGTTAGTGCAGGTACATGAGGATCTTTGCTTTCTTCTTTGGAGGATGTAGATCCAAATTCAGGATTTTTGGGAGACTAGGTGTCATCTTCATGTTTCTCTTCTTCTTTCTTGTACCCTAGACCAGATTTGTCAAATGGGGACCTTTGACAATCCAAAATTTCATCTAAGATAGCTGAGCTATGTTTGAACTTTCCATATGCTTCAAACTTTTCATTTTCCTTTCTCAAATCAACTACCTCTATTTCAAGGTCTTGACAAATTTTTTCTTTCTCATCTAATTGATTTTTCAAGACTTCTTCAATTCTTTTGTACTCTTCCAATTGAACCTTCAAATCAAGGTTAACCCATCTCGTCTCTTCAAGTTCTCTAGGATCCACATCAATCTTTGCTTGTTCATTTCCAAGTTCATCCTTCAACCTTTTGACCTCAAGATTTTTATCTTCTAACTCACCTTGCAAGTATTTGTTCTTGAGCTTCAAACTCATGAACAATGCTTTTGTCTCTTCTTGGTATTTTTCAAATGCTCCAATAATCTTCCTTTTAAGCCTTATATTCGATTTGACATCCTTAACCAATAGAATTTTTGTAAATACCTCTTTGATTTTTAATAACTCATCTTCTTCATCCTTTACAAGTGCAACTACATCATCATTAATTTCAATAGGAGAATTCTTTCCTTCACTAGAGCCACGGAGGCTTCACTCAATAAACCGCTATCATAGCACGTTTGTTCATGGCATATGAAACAATACCCCTAATTTCACTAAATATTGGAAAATACCTTCCAAAAATAGTTTTTTTAACCCCCTCCCAATATGCCTTCCCAATTTAAAAGAAAACCCTATTTTCACTAGATATTGTATGTATCAATTTTTTCATTGACATTTTTTATACCCCTTTATATTTCTACCTAGTATATTGATATGATACACCTCTTATGACCCCACATGCATTCTACAATGCACCTTGCTTCTTTTGATGTATATTGTGGATGCACATTACTTCACCCACAATGCAATTACTCAACCACATATCATTATGATTTGAAACATCTAATGGTCTAATGAAGAGATAGGAGATCACTTCTTGTATGTCACTAGAGCCAATGCACATAGTACAACATTTAGATTGCATGTTACAGTTCCCCAATCGCTGACTAAGTCTGTTGTGGGCTAGGTATCCAAGCCCCCAGGACCTGTAACAAGCTCTAGGAGGCTGACTAAACCTACCAAGGCCTGTAATAGGAATGAGTGGTTGGGTATTCAAGCCTCCAAGGCCTATCGAGGGCCTATAACAGGCCTTGGAGGCTTAGATCCTTCTAAGGCTATTGGTAACAACTGGTTGAGTGCTATTGGTAACAATTGGATGTCAATGACCACTGTCTCTTGACTATGATCGACTGGAAACCCACTTCACCACGAAACTCCATGGCCTCAAGCATGCCTCAAGATGCGATTTCCCCGCGTACTGGTAATCCTACGCCTTGCCTCAACCCAAAATTTCTCATCCGGCCGTGATCCCGCCATCTCCATTTGACGGATATTTGTCAGCCCGCCCATATAAAAAAGACCCCAAAGTATTTTTGTATCATTAAATTAAATAAAAAGAACCCTTTACCTCTTAATATATAAGCAATATAATTTTTAGGTTTTCATGAATATTTAATACCGCAATATGAATGAACGTGGTATTATATTTCCTTCTAGTGAATCCCCCGTGACTAGAGCTTAATACTTGAGCCTCCTTCCTTCCTTGATCTTCATCTTCAGATGTCTTGACTTCCTTTTCTTTGTCAATGTTTTGAACCTTCCTTTTGTGTTCTCTTTCAAGTGTGCTCCAGGGTTCATTGGCTCAGGTGTACTTTCCAACATCTAGTCTTTCCTTCTTTGATTGAGACAAGGCCTTCAAGATTAAGCTTCATCCCTTTTCATTGCTTTCAAGTAGCTTCTTAACTACTCCCACTTCAATTGATTTCCATATGTCATAGCCCTTTTCCACTGTGTGATGCTTCATTCTAATGATCCAAGACTCATGATTTGACTCATTGAGTAATGGAACTCCATCTTCTGAATAATCCTTCAGAGCAAAATTCCGACCACACACATCCAGTGCCATGGAGGAATTTATCTATATTATGGAGTAAACAAGGAAAGAGATAAACGAAAGAAACAATCAAGTGGGAAAAATATTTTGAAAACACTATTGGAAAATCTATTGAAAACGTTGTTGAAAAATATTTTGAAAATGCTTTCAATAAAATAATCAAAAGAAACAAACCGAAGATAGTAGTAACAACTATGGAAACAAGTGAAGTTTGATTGTATGATGAATCAAAATTACAATTGATTTGTGATCCTATCCATTCGCATCCACAAGGTGACTTGTTGAATCATATAGAATTGGAAAACCAAATTGACAAGGGCCATAGACCTAGAAAAGCGATAAATAATGCTCAAGTGCGGATTCGTATTGAGGAGGACTATTGTCTAGCTAATATTCTAGGCATTGGAACTAGTGGAATTGTGAAAGAAGCAATCCACATGAAAACAAGAGTTGAAATGGCTTGCAAGATATTACCTTGCAATTTTGCAAAGAAAGAAATAAGGATGTGGAGTGAACTATTTGGTCACAGACATATTATGTAATGTCCCCAAATTTTGATTTTTAACCATTTGAGAGAAAAAAAAGTTAAAATTGGAATTCCATGGCCTAGTCACCTTGTATGGTTCATGAAAAATTGATAAAGGGATGATGTGGGTCATAAAATTGTAAAGTATGGTGTCCAGTATTTATTAATAAGGTGACATTAGACAAATATGACAAGGAAGGCGGGTTAGAGAAGGAATGGTGGACCTGGGAAGAGGTGACATATGGAAGGAAGCTCATGACGAAGACATCTTGAGAGTGTAACACACCACTAACTAAAAATAGCCAGGAGGGGTGCATTAGTGGAAGAAGAAGTCAAAGTGGGTTGTAACTCCCACCAAATGAGGAAGAATCTCCTCAAATCAAGGTGTAACTCCCAAAATAATCTCATGATGGAGCATTTGCTAAGAATATCCCAAGGAAGGTGCATAAGGGGAAGAGTGGGCCCAAGAGGAGTTGTAAATTCCACTAAACAAGGGAGGCATATCCCAATTGGAATTCCAAAGAATATAAACTATCCGCGAGGCCAAAAATAACATTATATAAAGGAAGTTAATGTGTCCCAAAGAATCATTCTCTCATTAAAATAATATTTATTAATATTTTTTTGATATTTTTTAGAGAGAAAATTGTAGAAGGATGAATGAAGAATTATAAAAGAAGGGTGAGGGCACCTATTGGGGCTCTTTGGAAAAATTATTTCTAAATTGGAGAGATATTGAGGATTTCAATCTTGGGAGATGTTCCCCTTGCATTTGTGACTGGTTTCGGTGGTGAAAGATTCTAGCCTAACTGGTGTGAGAGGAGAGATCATCCAGATATCTTCATTTGGGCCTCATGGTAGGTGTTGAGAGAGACAATACAGATATTTCTACTAAGCTTTATTTATCAGAGTATGTTGTGATTTTTATTGTAGATTTGAATATTCATCCATGTTCTAGTGTTTTATTATGTTGGTTTTCTAGTTTTCTCAGTGTGGAGGGCACACTTGCACTCATATAGTTTTAGTTTTCTATTGTTCTCATTGTTGGAGGGCGCACTTGTGGAAGAGAGTATGCCACTTGGGAGATTCAAAACATATTATTGAATCTCTTTCTCATGCCCATTGTGTTTGGGGTTCTTTATATGTTGTTGGAGCAACTCTTTCATTGGAACTAGTGTTGGTGGGCCGAGATCAAACTTTTGGTTCTGATAGTTCTGTGCATTTTTGGGATGTGATACCTATTCCATTACGTTTGGAGCATCGTTCCCAGTGGAAAACATGTTTTATTTTAACCAAAAGTATTTTTGTATGACCAATATACAAACATTTAGTAGATATAGGGGTTCCAAATGTGAAGAACACATAAATACATTTCTATCTTTAAATATTTCTTTAGTTTCAAGGAGATGCAAGAGATATCTACTATTTTAATGTTGTTCCCATCAGTTTAATATTTTTTTCCATCCATTATTAATAAATAATCATGGTGATTTCCTCAGATTGTGTCCAAACAATTAATGTGTTGGTTAATCCATGTAATATAGATCTGTAATTCTAGTAGTGATATATTAAGTTTACGTGATTAAATATTTCATAAAGGTTCTAGCGAGTTTGTTAAGAATCCATTTGGATTTGTTTGGGTGTGTTCAAGTCAAGTAAGAGATGTTTGGAAGAATTTGGATTGTTTTGGAGGTGTTTGGGAAAGTTAAAAATCTAGACAAACTATGTATTGAAATTCAATCTTGTTTTCCCGGATTCAAATTGGTGGTTGTGGAGCTACTCATGTATGGTCAAATATGAATATATGCATCATTCCTACTACTCATTGATTCAAGAAATCCTCCCTTGAATGAGTGGTTACCAGGAGCTAAAGATGCAGCGTTGTTGGCATCCCAAGCAAAACAACCAAGAGGAACCCCTAATTGGCTATGGGAAGATGCTTATAACTTTTAACTATCTTATTAGGTTGACGAGGTAATTTTTTTTAATATGGAGTATTAATGAGGGGTTAAACAAAGGCTTTATTAGAGAGAGAATTGAAGATGGTTGGGTATGAATAGATGACCAGGGACCAACATAGATCCATCTTAAATATGTCTCTATCAAGGGTTGATAGGGATCAAATCTCTTGAGGAAGTGTGGGAATCTAAACAAAGGTTTTCACCTCAAGGGATTTGATCCCTGGTCTCGGTGCTTGATAGAGTGTTAAAATTGATCTATGTTGGTTTATTAATATGCAATTATTACAAAACTAATATTGAACTCATTGCTATATTATCAACTTAAAAATACATTTTATCTAATATATTTTAGGTTATAATCATTCAAGCACCAATTATTCCAATTTGGATATCTTAGAAATAGGCCAAAGTTGCATTAATTAATTAATTATGAAGTAAAACAAATATTCACCCAAAACTAATATCTAACCACCAACTATTCCAATTTGGAATCATGTTGTAAATGGTGTGAATGCTAACACATATATACTACAAATAAGAAAAACAATCATTAACTAATTAATTATGAAGTAAAATAGTTATTTACCCAAATTTGATGGTAGAAGTGCCAACTATTACATGTTATAAAATATAACACGCCAATCCTACAAATAGGCAAAAATTGCATTAATTCATTGGTTATGAAGTAAAATAGTTATTTACTCAAATTTAATCGTCCAAGTGCCAACTATTTCATGTTGCAAATTATAAAATATAAATCCTACAAATACACAAAATTTGCATTAATTAATTAATTGTGAAATAAAATGCTTTGAATTTACCCAATTATTGATTAATTTGCAATTATCACAAAACTAACATCTTACTTATTGTTCTATTATTAACTTAACTAGATTTGGGATCATAAACAATAACACATGGACCCTACAAATATGCAAAAATTGAGTTCATTCATTGATTATGAAGTAAAATAATTATTCTTGTAACTATTTATGAAAAAAATTATTTAAAATTTGAGGATGCATGATTGGAAATTTAAATTGAAATTCAATGTATATTTATATAATTATATTTTACAATCTAGAAAATTTAAATTTGGAGCCAGCATGTGACAGACTTGACACATATCATCCACATTGGGTTGTAGAAAGGGGCTGTAGAAAGGGCATCTAGGCCCAATTAACATAAGTTGAGAAGAAGAGGAAATCAATGTGTCTTGGGCTCATGATATTTCTTGGACAAAATGGAGAAATGATCAGCATATTGAATGAATTTTCCTTTCTCACCATAGGTCAATGTGGATTAGGATTACTTATTTCTAGGTGCCGTTTTAGCATGCTATAATTTTTCAATGTTTTAAGGAGCCTGAGTAGTAGTAGAGGATTTATAGTCTTCGGAAAAATGTCCATAGAGGGAGTTTTTCAATATTGTGAAAAGTGACAATGCCAGCATCTAAAATTGGAAATCCTGTCAATCATATTGACATATGCAGAAAATAATAAAACAAAAGGTGACAGTAGCAAGTGAATAAGTGAATAATAATAATAAGAAGAGAAACTTCTTACCATAAGAAACGTGCTTGGGAATTGTAGTTGCTCAAGATCAGGAATCATCTCCAAGAAATTGATAAGAGGATCACCCACCTATTTTTCCATTTTAAGCATTAGCATCCAAGAATAGATATCAAGTTCTTTCAATGATTTGAAGCTCCCCAATATCTCAACAAATCTCTCTGTCGATAGACAGATGCTCTCATAAAATGAGAGTCTAACCAAATTATTTCCACACTCCAGTTTGAGTTGATCAATGCAATTAGAGAGCTCGTAAAACAACAAGTCGTTCACTCTTAGATCATTTATACTCATCATGTCTGCTTCAAATGTTTGAAGCTTCAGGCAATTTAGAGTGAAAACCTCCATGCAATAACCATACACACGTAAATATGTAAGGTGTAGAGCGCAGATGACAGGATTCCGCAACCCAACGCAACCGCGAAGGGGAAGTTTTGCAGAAGTGGGAAATGAAAAATAAAGCTACTTAAAGATTCATCACCTGTGAATACCATTTCCTCCAAGCTGCAAGCAATGATATGGTTAAATCCTGTAAAATGGTTTGGAGGATGGAAGAAAGCATAGTTTGTGAGTGTAAGAGAGGTCAGACGATTGCAAGAGGCAGGAGATCGGTTTCATTGGAATGGCAGAGAGTGAGGTGTTGAACATTCTTCTGTGCTACAATCCCCATCCATTTCCATACACTTTGACGAGTAAAATTACATGGATTGACATAATCCTTGTATCCCCATATCTCAAAATCTTTAACCAGTTGAAATGCCTCCAGATCTGAGGAATGCAAAAGCAGAATGTTGGAGATTATATTCACCACCCTTGTAACGCGAATCGAATTTTTCACCATCATAATTATCATCCAAGAGGAGAGATGGAGAGAGCGTGAGTTGAGAAATTTGTGTGTATAGAAATCTCCACCTTTTGGAGAGAACATAGCATCTTACCTTAGACATGATGAAGCAGAGCAACTCATCTGAAAGCCTTGTGAATAAGTCTTGCATGGTGAGAGTACACTATGACAATTGACAATGCTTATGCTAAGTTAAATTAGACAAGATGAAGAAGTGGAAGGCAAGAAGCTACTTGTAAAATATGATAGAGCAGGAATCCAATTTTGTTGGTAGCTTATGACTGACTGCATGTTGTTGGTCAACACAAACAAATATATAAGACAGTGAAATATTATTAAATATATATGTTTGCTGGTAACATAAGCACGTGGTGCTGTCCAACATGAAAAATTACAATGAAAAATTTCAATGGCACAAGCCTCTAAAAATATTTACAATGAAACATTTATGTGGCACAATTCACTAAAATTATCATTAAAATCAAACAGTAGCATACGACTGACTTCATGTTGTTGGTCAACACAAGCAAATAAATAAGGCGGTGAAATATGATTAGAAATTTGTTTTCTGGTAACATAAGCACGTGATTCTGTCCAACATGAAAAATTACAATGAAACATTTTGATGGCCATTGAAAAATCTATACAATGAAACATTTATGTGGCACAATTCACTAAAATTTTATCTTTACATTCAAACATTTATGTGGCACAAGTTATTAAAATTATTTGCCAAAATTATAGATAGATTCAAAAAAACATAAAAACATAAGCAGATGGTGCTGTCCAACATGAAAGATTACAATGAAACATTTCTTTAACACAAGCCACTAAAAATTCTTTACAATGAAATATTTAGATGACATAATTCACTAAAATTATCTTTATAATTAAACAATGAAGCATTTAGGTGGCACAACTCCATAAAATTATCTTTACAATGAAACATTTATGTGGCACAAGTATGAAACATTTAGATGGCACAATTCACTAAAATTATCTTTATAGTGAAACAATGAAACATTTAGCTGGCACAATTCACTAAAATTATCTTTACAATGAAACATTTATGTGGCACAAGTCACTAAAATTATCTTTACAATGAAACATTTAGTGACACAATCACACATAGATTCATAAAACCACACTAATATTTGAATTTCATTTATTTATTTCATTTGTTAATATCACAAAAATTTGATACATCTCTTCCATCGAACCAATCTTCCTAAGTCAATTGAATAAGTTTATACAATGGCTATACATCAATGGCATGCATTCTATTATTGGAGTAAGCTAGTCATATAGAAAATCAAACCTCTTTTGGGCCACAAATTTGATAATCATTTGGAATTGAACCACGTTGTCAAAAATTTGATAAAATTTCTATATCAATAGAAAAAATAACTTTTAGTATCAAATGGTCATGAGCTAGACATAAGATCTCCCCTCTAAAGTTGGATGTTTTCCTTAAAAACAAATAATTTCAAATTCTGGTAAGGGTGGTTGTTAAGACAAAAGTTTGAATGTAGTGCACAAAGAATGAAAATTCCTAAGCTCTCACCCACAATCAATATAAAAACATTAATGTTAAAATGAAGAATAATTTTTCCACTAACCAAAATGACCATGTTGAATAGAATACCCAAAATCAAATTACATTTGTCTTTATAATATTGCAGTTCAAATTCTTTAATCTTTCATTGTGGAAGCGTAGTTCCTATTTGTTCCAAAATTCCCTATCCTAGAGCAAGCATTTCAAAACAGCGATTTCTTTTTGAAAGTCCGAAACAGGGATTTCCCACTCCCTATGGATTTCTGATTCTCTTCCTTATAATATTGCTGGTTATTCGAATGGATATCATCCCAAAAGCAACAAGCATGCACAGAAAATAAGTTAATGGATTCCAATAGATATCGTCCCACACAAGCATTCACACGGATTCCAATGCATATCGTCCCATACAAGCATGCACATGGATTCTGCAAAAGCCAGTGCACATCATCAGAAAGTTCTTACTGTAAGAAACGTGCCTGGGATGTGTAGGCTCTCAAGATCAGGAAACCGCTCCAAGAAATTCAGAGCGGCAACGACCAAATCCGCTGGTTTATTAAAAGCAACAACCATACAAATATAGGGCAACTATTCTGCATAAGACAGCGCACATGATACGTGTTGGTTACATATGGGACGAAAATGTGTTCAACTTTGAACGATTGCACAACAAAGCAAATCAGGTAATGGTGAAAAATGAAGCAGAACAACTTATCTGAAAGTCTTGTGAATAAGTCCTGCACTGTGAGAGTACACTATGACAATTGACCATGCTTCTGCTAAGTTAAACCAGACAGGATGAAGAAGTGGAAGGCAAGAAGTTACGTGTTGGTTACAGATGGGATGAAAATGTGCTCAACTTTGAACGATTGCACAGCAAAGCAAATCAGGTAATGGTAAATCTAAGTTGTGATAGAGGGAGTTTTTCAATATTGTGAAAAATGAAGGAGAGCAACTCATCTGAAAGTCTTGTGAATAAGTTCTGCATTGTGAGAGTACACTATGACAATTGACCTGCTAAGTTAAACTAGACAAGATGAAGAAGTGGAAGGCAAGAAGATACTTGTAAATTATGATAAAGAAAGAATCCATTTCAACCTTGCAGCCTTTCTAAAAACTCATTTTGTTGGTAGTTAAACACTCATTTTGTTGGTAGTGTATGACTGAATGTATGTTGTTGGTCAAGAGAAGCAAATAAATAAGACGGTGAAATATTATTAAATATATGTTTTTGGGTAACATAAGCACGTGGTGCTGTCCAATATGAAAGATTACAATGAAACATTTCAATGGCACAAGCCACTAAAAATCTTTACAATGAAACATTTATGTGGCACAATTCACAAAAATTATTTTTACAATCAAACATTTTGTTGGTAGCATATGACTGATTTCATGTTGTTGGTCAATACAAGCAAATAAATAAGGGGGTGAAATATGATTAGAAATATGTTTTCGGGTAACATAAGCTTGTGGTGCTGTCCAATATGAAAAATTACAATGAAACATTTGGATGGCATAAGCCACTGAAAAATATTTACAATGAAACATTTTTGTGACACAATTCACTAAAATTATCTTTACAATCAAACATTTATGGGGCACAACTTATTAAAATTATTTGCCAAAATTACAGATAGATTCAAAAAAACATAAAAACATAAGCACATGGTGCTTTTCAACATGAAATATTACAATGAAACATTTATGTAACACATGCCACTGAAAAGTTTTTACAATGAAACAATTTAGATGGCACAATTCACTAAAATTATCTTTATAATGAAACAATGAACCATTTAGGTGGCACAATTCACTAAAATTATTTTTACAATGAAACATTTATGTGGCACAAGTATGAAACATTTAGATGGCACAATTCACTAAAATTATCTTTACAGTGAAACAATGAAACATTTAGGTGGCACAATTCACTAAAACTATCTTTACAATGAAACATTTATGTGGCACAAGTCACTAAAATTATCTTTACAATGAAACATTTATGTGACACAAGTTACTAAAATGATTTGCCAAAATCATACAAATTCATAAAACCATACCAATATTTGAGTTTCATTTATTTATTTCATTTGTTAATATAACAAACATTTGACACATATCTTCCATCGAACCAATCTTCCTAAGTCAGTTGAATAACTTTATAGAATGGCTATACATCAATGGCATGCATTTTATTATTGAAGTAGCTAGTCATATAGAAAATCGAACCTCTTTTGGGCCACAAATATGATAAGCATTTGGAAAAAAATTCAAGCATCAATCGATTTATATCATAATCCAAAATCCATGCATGGTAGAAAAATTATTTTAGGCATTTTCCCCCATTTTGAATTGAACCAGATTGTCAAAAATTTGATAAAAGTTCTATATCAATAGAAAATATAACTTTTGGTATAACTATCGATGGAATTTTCTACAAAATTAAATGACTCCATTTATTATTAAGATACTTTAATTTATTAATATGACAATTATAGGAATATGATGCCGCATTGCTGTGAAAACTAATCTCTTTCTTTGGTTCCACAACCTAAGTCCACTATGGAACTCCACCAAAAAATATATCGATCAAAAATATTTATTGGAGATTTACAATTTTTAGGTTCTCTCAAGTGGTCATGAGCTAGACATAAGATCTCCCCTCTGAAGTTGGATGTTTTCATTACAAAAAAAAAAACAATTTCAAATTCTAGCAAGGGTGGTTGTTGGGACAAAAGTTTGAATGTAGTGCACAAAGAATGGAAATGCCTAAGCTCTCACCCACACTCACTATGGAAACATTAATGTTGAAATGAAGAATAAGTTTACCACTAATCAAAATGACCATGTTGGGTAGAATACCCAAAATCAAATTACATTTGTCTTTATGATATTGCAAGCCTTCATGCCTAATTCAAATTCTTTAATCTTTCATTTTGTAAACATAGTTCCTATTTGTTCCATTGGAAAATTCCCTATCCTAGAGCCCAAATTTTTATTTATCTCTCTATTTACACCTTCAAACCTTGCATCTTGGGATCCTAGCATCTATTAAAGGTGAATAATCTAGCATTTCAACAATGCAATATCAAGAATTACTTGAGATAAACATAAAAACATGGAAAATATGAATTTCTCCATTATCTCTTATGAGGTTGAATGAAGGGGGATCAAGGTGTTCATATATATGCCCCAACCTCATCTATTTCACTATCATCCTCTAATGCATGCCTTATTTGTATGTGCCAACATGTAGTCATGGGTGCCATGGAGAATCTAATCACTGATGTGATTTTGGTAATATTAAGAGCATAACCACCCTAAATTTTTAGACCAATGTAGTGTATGATATTTCTAAGTATGTTAACAAGGTATACTTATGTTATCTATTTGTCAATGTCTTTTGCATTCACTTTTCTATAGAAGAATCTCAAATTGAAAATAAGGGACAAAGTTATTACATGGTTACTTTATTCCTTCTTAACCCCCTAATCAGCCATATAATAAAGTTACCACGCCATTTGTAAGGAATGGTGCATAATATAGGACAATTAAACTACATAAAAATATGGTTCCTGGCATGTCCCTTCCTCAAGGAGCTACATGGGATTTTAGAAATAGCCATCCATGAAGTCAAGTTGTAGTAATCTTATGGCCAAACCTATCTTGTGTTCAAACAACTCTTTTGAGTACATGTCCTCAATTATTTGAGATCTTACCCTTGTTCCTTAAGTGCTAATTCCCTACAAAGTATGTTCTTAAATAATATTCAAATTTGGAACAACAATCATTAGTTGGGATGTCTATAGAGGCTAACACACTACCCACTCTTAGATATCATGTATATATGATCCAAAATGGATCATTATATTGTTTTCCATCTATGTTGGCACTTCTTAGGTAGAAAAAATAGATATATTGGCTTGTAGGTTGTATTTTAGGGGTAGGTCCTGCTTTGGTGATTTTAGCTCCAAAACATCTAGAATTTATTTGAGGTCTTTACTGACCATTTTTTCGTCAAAATTTTGTGATATTAGTTCCCATACATGTGATGGTGTTCTACACATAAAAATATTTCCAATGATGTGAAAATCGCGTCAACTAGAGTTTGTATGCAGAAGTTATGCCCACCTTGTTTTTATAAAACACTATTCTTTGTGCCAACTACACCAACAATATTCCCCCGTGGGAGGTCCCATTTATCCGCCTATGTTTCACACACATTCAAGAAAAACATAGAGAACATAAAAGAAAAAATGATGCATTATCGGCTTTATAGTACCCTCTAAACCTCATACATCAAGGGCATCTATTAATGCTCAAATCTCACACACATGTGACATTTTTTCAATTTACACCATAAAGTGTCATCAACATATAGCATACCCACTGAAGACATCCTCATAAGAGCCAAGAAGCAACATGAGTCCAGAAAATCCCCAAAATAGTAACAAACTACAATCACGCGGCCACATATCTATTAATATGCGCTACTATGCATGTTATCAGAATTATGACCGCATAGCTAGTGCAAATATTCCTTCGACAACCGTGTGATTGAAAAAAATTGTGGAATATCAACCGCCAATGATGCATTAAAGACTCATCGAAGCTCCATTACCTCCACAAATTCGAATTTGGCTTCTCACACATTTGGGTTCCTTAAATGCCCCCCTTTGTGTATCTTGGAGCTAAATTATTAGATCAAGGAGTTCACATTGGGATCTAGTTATTTCTTACCCACCTCTTGGCCTATAAAATGAATCCATGGGCATGCATATTAAAGAGAGAAATTAGAACAAGGTTATGCTACTGGAATTGTGCTTGAGCTCCCTTATAGCTTACCTATTCCCTCTTGTCTAGCATCTACCGAACTCCCTTGCCACCTTCATTCAATGGGAAAGTGTTCTTATCATTTTTTCTTCAAGATACTTAGCATATAGTGTGGACTAGATAGACCTCCCTAAGAGGGATTGTTTGATTACAATGGAGCTCACATGTCATAGGTGTTATACATTCTTGACCATTGGGAAATATAAAAGTGGTTTGGCATCTATTGGTTGTTGGAGCTTGCATTCTTACCCCTTTGTTATTTGTTTCATTTTATCTGTTTATTTTTTGTTTTTCTAACAACCACTTGCAGGATCATTTGGAGTACTGACCCACACAACAGGGGAACCTAATACTGAATCCTTGTTGCAACCTACCAGGATTTTCCTCTTACCAAGTGGGAAGGATTCACCCTTACGCAATATTTTTCACAGAAAAAATCAGGCTTTGTAATACTTTATTAGTGTCTCTTACATGCACCATTTTGTATGCACCTACAATCATCAACAAAGGAGGCCAACAATATTCCTTGGATTTTGCAAAGGCAATGTGAATTCCATTCAAATGAGTTTGTCGTACAATCTCCTGCAACACCACCTTATCAATAACATATTTTTGGAAAAAAATTGGGTCACTGAGTGAAACCATATATTCTCAAATATGTTCTTTAATTTGTCATAAACTAGTCACCAAGCTTGGTTACTTCCTCAAAAACTCTTTTGGATATGCATTTTGTAAATTTCTTGCGAACTAAATCATAGAGGGATTATGAGTTGTTTGCAAATTTGTTTGGAATGACTGGAATATTTATGCTCCCACAACAATTTGAAATAGACATACACATGAGGCTTGTTCATAATCCATTTCCATCCCATTCCTCAGAAAATATTCATAGCATAGACTATATCTAAGAGATATGAGGACATATTGAACTTTGGTGTCTATATTGTAGTGGCTACATTCACTTGAATGATTGATTCCAGTAGACTAGCAGACATAATAGCTTCCTAATTAAACTTGGTACTTGATAAAGTAACATGATGTAAAAGTGGCATCCATACCTCCTAGAATTGTGTAACATTAGGTGCTCCATGTAATTTGTTTAACAGAGCTATGTCGATTCTATATGGAAATCTTAGGTTCCTAGTGAAATATAGGCCACTTTCCTTGAATCTAAACCTATTGTCTTTTAAACACATTTTCTTCATGAAGGCCATGTAGTCCAACTATAAAAAAGTAAAATGCATGTTGGAATTAAACAATGGCCTCCTCATCATCATTCTTAATATGCATGTTAGTAATGCCAATCTTTGAGAGGAACTAGTCAATGATCATGGCACTGGCACAGGGAAAAAAAACTATTGGGTTAATGAATCATTTGGTGATATCCATAGTTTGATTTTAGTAACATTCTTTATATTTTTATTGTGATAATATCCTGTAGAGATAAGTTTGGATTGAGATCAAATTTTTTGAGTGATTTTAGGGACAACTATTGAGAGTTTGTAGGGTCAAATTTGATTCATTAGAGGCTTCCCTTTAGAGGCTTCTCTTCATGTATAAATATGTGCTTGATTAATGAAATATTTTGAGATCAAGTGTATGTGCATTATTGTCCAAATTATCTTGCTCCATTGTTGTCAAACTTATTCCTTTTGTATCAAAGCGTTGTGAGAAAGCTTGAGAGGTTGTGAAGAGCACTCTAGTCATTTGGAGGAGAAATTTGCTTGGCGTGTTGATCAAATCTAAGTAAGTGTGTGTGTTGTGGGCGATTTTTTTGAGATATCATCGTGCATGTTTCATTAGCAATGAGTGGCCTCAGACAATCGTGGAGAACTATGCGCTGAGTAAACTGTTGAAAATCGACGTTGAAGGAGGGTCGATTTTGGATGCATTTTGGATTGGAGGACTGTGAAATTATTAACCAATCATTGCATGTAGTCATGCGTACAATTTATGATAAATGTTGAACCATATATGAAGGCGTTCTATGATTTTCTATGGAACCAATCTGCAGAAGAATCCATTTGGGATGTGGTATTAGAATGGTCGTTGTTTTGAATTACGAGGTGGATTCTTTCATTGTTATCTTTTGTATTTGAGAGGAGACTATACACGTTTGACCATTCTCATGTGATTTGGGAGACTGTTCTCTTCTCTGCATGGCAATTTTTTATTTTTATTTTGCAGTCTATACAACAATCTACCCCCGTACCCTCGGCCTGGCAGCAGAATTAGGTTTACAAGTGCGTAGTTTGAGGAAGAAGTGAAGAATATCTTGGGAATGTGTAGTAGGAAGACCAGAGCACCTCATTTTATGTTGGGATGGCAATGCAAATTGAAGTGGAAAGAACATCTAGTACATGTAATTTGTATGTCATTCTGTGTTTTATTTGGAAATATGTTGAGTGAATAAGGTTTTAAAGATTCTTAGGCATTTTCTTCATTTTCAAAGTGTGAGAGAACAGTTGGTTTAATCATTTGTGTATGGGAGTATGAGAAAGCGAGTTTTTGGAATGGTGATTAGTCTCATTATTTGCAATTAAATTGTAAAAGAGATTATATTGTTTCTAATTGGGAGAATAAGGTTTTAAATTTGTGAAGGGATTAGTTTTGTAAAAGTGATTCATTCACTTCATTATGAAAAATCAAATTTCTTATAATTGCATAAGTGTTGCACTCTTTCATTGTACTTTTAACATTAATAAAAGATCATTTTTGGTGGTGGTTGAGTCCCATTTTTGGGACAAGTGTTCTTATCTCGAGGCGAAGTGGGAAATTTTGTATTGATCTTTTCGAGTACTCTCTTTCTCTCTCACTTGCTCATTTTACAACGGCGACAAGCAATTTTAAACTCCCTAAATTAACTGACACAAATTATTTCTATTGGAGAAAAAGAATGTATCCTATATTCATCACTAAATATTTGTGGGAACTTGTAATTAATGGGTATAATAATCCTTCTGATGAAGCATATAAAGCATTGGATGTTGATGCAAATAATGTTTTTAAGTAGCTAATAAGGAGAGAAAATGAACCACTTTCACTCATAGGTAGTGCTATTAATGAATCTATTTTTTCAAGAATCAGTGTAGCCACTTCATCTAAACACACATGGATTATTTTATAGAACACTTATGAAGGTGCAACAACAACAAAATTGCAAACATTAAGGAGTAAATTCGATAATTCCAAGATGTGTAGTAATGAATCCATGAATGATTATATCAAAACAATGAAGGATATTGTTAATCAAATGAGGTTTTGGGAGAAGATGCCCTGGAAAGAAGAATGCTTGAGAATATTTTATGTCATCTTGTGCCAAAGTATCAAGTGATTGCCACTTAATAAATTCATTAATGAGACATTGTTGACAACGTCATTGAAAATGAATCCACTTTATGTTGGACAGATGATGGAGAAAACTATAATTAGTTTTTCATAACAAAGAATTCTTAATCATGGATAAGATCAACAAAATTGCAGTTGTGGTGAGAGGATAAATTATCACAAACAAGATTTTAAAACTCACTTGTGCCCCAAGTAAGTCACTAAGTCTAAAGGCTATAAAAGTAGTGAATGGTAAACTTTGGAATTTGAGAATGGGACATCTAAATTTCATAAATTTGATGTTGATGAGAAATACTAATGTGGTGAATGGTATTCCATATCTTGAAGTTGATAATGAGATATGTGAAGGATGCATACTTGGAAAACAACGCAAGTAAAGTTTCTCAAATGGAGATTGGAAAGTCAAAGATCGTCATGCATTGGTACATTCTTATCTATGTTGTCTGATGGATACATTGTATTTTGGAATGTCAAGGTACTTTCTAACATTCATTAATGATTATTACAGGAAACATTTGGTGTGTTTTTTGCAAGAAAAATGAGAATTGTTTGTACATTTTGTTCAGTTCAAAGAGATGGTTGAAAAGCAAAGTGGCTTGAATACTCTCACCCTTAGATTAGATAATGGGGGAGAATATAAATCTAATGATTTCATGAATTTTTACAAGATGAATGGTATAAGGTGAGAGTTTACAAATGCATACACTCCTCAACAAAATGGTGTCACAGAAAGGAAGAATTCTAAACCATTGTTGAGCTGAAAATTAGTATGTTGAAAACTAAGCAACTTGGTAATGAATTATGGGAAAAAGAAGTTCATACAACAATCTACACTTTGAACAGGTGCCCTACACGAGCATTTTTTAATTTGACTCCAAAGGAAGCATGGTCAGGATACAAACCTAGCATTGCACACATGAAATTTTTTGGATGCACTACATATGCAAATATTCCTAAGGAAAAGATGAATAAATTGGATGATAAAAGTGCTTAGTGTATTTTCATTGTGTATAGCACAATAAAAAGAAGTTATAGGTTGTTTGATCCCTGAGAGAAGAAGATGATAATAAGAAAAGATTATTTTTTTTAATGAACAAGTAATTTATCAACCAGAATATGTTCAAAGCAAGAATGAAGTTGTTGTTGGTGATGAGTCTAGTTTTCCAATAACTAAGGAATATGAAAGTAAGAAGAAACCTAAGTGGTTAGTCAGAGGAAATTCTCAAATTGATATGTTGGATAGAGAATTTGAAAGGAGAATCACCAGATCATGTAGTAATGTAAATGTTGCTCACATTCAATCCAAGTAATGAATATGGAAGAACCACATAACTATGTAGAAGCATCAAGTAAAGATCAATGGAATAAAGCAATGGGAGCATAATTTAATGCTTTGGTGAGAATGATACATGGGACTAGTTAGAATACATGAAGAGAAAGATGTGATTGGTACTAAATGGGTGCATAAGACAAAGTATAAATCATATGGTACAATTGATAAGTATAAATCTCATTTCGTTGAAAAGGGTTATGCAAAAAAGGAAGGAATTGATTATACAAAAAAAATTGCTCCAAAGGTGATGAGTGGTGAAGATGGATACAATAAGGTTGGTGCTTGCAGTTGTTGCTCAATATAGATGGCCTATTTTTTAGATGGATGTTAAATCAAATTTCTTGAATGGTTATGTGGATGAATAAATTTAAGTGGAGCATCTTGGAGGTTTTGAAGTTCCAGGTAAAGAAGATTACGTTTATGTTGTGAACATAACTAAGTAGTTAGTATTTAATAAATAATTAGGGAGAGGTGCTTCGAAAAGGAATGACCTTTTGTTAAAGCTTATCTTACAAGCCTATATAAGACTAGGCCAATTATTCATTATATTACATCATATATAGATAGATAGATATATAGATATAGATATACACACACACACACAATACTCTTATATTTAATTATTAATTGTTGTGATATATATATGTTCACTTTATTGGTATCAGATCAAAATTCCGACCACACGCATCCAGTGCCATGGAGGAATTTATCTATATTATGGAGTAAACAAGGAAAGAGATCAACGAAAGAAGCAATCAAGTGGGAAAATATTTTGAAAAAACTATTGGAAAATCTATTGAAACGTTATTGAAAAATATTTTGAAAATGATTTCAATAAAATAATCAAAAGAAACAAATCGAAGATAGTAGTAACAACTATGGGAGCAAGTGAAGTTTGATTGTATGATGAATCAAAATTACAATTGATTTGTGATCCGATCCATTTGCATCCACAAGGTGACTTGTTGAATCATATAGAATTGGAAAACCAAATTGACAAGGGCCATAGACCTAGAAAAGCGATAAATAATGCTCTTGAGTGTGGATTCGCTTCGAAGAGGACTATTGTCTATCTAATATTCTAGGCATTGGAACTAGTGGAATTATGAAAGAAGCAATCCACATGAAAACAAAAGTTGAAATGGCTTTCAAGATATTACCCTGCGATTTTGCAGAGAGGAAATAAGGATGTGGAGTGAACTATTTGGTCACAGACATATTCTGTAATCTCCCTAAATTTTGATTTTTAACCATTTGAGAGAAAAATAATTAAAATTGGAATTCCATGGCCTAGTCACCTTGTAAGGTTCATGATAAATTGATAAGGGGATGATGTGGGTCATAAAATTGTAAAGTATGGTGTCCAATATTTATTAAAAAGGTGACATTAGACAAATTTGACAAGGAGGGCAGGTTAGAGAAGGAATGGTGGACTTGGGAAGAGGTGACATGTGGAAGGAAGCTCATGATGAAGGCATCTTGAGAGTGTAACTCACCACTAACTAAAAATATCCATGAGGGGTGCATTAGTGGAAGAAGGAGTCAAAGTGGGTTGTAACTCCCACCAAATGAGGAAGAATCTCCTCAAATCAAGGTGTAACTCCCAAAATAATCTCATGATGGAGAATTTGCTAATAATAGCCCAAGGAAGGTGCATAAGGGGATGAGTGGTCCCAAGGGGAGTTGTAGCTCCCACTAAACAAGGGAGGCATAGGGCCTAATTGGAATTCGAAATAATCTCAGCTATCCATGACGCCAAAAATAACATTATATAAAGGAAGTTAATGTGTCCCAAAGAATTATTCTCTCATAACAAGTTATACAACTTGACGAGAACTTTATACTCAAAACGAGAACTCTAGCAATAAAAACTCATATTTTTTTGTTAAAAAAAACAAAAACAACCCTCAATTTGAAAAGTGGTGCTACCAGTAGCACCCTTTTTTTCAGAGCTAAATTTACAACTTTTTTGAAACCCCGATCGATGCGATTACAATCAAAACCCTAAATCAAGCTCAGAATAAAAAAAGTGGTGCTCCCATAATCACAATTTTGGGGGGAGGGGGTTAAAATTACCCCTTGTTCCAAATTGTGACCCTAACATCCGACATCGTTCAACCAAAACTCATAAAATGAAAAATAGAAACATACAAACATACTAAACACATTTAAAACAATTAAATAACAAAAAAAATAAAATAAAAATAAAAACATAAAAACATATTAAAAACAATTAAATAACAAAAAAAAAAGTTAAAAAAATATCAAATACAATTAAATAAAAAAATTAATTTTTTTGCATTATGCTTTAATACAATAATCAAATGTTTGAAAAAAAAATAATAAAATTAAAAAATAAACAAAACATAAAAAATATATATATATAACAAAACAAGAATAAAAAACAAAACCCAAATATATATATATATATATATATATATAAAATAACACATATTATATATTATATATATATATATATATATAAATAACACATTATTTATAATGTTTTCGTTCAAGTTATGTGGTAATGGAGGTAGGGACGAGGGTTTGAGTTTGGAAAAGGTTTATGGCAGCGATTGGATCCCCTGGCAAGATGATCGGAATGCTCGCAAAAGTACTTGGAGTCACATTGATTCGAAGAATCAACCTAGTACCAACCAAGCCTAAAAAAAAGTGGGAATTTTTTTTTTTTTTTCTCTGTGGGTTATGTCAGTCTATTTTGTGTTGGGGTTTTCAGTTTGCTGGTCGGGAACCTTTCCGGGGATTTCAGTCACCTTTTGTTGGTACTAGGAATTTCCTAGGGGCTATGGTTTTCTTGATTTAGGGTTCGGGTTTATTCCCTATAGTTTAAGGCTATCCCCTATTACTTTTTTTCTGATTTTGGACCAGGGATACAATGCCTATTAGTTGTCTTTCTTTGTAACTGCAGCTACCTATACAACTGTCGGTTCTTTGGTTTTCTTGGGGGGCATGTGTTACGGGTTCTCTCCAACTTGGTGGACTTTGGAAATATGACTTGCCCGAACCTTCTTTCAAAGGACTTTTTCTCTGTTGAGGCTACCAGCGATAAGGTGCGGGGTTTGCAGGTCTATCATGTGCCTGAAACATTATCTTCACATGGTATTCTGGAGAGATACACTCGGCGGAAAGGCCTGAGTGGGGAAAAGGCTAGGATTCGGCGCATATTAAGACCATCAAGGCCAGGGAGGGTTTGGAACAATTCTTTATTGAAGAAGCCACAAATTTGGACCGAGTGGAGATGTTGGATGGTCGAGCATTGGTCGACCGTATTGAATTTTCTTCTAGCTCTAGGGGAGAAATCCTAGATTGGGTCAATCAAAACTAGACCCCAATCTTAGTACTGGCTCCTAGGGTTAATCTTCTTTTAAACCGCTGGATCATGTTTATCCTACCAGAGGCCTAACATGTGGAGACTATCTTAGCAAGGAATTGGTATTTTAAGGATGGTTCTATCATTTTAAAGTGATGGCATATCGCCTTTGATCAAGTTAGGGAAAAACAGACTCAAGGACACATATGGATGCTCCTTTCGGGATTACCAATTGCTCTATGGACGAAGAACATACTTGTTGACCAACGGAACCTCGGTCGACAGGGGTCCACCTCACTGTTGACACATACCGCAGTCTCCCTGGGCACCATCCCGGGCAAGTTTGAGCCCACCCAGCAACACCCGCAGAGCGGATGAGGTCTCACTCGAGGCGTTCAGGAAGAGTAGACGGAACCATGTTTCTGCCAAGGGAAGAGGAGAGTTGTGGCTGTGCAGACTAACTCTATTGCAGTACTTAAACATAAGATTTAAACATTTGGCAAGGAGTTATAACATATTACTTCATCGCAGCATTTATCATCACATTCAACATAGAACACATTACTTAATCACAACATTTATCGTCATAGCAACAGTAAACAGATATTGCATCAAACAACATTCATACATCGCAACATTGCACAAAGATCATACCAAAATATCATCATTGTATTACTGTCAGCCATATACCAGAAGCAAAACCATAGATCTCTGTATACATTCACCTTCTTCTTTCCCGCCAACTACTGTCTCTATCTCATCTCTATCTATCACCTCCGCATATCTCTCTATCTAACACTTACAATTCTCATCTATTTATAGGCTTCTGCCATTACAATATTTGTCCACTTACAACTGACTTCCTAACCGACACTATGGACAATTGACCCAATATCTAACTGACTCGGTCCAAATGACCCCAAAAACCCACATACCGCAGTATAACTGACTCTTTATTACCTAATATATGGTCCAAGTGACCCAAAAACCCGCCAACTGCGGTATTCTTTAGCACAAAATACTCCTTTCGTGCCCTCATCTGATGTGTCGCAGCGTCGAAGGTACTGCGACCTTTCCCCATCAAACCTCCTGTCAACAGGCCCCCAACACAATCTTGTGTCTCACCCTCAAGCCACGTCAACTGCTGGACATAGTGTTTCGGTAATTGTTCTTGTTGTCTGGATCACGCGATGTTTCCCACTCCTTCTGCTATATTGATCGTCGTCTGTATGTTTAACCCAAAATTGTCATCGCCCAACTTGCTTTCATGTATTTTTCAAACTCATCCTCGAGTCTCTTAGAAAGGTACCAACGGGAAGAAAAAGAGGACGAATAGTACCAAGGTGCGAAATTAGTAGATGACTCTGGCACATCTGTTTTGCACTGGCAACTAGTTCCTACTGTGGGAAGGGAGCTACTGCCCCAACCCATGCAGGGGTCGAGAAGAGCACAATCCTTCGAACAACTAATGCGTACTTAACCATGCCGAACCGGCCCTCAGCTCGGGCATACCACAGTGTAGGTGCACCCTCCATATCAAGGTGCTCAAGGACACTCGTCGTTCAGGCTCGCAGGGCCCCTAGGGTGCTGCCACGGGAAACAAAATGAAGCATTTCCACATACTCCTTGGAATTCCTCACAACTTAACTCGCAAACTGATCAACCAGCATAACCACTCTATTTCAAAACAACTTCATTGTAGCGAACTAGCAGTTTCCTTGGCTACTTATAGCCAGATCATTCCCGGGTCACAACGATGGGAATGATTCCCCACTCCCTCTCGTCTGCGTGTGTGAACCCATCAATTGACGCAGTGGATGGAGACCATGCTACCAACAAAGATCCCACGTGCCATCATGTGAACAATCTCCTCACATCGTTCGAATTGTACCGGCTTAGCATGTCATGTGTAAAACATACCATCGTCAGGATGAATTTGTCAGGCCCAATCATGTATAAGGATGATAGCACAGGGTCGCAAGATGTTAGTGGAACAGTAGTCATAATACTGCCCTATACCCCCCCAAATTCTCCACAATCATCACAAAATATTTTATCAACTCAACAGAATCCACCGTCAATCTTGGTCGCAAAACTGCCATCAGTCTCCAAACTTGCAGCACAAGCCTTCCTGCTTTCGCATACCTCCTTATGTTGGTGCGCCATCTGCCACCAAGAAACCTGCAACACATACAATTTTTGGTGCGACTTAGACATCGCATTGCTCCAAGCCCGAGCGATAGGGCTTCAACCTATGACCATTTACCAGCTTGGGGAGCATCGCCCCATCCAATCGCTGCAACTGAACCGCTCCTCCTGAAGTAATACTATTGATGCGATATGGACCCAGCCAATGCTTCTGCAACTTGCCTGGATGTTTCATAAACTTGTTGTCGTATAATAACACTAAGTCGCCTTGCTGAAACTGTTTACTTTTGATGTGACGATCATGCCATGCCTTCTGGCAATCCTTCTCCACCCCTTGGTGAAAGCCAGCAATAAATCGATCCTCTTCCATTACACCAATTGTGCTAGTCATTCATCTAATGCTGCAACATCATCCATGCTCATAACAACCACAATTCATAGACTTGGAACAACGTACTCCATCGGCAGAATTGCTTCCTTCCCATATACCAGCTTAAAAGGTGTCTGACCAGTCAACCTTTTACATGTGGTGCGATAAGCCCACAACACTGCTGGGATTTTTAGATCCCAGTCATCGCGGTTCGCACTGCATACCTTTGTCAACGCATGCTCTAATACCTTGTTAAACACCTCCACCGTTCCATTCACCTGTGGGTGATAGGGTGTACTCTTCTTATGTTGTATTTGCAACTCCTCCATTAATAGGTTGATAGTGCGATTAAGAAAGTGGTAGCCTTGATCACTCAGCAATATCTTGGGGCAGCCGAAACGAGTGATAATGTGATCAAACAAAAATCGATTAGCCGTTGCAGCGGAGCAATCAACTACAGGTGTTGCCTCAGCCCATCGGGTCAAGTACTCTGTGTAATGTCCCCATTTTGACCCCCTTTGTATTAAATCGTAAATGATGTAGATATTGTAATTTAATCATGGTGAGGAGCTCAAAGCCAAGGCCCCACCATTGATTTAGTATTTTATGTATCGGCAATTAAAAATAGATGCCTATGGTTCTTGTGCGAGATGGGCACAATGTAAGTAAGACATCATGTAAATACGAATTGTAATGGAAAAACCCACAACCGGCTATGCAATGCAACAAAAGAGATGGGGCATGGCTTTACAAGGAAAAGGGGGGGAAATTATTCAAACCCTTGAGCCAATGGTATTAATCCATGTGTCAATGAGGAAACCCATAAACCACCAACTACCCATTTTGTCTCATGCACCCAATCATTAAATTCTTCCAAGAAATTGGTTAAGGCAGTTAATGCCTTGGAAATGAAGAAGTATGGGCAAGCCATTTTCGTGCATGGGCAAGCCATCAACCTGGAAATTTGTGTTTTGCTTGTGGGGCAAGAAAACACCCACGAAATGGTGCCCAAAGCCATGGAGAATGTGAGGTCTTCACTCATTCACGCAGTTGGAGTTAGCTGGGTCTTTTCCATATACGTTTTTCATTAAAATCCTGCATTTTTCCATGCCTGGGAGTCGTTTTTGCCTGGTATAACAGTTGGGAGAGGAAGGCCACGAATTGGGGACTAGGAGGGAGGTCGTTTTTGCCCCGAATTGACCCTGGACGTTTTATAAAAAACGGATTTGGCTTCGTGGGTTGTTCCCCAACTTCCCATTTCGTTTTTGTGGGTTCCCACGTTTTTTTATTTGAGTGAGCTGAAACCCCATCTCATGCATCACTGTAAAAACGTTTTATCCTGCCCCATAATTGTGTCTGTTGTGGTGTGCATCCTCGTTTTTGGTTTGAACCTGTGAATTGAAGTTTTGGAGTGGTAGTGGACAGAAGTAGCTTGATAAACCTAGTGGGGGAGACAACCTCTCAAGAAGATCAAGAGGGCTTTGGTTACTCTTCTATGCATACCCTGAGAGCACTAGATAGGGAAGGTATGGCTTGAGGAACTGTATAGCAGAGAAAAGAATACTTCCTTGTGCTGGGTGTGTAGGTATTGTGGGTGCCAAGCTAGATAGATCTTGCAAGGTTATCCCTGGCTCTGTGCTGGATCTCACTAGCTTAGCAACTCTTCCTTTCCATCTCCTAGCAGCCTGATAAACCCAATTGTAGATTGGCTTGGCTCATTTTGGTGTATGCTTGGCTATGTATGAGTCTGTTGTTCCCTGGTTCCTTGTAGAGATCATGCCCAGCTCGGGGGGTGGCAGTGGTGCTGAGAGATTGAGGAGCAAACTGGCCTACGGTTGGGTGGAACGTTGCAGTTGCATAGCCAGTTGCATGGGACTACCTTATTGAGATAAGTATTCTCTTGTGTAAATTGACAGTTATCATTTGATGAATATTATGAATATATGTGGGTGTATTAAACGAATTTACTTCTGCTATGTTTTTAAAAGTTTATGCATACCATATGATCTTTTATAATTCTGCCAAGGTCTCTATTTAATGACTGTCACAGAATGCTGAATGTATGTTAGATATCAGCATGATTTACTTTATCTCTGTTGTGTTCTATAGCATGCACATGTACATGTCCTTGTACCAATGAGTTTGATTTTAATGATTATAGGGCTAATTGCCCGGATTGAGCATCAATTTCCTCTCTATCCTACTGATATGGTAGGAGGGGACACTACACTCTATCACCGTGACAATATACCGCGCACCTGTGCGTTTTCCTGGTGGATGAAACGGTTCGACAAAATCCACAGCCCATTTCTAGAATGGTTGCACTGTTGCTTGAGGTAGCAGCAGCATCTCGTCTCGTTTGGACGGCTTGCCCATTCGCTGACAAACATTGCAAGACCACGCATAGTCTGTCGCATCATTATGTAGTGTGGGCCACTAAAGTCCTGCATGCAGTACCTTCCAGGAAGTCACCCGACCGCCATAATGTCCTCCCGCTACTCCACCATGTGCCTCAGCCAGTATCTGCGCTTGCTCATGCGGCAAGACACATCTGCGCAATATCTCATCAGCACCCAATTTATACAATTCTCCTGCTATAAGCTTAAAGTCAGCAGCCTTGACAAACAACTGCTTCTTCTGAGTAGTGGTAAAGTCAGCGGGTGCGGTGCCGGTCACCAGAAAATGAAGGATGTCAGCAAAATATTGATCATTAATGAAAACTTGGAATAGTTGGGCATCCGGCAACCTGTCTTCGATATTAGTCGGTTCCTCCCTTGTGTCAATCCGTGACAAATGATCTGGTCCAGCATTCAACCGCCCCGGTCTCATAATGACTTTGAAATCAAACTCCTGAACCAAAAGAAGCCAACGGCAGATCTTCCCCCCCAATACAGGCTTATTGACCAAGGATTTAAAATGCAGAATGGTCAGTAAAAATTTTAAAGTGGCCACCCAACAAATAATGCCTGAATTTCTGCAATGTGTAAACCATGGCCAGACCTTCCCGTTCTGTGGTAGTGTAATTACGTTCTGCAGAGGACAGCTTCTGACTGGAAAAAGCAATGGGATGATCAAGGTCTCCTTCTCCAGGTTGAGCCAACACAACACCTAATGCAGTCGATGAATCATCAACATGGACATGGAATTCCTTACTCCAGTCTGGAAAGACCAATATCGATGACGATGCCATCTTCGCATTGAGCGTTTCGAAACTATCCTGACATTCCGGGCTCCACTGGAATGCCGCGTCCTTCTTCAACAATTTTTCCATAGGGGCAGTAATCGCAGCATACCCCCTAATGAACTTGCGATAATATCCCGTATGATCCAAGGTCGCGCGCAACTGCTTAATGGTGGTTGGTGGTTGCAACCCCAAAATGAGTGCAATTTTGGCTGGATCAACCAGCAATCCCTGCTTACACATGATATGACCCAGCAATATCCCAAAAAGGTGCACAGAAAATACGTTTCTTCAAGTTTAGCAATATCTGGTGTTGTCGGCATTGCTCAAGCATTAACCGCAGATTGGCCAAATGGTCATGAATCAATCCATAAACGGTCCAATCATCCATATATACCTATGAAAACTTCTGAATAAAATCTTTAAATGCTACAACAATGACCCAGGAGAATATCGCAGGTGCATTCTTCAAACCAAACGGCATTACCATGTACTGAAAGCAACCCCATTCAGTAACAAAAGTTGTCTTATGGAGATATTCCTTGGCAATGCGAATCTGATGGTAGCCAGAGAATCCATCAGTGAAAGAGTACATCTCCTAGCCACCCACTCCTTCAAGTACTTCATCAGTAAACAGGGTCGGAAAAGGGTCATGCAAGCAGGCATCGTTCAACTTTCGCAAGTCGACGCAAATACGCACTTCACCTGTTTTCTTGTCCTGCACCACCATAGGACTGATCCATTCGGACTCTTCCATGGGTTCAATAATACCAGCATCCAACATGCGATCAAGTTCCGCCTTGACCTTTTCTTTATGTCCCGGATTCAGCCGATAAGGTTGCTGTCGGACTGGCTTAGCCTCTAGTTTCAATGGAATCTTCATCTCTCCTAAATCACCCAGGATTCCCTTCATTTCAGAAAACTTTGTGGGAAACACATCTTGAAACTCATGAAGTAACTCAGTAACCTTACTCATCATCTCATCGTCCCAATAATCCCCAACACTAGCAAACTTGGGAGTAGCCTCGGTGTCGATATTCATCTTGCGAAGCTGCAATGGTTGACTGAATGGATTGCTTGGCGCAACAGGTGGGACCACATCATGACTTCCTTCAGATTCGGGAATGTTAATATTCCATGGATCATCATCGTCCTCTAGGCCACCACTGATGTTGAAGCATTCCATGAGAGACTGCATCTGGCAATGTGTGTGTGGGTCGACAGGGTAGGCCGTCGGAACAACCTGAAATACCATGTTGCAGATGAGCTGCAGGGCATTATGGACATTAGGGTTAGCATCTGCAAAAGTGAATGTATGAGTGAAACAAATCATCAAATCCCCCCATGTTGTAATGTCTCGACACAACTCGGCTGCAGTGTACCACGAGCGCGGTATCTCATCCAGAGTGTGGACAAAACCATGGACCCACTCATCTCTGGGTTGCGCTACCCATAAGCGTTGGCACTCCATCACATGATCACTGGGATCAGTTTGGCCATCATACCTACCAGTGTGATAAACCTCAGTATCGCTGAACCGAACCATCATCAACCTTCGACACTGTGACCAACCTTTAATGAATTTCTTATGTGTCACCCACCAGCGAGCTGGAGTAGCCTTTAGTGCTTCGTCCAATGCCAGCAATCGCGGCGGTTCTGAGACGCGGTCTTCAAACTCTAATAAAAAGGTGTTTAGGCCAGGAAACCCATCGTAGATAGGCAATGTGATCGTTTCTATCGCAACATGACATAAGGATTGCGTAACTAAACCACATTTTTGGAATGGTACTTCATGCATTCGATTATGCCAATGTTCCAATGGATCATTAGAGTCGGAAGACGCAAAGCTCTCGCTGTGCCACTCCAACTCACTGTGGACAGTAGGATTAATATAATCTTCAGAAATATTCAATGCATGGTCCCATCCAGTGGGATCATCATCTCTTACAGGTTCAACGTATCGGCGTCCTTCAACCGGATCCAACGGGGCTATGACCCTGAAATCGCGATTCTCAAAGGTCATCATGCACTTTTTGAAGTTGGTGACAACTCTTCTATCGTTAGCCCATCTGTTCCCCAAGAGCGCCAGATAAGAGCTTCCTCCCTCAACTACTTCGATAACATCAAAGTCAGCATAAGTCTTCATGCCCTCAATATCAATCGTGAGCCGCAGAACATGCCCAATGGGTGTTACCTTCGCATGGTTAGGCAACCGGAGCTGCACAGGAGACTAGCTCAATGGGGGACTCCCCATCTTCTGCCACACCTGCTTGGTTAAGATGTTAACATCCAAACCAAGTTCAAGAATCACATATTCAACATCATATTCGCCAATCTGAATATTCATTCGCATCTCCTTGCCAGTCTTCCATCGCTGTAGGGATTTTACTGCCGACTCCTGCGGTCCTTTCAGAAATCGCTACAACCATCCCTCAATCTCAACCAGGGCAGTCGGGTCTCAAGCCAATGATAGACAGCTTTCAAGGAACTTTTGTAATGTCCCCGGTGATGGTGGCTAATCAACGTCTGATGTAATATCAAAAACAGGCGGCATATCGCAAACAACAGCCTTACCGCGATCTTTCTCCAAGGTGCGACATGCTTCCAGGAATGTTTTTCGTTCCGTATCAATGTCGAAAGGTACCATATTCTGATCGACCAACCAAATCAGTGATCGCGAACCATCCTCCCTAGTCGTCTTGCCTCCATGAGTGACAACAACCACCGAAGCATCTTGTGGTCGCAGTTCTGCAGAAATGGTCGCAATATTTGCACCCTCAATCTAGTTCTGCTGCAGATTCCCCAGTTGATTGACATTTTGATTGGCGTTCGGTGGTGGTCGCGGGGGCTGGTTCTGTACTAGTTGCTGTGGCTAGGCCTGATTCTGTAGCTGTGGAGCATTCCCAGCCTGCCATCGTGCAATCAACTGTGGACAATTCTCAACCGTATGATCATTGCCAAAACAAAACGTACACTGATTCTGTAGCAGTGGGAAGTCATGATGATAATGCCCCCATACCGCATAGTGGTAACATTGAATAGGTCCACGACCACCTCGGCCTCCTCCACGACCACCTCAGCCTCCTCCTCCATGACCAAATTCACCATTGCGTCTACCCCTGTATCCTCCACAGTAGTCGCCCTGTTTCTAGTATTGTTGCTACATTGGCGCTGGTGGTATCCCTTGCCCTTGTGGTGCATACTGCGGTTGCTGTACATACTATGGCTATGGGGGATTCATCTACATTGGAGCGTATTGTGGCATGAATTGCTGCGGTTGCTACTGCTGTGGTGCAAACTGCATCTGCGGTTGTGGTAGTGGCTGTGCTACCTATGGTTGCAGTTGTGGTTGTTGCATGGTACGTTGATCATCCTTGACGTAAAATGCATCACACATCCTCTCTTGTAGCAACCCATATGCACGACAATCTTTGTCATCATGACCCACCGACTTGCAGAATGTGCAGTAAACCTTTCGCGGGATTGTGACCATTTTCTGCATATATGGGCAATTATCGTGACTGTGCCCAAACACGTGACAAACGCGACACCACAGCATACTGCCACCATTCAATGGGTTTGGCACACCTGACACCAAATAATTACGGAAATCCGGGCAATTATCCTTCGTATGCCCTTCTCCTCGGCATCACATACACCATACTTCATCGCGTTGTTCCTTGTTCTTCTTCAAATCTTGCAATTGTATAGTTAGGTTAGCGTGCTATGTCTGTATCTGCGACATCCCGACCGCATTATCTCCAATCGGTGACGCCTCCAATCGCATTGCAATCTCTAGAGCTTCACTAGGCGTCAATATGTTTTGTTGCATCAGCGGCAATCGAATGTGGGGTAACAGTGTTGCAATGAACCATTCTTTATGTTGGACAGCGCTCATATAGAAACTAACCCTTGCCATCAGCGTCTTGAATCGCTGGTCGAAATCCCATACTGTCTCATTGGGATACTGCTTAATTTCCTTCAATTTAGTAATATATTGAGCCTCCGACTTAGGCCGTCTAAATTCATCAATCAACCCATCCCAAATCTCATCCAGTGACTTTTCTGAGGCTCTCGTAGGGACTAGAATAAACTTCATGAACCAATCTAATGCACGACCCCATAGAGTCGTGGCTAACTGTCCTTTCTTAACATCGGCATCAGTGATCTATTTCATGGTCCAGACCGCTTCAGATAAAAACCAATACTGTTCTGGGTTATCTGTCGCACTTCAATGGAACGACAGTAACTTAGCATCATCTCCCTCCATTCTGGGCTTCCTTCCTCCTGTCGTTGTGCTACTACCAATTAACTTCTACGGAATTGACGAACTTGGCGGTGTCAAAGTACTAATTCTTGTTGGTTGTGAGTCAGTGAGTGAAGGTGTGGGTACGTTGGTGCTGGAGTTTGGTCTTGCCTCTATCCTAGGCGTAGCCTGGTCGTCCCTATCAGGACTGTGAGGTCGCTTCATCCCGTGTGGTCTTCCTTTGCGGTTTTGCAGTTCGATCGCAGCAGGACCTTCTCCCATCCTCTGCCTCTTCTTCTGTCAAAACCTCGCTCCTCCTCTTGTAAGACCACTCTCTTCCTCGGCTTCGATCATGGTCTGCACCCATCTACCCCTTACCATTCCATGTATCATTCCCCAGCAATCGTGGTACCCATGGCCTCCTCCAACCAGGTTGTCTACTGATCAAGGTGCATTTTTAATATACCCTTTTCACAGATTAGCATCTTAATCGACAGTTGGAGCGACAGCAGAAACCTCCCCTCGGTCCTCAGAAGAAGTATCTTTCAGCTTCACTATAGGATTTCTTCGTGTCGACCACAAATTCAGTGATATATCCTTCCAAGATGCTATCAAGCCAAACTTCAACAGCCCGCGATGCCTTATTATCGACTTCCTGCAGCTCCTAAATCAATTCCAGTGTCCAAGTTGTCGGTTCACCACCCTGGAAGTTCCTCTTCTGGAAGGTCAGCTTTGACAACCATTCTTACAGAATGACCAGGAATTCATAGAAAAACCCTTCATGCGGACCGTCATGAATATATCTTCCCAGCTAGTGATCTACTGTCAGTTGCATGTTTCGTCTTTCTTCTTTAGCAAACTCCTATAGCTTCTGATCGAACCATTTTTGTATCTCCGGCTTCGTCGGGTAGCACAACATGACCTCCTTCTACTCTGCACATGGTCCTAGCAACGGAACCATTTGTTGACCAATGCGACCTCGGTCGACAGGGGTTCGCCTCACTATCAACACATACTGTAGTCTCCCTGGGCACTGGCCTGGGTAGGTTTGAGCCCACCCAGCAACACTTGTAGAGTGGATGAGGTCTCACCCGAGGCGTCCAGGAAGAGCAGACGGAACCATGTTTCCACCGAGGGAGGAGGAGAGTTGTGGCTGTACAGACTAACTCTATTGCAGTACTTAAACAGAAGCTTTAAACATTCGGCAAGGAGTTATAACATATTACTTCATCGCAGCATTTATCATCACATTCAACATAGAACACATTACTTAATCACAACATTTATCATCATAGCAACAGTAAATAGATATTGCATCAAACAACATTCATACATCACAACATTGCACAAAGATCGTGCAAAAACATCATCATTGTATTACTGTCAGCCATATACCAGAAGCAAACCATAGATCTCCGTATACATTCACCTTCTTCTTTCCCGCCAACTACTGTCTCTGTCTCATCTCTATCTATCACCTCCACATATCTCTCTATCTAACACTTACAATTCTCATCTATTTATAGGATTCTGCCATTACAATATTTGTCCACTTACAACTGACTTCCTGACCGACACTATGGACAATTGACCCAATATCTAACTGACTTAGTCCAAATGACCCCAAAAACCCACATATCGCGGTACAACTGACTCACTATTACCTAATATATTGTCCAAGTGACCCAAAAACCCGCCAACTGCGGTATTCTTTACCACAAAATACTCCTTTCGTGCCCTCATCCGATGTGTCGCAGCGTCGGCGGTACCACGACCTTTCCCCATCAAACTGCCTGCCAACAATACTTATCAGGTTAGCGAATAAAGTTGGGACTTATGTTTGGTATGATAAGAAATCCCTCTATGGTGTGGACAGGAAGGTGGCATGGGTGATGGTGGAGTTTGATTTGGTTAAGGGGCTGCCAGCAGAAGTTGAAATTATGTGGGGAAAACATAAATACTTGCAGAGATTAGATTACTACAGAATGCCCTTTCGATGCTTTAATTGCAAGGAGACGAGGCATGTTTTGGCTCATTTCCCTAATATGCTACGAAATGATAATGTGGTCATTTCTGAAGACCCAGGAGATTTTATACAGGATGATGGACACTCTGAGGAGGGTTTTCTTTCTCCGAACAGTCCAAATACGGGTAAGATTTCTCATGGTTCAATTACACCATACAAGGATGTTTCGAAGGATGAATTGGACTTCTATTTGAATGTGGAAAATACATTAGATAGACATATCTCTGAGGGGAAGGTCAAGCTAAATTTAGGGAAATTGATTGATGATAGTTCTCCTATTAGAGTTCGAGTCTCTGGAAAGGATGTTTGCTCTCATGGTATTCCTATTACTTATTGTGAACTCTGTATTTCATCACCTATTACTCCGGGTGTTATCCCTTCTGTCAAACTGGTGAATGCTTCGGATGAGGTAGTAAGACCCACTACTGACTAGGGTCAGGTTTTATCCGTCGTTGAAAGTTTGGTTCCAAATGACAGTGACTCTATTACTACAACATCTCACTTATTGGCCCCCTTGACAATCTACTCTAAAAACCTGTCTACTAAGCCTGGTGTCAAACCTATCATTGCTAATAGATTTATTAATGTTACCATAAGGAAGAGTCGGAGGAAACCTAGGGTTTCATATTTGGGCGAAGATACTGAGTATATCTCGGTCTCTACTAGGATTGACGATTCTTCTAGTAGCACTAGTATTGGACCTATTTATGTTTCGGATGAGGCCCTTAGAGAAAAATTGCCTCTGTTGAGGGATTTTAAATGATCCTTCTCACTCTTAACGTCAGGGGTTTGGGTAAGGTTTCTAGGACTAGGGCCTTAAACCGACTTTTCAAATCTACTAGTCCTACAATTATTCTGCTATAGGAAACTATGTGTGTGGATTACAAGTATGTAAATAAACTTGCTGCCATACTTCCCGGTTGGGAATTCATGGCTACCAATGCTAAGGGTATGTCTGGAGGACTACTGGCGGGGTGGAACCCTACTTATTTTAATTTTCTGGCCTATATAAATAAGTGGGGAATTTTCCTGGATGGATGTTGTACTTGTTTGAACATGTCGTTATCTGTGTTAAATTTATATGGACCATATAAATATCGTGGTCCTTTGTGGACATCATTGGGAAATTATGGACTTCTCAATAAGAATCTTATAGCCGCTGGAGACCTTAATTTCACAAGGAATGTTGGAGAAATATGGGGTACAAATGCTAGAATGGATGATATGGCTAGTTTTTTTACAAACTTCCTCGCATCTCATGCACTGGTGGATGTTGTCCCAGGTACACTCTCTTCGACTTGGACAAATGGTCGGGAATGGAGTGCTGGTATTCATAAAAGGCTGGACAAGTTTCTAGTAAATTCATATTTATTAAATAGTTGGGATCTGCACAGAACATGGATTGGAGACTCTAAATTTTATGACCATTGGCCTGTTCTTTTTTAGTTTGATGATTCATTCAGCAACATAAAATACCCCTTTAAGTTTAACTTTTCTTGGATGAGGAACGATGAGCTTTGCAATATGATTAGAGTTTTTTGGGCAGATGCAAACATGCATTCAGGTATGAATCCAATCGATTCATTTGTACTATGGCTACGTAGGCTCAAGGAGATTGTCACGAAGTGGATTAAGAACAAACAAAAAACTGAGCTTTTAGAATTTGAAAGTTTAGAAGAAAAAATTCAAGAGATGCATCAAAGGAATATTAAAGGTGATGTGGTTGGTGATATTATTCAAAAAGTTAAGTCGCTTGAATAGAAAAAGGAGGATTGTTTTACCCAAGAGGAAATAGACTGGAGGCTTAAGAGCCGGGCAATATGGATTGGATTGGGGGATACAAATACCAAGTTTTTTCATTCTTATGCTACTCATAAGAAAAATACCAATGCCCTATGGAATCTCTCAGATGTTGAAGGGAATAAGGTTTCAGGTTTGGGAGAGTTGCAAGCTGCGGCTGAAGTTCACTTTGGTTGTTTATATACTGATCTTGGTGGCAGTATTCTACTCATGCAGATAAATGTGGCTAGGCATTTTCCAGTTTTTGTTGATGAGAGTGAAGCAAGGGATTTGGGAAGAGAAGTCACCTTGCAGGAAATTGAAGAAACTTTGAAGGATTTCACTAAGGACAAGAGTCCTTGACCTGATGGTTGGACTGTTGAGCTATTTCTTGAATTTTTTGATGTTATGGGAGTGGATATATTGAAAATGGTGGAGTTCTCTAGATTGGAGGGGTATATATCTAGTGGACTTAACTCTACATTTTTTACATTAATACCAAAGATTAGCAAGCCTGCCAATTTTGGGGATTTTCGGCCAATTTCCCTCTGAAATTTGGCTTACAAAATTATCTCAGTTTGTTTGAAGCCTATTTTGTCTCGGTACATATCTGGTGATCAGTTTGGGTTCTTAAAGGATCGACAAATATTGGATGCCATTGGCATTACGCAGGAAGTTATACACTTTATCAAAAAGAGGAATATGCAAGCCATGTTGCTCAAGATAGACCTAGAAAAAGCATATGACAGGGTGGATTGGGGTTTTTTACGCTTGATCCTTACTCAGATTGGAATCCCTCCATTGTTCATTCGTTGGATCATGGCATGTGTAACTACTGCAAGTATCATTGTATTGGTAAATGGAGACCCGTCTGAGTTTTTCAAAATATCTAGAGGGGTTCGTCAAGGCTGTCCATTGTCTCCACTCATTTTTCTGCTAATCATAGAAGGGCTGAGTTGAATGATTGGGGCTTCCAAAGATGTTGGTACTATTAAGGTATCAAGTTTTTTCCTGAACTGTCTCATACTCATCTACTATTTGTCGATGATGTACTCTTAGCTGGATTAAATTCGGTGGAGGAATGGCAGAACTATAACTGCATTATTAGGGATTTTTGTGATGCATAGGGTATGTTGGTCAATAACAAAAAATCGAGTATTTATCATTATGGGATTGAGAACAACAAGATTGAGGTATTTAAGGGATTGTTGCCTTATAACTTCTTCCATTTGGAGGAGGGGTTCAAGTATCTTGGATGCTTTTTGAAGCCAAATGCTTACAGGAAAAATGATTGGATGTGGCTAATTAAGAGAGTTGAACAAAAGATAAATCATTGGACCTACACTAGGTTATTGTCGATCGGAGGGTGCCTTACCTTGGTGAAATCCGTTCTTACTGGTATTCATGTATACTAGTTTTCACTTCTTCAGGTTGCAGTATATATCATAAATTGTCTGAGAAATATCTTTTTTAACTTTCTTTGGATTGGGGGTCTAGGAAACAACAATATGGTTATGACCAGGTGGGAGAATATAGCACTGTCGGAATGCAATGGAGGCTGGGGGATCAAGAATTTATCTCTGTTTAGTTGTGCACTTAGATTGAAAAGTTTTTGGAGGGGACTTTTTGGACCCACTATTTGGACCAGGATGCTTTCGATAAAATACATTAAAGGAGATGTGATAAGCTGGATAAGGAATCCATTGAATAAGATCAAGGGAACATCACCTGTATGGGCCGGATTCATCAAAGTCTACAACTGGATGGATAAGGACTTATCCTGGAGGGTCGGGAATGGAAAAGATATATTAGTGGGCATTGATCCAATTCTGGGGATGGATGAATATTTTACATTGTCCAATGAGATTATTAATACTTTGCACTGGTTTGATCGTGCTACTCTCAATAAAATTAGGAGAACCAACCCTAGAGTTAACCAACCATACTGGCTCACTGCGATGGAAATGGGATTCAAGGATAATGCTGCTACAGAATGGGAAAGATACATCAATAAACTAAACTCTTTTGGATGTCGTTTGACTATGGAGAAGGGCAGGTTAATCTAGACAAACAACAAAGCTACGGGTATGGTGACCGCTAAAATAAATTACAAAGCTATTATTAATAACTGGTGTATATTTCGAGCAAACTGGTGGTATAAGGTTCTTTGGAAGTGGAAGATCCCATTGAAAATTCAGTGCTTTATGTGGCATGCACTTAGTGGTAGTCTGAAAACTTGGGAAAGCTTAACAAAGAGGGGTTGGTTTGGCCCAAGTATGTGTTTATTATGCAAGAACAGTGTGGAAACATCTAATCACATTTTGGTAGACTGTGAGTATATTAGATCTCTTTGGTCTTGATTATTAACCAGCTTAGATTAGATTTACATTGGGGCACTAGTATATTTGGGACATGTGCACTCAATTGGTACAGGAAGTGCAAGAGTCTTCCATATCTTCCTACGGTGGTTTCTTGGGATATTTGGAGAGCTAGGAATGATGCTCTATTTGAGGATAGGACACCTAATTTGGATAACTCTATTATCAAGATCATGTTAGCATTAAAATATTACTGCTCTGTATCGGTGAAGGAGTGTACTAAACAGGTTAGTACTTTTAGTATTTCACATCATAAGCTAGTAGCTTTTTTTGATGGATCGGCTATTAATGGTTATTGTGCTATGGGGGGAGTTATATATATCCACAAAGACCATTATTACACTCTTATGATGAATTGTGGAAGTGGCACCAACACTAAAGATGAATTAATTGCGCTTTGGAGTGTGCTTACTGTTTCATATGCCTTCGGTCTTCATGAATTGATTGTTTATGGAGATTCTAGGGTGAGTATTAAATGGGCACAAGGAGAGTATAACCTGAATGTGATCTCTTTACATCAGTGGTGTTGTAGAACAAAGGAAGAAATGTTACTATTCCAAGACATTGCTTTTGGTCATATTTATAGACAGCATAACTCAATGGCAGATGCACTCTCCAAAGAAGCACATGAAGGTGTTGAGGGAATTCTCAGATGGGAAGAATTTCAGGATTCACAAAGTACTGATTTGGGCACTGTGAATATCTATGAGTATTAGTTTTCATATGTAATGAATGTAGATGCTCTGTTAGGAGAACATATTTTCGATTTTATGGGAATCAGTATTTTGAGTCTGGACTTTGGCATATATTTTGAACATAAGTCACTGTACGACTTATAATTTTGTACTATTTGATTCACTTAATATGAATACCAGTAGTACGATTTTTTCCCCTGAGAAAAAAATAGAGGTAGGGATGGGGGTGGACGATTCTCGGAATCGCGTTGGCCTCCAAGTGGTGACCCCACCACTTGAAAAGCAACGCAATTCCAAGAATTGCCCACCCCATCCCTAGACACATTACCACATAACTTGAACGAAAACATTATAACTAATGTCTTATTTTATTATATATATAAAATATAATATGTGTTAGTTGAACATAAGTAATGTGATGTATATATAAGTAACGAAAACATATTTAATGTGATGTGTTAATATAAATTTAATTTGAAAACATAAGTAATGTGATTTGTTATAATTTGATTTTGTTTTTAATATTGTTTTGTACATAATAATGTGATATGGGTTAATATATATATGTATTTTGATTATTTTTTTTAATATTGTTTTGTTTTTTATATATATTTTCTAATGTGACATTATTATTTGTTATTTTATGTTATTTCTTATATGTTAAATAATATATATATATATATATATATATATATATATATATAATTAATGTGTTATTATATGTTATTTTGATTATTGTATTTTTTTCATTATTAAATTATTGATATGTTTTAAAAAATATATTATGATTTATTTTTTATGATATTATGTTTTAAATTTAAATGATATAGTTTTTTAATATTTTAATAAGGTGTTTCAATAATTTGATATGGTTTTTAAAGTTTATTAAGAGCATATTGAGGTTGAGGAAGAGAGCCAAGTTGTAAAAAATGTCAATTCTGAGGAAGATTTCAGTTTACATAATTTATTTTATTAGTTTCATGTGGTCAAGGAAAATGTCAAATTTGACAAATTTTTTATTAGATATTTTTGTAATGTTTCGACTTTAAGTTTTTATTTTGAGAATAAATATTACATTTCTAATATGTTATTTATAAATATATGGTATACTTTTTGTCGAGTTTTTATGAATAATCACTTTATGGAAATAATATTAAATAATATCATTTTTATACATAAAATATCTGAAAATACATTAAAATTTGTTTAAGATGTCTTTATTTTCTCATTTTTTTTACAAATTTGCCCCCAAAAAATGACTCGTTTAAGAGAAAAGTTTAAAGAAAAAGCTTCCAAAATGTATATATTTTTCATTTTATCTAGATTCTAAATGTTAACAAAATTCAAAAATGTATGTATTTTTTAATTATAACTAGCTACTAAATGTATATTTTTTGTAAACTTTGAAAAAATGCACTTTTAAATAAAAGTTATAGTACTCTCATCCATATCAAAATTCAAAATTTGGTCGAACCTAGAGATTTGGAATAGGAAGCAGAGGTTGAATCCGCGATCCGATCCGAGTTTTTCGGCCCTCTTGGCCCTGATGCCGGCCTCTGGCCAAATCTTCCTCCTCATCTATGCATGAGCCATCCCCCTGCATGCTGCCCCCCTCACCTCCTCGACCCTAGTTCCTCATCTTCGCCCTGGTTATCCCTCTGCCTCTCTCATAGGGCGTGCTCCCTCGCCCTCATGGCCTAGGGAGCTGAGAGCCTCCCTCCCGACCTTTCTAGCTTCTTAAAGCTCGTTTCTGCAGAAGGAAAGAAACCGATCTCCTCCTCTTAGCAAAAATTCATGAAGAAGTTAAGCAAGATCCCCACTGTTGCTCTGTCGGTGGAGCTCCCATGCAAGACAACCCTGAATCTGTCGGAACGAGCTCTAATCAGCCAGTTCACGGGCCTATGGCCTTCACCTAAGTCCACCGAAAGTTGGGTTTAGAAAAATTGGAGACCCCTGATCTCCGAGGATGTAAAATCATTCTTCCTTGGTAAAGGCTACTTTGCATTCGTCTTCGAATGCAAGCAGGATCACGAGCTTATCTTTAGAAATGGACCCTATTTCATGGGGCCGCAAGGAGTGTATATGAACAGATGGAACCTGAATTTTGACCCTACGCTGGATATCCCTTCTGCCGTTCCAGTTTGGGTGAGGCTCCCCCATCTTCCTCTCGATTGTTGGAATACAGAATCCCTGGAAGCAATCGGAAATGCCCTAGGTAAATACATTGATAAAGCGGAGCAGAAAGATCAATACTCATGCGCTAGAATATGCGTCAAAGTTGATTTGGAACATGGCCTTCTGGAAGCAATAAATCTCACAGTAGCAGACTGGTCGCATATCCAAGAACTCGATTACGAGCAGATTCCATTCAAATGTAAGTTCTGCCACGAATACGGTCATTTTGCTCGATCATGCAAAAAGAAGCCTATGGAAATAGAATCAAATGGGAAAAAAGAACAATGGACAACCATCCAAAAAAATAATATAGCAGGTATGAAATCTCACTCAAAAAGCCTACATCTGCAGAAAACAGATCAGCAGCAAAAAGATCCGTTAGCCTCGAACAATAGGAACAACTAAAAAGCCCTGGAGTCAGATGAGATTCAAGAAAACCCTGAGGCTGAAGAAGAAGGAGAAATAAGCGAACAAAAAGAAACTCATGCAACTAAGCGGGTTCCCGATAAAACATCAATCTCCCCCCAGAGTACCCCCAGCCCCACAAGTTCTACCATGATTAAAGAGACTCCCTCCTATGCTGAGATCACAAAAGCAAGAACCCCAAACTCCCCCTCCTCTTTAGAAGAACCCTTCGATAAATCCATCAAAAAAATGGGTCGAAAATCCACCAAAGAGCTAAGGGAAGAAGAAGCAGAGCAAGAGAAAGTTCAAGGTTCCCAAGCAACAATATATATGGTACCATTTGCGCTTTCATGGGTAGTCATATTTAACTGCAGGAACCCCGTGTGAAAGTGTAAGACTTCTCGACGTTTCGGGCTAGGTAGTTCAGCCCATCTTCAGGAGATACTCTTCAGTTTCCCAACTTAATCTCTCAATCAGTTTCTTTATTTATAATGTATCTTAGCCTAATATTTGAAATATGTCGCCCCTTAGAAACATTATTAAGATGTCGTTGTTTTATTTTTTAATTGGTTAATGATAGGAGCCCACGTCCTGTTGAGTTTCCATCCATCATCTCGATTGATATTGAGAGGGTGCTTCTCAATTTCAATTGCTTCTCTTACTCGTCTTCTTGTGTAATGGTCAATGTTGGTGATGACTTTGGCGTCGTCCATGAGAATGTGGTGTTTGGAGGTTATGGAGTGTTTTGCTAATGCGGAATTCTTTATCCATCCATGAATGATGTTCGCGCTATGTTCTTTCAATCTTGTTAGTACCGAGCGACCAGTTTCTCCAATGTACACTTTACCGCAGCCACATGGGATCAAGTACACACCTTTATTCTTCTTAGGGTCCACTTGATCTTTTTCATGGTCTAATATTCCACGCAACATGTTCAAAGGAGAGAAGGCGACCCTTATTTGTTTCTTCCTCAGTATGTTGGCTATTTTGTCAGTTGTCCCTTAGATGTAAGGAAGCTTTATTGATTTTATAATCTCATTTTGATTCTTTGCCTGCCTTGCTTCATGGGACTTCTTCATGGTTTTACTGATTAGATTTTCACTGTAGCCATTATTTTTGAAGACCTTGAGAAGGTGTTCTAGTTCAGTATCCAAGTGTGCCGAATCAGAAATTCTCTTGGCTCTGATAGTCAGAGTGTTAATGACGCCAATTTGTTGTGCTGGGTGATGATGAGAGTAAGATCTAATGTACTTATCTGTGTGCGTCTTTTTTCGATATACGTGGTGTGCTAAAGATCCATCTTCTTTTCTATATAGAAGGATGTCTAAAAAAGGAATACTATTGTCTTCCTCGATTTCCATTGTGAATTTGATGTCTTTAGATTGGTTGTTCATGTGTGTTAAGAAATCCCCGAGCTTATCTTTCCCATGGGGCCAAATGAAGTTGGTGTCATCCACATAACGTCGCCATTGTTGCGGTTTTTCTGGAGTGGAGTTGATGGCCTTGGATGAAGATGGCCTTTTGCTCGATATACCTCCAAACACCACATTCTCATGGACGATGCCAAAGTCATCGCTAACATTGACCATTACACAAGAAGACGAGTAAGAGAAGCAATTGAAATTGAGAAGCACCCTCTCAATATCAATCAAGATGACGGATGGAAACTCAGCAGGACGTGGGCTCCTATCATTAACCAATCAAAAAATAAAACAACGACATCTTAATAATGTTTCTAAGGGCTAACATATTTCAAATATTAGGCTAAGATACATTATAAATAAAGAAACTGATTGAAATATTAAGTTGGGAAACTGAAGAGTATCTCCTGAAGATGGGCTGAACTACCCAGCTCGAAACGTTGAGAAGTCTTACACTTTCACACGGGGTTCCTGCAGTTAAATATATATGGTGTTCGGTAGAAATACTAGAACCAAGACAGCAGGAAAGAAACATGGGGACCTTCCAGGAGGAACTCCCTCCTCCATCTACATCCCTAAATGATGAAGCTGGTCTCTTGGAATTGCAGAGGGCTAGGTAATCCCTACAAGATAGAAGTAGTCAAAGATCTACAAAGAATTGACATGCTTGACCTTTTACTACTCCAGGAGACCAAACTCGATGAAAATACAGTATTAGCCATCGAAAAAGATTATTGTAAGCACAATACAGGTTATGCAGTAAGCGCCCGAGGAGCATCTGGAGGATTGGCAACCTTATGGTCCTCAGAAAAATTCCAGCTCCACAATCAATTTGCTACGCAACACTGTATTTATACGGATCTTACCCATCTGCAGAGCAATAAGCAGATTTCCCTCTTCAACATATATGTGCCAAATCTTCACTTGGAAAAAAAGAGTGTTGGAGTCTTCTAGAATATTTTCTGGATGCATATAACCCACAGAACATAATCTTAGCAGGAGATATGAACATCATCCTTTCCAAAGCGAAAAAGAGAGGCGACCTTAATGGAAATGATTTTTTCAAACAATAGGTTGAAACAATTATTCAAAATAGGGATCTGATCGATATCAAGCCGAAGAAAGGGAAGTATACATGGTCCAACAAGCATCTCGGTAAGGGTAATATCATGGCCAGGTTGGAAAGATTCCTCGTCCACAATAATCTTCTGACCGATACAAAAATTATCTCATCCAGCATTCTAGCCAATCTAGCCTCTGATCATAAACCTATTCAACTCCAATTCAATGACATTGAGGACCACGGTCCTATTCCATTTAGGTTCAGTCCGCAGTGGTTGGATCATACAAGTTTCTGGCCCATTTTGGAAAAAGCATGGAGAATTCCCATCAAGGGCTCTCCCTGTCACGTTTGGGAACAAAAATTAAAGAATGTCAAGATCTCTCTAAAGAAATGGGCAAAACTCAATTGCCCTGCCCCTTCAGAACCCAGAAACATTGCCGTGGGAATTCTAGAAGATATTCAAATTGCTATGGATGATCAACTCATTGAAGCTAAAACGTTGAATGATGAAACCACCTAACAAATCCAAGTGTATCACGCCTTTATAAAGGAGGAGGAATACTGGTGCCTGAAGTCGAGGAGCACCTGGCTAAAGGCAGGAGACAGAAATACAACATATTTTCATAAACAATTGAAGATAAGACAATATCATGATGCCTAAGGAGAACCACAGTATCATGGAACCATTCACCGAGAAGGAAGTGGTCAATACAATCAATTCATTTGATTCTAATAAAGCCTCAGGCCCCGATAGCTTCTCCATTCATTTTTATAAAGCTTACTGGGAATATATAAAAAAAACATTTTATGAGAATGGTAAATAATTTCCATTCAAAGGCTAAGATCGGTGGAGGCACAAATAGCACCTTTTTGTCCCTCATACCAAAAGACACAAATCCAAGCACCGTCAGCAGATTTAGACCTATTTCCTTATGCAACACATCATACAAGATCATAGCCAAGATGTTGGCTACCCGGATGAAGCCCTTACTTAACAGCATGATCTCGGAGAACCAAGGCGGCTTTCTTGAAGGGAGACAAATTCTGGACAATGTCATTCTCGTTCAAGAAGCTATCCACTCCAGCAAAGCTAGAAATGAAAAAGGTATGTTAATTAAGCTTGACATGGCCAATGCTTTTGATCGGGTTAAGCACTCCTTTCTGTTCAAAATTATGTCTTGTTTTGGTTTCAATGAAACTTTCATCAATTGGATTGCAACTTGTATTAACAAACCCTAGATCGCACCCTTAATTAATGGCCGACCTTCCGATTTATTCCAAGCAACCCGTGGCATTAGGCAAGGCTTCCCTCTCTCCCCTTTCTTGTATATTATATTGGCACATTCTATTAGCCGGAAATTAAACCACGACCTTCTCATTGGCACTCTCCCCAACCTCCATTTGACCTCGGATTCCCATTCCCTCAACCACACTTTGTTTGTAGATGACTCATTATTCCTAGGAGGAGCATCATCCAACATAGCTCACAATTTCAAGAAGAATATGACCATGTATTTCAAGGCCTCAGGCGGAAATATTAACTTATAGAAAAGTGCAGTCTACAGTTGGAAGATAAACAACTCAGTGGCTGCAAAAATCAGCAGAGTTATTGGCATCAAGGTACATAATCACTGGGACAAATTCACTTATCTGGGTCTTCCAATCACTTATGGAAACTCTAAAGATGGAACTTGGGATGATATGATTAACAAAATTAAACAAACAATCAATCGATGGGGAGGTCACTGGCTAAGTAAGGCTGGAAAGCTGATCCTTGTGAAATAGGTAATCTCCGCCACTCCCATATATCAGTTTTCTACTCTCCTAGCTCCAAAAGGAGTAGCAAATCAGATAAGTAAAATAATGAGAGACTTCTTATGGTCTGGTGGGAAAAAAACTGGGAAAAAAATCCGCTTAATAAATTGGGACACAATTAAGAAGCCAAAAATTGCGGGAGGCCTACAAATTCGCGATCCTTGCCATGCAAACTTGGAACTGGGTGGCAAGATATTATGGCAGATTCTTCATAACCAGCGGCATCAAATCAGTCAAGTCTTCAGGAAGAAATATTTACACGGAGCCAATCTAAGATCTCTAGACCAAAATCCTACCTCCAAAGTCTCAAGCACTTGGAATTTATGCAAAGAGGCCTGGGATTTTTTTTCAAAATAATTATATTGGGTGCCAGGTAATGGCAAGGAAATATATACCTTTAAAGACAGAATTATGGAAAAAGAAGCATTGCAGAATATCCAGGAGATAAAAAATATTGCAGATTGGTTCACCCATCACGGGATCATAACTCTAAAAGATTTGAGTTCCTGGGACAACCACGGCAACTAGAACAATTGCAAAAAGGTTGTTGTCCCTGCAAATCTTGAGGTAGCCAAAGCCATTCTAATTGAGAACCTGAAAGGGTGCACCCCATTACACTTATTGGCTAGGGATGAATGAGGCTGGGGGCCTACAGGATCGTACACGACTGTCCTTGGGTACAAAGCTCAACAACTGGATGATGATGCGAGAAATAATATTTGGAAAATGGTTTGGGATCCATTTGGACTCCCGAAAATCAACTTCTTTACCTGGACTCTAATTCACTGTAAAATTCTCACAGGGGACAATCTAAGTAAGAGAGGAATCTATGGGCCTTTTTGGTGCCCCCTTTTCCAAAGTAGCCTTGAAACACTCAAGCATCTTTTTCTGGATTGTCCTGATTCTAACCATGTCTGGAATTATTTTCTTCGGGATCTCAACATCAACATACCCATTTTTACTTCCATCACTCAACTCCTTAAAGATTGGAATTCTAGCTATCCTGCGCCCCTCTCCAAGGATAAAATCTGGTATCATCTCTAGAACTCCATCCCAAAATACACATGCTGGAAAATCTGGATCGCAAGAAACCAAGAAATCTTCCAAGAAAAGCTATGTAATCCCATACATATTGCAATCCAAGACAAAGGCTTACTGCTTGAAAGCCTCAATAAATCTATGTATAGGTATGATTCAACCCTTAGCAAGTTGGAATTGAGCTGGATAGGAATGGTTCGACCGCAACCTAGGACTGAGCCAAAGCTGAGACACACTCCAGCCTGGCAAATCAGACTCAATAATAAAGATTTCCAAGAGTGGAGAACAATTCAGGATAAGGATAGCCTACATTTTGATGGTGCCTCCAAGAACAATCCTGGCATTGCACGAGCAGGAGGAGTCTTGTGGAATAGAGATGGGAACATAAGACTGAAATATAGGTGGGGCTTGGGCAAAAGCTCAAATAATATTGCAGAAGCATTAGCCCTGATGAAAGGTTTCCAAATTGCTAGAGATCATAAACCTGAAAAGATTCATGTGTTTGGAGACTCCTTGATCATCATCCACGCCCTTAACACCAACACTAATAGAAATAATCTTCCACGCAGTCGCATTATTCAGCGAATTCAACAAATTTTGAGCACCTTCACTCTGTTCAAGGCTTACCATATTTTAAGAATCTTAAACAACGAGGTAGACATTGAAGCAAATGCTGCTTCCAGTCAACAGCAAGGCATTCTCAAGCTTTCCAATATGGAAATAGAATCCCAACATATTCCTTGAATTTGGCAATATTTCATTAGCAAGCTTCCACCACTTTGTTCGATTTATTTGATTATTTAGAAACAAGCTTACATCCTGACAGTTTTCAAGGAAATTATCCAAAATACAGAGTATTATTCATTCTGCTAAGATTTAAATGCTTACTAAAGAGAGATTCAGAATTTCAAGAAGAATATGTCCATTGACGTTGGATACAGTGGTAGCATAAATCAGTATTTTCGCCCAACTCAATGAATAATTCGAGCTTAATTAATGCTAAATATAATAGAATCTCGAATTACTGAAGCAGAAAATCCGATTTCCAGAAGGCAACAGTGCATCAGGGCATAAGTCATCTTCCTCAATATATTCAGATCTCAGCACACTTGAAGACAGTCTGAGGGTTTAGATTTCTTGGTTCTACACTCTTTAGCAAACATTTTAACTTCTCGATTTCACCCAGCATCGAGCAAACGTTGTTCATGGAGCAAGCTCACTGTACCAACATGTTTACAGACTCATACACAGGATTCTTCAATCTTTCAATTTAGGCAGTGATTCATTTTACAACACAAGTGAAGGTCCATCAATGATCTTAATTATCAACCATTCCACAACAGGGCAGGACCTGTCTCTGGACATCTTAGCCAGAATTTGCTAATGCAACTCTCCTTCAGAACTTCGCTAAGATCTGGCCTATTATCGCTTCTTGGAACGAAGACAGGCATCATCTAATCCTTATGGCTAAGAAGCCATACTATACCAAATAACTGAAGCATTTATTCATCATTTCAATTCTTTATAGTCACATTCTTTTCTTTGTTATTAGCAAACTCAGTAATATATACATTTTATTAAATTGTAATAAGGTATGTCAACATAAGATGCATCTATAGATGTATGGCACATTGAAATCTAATTTCAAAGAGGTACGAAAGTTACCCATATCCAATTTGGCCAACATCAAATGTACTTTGCTGATTTGGTTCTTAACCACGGTTTTTTTTATACAATACACGTTTTTGTTAAAAAAAAAATTATAGTTTTCTTATGACCAAGAAGTTTTAAAATTGCAAAAAAATGGCTCAAAATGAAAAATGGTGCTACCAGTAAACACACTTTCTGAAATGGAGGTAAAAATATCTACTAAAATTGACCCCCAGAAAAACTAGAACAATGTCGGGTTCTCATCAAGTTGTATAACTTGTTTCATGAAAATAATATTTATTAATATTTTTGAGAGAGAAAACTCTAGAAGGATGAATGAAGAATTATAAAAGAAGGGTGAGGGCACCTATTGGGGCTCTTTTGGAAAAATTATTTCTAAATTGGGGAGATCTTGAGGATTTCAATCTTGGGAGATGTTCCCCTTGCATTTGTGACTGGTTTCGGTGGTGAAATATTCCACCTTAACTGGTGTGAGAGGAGAGATCATCCAGATCTCTTCATTTGGGATTCATGGTAGGTGCTGAGAGAGATAATTCAGATATTTCTACTAATTTTTATTGATCAGAGTATGTTGTGATTTTTATTGTAGATATGAAGATTCATCCATGTTCTAGTGTTTTATTATGTGGGTTTTCTAGTTTTCTCAGTGTGGAGGGCGCACTTGCACTCATATAGTTTTATTTTTCTATTGTTCTTAGTGTTGGAGGGCGCACTTGTGGAAGAGAGTACGCTACTTGGAAGATTCAAAAAATATTATTGAATCTCTTTATCATACCCATTGTGTTTGGGTCTCTTGATATGTGGTTGGAGCAACTCTTTCATTGGAACCAGTGTTGGTGGGACAAGATCAATCTTCTGGTTCTGATAGTTCTGTCCATTTTTGGGATGTGAGACCTATTCCATTACATTTGGAGCATCGTTCCCAGTGGGAAACACTTTTTATTTTAACCAAAAAAAATTCCATATGACAAAGATACAACCATTTTAGTAGATACAGGGGTTCCAAATGTGAAGAACACACAAATACATTTCTATCTGTATATTTCTTTAGTTTCGAGGAGATGTAAGAGATATATACTATTGTAATGTTGTTCCCACTAGTTTAATAATTTTTTCCATCCATTATTAATAAATATTCATGTTTATTTCCTCATATTGTATCCAAACAATTAATGTGTTGGTTAATCCATGTAATATAGATTTGTAATTATGGTAGTGATATCTTAAGTTTATGTGATTAAATATTTCATAAAGGTTCTAGGGAGTTTGTTAAGAATCCATTGGGATGTGTTTGGGTGTGTTCAAGTCAAGTAAGAGATGTTTGGAAGAATTTGGATTGTTTCGTAGGTGTTTGGGAAAGTTAAAATCTAGGCAATCTATGTATTGAAATTCGATCTTGTTTTCCTGGATTCAAATTGGTGGTTGTGGAGCTACTCATGTATGGTCAAATACGAAATATATACATCATTCCTACTATTCATTGAGTCAAGAACTCCTCCCTTGAATGAGTGGTTACCAAGAACTAAAGACGTAGTGTTGTTGGCATCCCAAGCAAGACAACCAAGAGGATCCCCTAATTGGCTATCGAAAGATGCTTATAATTTTTAAATATCTTATTAGGTTGACGAGTTAAATGTTTTTTAATATGGATTATTAATGAGGGGTTAAACAAAGGCTTGAGTAGAGAGAGAATTGAATATGGTTGGGTATGAATAGATGACGAGGGGCCAACATAGATCCATCTTAAATATGGCTCTATCAAGGGTCGATAGGGATCAAATCTCTTGAGGAAGTGTGGGATCAAATCTCTTGAGGAAGTGTGGGAATCTAAACAGAGGTTACCACCAACTATTCCAATTTGGAATCATGTTGTAAATTCTAACACATATATACTACAAATAAGAAAAAAATCATTAACTAATTAATTATGAAGTAAAATAGTTATTTACACAAATTTAATGGTAGAAGTGCCAACTATTACATGTTATAAAGTATAACACGCCAATTCTACAAATAGGAAAAATTGCATTCATTCATTGTTTATGAAGTAAAATAGTTATTTACTCAAATTTAATGGTCTAAGTGCCAAGCAACATACTAGGACCATAGTAACCACACAAACCTCCAAATCAAAAATCTAGAGTCTAGCTCTTGGACCATAGTAACCACACAAACCTCCAAATAAAAAATCTAGAGTTTAGCTCATGAGATACAATCGTCTTGATCCATAAAATAAGTACCACTTTGAAAGAAAAGGTCCATGTTTTCTTTCAATTCAAACAAGGATGTATAAAATCCTATGTTACATAAAAATATAAGAAGTTACCTTTTATCATTATTATTTAACTTTAATTGCATCCACTAGTTCATTGCTTTGGGAGAGGACTACAGACCTATAAACTAACCAATGATATCTTTGTCATCAAGAGATGAGACCGTAATGAAAAGGAACGGAAGGAGGAAGGTTGACATCAGGCATTAAGGATGCCTTCTTCATGAATCTTGATAACATGTGCTTCTATGAAGACTTGCTAAAGGAGGGGACCTAGGCTTTGAAAGCCAAAGCTTTGGCAAAGGAGGAGATGGATTCCCCCCTCACAAATCCATTTATAGGATGGATGATCAAATTAAGGTAAACAATGTAAGGAACTGAATTAAAAGACTAAAAATTCAACATAATGCAAGTAAATGATATACAACATTTTCTCATCAAATAAAAACTTAATGATTTACATATAATACCAAATATTATATAAACATGTTTAATTAAAAATAAAATAACAAATTAGTTGAAAGCATTAATAAAAATTACATTCCAATGAATGACTCTTTGAAATAAATATGCATAATAACTATAAATTCACAATATTTTTTTATACTATTTTTTTTTATGAATCTGTGTAAATGAAATATGTAATTGGATTTAAACTTTTAAAACAATTTCTAAATAAAGAAAATATACATTGTCAAAATAATCTGAACAGTTTAATATAATTATAAATCACTTTTAAGAACAATTCTCCCATAAGCTATTCAAAACATGTATTCAAACTTTTTTTTAAATGTATAAAGTTTTAATAATATAGGTATAGCAATCAAATAAAACTAAATTTGATGATATAAAAAATATATATATATAATATGAAAAAAAAACATATAAGGTGATTTGACAAAGTCATTAAAATGTATAGGAATATGAAAGTGACTTTTTATATCTGCCTAAGGCAGTTATATAGCAATCGTTTAAATTCAAAACTTTGTTGACTTTTAATTAGTTGACCATTTTTCAAAACATTTCTAGAAAGTTTTATAATGTTGTATAAAATATTTATATTAAATTAAATTTTATAAAAAATAAAAAATATTTTTTTATTTTTCAGAAATGTAAATTCTAATTTTTGATTGGCTAGTATCTATAAAATGACTATATTCACCTGGTTAGAAATTTAATTATCAAATATAAAATTAATTTAAAAATAAAATAAAAAAATTATAAAAAAACTATAGATAACCAAGTATCTCTAAGTACTAGTTTTAATAATTAACTATAATAATGAATTAATAATGAATCAGTACTAGGACTTGACTGATCTGGGCGTGGATGTTATTAGCGTTTTCAAGAATTGTCAGTCCGTGTTATGTATGGGCCATGCGCTAATTGCCTCCTGCTGAATGACTCATTCTCCGTAAATTGTGCGCTTGTTGCGGCGGGAAGGACTGAGTCCACAAAAACAAAAATAAAATAAAAAAACAAAAGTGCTTTTTGATTTATTATATAACGAACAAAAGTGCTGTATTTTTTTCCTTTGAAAAAAACAAAAATAAAAATACAAAATCAAAGTCGACATCACGTGGTGCAAGCGCTGAACGTGGAAAACTCGAAACAAACGATGGTCGTCTAAGCAGTGATCTCGGTTAAAAATTGTGCTTCTTCCTGTAATGACGTCGTGCAAAGCGCGTAGAATGCTTACTGACATGCGAGCGATTTAAAGGCACACCGATCAAGTTTTAGGGGCTGTTGGATTTATGTTGGATTCATTTTAGGGATTTGTGAAATCCGTTCTAAGGTTAGCCTTGGGAAGTACAGCATTCACTTTGAGTGTTCTTAGCTGCCAACTTAATGTAGAAGCGAGATAAACCTTATTCTATGACTATTTATTGTTGGGACAACTCTATTGGTAAATTAACCAAGTTTCTTAAACTATCATCTTAAATATTAACGTCTTTTACATCTATGATTTGTATTTTACATATATCAATTAAAACTAATATATGTATTTAAATTTATATTTTATGATTTATATATTATAATTTATATTTTATGATTTATATATTATATTAATTTATTATATATATATTAAAATATAAATTATATTGAATTTTTTTAGTATTAAATTTTTTCGCAATATATTAATTTTTATTTATATAAATTAAAATATCAATTTTGAGTTTATATAATATAAATCAAATATAAAATTTGAAAATTTTCATTACATTACATAATAATAATATTATTATATTTCATTCAACTATGATGAATTTAATGATTTAAAACACTCATATTTTAAAAAATTAAAATCAAATTAATGGAATTTACAAAAACAAAGTATTTATCTAAATATTTTTTTAATGGTAAAGAATCACAATTTTTCCAAATATTTTTAATTATTTATTTGAATAAATTGTAAAATGAAAACTACTTAACTAAAATATTCAATGGAAGTGTATAGCAAGATATTCACTCAAACAATGAAACACCAAATCAATATACTCAACAAAATACCATACCTATTTTTAATTTTATAAATGGTTTGTGAATGAATACAAAATGAAACATCAATTATATTAAAAAAAAAATTTAATGAAATATGGATTAATAATCATAATTAATTCACTATTTCTTTTACATAAATATTACTATTTATATTACTTGATTTATTATTTTATTTCATTTTGTTTTAAAGGTGTAGAGCAGTAGATGTCATTTCTCTCTCTTATTTTTTAGTATAATTTTCATAATTATTTTAATTTTTAAATTTTGAATTATGAATAACTAATATCTTACAACATTTCTAAAAAGCAATATAAACATCTTTGATGCTAATTTCACTTGTTTCATATAACTATTCATCTTTACTTTTAAATATAGTTTTTCTTATAAAACATAATAAGATTCGTTGATATTACAAATGTAGTTTTTCTTATACAACATAATAAGATTCATGATAGTACAGTAGCATAGTAAATTCTCACTTTTTTTTTCAGAGAAAAAAAAGACCAATTTTTATTTATTAAAAGCTGTATCGAAAAAGGACAAGAGGCGAGGTGCCTATACATACTCCGACTACATCGTAAAAACTGTTTTCATGACTAAAATGCCGTAAACTGACCAGCACACACAGTTCATAATAGTAACTTCAAAAACCTAAATCCAACAGACTATACAAACCGCAAATAAAAAAAAACAGCATTACAAATACGGCACTGAGAAGGATCCACAGCACTCGTTATCCAGGAATTCAAGAGCGTGAATGTGGCAATCCATCGCTCCTACAGCCACCTTGGAGGCATCATCTGCGGCCCAGTTAAATTCACGGTAGATGTGATTGAAACTGATTGTCATAAAACCGTCGATGAGCCCCTGAACGCGACGAATCCAGCCGGAAAGGATAGAATTGGAAAGACTCTGCAGCTCATTGGCCCAGGCTATGATGACCATCGAATCTCCACGAATGCTCAGAGCGGACAGTCCAAGGTGAGGACAGTCCAAGGTGATTTGCAAAAAACAGTAAACCCCACAGCGCCAGTAACTCAGCCTGCATTCCAACCCGGATGCACAGAAAATAAGCAACATGCATGCACAGAAAATAAGTTAATGGATTCCGATGGATATCGTCCCACGCAAGCATTCACACGAATTCCAATGCATATCGTCCCAGACAAGCATGCACATGGATTCTGCATAAGCATGCACAGGAAAATGTGTTCAACTTTGAACGATGCACAGCAAATAAGATAATGGTAAGCCCAATTAAATAATGGTAAGCCCAAATAAATAAGAACAGTATTAACAGAAACTTCTTAAGCATGCACATGGATTCTGCATAAGCCGGTGCACATAATACAGGAAAATGTGTTCAACTTTGAACGATGCACAGGAAATAAGATAATGGTAAGCCCAAATAAATAACAACAGTATTAACTGAAACTTCTTACTGTAAGAAACGTGCCTGGGATGTGTAGGCGCTCAAGATCAAGAAGCCGCTCCAAGAAATTGATAAGAGGACCGCCCACCTGTTTTTCATCTCCTGGTATTTGGATTTCCACGGTCTCAAGACAGGGGCGTTCTGAGCAAGCATTTCAAAACAGCGATTTCCTTTTGTAAGTCCGAAACAGGGATTTCCCACTCGTTGTAGTCTTGCAGGTCTACCTTCATCATGCGTAGATTAGCAAGTAGTCAAGTTAGGCATGGCGGTATTGGATCTACAAAACAAAAACCAGTCATCTCATTCTCTTCGTTACAATTTTCGACAAAACAAAATCCAGTCATTTTATTCTCCTCGTTACAATCTCCGACAGGCAAAAACCAAATCAGCTGGTTTATTAAAGGCAACAAGCATATAATATATGGCAACTATTCTGCATAAGACAGCGCACATCATACGTGTTGGTTACATATGGGATGAAAATGTGTTCAACTTTGAACGATTGCACAGCAAAGCAAATCAGGTAATGTTAAATCTGAGCTGTGATAGAGGGAGTTTTTCAATATTGTGAAAAGTGATAATGCCAGCATCTAAAATTGGAAATCCTGTCAATATGCAGAAAATAATAAAACAAAAGTTGGCAGTAGCAAGGGAATAACTGAATAATAATAATAACAGAAACTTCTTACCATAAGAAACAGGCCTGGGAAGTGTAGCTGCTCAAGATCGGAAATCCTCTCCAAGAAATTGATAAGAGGATCGCCCACCTGTTTTTCCCTTTTAAGCATCAACATCCAAGAATAGATATCAAGTTCTTTCCATGATATGAAGCTCCCCAATATCTCAACAAATCTCTCTGCCGATAAACAGACGCTCTCTTAGCTCTCGTAAAGTGAGAGTCCAACCAAATTATTTCCACATTCCAGTTTGACTTGATCAATGCAATTAGAGAGTTCGTAAAACAACAAGCCGTTCACTCTAAGATCATTTATACTTATCATGTCTGCTTCAAATGTTTGAAGCTTCTGGCAGTTTACAGTGAAAGTATCCACGCAATAACTATACACACGTAAATCTGTAAGGTGGGGAGCGCAGATGACAGGCTTCCGCAGCCCAACCCAACCTCGCAGGGAAAGTTTTGCAGAAGTGGGCAATGAAAAATAAAGCCACTTAAAGATTCATCACCTGTGAATACCATTTCCTCCAAGCTACAAGCAATGAGATGGTTAAATCCTGTAAAATGGTTTGTAAAATGGAAGAAAGTGTAGTTTGTGAGTGTAAGAGTGGTCAGACGATTGCAGGAGGCAGGAGATCGGTTTCATTGGAATGGTAGAGAGTGAGGTGTAGAACATTCTTCTGTGCTACAAGCCCCAGCCATTTCTATACACTTTGACGAGTAAAATTCCATGGATTAACATAATCCTTGTATCCCCATATCTCAAACTCTTTAACCAGTTGAAATGCCTCCAGATCTGAGGAGTGCATAAGCAGAATGTTGGAGATTATATTCTGCACCCTTGTAATTAACAGCGAATCGACTTTTTAATTAACTTGCACACATAGAGGCAAGGAGGAGCAGAGCCTTTAACTTGCACACATAGAGGCAAGGAGTTGCACACATAGAGGCAAGGAGGAGCAGAGCACAAAACCCGCTCTCATACACAAAGGAATGGTCAAACCAATTCAATTAACTATTGAAATGAGATTACAATATATAGGTGTAGATAGTTTCAACAAACCAAACCATAGATCCATGAAGTGTGGATCTCAAACCTCTAGTTACTGAATATAGAAAGTACACATCAACCCAATCCCAATCAACCTGCCTATCATTTCTACATTATTCCAACATACCCCCTTAATGTAGAAATGGGTTTTCTACAACACCTAATTTCTGCCTAAGGATCTCAAAGTGAATCTTGCCAATAGGTTTTGTAAATATATCAGCTACATTATCACTTGTGTTACAATACAGAAGTTTAATTTCCTTAGCTTCAATCTTTTCTCTAACAAAGTGATGTTGCATCTCAATGTGTTTTGTCCTTGCATGATAAACTGGGTTGTGTGCCAGCTTGACTGCACTTTGATTGTCACAATGTACTTTTGTGGGTTTTCTTTGCTTTTCTCCAACGTCTTCAAGAATCCTCCTCAACCAGACAGCTTCACATGTAGCACTGGACATAGCTTTATATTCAGCTTCTGTGGATGATAGAGAAACAGTTGGTTGTTTCTTGCTGCTCCATGATACGACCCCGGATCCAATGTTGAATGCATATCCTGTAATAGACCTTCTGTCATCAACGTTTCCTGCCCAATCAGAGTCAGAAAATCCTACCAATTGAACATCAAACTTATCAGTATATAAAAGACCAAATTTCATTGTCCCTTTCAGATATCTAAGGACCTTCTTTGCAGCCTTCCAATGGCTTTCATTTGGCTTAGCCATGAATTGACTAAGAATACTAACTGCATATGATATATCTGGCCTTGTAGTAGTGAAATAATTCATGCTTCCCACCAATTGTCGATACAAAGTACCATCTGCATCTTTTGTTCCATCTTGACTGCATAGCTTCACATTCTGTTCTAAAGGAATTACTGATACTTTGCAATCACTCATATTGAATCTGTTCAATATTTCCTTCACATACTTACTTTGAGTGATCATAGTCTTACCAGATTCTTTCCAAACTTCAAGTCCCAAACAATAGTGAAGTTCACCAAGGTCTTTCATTTCAAATTCCTGTGACAAAAGATTTTTGATTTCTGCAATCAACTTACATGCATTTCTTGTAATAATGAGGTCATCGACATATAAAGATATTAAGCAAATATATCCTTCCTTATCTTTCTTCACATAAAGATTAGGATCACTTTGGCTTTTCACAAAACCTTTCTGATTAAAGAAGGTATCAATCTTTATATACCATGACCTAGGGGCCTGTTTCAATCCATAGATGGCTTTCTTTAACTTACATACAAGAAACTCCTGTCCTTTCTGCACAAAGCCTTCAGGCTGTACTAAGTACACTTCTTCTTTAAGTTCACCATTTAAGAAAGCTGATTTTACATCTAATTGATGGATATTCCAATTATGAGTTGTAGCTAATGCAACCAGAATTCTAATGGTGTTTAATTTTGCTACTGGTGCAAAAGTTTCCTCAAAGTCAATTCCCTCATGTTGAGCATAACCTTTTGCAACTAGTCTTGCTTTAAATCTATCAATACTACCATCTGATTTAAGCTTATGTTTAAACAACCATTTACATCCTATGGGTGTTTTGTTCTCTGGTAACTCTGTTAATTCCCAAGTCTGATTCTTCATAATAGAGTTATATTCTTCATTCATAGCTTCAACCCATTCTTCTTTATCTTTGGCTTGTTTATAATTCATTGGTTCATTCATTGCATTGGTCATTAAAGCATATTCATCATACCTCGAAGGAGGACGAATCTATCTTGATGACCTTCTTAGGACTACATTACCTGTAGGGGTTCCATCCATTATCCTTCTGCTTTCTGCTGCCTCATCATCTGAACTGATAGAAGAAGTATTCATGCTGCTTTCACTGCTTCTGCTGCTTTGACTCTGTCCCTACTCCTTCTGTTGTGGCTTATCCAATTCATGCTCTTGAACTATAGGGTTTAATTTAACATATTCATCATTGTTAGCAAGAATCTGCCCTTGGTCAAATTTATCACTTGTATCTGCATGTTCATTGAACACCACATCTCTGCTTGCAATTAACTTATGAGAGCTAGGATGAAATAGCTTATAAGCTTTATGATCATTGTAATATCCAACAAAGATACATTCAAAGGATTTAGCATCTAGTTTCCTTCTATCATCTTTTGGTATATGTGCAAAAGCTTAACAACCAAAAATTCATAGATGCTTAACTTCAGGTTTATATCCATGAAGGACCTAAAATGGTTTTTGCAAGTCTAGTTTCTTTGTTGGACTTCTATTTTTCAAATATACAGCAGTATTAACAGCTTCAGCCCAAAAACCATTCAACATATTCTTACCTTGGAGCATGCTGCGAGCACATTCAACTAGTGTCATGTTCTTTCGCTCAGCTACCCCGTTTTGCTGAGGGGTGTGTGATACTGTAAATTGTTGCTGGATTCCATTCTCCTTACAGTATTTCTTGAAAGCTCCAGACACGTATTCACCTCCATTGTCTGATCTGAGAATTTGAATGCATTTTCCTGTCTGCTTTTCGATCATCATTCTGAACTCCTTGAAGTATTCGAAGACATCTCCTTTTCTTCTTATAAAATAGACCCATGTGTATCTAGATCTATCATCAATAAATGTTAGAAAATATGATGCACCTCCTAATGATTTAGTCTGCATAGGTCTGCATACATCTGCATGGATTAATTCAAGCAGATTAGTTTGTTTCTTTTCTTGATGTATTGGGAATGCATCTCAATGTTGTTTACCAAGTGCACAAGCACTACATTCTAAATGCACATTCTTTATTACAGGCGGTCCCTCAACCATAGATTTATTTTGAAGCAATATAAGATCATGATGATTAATATGGCCATACCTTTGATGCCAGAGTTCCTATGTGGTGATGATGGTGGATGCCAGGGCTAGATGACTGTCTTTGCACACATCTAGCTTATATAGTCCTCCACATCTTGAACTTGTAGCAACAGTATTGTAGTGGTCTCGAATGTCTTTGACATGACACTGATACTTGCCAAATTCTACCTTTAGGTCATAATCAGTTATGGTTGAAACAAAGATGAGATTCTTTTTAATACCAGGGACATACATAACATTATGTATCTGCTTCAATTCACCATTAGATAATTTCACCTTCACTATTCCAGAACCTTGAACCTTGAGTGACCTATTATCACCTAAATAGATGTGAGTGTCATTAAGCTTTTCAGTGTATTCATCGAACCATTCTCTCCTACAAGACATATGTGCAGATGCACCTGAATCTATGAACCATGCATTCTTATCATTTGTCTCAGCAGACAGAGCATCCTCGGAAATAAATAATCTCATATTTCTAAATTCATCAATTTCTGGAGTGTCTGTGTTTGCAAAATTCCCATTGTGATTTGCATTGTGACTTTCATTGTAGTAAAGATTTCTATTGAGGTGTCCTGGTTTGTCCCAATAATGACCATCTATATTATTTCTAAAATCATCAGTCTGAGCCATACCTTTCTCTTTCGAGTGAAATTTGCCTCTGTCTCCATTCCACGATTTGCCTCTATCTCGGTTCCATGAGTTGCCTCTGTTTCCATTCCAGGGTTTGCCTCTATCTCTGTTCCATGAGTTGCCTCTATCTCCATTCCATGGTCTGCCCCATGGTTTTCCTCTGTGCATATATTGACCTCTAGCCATTAGTGCGAGATCTGAACCCTGAGCATCAAGTTCAAAGTTCTTCATCCTTTCTTCTTCTTGAAGAAGAATACCTATGAGTTCTACAAAATTTGGGGGTTTTTCTCTCGCTGCAAGTGATGAAATAAACACTTTGAAATCTGGATGTAAACCTTTCAGGGTGATAGTTACTTGATCAGTACTATTTACTGCTTCACCTATGGCTGCCAAGTTATCACTCAAATCTTTGATGCGAGAAATAAACTTACTTACCCCTTCATTTGCTTCCATCTTGATTGACAACAGTTTGGTCTTCAAAAACAAGATCCGATTTGCATAAGTGATTTCATATAAACTTTTGAGCATATCCCATGTCTTTTTAGACATGTCACAGTTTCTGATGTGAGGAATGATCGTGTCTTGCACAGACATTCGCAGAGTCACCTTGGCTTTAGTTTCTCTCTTATTCCAATCTAGAAGGAGCGCTAGATCTACGGGCTTCAACTCAGTGCCATTCACGATCGTCTAGCCACCGAATAATTCAAGTATAGTCTGCAACTTGAATTTCCAGTTGACATAGTTCTCTCCATTCAATTTGGAGGCCTCATTGATGTATGTATCAGCCAACTGCTATTGAGCGGCAGCATCCATAGCACCAAATCTCAGGGGGGAGAATGCACAACTAAGAAGGGAAACAAAAAAATTAATAGATACCTTTACTGCAGCAGCCACACAATATAGTACCGCCCCCTAGTGGACAGCAGTCATGCAGCAGTGGCTCAGGGGCAAAAATGCATCATTCCAGTGATGTACTATCGCGCCCGGACAGAGTGGCGACCAGCGGTAGTGATGGACTACCGTACCTGCAACTACCGTGCCCCTGGATAGTCGTGAACCACGGTAGTATCGCTCTCCGGTCGATTTTTTAACCGAGGTAGTCTGATGGTGCAGTGTTTTCTCCTTCAATCAACACAACTGCAGCTTCAATGTGCAGCGTTCCCTCCTTCAGCGAGCTAATGGAGATCAATGGTGGCTTCTTCACATGTATCAGGCATAAGATAGCAGCCACACCAGTCCGAGTTCTTTTCTCTACACAGGGCTCGGCATTTTCCTTGACACTGGTCAGCGCATATCCACAAATGATGGCCCTCTTCCTGAAACACATGATCTCCACTAGCATCACGAGAAACCTCTTCAATCAATCTGACACAACCTTTAGGCACAAATCATTGGCAAGGCTCCCTCAGCAGCTGCTCACACGCATCCAACTTAGCCTCGAACCAACATACAACATCAACATCAGTAAGGGCTCCTCATAGCCTCGTAGGGAAGAAAAAAAAAAATTGCTCTCATGCAGCCAGCCACAATGGCTCTCAGGTCGACTTCCAATACAGTCCTCACGACTTTTACAGCAATAGCTGGCTCCCACAATAGGCCGCAATGGGCTCTTCACACCAACAGGCCACAATGGGCTCTGATACCAAATTAACTTGCACACATAGAGGCAAGGAGGAGCAGAGCACAAAGGCTCGCTCTCATACACAAAGGAATGGTCAAACCAATTCAATTAACTATTGAAATGAGATTACAATATATAGGTGTAGATAGTTTCAACAAACCAAACCATAGATCCATGAAGTGTGGATCTCAAACCTCTAGATACTGAATATAGAAAGTACACATCGACCCAATCCCAATCAACCTGCCTATCATTTCTACATTATTCCAACATTTTTCACCATCATAATTACCATCCAAAAGGAGAGACGGTTGTGTATAGAAATCTCCACCTTTTGGAGAGAACATAGCATCTTACCGCCTCTTTCATTTTAATCTTAGACATGATGAAGCAAAGCAACTCATCTGAAAGCCTTGTGAATAAGTCCTGCATGGTGAATAAGTCCTACACGGTGAGAGTACACTATGACAATTCACAATGCTTCTCCTAAGTTAAACCAGTCAGGATGAAGAAGTGGAAGACAAGAAGCTACTTGTAAATTATGATAGAGCAAGAATCCATTTCAACCATGCAGTCTTTCTAAAACCTCATTTTCAACCTTGCAGCCTTTCTAAAAACTCATTTTGTTGGTAGCATATGACTGATTGCATGTTGTTGGTCAAAACAAGCAAATAAATAAGATGGTGAAATATTATTAAATATATGTTTTCCGGTAACACAAGTAGGAGGTTTTGCCCAACATGAAAGATTACAATGAAACATTTCAATGGCACAAGCCACTAAAAATCTTTACAATGAAACATTTATGTGGCACAATTCAATAAAATTATCTTTAAAATCAAACATTTTGTTGGTAGCGTATCACTGACTTCATCTTGTTGGGCAACACAAGCAAATAAATAACGCGGTGAAATATGATTAGAAATATGTTTTCAAGCACATGGTGCTGTCCAACATGAAAAAATTACAATAAAACATTTTAATGACCATTTAAAAATCTTTACAATGAAACATTTATGTGGCACAATTCACTAAAATTATATTTATAATTAAACAATGAAGCATTTGGGTGGCACAATTCACTAAAATAATCTTTACAATGAAACATTTATGTGGCACGAGTATGAAACATTTAGAAGCACTTAGGTGGCACAATTCACTAAAATTAACTTTACGATGAAACATTTATGTGGCACAAGTCACTAAAATTATCTTTACAATGAAACATTTATGTGACACAAGTTACCAAAATTATTTGCCAAAATCACACATAGATTCATAAAACCACACTAATATTTGAATTTCATATATTTATTTCATTTGTTAATATCACAAACATTTGATACATCTCTTCCATCGAACCAATCTTCCTAAGTCAATTGAATAAGTTTATACAATGGCTATACATCAATTGCATGCATTTTATTATTGGAGTAAGCTAGTCATATAGAAAATCGAACTTCTTTTGGGCCACAAATTTGATAATCATTTGGAATTGAACGAGATTGTCAAAAATTTGATAAAATTTCTATATCAATAGAAAATATAACTTTTGGTATCAAAAATTTGATAAACGTTATATATCAATTGAAAACATAACTTTTGGTATCACTGTGGATAGAATTTTCTACAAAATTAAATGACTCCATTTATTATTAAGAACTTTAATTTATTAATATGACAATTATAGGAATATGATGCCACGTTGTTGTGAAAACCAATATCTTTCTTTGGTTCCACAACCCAAGTCCACTATGGAACTGCACAAAAAAAGATATCGATCCAAAAGGATTATTAGAGTATTAAAATTTGTAGGTCATGAGCTAGACATAAGATCTCCCCTCTAAAGTTGGATGTTTCCCTTACAAAAACAAAACAATTTCAAATTCTGGCAAATTCTGGCAAGGGTGGTTGTTGAGACAAAAGTTTGAATGTAGTGCACAAAGAATGGAAATTCCTAAGCTCTCACCCACACTCACTATGAAAGCATTAATGTTGAAATGAAGAATGTTTTTTCCACTAACCAAAATGACCATGTTGGGTAGAATACCCAAAATCAAATTACATTTGTCTTTATGATATTGCATGCCTTCATGCTTAGTTAAAATTCTTTAATCTTTCATTTTGGAAGCGCAGTTCCTAATTGTCACATAGGAAAATTCCCTATCCTAGAGCCCAATTTTGTATTGATCTCTATATTTACACCTTCAAACCTTGCATCTTTAGATGCATGCTTGCATCCTAGGATCCTACCATCTATTAAAGGTGAATAATCTAGCATTTCAACAATACAGGATCAAGAATTACTCGCGATAAACATAAAAACATGGAAAAGATGAATTTCTCCATTATCTATTAAGAGATTGAATGAAGGGGGATCAAGGGGTTCATATCTATGCTCCAACCTTATCTATTTCATTATCATCCTCTAATGCATGCCTTATTTGTATGTGCCAACATGTAGTCATTGGTGCCATGGAGAATCTAATCACCAATGTGATTTTGGTAGTATTAAGAGCATATAGCCATCCTAAATTTTTAGACCAATGCAGTGTATGATATTTATAAGTGTTTTAACAAGGTATAATTATGTTATCTCTTCGTTAATATCTTTTGCATTCACTTTTCTATATAAGAATATCAAATTGAAAATAGGGGACAACAATATTACATGGTAACTTTATTCCTTCATAATCCCCCAATTAGCCATATGATTCAAGTTACCATGCAATTTGTAAGGAATGTTGCATAATAAAGTATAATTAAACTACAAAAAAATATAGTTCCTAGCATGTCCCTGCCTCAAGGAGCTACATAGGTTTCTAGAAATAGCGATCCGTCAACTCAAATTGTATTAAATTTAAGGCCAAACCTATCTTGTGTGCAAACAACTCTTTTTTGTACACGTGCTCAATTATTTGAGATAAATTAAATGCATCCTTGAATATCACTAACAATCCAATCTTCTTACCCTTGTCCCTTAAGTGCTAATTCCCTACAACGTATGTTCTTGAATAATATTTAAATTCTGAACAATGCAATCATTAGTAGGGATCTCTATAGAGGTTAACGCACTACCCACTCTTAGAATCATGTATATATGATCCAAAATGGATCTTTACATTGTTTTCCATCTTTGTTGGAACTTTTTAGGTAGAAAAAATAGATATATTGGCTTGTAGGTTGCATTTCAGGGGTAGGTCAGGGGTAGGTCCCGCTTTGGTGATTTCAAGTCCAAAACATCCAGAATTTATTTGAGGCCTTTACTAACCATTTTTTGTCAAAACTTTGTGATATTAGTTCCTAAACTTGTATGCCCCCAACAAGTTAACCTATAATGTTTCCACTATGATACCAAACCTATGTCATGTTAGCTTCCATTAAGAGCGAATCGACCTTTTCATAATCATAATTAACATCCAAAAGGAGAGACAGAGAGAGCGTGAGTTGGGAAATTTGGGTGTATAGAAATCTCCATCTTTTGGAGAGAACAAAGCATCTTATCGCCTCTTTCATTTTAAGCTTAGACAAGATGAAGCAGAGAAACTCATCTGAAAGCCTTGTGAATAAGTCCTGCATGGTGAGAGTACAGTACATATGACAATTGACAACGCTTCTGCTAAGTTAAACCAGACAAGATGAAGAAGTGGAAGGAGAGAAGCTACTTGTAAAATATGATATAGAAATAATCCATTTCAACCTTGCAGCCTTTCTAGAAACTCATTTTGTTTGTAGCGCATGACTGAATCCATGTTGTTGGTCAAGAGAAGCAAATAAATAAGACGATGAAATATTATTAAATATATGTTTTCTGGTAACATAAACACATGGTGCTGTCCAACATGAAAGATTACAATGAAACATTTCAATGGGACAAGCCACTAAAAATCTTTATAATGAAACATTTTTGCAACACAATTCACTAAAATTATCTTTACAATCAAAAATTTTGTTGGTAGCGTATGACTGACTTCATGTTGTTGGTCAACACAAGAAAATAAATAAGGCGATGAAATATGATTAGAATATGTTTTCCAGTCACATAAGCACGTTGTGCTGTCCAACATGAAAAATTACAATGAAACATTTAGATGGCACAAGCCACTGAAAAATCTTTACAATGAAACGTTTATTGTGGCACAATTCACTAAAATTATCTTTACAATAAAACATTTATGTGGCACAAGTTATTAAAATTATTTGCCAAAATTACAGATAGATTGAAAAAAACATAAAAACATAAGCACGTGGTGTTACAGTCCAACATGAAATATTACAATGAAACATTTATGTAACACAAGCCACTCAAAAATATTTACAATGAAACATTTTCTTTACAATGAAACAGTTAGATGGCACAATTCACTAAAATGATCTTTATAATGAAACAATGAAACATTTAGGTGGCATAATTCACTTAAATTATCTTTACAATGAAACATTTATGTGGCACAAGTATGAAACATTTAGATGGCACAATTCACTAAAAGTATCTGTACAATGAAACATTTAGGTGGCACAATTCACTAAAATTATCTTTATAATGAAACATTTATGTGGCACAAGTCACTAAAATTATCTTTATAATGAAACATTTATGTGACACAAGTTACTAATATTATTTGCCAAAATCACACGGATTCATAAAACCATACTAATATTTGAATTTCATTTGTTAATATCACAAAGATTTGATACATCTCTTCCATCAAGCCAATATTCCTTAGTCAATTGAATAAGTTTATACAATGGCTATACATCAATGGCATGCATTTTATTATTGGAGTAAGATAGTCATATAGAAAATCGAACCTCTTTTGGGCCACAAATTTGATAAGCATTTGGAAAAAAATTCAAGAATCAATGGAGTTATATCATAATCCAAAATCCTTGCATGGTAGAAAAATTCTTTTAGGTGTTTTCCCGAATTTTGAATTGAACCAGATTGTCAAAAATTTGATAAAAGTTCTATATCAATAGAAAATACAACTCTTGGTATCAATGTAGATGGAATTTTCTACAAAATGAAATGACTCCATTTATTATTAAGATACTTTAATTGATTAAAATGACAATTATAGGAATATGATGCCACATTGTTGTGAAAACCAATCTCTTTCTTTGGTTCCACAACCCAAGTCCACTATGGAACTCCACCAAAAAACATATCGATCGAAAATGATTATTGGAGTATTAAAATGTTTAGCTTCTCTCAAGTGGTCATGAGCTAGACATAAGATCTCCCCTCTAAACTTGGATGTTTTCCTTACAAAAAAAAAACAATTTCAAATTCTGGCAAGGGTGGTTGTTGGGACAAACGTTTGAATGTAGTGAACACAGAATGGAAATGCCTAAGCTCTCACCCACACTCACTATGAACACATTAATGTTGAACTGAAGAATGATTTTTCCACTAACCAAAATGACCATGTTGCGTAGAATACCCAAAATCAAATTACATTTGTCTTTATGATATTGCATGCCTTCATGCTTAGTTCAAATTCTTTCATCTTTCATTTTGGAAGCATAGTTCCTATTTGTTCCATAGGAAAATTACTTACCCTAGAGCCCAAATTTTTATTGATCTCTATATTTACACCTTAAAACCTTGCATCTTTAGTTGCATGCTTGCATCCTGGGATCCTACCATCTATTAAAGGTGAATAATCTAGCATTTCAACAATACAGGATCAAGAACTACTCGCGATAAACATAAAAACATGGAAAATATTAATTTCTCCATTATCTCTTAAGAGGTTGAATGAAGGGGGGTCAATGGGTTCATCATATCTATGCCCCAACCTTATCTATTTCATTATCATCCTCTAATGCATGCCTTATTTGTATGTTCCAACATGTAGTCATCGATGCCATGGAGAATCTAATCACCAATGTGATTTTGGTAGTATTAAGAGCGTAGCCATCCTAAATTTTTAGACCAATGCAGTGTATGATATTTCTAAGTGTGTTAACAAGGTATAATTATGTTATCTCTTTTTCAATCTATTTTGCATTCACTTTTCTATATAAGCATATCAAATTGAAAATAGGGGACAACAATATTACATGGTAACTGTATTCCTTCATAACCCCGCAATTAGCCATATGATTCAAGTTAACATGCCATTTGTAAGGAATGTTGCATAATATACTACAACTAAACTACATAAAAATATAGTTCCTAGCATGCCCCTTCCTCAAGGAGCTACATGGGTTTCTAGAAATAGCGATCCGTGAAGTCAGATTGTAGTAATCTTATGGCCAAACCTATCTTGTGTACAAACAACTCTTTTGAGTACATGTCCTCAAGTATTTGAGATAAATTGTGCATCCTTGAATATCGTTAGCAATCCACTCTTCTTTCCCTTGTTCCTTAAGTGTGAATTCCCTACAAAGTATGTTCTTGAATAATATTTAAATTTGGAACAACAATCATTAGTAGGGATGTCTATAGAGGCTAACACACTACCCACTCTTATATACCATGTATATATGATCCAAAATGGATCATTATATTGTTTTCCATCTATGTTGGCACTTCTTAGGTAGAAAAAATAGATATATTGGCTTGTAGGTTGTATTTTAGGGGTAGGTCCTTCTTTGGTGATTTCAGGTCCATAATATCTAGAATTTATTTGAGGCCTTTACTGACCATTTTTTCGTCAAAAATTTGTGATATTAGTTTGCAAACTTGTAATGGTGTTCTACACATAAAAATATTTCCAGTGATGTGAAAATCACCTCAACTAGAGTTTGTATGTAGAAGTTATGCTCACCTTGTTTGTATAAAACACTATTCTTTTTCCCAACTACACCAACGATATTCCCCCGTGGGCGGTCCCATTTATCCACCTATGTTTGACACACTTTCAAGAAAAACAGAGAGAACATAAAAGAAACAATGATGCATTATCGGCTTTATAGCAGCCTTTAAACCTCATACATCAGAGGGCATCTGTTAATGCTCAAATCTCACACACATGTGACATTTTTTTCAATTTACACGATAAAGTGTCATCAACATATAGCATACAACCCACTAAAGACATCCTCATAAGATCCAAGAAGCAACATGAGTCCATAAATTCCCCAAAATAGTCAAAAAATACAACCACTCGTCGACATATCTATTAATATGAGCTACTGTGCATGTTATCAGAACTATGACCACATTGCTAGTGCTGATATTCCTTCAACAACCGTGTGATTGAAAAAAATGGAGGAATATCAACCACCAGCGATGCATTAAATACTCATGGAAGCTCCATTACCTCCACAAATTCGAATTTGGCTCCTCACACAGCTGGGTTCCTTAAATGCCCCCCTTTGTGTATCTTGGAGCTAAATCATTATATCAATGAGTTCACATTGGGATCTAGTTATTTCCTAGCCACCTCTTGGCCTATAAAATGAATCCATTGGCATGCTTATTAAACATATAAATCAGAGCAAGTTTATGCTACTAGAATTGTGCTTGAGCTCCCTTATAGCTTACCTCTTCCCTCTTTTCTAGCATCTATTGAGCTCCCTTGCCACCTTCATTCAATGGGAAAGTGTTCTTATCATTTCTTCTTCAAGATACTTAGCATATAGTGTGGACTAGATAGACCTCTCTAAGGGGGATTGTTTGATTACATTGGAGCTCACATGTCCTAGGTATTATACATTCTTGACCATTGGGAAATATAAAAGTGGTTTGGAATCTATTCCTTGTTGGAGTTTGCATTCCTACCCCTTTTTAATTTGTTTCATTTTATTTTATTTTCTTTGTTTATTTTTTTTTTCTAACAACCACTTGCAGGATCACTTGGAGCACTCACCCACAAAACAGGGGAACCTAATACTAAATCCTTGTTGCAACCAGCTACTAGGATTTTCCCCTTACCAAGTGGGAAGGATTCACCCTTATGCAATATTTTTTCACAACAAAAATCAGGGCCTGTAATACTTTATTAGTGTCTCTTACATGCACCATTTTGTATGCACCTACTATCATCAACAAAGGAGGCCAACAATGTTCCTTGGATTTGGGTAAGGCAATGCCAATTCCATTCACATGATTGGCTATGGAACCAATCTATAGAAGAATCCATTTGGGATGGTAATAGAATGGTCGTTGATTTTGAATTCGTAAAGTGTTATCTTTTGTATTTGAGAGGAGACTATACATGTTTGACCATTCTCATGTGATTTGGGATACTGTTCTCTTCTCGGCCTGACAAGTTCTATTGCAGTAGAATTAGGTTTACAAGTGCGTAGTTTGAGGAAAAAGTGAATAATATGTTGGTAATGTTTAGTAGGAATACCACAACACCTCAGTTTATGTTGGACTGAAAATTCAAATTGAAGTGGAAACAATGTCTAGCACATGTATTTTTATTTCAATCTATGTTATATTTGGAAATATGTTGAGCGAATAATGTTTTAAAGATTCTAGGCATTTTCTTCATTTTCAAAGTGTGAGAGATTCGAGTTGGTTTAATCATTTGTGTATGGGAGTATTAGAAAGAGAGTTTTTGGAATGGTGATTAGTCTCATTATTTGCAATTAAATTGTAAAAGAGACAATATTGTCTCTAATTAGGAGAATAAGGTTCTAAATTTGTGAAGGGGTTAGTTTTGTAAAAGTGATTCATTCACTTCATTATGAAAAATCAAATTTCTTATAATTGTATAAGTGTTGCACTCTTTCATTGTACTTCAACATTAATAAAAGATCATTTTTGGTGGTGGTTGAGTCCCATTTTTGGGACAAGTGTTCTCATCTCAAGGCGAAGTGGGACATTTTATATTGATCTTTTTCTGTACTCTCTTTCTCTCTCACTTGCTCTTTTTCCAACGACGACACGCAATTTTAAACTCCCTAAATTAACTGGCACAAATTATTTCTATTGGAGAAAAAGAATGTATCCTATATTCATCACTAAATATTTGTGGGAACTTGTAATTAATGGGTATAATATTCCTTCTGATGAAGCATATAAAGGATTGGATGTTGCTGCAAAGAATTTTTTTAAGTAGCTAATAAGGAGAGACAATGAACCACTTTCACTCATAGGTAGTGCTTTTAATGAATCTATTTTTTCAAGAATCAGTGTAGCCACATCATCTAAACACACATGGATTATTTTATAGAACACTTATGAAAGTGCAACAACAAAAAAATTGCAAACATTAAGGAGTAAATTCGATAATTCCAAGATGTGTAACTTAATGAATCCATGAATGATTATATCAAAAAAATGTAGGATCTTGTTAATCAAATGAGATTTTGGGAGAAGATGTCTCGGAAAGAAGAATGATTGAGAATATTTTATGTATTCTTGTGCCAAAGTATCAAGTGATTGCCACTTAATAAATTCATTAATGAGACATTGTTGACACCGTCATTGAAAATGAATCCACTTTCTGTTGGACATATGATGGAGAAAACTATAATTTAGTTTTTGATAACAAATAATTCTTAATCATGGATAAGATCAACAAAAGTGCAGCTTTGTAGAGAGGAGAAATGATCACAAACAAGATTTTAAAACTCACTTGTGCCCCAATTAAGTCACTAAGTCTAAAGGCTCCAAGAGTAGTGAATGGTAAAATTTGGAATTTGAGAATGGGAAATCTAAATTTCATAAATTTGATGTTGATGAGAAATACTAATTTGGTGAATCGTATTCCATATCTTGAAGTTGATAATGAGATATGTGAAGGATGCATACTTGTAAAAAAACACAGGGAAAGTTTCTCAAATAGAGATTGAAAAGTCAAAGATCGTCTTGCATTGGTACATTCATATCTATGTTGTTTGATGGATACATTGTCTTTTGGAATGTCAAGGTACTTTCTAACATTCATTAATGATTATTACAAGAAAATTTTGGTGTATTTTTTGCAAGAAAATTCAGAAGTGTTTGTGCATTTTGTTCATTTCAAAGAGATGGTTGAAAAGCAAAGTGGCTTGAATATTCTCACCCTTAGATTAGATAATGGGGGAGAATATAAATCTAATGATTTCATGAATTTTTACAAGATGACTGGTATAAGGTGAGAGTTTACAAATTTATACACTCCTCAACAAAATGGTGTCATGGAAAGGAGGAATACAACCATTGTTGAGATGGAAAGGAGTATGTTGAAAACTAAGCAATTTGGTCAAATGAATTATGGGAAAAAGAATTTCATACAACAATCTACACTTTGAACAAGTACCCTACACAATCATTTTTGAATTTGACTCCAAATGAAGCATGGTTGGGATACAAACCTAGCATTACACACATGAAAGTTTTTGGATTCACTACATATGCACATATTCCTAAGGAAAAGAGGAATAAATTGGATGATAAAAGTGTTTAGTGTATTTCCATTGTGCATAGCACATAACAAGAAGTTATAGGTTGTTTGATCCTCGAGAGAAGAAGATGATAATAAGCAGAGATGTTGTTTTCAATGAACAAGTAATTTATCAACCAGAATATGTTCAAAGCAAGAATGAAGTTGTTGTTGGTGATGAGTCTAGTTTTCCAATAACTAAGGAATATGAAAGTAAGAAGAAACCTAAGTGGTTAGTCAGAGGAAATTCTCAAATTGATATTTGGATAGAGAATTTGAAAGGAGAATCACCAGATCATGTAGTAATGTAAATTTTGCTCGTATTCAATCCAAGTAATGAATATGGAAGAACCAAATAACTATGTAGAAGCATCAAGTAAAGATGAATGGAATAAAGCAATGGAAGCATAATTTAATGCTTTGGTGAGAATGATACATGGGACTAGTTAGAATACATGAAGGGAAAGATGTGATTGGTACTAAATGGGTGCATAAGACAAAGTATAAATCATATGGTACAATTGATAAGTATAAATATCATTTAGTTGCAAAGGGTTATGCAAAAAAGGAAGGAATTGATTATACAAAAAAAATTGCTCCAAAGGTGATGAGTGGTGAAGATGGATACAATAAGGTTGGTGCTTGTAGTTGTTGCTCAATATAGATGGCCTATTTTTCAGATGGATGTTAAATCAAATTTCTTGAATGGTTACGTGGATGAATAAATTTAAGTGGAGCATCCTTGAGGTTTTGAAGTTCCAGGTAAAGAAGATTATGTTTATGTTGTGAACATAACTAAGTAGTTAGTATTTAATAAATAATTAGGAAGAGGTGCTTCGAAAAGGAATGACCTTTTGTTAAAGCTTATCTTACAAGCCTATATAAGACTAGGCCAATTATTCATTATATTACATCACACACACACACACACACAATACTCTTATATTTAATTCTTAATTGTTGTGCTATATATATGTTCACTTTATTGGTATCAGAGCAAAATTCTGGCCACATGCATCCAGTGCCATGGAGGAATTTCTTTATATTATGGAGTAAACAAGGAAAGAGATCAATGAAAGAAACAATCAAGTGGGAAAATATTTTGAAAAAACTATTGGAAAATCTATTGAAAACGTTATTGAAAAATATTTTGAAAATGATTTCAATAAAATAATCAAAAGAAACAAATCGAAGATAGTAGTAACAACTATGGGAGCAAGTGAAGTTTGATTGTATGATGAATCAAAATTACAATTGATTTGTGATCCGATCCATTTGCATCCACAAGGTGACTTGTTGAATCATATAGAATTGGAAAACCAAATTGACCTAGAAAATCGATAAATAATGCTCAGTGTGGATTCGCTTTGAAGAGGACTATTGTCTAGATAATATTCTAGGCATTGGAACTAGTGGAATTGTGAAAGAAGCAATCCACATGAAAATAAGAGTTGAAATGGCTTACAAGATATTACCTTATGATTTTGCAGAGAAATAAATAAGGATGTGGAGTGAACTATTTGGTCACAGACATATTCTGTAATGTCCCCAAATTTTTATTTTTAATCATTTGAGAGAAAAATAATTAAAATTGGTATTCCATGGCCTAGTCACCTATGTTTGAAAAACAGGATCGCAGAGCAATAACAATAAACAGAAATGCAAATATAATCACACACACATTACAAGAGAGACACAGATATATAGTGGTTCACCCAACTTGGGCTACATCCACACTAAATTTGCTAGTCCTTATTATTATTTTACCCAACAAAGTGAAGGGATACAACCTGCAGCACAACCACTGCACTTCCTCTTCACTATCTCACAGTCTCTCTTCTGATCTCACAGATATTTACAATGCATAATACCTAATACATCATACTTAGCCGTATTACAATGACTTTATTTTATAAGGGAAATACAATGGGAAAATACCACGGGATACCCAAAACCATGGGCTCGAAAACAGCTCGCAAAAACAGCCCCAAAAATTTTTCTCAGGGTCGTTGCCCCCGAACCCCTAAAAATGCAAAATGGGTGTACAGTCCTCCAGGGTGCACAACTAAGACAATATCATCTATGAGATTGGAAGATATGGCTCCACAACCAACAATCTCCCACTTGGAGACTAATCACAGCAGCTCCACCGCTACTGGACTTGGACTTGGCAAATTTCTCCTCTTCACCTTCATGCTAGAAGGCCAACTGAAACCGAGCAAGAACTCAGTTTCTCTCTAGTCACTACCTTTGTGAACATGTCTGCATGATTCTGGCTAGTATGTATCTTTTCCAGCTTCAACAGTTCATCTTCCAGAATAAAGCGTATGAAATGGTACTTGAGCTGTATATGTTTAGTCTTGGAATGGAATGTTGAGTTCTTTGCAAGATGCATGGCACTCTGGATATCACTATACAACCTGCTATCCTTCTGCTTCTTACCCACTTCCTCCATAAACCTCTACAACCAAATCATCTCTTTACTAGCCTCTGTAATAGCAACATACTCTACTTCCGTTGTTGATAGTGCAACAACCTTCTACAGTTTCGAAATCCAGCTTACTGCTATTCCACCTACAGTAAACACATACCCTATGGTGCTCCTCCTACTATCCTTATTACCTGCCATATCTGCATTAACATATCTCTGTAGAACAGTGTCTGAACCTCCAAAACATAATGCCTGAGTGGTGGTACCTCTCAAATACCTGAGAATCCAATGTACTACTCTCCAATGTTTTTTACCTGTATTGTTCATATATATGCTCACAACTCCCACTGCATGTGCAATATCTAGTCTTGTGCACACCATGGCATACATCAAGCTGCCAACTGCTGATTGATAGGGAATCTTGGACATGTAATCTGTCTCTTCCTGTGTCTTGGGACACATTTCCCTACTTAGACTGAAATGGCTGGCCAAAGGTGTACTAACTGGTTTTGCATTCTGCATTCTGAACCTCTCCAACACCTTTTGTATGTACTCACCCTGAGACAATGTCAATTTGTGATTTTTCCTGTCTCTTGTTGTTCTCATACCAAGGATTTGCTTTGCAGCACCCAAATCCTTCATCGCAAATGAATTAGCTAGCTTCCTTTTGAGTACATTTATATCCTGCATATTAGACCCTGCAACAAGCATGTCATCCACATACAATAACAAGATAATATATATTTCATTGTCTAGCTTCTTGAAATAAACACAGTGGTCAGAATGACATCTACTATAACCTTGTTCTGTCATAAGCCTGTCAAATTTTAAATACCACTACCTTGGAGCTTGCTTCAAGCCATACAAACTCTTTTTCAACCTGCATACCAAGTTCTCCTTACCTTTGACCTCATACCCATGTGGCCGCTGCATATATATCTCTTCCTCCAAATCCCCATGGAGAAAAGGTTGTTTTTACATCTAACTATTCAAGATGCAAATCCTCTACCGCCACTAGACTTAAGATAGTCCTAATTGAAGTCATCTTAACAATAGGAGAAAATATTTCATCAAAATCAATACCTTTCTTCTGTGCAAACCCCTTTACAACAAGTCTGGCCTTGTACCGCTTCTTGCTTCATTCTTCTTCCTTCAACCTGTAAATCCATTTGTTCTGCAATGCTCTTTTACCAGCAGGCAACTAAACCAAATCCCAAGTCTGGTTTCCTACCAATGAGTCCATCTCCTCATTCATGCCTTACTCCCACTTCTTTCTAGTTTCCACCTGCATTGCTTCTTTATAACATTCTGGTTCACCAGCATCAGTCATCAACAAATAATACATTGAAGGAGAGTATCGTTCAGGGAGTCTACTTACCCTGGTAGATCTTCTTGCAGTTGCAGGAGTTTCAGGTACTTGCTGTTGTTCTTGATTTTATGGCACCTTTGGAACTTCATTTTCTTGAATTTCATCAAGTACTGTGTACTCTTTGGTTTCATTTTCTTGTTTCTTTCCCTGCAACTGATCTTTATACATGACCTTTTCATTGAATATCACATCTCTACTCCTAATGATTTTGTTATTTTCATAATCCCATAAGTGATAACCAAATTCATCAACCCCATATCCAATAAAGGTACATTTCTTGGATTTAGCTTCAAGCTTTTTTCTATTTTCTTTATCAATATGGACAAATGCTTCACAACCAAACGTTCTCAGAAATGAGTAGTTTACCTTTTTATCTGTCCATGCCTCCTCTGGAATACCACCATCCAAAGCACTTGAAGGTCCTCTATTTATTAAATAAATAGCAGTATTTACAGCATCCGCCCAAAACTGTAAGGGCAACCCTACATGCAGTCTCATACACCTTGCACGCTCCATGATCGTTTTGTTCATCTTTTCTGACACACCATTTTCTTGTGGTGTTCCTGGGACTGCCTTCTCTCTACGAATCCCATGGTATGAATAGTAACTATCAAACTCCTTGCCATAGTAATCACCTCCATTATCATATCTAAGACACTTCAACCTTTTCCGTGTCTCATTCTCAACCAAAGCTTTCCACTTCTTAAAAGTAGCAAACACATCATATTTCTATCTAATGCAATAAACCCAAGTTTTCCTAGTTGCATCATCAATAAATGTAACATAATAATGAGAGCCCCAAGAGATTGTACCTGAGCCGGTCCCCATACATCTGTATGCACTAGCTCTAACTTTTCATTCTTATTCTGTTTCCCAACCCTGAGAAATCTGACTCTCTTCTGTTTTCCATAAACACAGTTTTCAGAGAATTCCAAACTTACCTGCTTCAAATCTGGCAGCAACTTCCTTGAGTGGAGAATCTGCATCCCCTTCTCACTCATGTGGCCAAGCCTATGATGCCACAATGCTGTATATGTTCCTGTGGAAGCTAAAGAGATAGAATGGTCAGTATTATGAGGACATAAATACAATGTACCTATCCTGTCTCCTTTTGCTATCACCATTGATCCTTTAGTGATCTTCCACCACTTTTCTCCAAATGTAGATAGACAGCCGCCATCTCCCAACTTCCCTGTTGAGATTAGATTTCTTTTCATAGCAGGAAAATGCCTAACATCTTTCAACAGCCATTCAGTTCTATTCTTAACTTTTATCCATACCTTACCCATTCCAACAATTTTACATGGCTCATCATCACCCAATAAAACATGTCCAAAATCGCCAGGAACATACTCATGAAATTATTTCCTATGGGGTGTAGCATGACATGAAGCTCCTGAATCTACTACCCAATAATCACTAGTATTATCTAATGCAAGAATCAAAGCATCTTGTAACACATCACCTGCTACATTTGCTTCCTGGGTAGTTTCCTTCTGTGCATCTCCTTTTTTCTTTAGAGATCTACAGTCTTTCTTCAGATATCCTTTCTTTCTACAGTTCCAGCACTCTATTTTTCCTAGTCTAGACTTGGATCTTCCCGTTTTAGACTTGCCATGATTACCTTGGCTCTTTCCTCTCTCCTTTTGTCTTCCCCTACTCTCCATGGTCAACACATTACCTGATGTCTCATCTATGCTTTTTCTTCGCATTTCCTCACTAAGAATAACACCAATAACATCATCAAATTTCAAGGTGTTTGAACCAGAGACAGAGTTACTTACAGCCATGACCAAGCTATTCCAGCTTTCTGGCAATGAACACAAGATTAGAAGAGCCATAACCTCATCATCAAAGTTCACACTTATAGAACTTAACTGATTTGTAACCGTATTAAACTCATTTAAATGATCAGTAACAGATCCACCTTCAGACATCTTCATATTAAATAAACGCTTCATTAGAAATACCTTGTTGGAGGCCGAGGGTTTTTCATACAGCTTACCCAGTGCGCTCATCAAACCCTCCGTTGTCGTTTCTTTTGAGATATTGAAATCCACCGACGAAGCCATGCTCAGCCGTATTGTTCCCAGAGCCTTTCTGTCAAGAACCTACCATTCTTCGTCCTTCATGGCCACCGGCTGCTTTGCTCTTCCTCCCAACGGTAGGAATAGATCCTTCTGGTACAGATAGTCCTCCATTTGCATCTTCCATAACTGAAAGTTTTGGCCGTTAAACTTCTCGACCTTAAACTTTCCTTCTTCCACCATTGCTCCCACTCAAACCATAAACCCTAGCTTCATGCAGGTTTATCTGCCAAATAGACCTTTGGCTCTGATACCAATTGTTTGAAAAACAGGTTTGCAGAGCACTAACAACAAATAGAAATGCAAATATAATCACACACATATTACAAGAGAGACACAGATATATCATGGTTCACCCATCTTGGGCTATGTCCACACTGAAGTTTCCAGTCCTTATTATTATTCCGTCCAGCAAAGTGAAGGGATACAACCTGCAGCACAACCGCTGCACTTTCTCTTCACTATCTCACTGTCTCTCTTTTGATCTCACAGATCTTTACAATGCATAATACCTAATACATCATACCTAGCCGTATTACAATGACTTTCTTTTATAAGGGAAATACAATGGAAAAATACCACGGGATACCCAAAACCATGGGCCCGAAAACAGCTGGCGAAAACAGTCCCAAACCCCTAAAAATGCAGAATGGGTGTACAATACTCCGGGGTGCATAGCTAAGACAATATCATCTATGAGACTGGAAGATCTAGCTCCACAACCAACAACCTAAATAGTTAATTTTTTTTTTAATATGGAGTTGTAATGAGGGGTTAAACAAAGGCTTGATTAGAGAGAGAATTGAATATGGTTGGGTATGAATAGATGACCAGGGACCAACATAGATCCATCTTAAATCTGGCTCTATCAAGGACTGATAGGGATCAAATATTTTGAGGAAGTGTGGGACTCTAAACAGAGGTTTGCACCTCAATGGATTTGATCCATGGTCTCGGTGCTTGATATAGTGTTAAGATGGATCTATGTTGGTTTATTAATATGCAATTATTACAAAACTAATATTGAACTCATGGTTATATTATCAACTTAGAAATACATTTAATCTAATATATTTTAGGTTATAATCATTCAAGCACCAACTACTCCAATTTGGATATCTTACAAATAGGCCAAAGTTGCATTAATTAATTAATTATGAAGTAAAACAGATACTCACCCAAAACTAATATCTAACCACCAACTATTCCAATTTGGAACCATGTTGTAAATGCTAACGCATATATACTACAAATAAGAAAAAAAATCATTAACTAATTAATTATGAAGTAAAATAGTTATTTACCCAAATTTAATGGTAGAAGTGCCAACTATTACATGTTATAAAGTATAACACACCAATCCTACAAATAGGCAAAAATTGCATTCATTCATTGGTTATGAAGTAAAATAGTTATTTTACTCGAATTTAAGCATTCAAGTGCCAACTATTTCATGTTGAAAATTATAACATATAAATCCCACAAAGACACAAAATTTGCATTAATTAATTAATTGTGAAGTAAAATGCTTTGAATTTACCCAATTATTGATTAATTTGCAATTATCACAAAACTAACATCTTACTTATTGTTCTATTATTAACATAACTTGGATACCTACTCCAATATAATTCAATATATTCATCCACATTCCAACTATTACAATTTGGGATCATAAACAATAACACATAAACCCTACAAATATGCAAAAATTGCTTTCATTCATTGATTATGAAGTAAAATAGTTATTCTTGTAACTATTTATGAAAATAATTATTTAAAATTTGAGGATGCATGATTGGAAATTGAAATTGAAATTCATTTTATATTTATATAAATGTATTTTACACTATAGCCAATTTAAATTTGGAGCCGACATGTGACAAACTTGACACATATCATCCACATTGGGCTGTAGAAAGGGCATCTCTTCCCAATTACCATAATTTGAGAAGAAGAGGAAATCAATGTGTCTTTGGTCTCGTGATCTTGCTTGGACAAAATGGAGAAATGATTAGCATATTGAATGAATTTTCGTTTCTCACCATAGGTCAATATGGAGTAGGCTTACTTATTTCTAGGTGACGTTTTAGCATGCTATCATTTTTCAATGTTTTAAGGAGCTTTAGTAGTAGTAGAGGATTTATAGCCTTTGGAAAAATGTCCATACTCGTGATAAGTTTTGTGTTGAAATAGAAGTTGTTCATAATCAAATTTCTATAGATGAGTCCAATTTTCCAAATATAAAGTTATTGCTTACGAGAGCCATTTCTCCGAATCTACTTTAATACAAATCCTTGCACATGAAAACATACTTAATCTAGGTTTTCACTTGTCAATGTATTTTCCTTAGGGTATTTTGAATGGCTTCAAGAGACTAACCATTCCAACATTGCAATGGAAGACGAGGTAGTTGAACCCATACTAGGACCATAGTAACTATACAAACCTCCAAATAAAAAATCTAGAGTCTAGCTCTTGAGATAAATTCGTCTTGATCCATAAAATAAGTACCACTTTGAAAGACAATGTCCATGTTTTCTTTCAATTCAAACAAGGATGTATAAACTCCTCTGTTACATAAAAATATAAGAAGTTACCTTTTATCATTATTATTTAACTTTAATTGCATACCACAAGTACATTGCTTTGGGAGAGGACCACAAACCTATAAACTAACCAATGATATCTTTGTCATAAGAGATGACACCATAATGAAAAGGAACGGAGGGAGGAAGGTTGGCATCATGCATTAAGGTTTCCTTCTGCATGAATATTGATAGGATGTGCTTCTATGAAGACTTGCTAAAGGAGGTTACCTAGGCTTGGAAATCCAAATCTTTGGAAAAGGAGGAGATGGACTTCCCCCTCACAAATCCATTTATAGGAGGGATGATCAAATTAAGGTAAAAAATGTAAGGAAGTGAATCAAAAGACTAAAAATTCAACATAATGCAAGTAAATGGTATACAACATTCCCTCATCAAATAAAAACTTAATAATTTACATATAATACCAAATATTATATAAACATGTTCAATCAAAAATAAAATAACAAATTAATTGAAGGGATTAATAAAAAATACATTCCAATGAATGATTCTTTGAAATAAATATGCATAATAACTATAAATTCACAATATTCTCTTTGACTAATTTTGTTATGAATATGTGTAAATGAAATATGTAATTGGATATAAATGTGTAAAACAATTTCTAAATATAAAATATAAAATATATATACATTATCAAAAATAATCTGAACAATTTAATATAATTATAAATAACTTTTAAGAACAAGAACAACATAGCTGCAATGTCCATGACAAGAGAAAAGTGGTAGCCTCTGGTACTTGATAATTTTCGAGCAAAGTGATAGCTTATGGTATTTGATAATTTCTAGAAGAGATGGGAAACAAAGAAAGCATGGATTGAAAGCTATTGCATCCAAGATATACCAAGTCTATGATACAAAAGAAAATCGATTGAGGCCATGTTTGTGAGGTGGAGTATAGATCTGTCATATCTGCTCGTAGCGACTTGAAGACTAGTTTGGCCAGATTGATCCGTTCGAATTAGTAGCTAGATGGTCACGATCCTTTGAGGTAGGTTTTCCACCACATCTCCTTAGCGGAGTAACAACTGCCTTACACCCACCTAAAATAGTGTAAGAAAAGGGTTTGTTAGGAACATAGTATCGAAGAATTCATTCTCTATAGAAATAAGCTCTCATGTCAGCATAACTTGGGGTGATAGTGATTGAAATTTTCTGATCTCTCAAGTCCCGAAACCTTTCCTTTTCATCTATACATGTTGGAATTAACAATGGTGGTGAGGAAGGCAAAAGAACAATCTGCTGAAGAGTTTCTTGCCCAATTTTTAGCCAATTTGCAAATGCTTCCACCAATTTTAAAAGCATCTTCTTAAAAATTCCCCATGCTTCTGGAGAAGTTCTATCTTGATATGCTCTTAAAAAGTGATAATTCTCTTTCCTCTCCAAACACTTCATACCTTCCCGATACTGAGAAACTTGTGGCTGACAAAGACCTCCTTTCAACATATACAAAATTTCAACCAAAGGGCTACCAAAATAGAAATTATATCCGGCCAGCAATTCCTTCAATGTATGCATGAGTGTCTGCTAGTCAACATTGGGAAGATAAGATGATATACTGAATCACTCTTCATCTATAAGGTAGTGATTCCATGTATCAAAGCAGTCATTCCATGTATCAAGGGACAATACAGATCTAAAGTTTGGTAGCTCAAAAAGCTCATTCGTGTGTTTAAAAGCTATAATATCCTTATGATAGACTATTATTTCCATCCTTTGAAAGAAGACTCGAGTCATGAAATTGCACTGTCATATGGGTTATTGTATATCCAATTCCTTATCCCTAATGACTTGTAATCAAGAGAAGGTTCACCCGTCATTTTAATGCAACAACATTGCCATGTGTGTTGAACAAGAAACATTTCACTTTTGCATTTTAAATCAAAACCTTTTTCCATCTTTCTCGTGATAGGGCTAGCAAAACATGATCTAATTGATGATATGTGATACTCTTCTTTGTTTTAGGAGTTACAAAAAAGCTTGGATATTCAAAACATGGATCAATAGAAGGACACCAATGAGTGTTTCTGGTGACTATCGAATGTGGCCACAGAATAGTGGCGTTAGTGTTCTTCATTTCCTTGTCCATTAGAAAGCCAATTCAAACTATCATCGAACTTGTCTTGTGATGACTATAAAACAAAAATAACAATGCGGAAATAGTATAGGACACCTACTACCCACATCAAAAGAGCTCATCAGTTTTGGAGCAACATATTGTCCACATATGACCGCCCGCTGGCTCCTTTCCCTTCGCAGTATAGTATTCTGGTTGGCAGCGTCCTAGGCCTGTGCATTTCGATTGTGCCCATGCCCGTGCACATATTTTCTTATGCCTAGACATTGCTTTTACAGTCACATATTAAAACAACTAAGCAATGATAAATGGTAGCCGGCAAGAACTATTTTTTAACCCTCACAGCTTGATTTCTGTATTAGTCTCTATTGAACGACGTTCTGCTTGATGCGGTTTAAGTTGCATTAAGGTTTTGATTGATGTATTATTTTTGTTGTGGGTGTTCATATATTCCCTTTGCATTAGATTTTTTTTATTCTCAATGGGCCTTCTACCATCACCTAGCACCTGCGTGGATTCTGCTCGTTGTTGCATGGATTACATGCCATCAATAACCTGTGTTGTGCCCTTTACTCCCGTAACCATATGCATGATGATTGTGAATTCTTTCCCCCTTTCGGCTTGACCGCTCCGTTTATGTAGCTCATTACTACCTGCCAATGAATCTTCTCATCACACCCTTCTAGCGGGTGTCTCTTAGTATGCGGCTATCTTGTCTCGTTCAAGTAACTAGTTAGGATGGATTGGACATGAAAGATATCTTATACAACTTGCCTACACCAAGGTACACAAGAGGTATACGTGGTGTTTTACTATCTTTGTCCGGGGAAACATTTATGTATGGGGACAAATGTTACAACGTCTTCCATTCCTGTTGCAGAAATTGGTTTTTCCAGTACAACGTCGAATCACGAGAAAGGAAGCACTCAAAAAAACCTGACAACTTGACAAGAATTCATTAATACTGTTATTGGAGGACACATGTCATTTGAAATCCCCACTCCAAATCCCACACATGTCATTTGAAATCCCCACTCCAAATCCCAAGGGACTTTGAACTTATCAGAATTAAAATAATTAAAATAAATATTAATATAGAAATTCAACAACAAAGTTTTAATTTATCAAATGAAAAATAGATTTTTTGAAATTAGTGAAAGTGAACTAATATGTGCAAAATCAAAACATTATGTCATGGACATAATAATTTCACACAAGTACATTGAGATCTTACAACTATTTATAAGTTGGTGTGATTCTGAATCCTTGCTTTTCATCGTTCTCGCTGGAGAGCTCCTATAGTTGTTACTCCTAAGAGTATGAGAGAATTTTTAATGCTGATACCAGTGGGGTACCCTTTGTAGACTTTGTTAGCATGAGTGCTTTAATCCTGATAACAAAAAACCGAAAGCTCTGATGATTGCTCATGCTTTTCCTGTTGCGACCAATATACCAACACACCTACCTACAAAACTCACACTAACAAGGAGAACTAGTGACCTGATTCAGAATGCATACCCACTTGGTCCTAGAGAGATATGGAAACGATTACATTTAACACACCATTCACCATCAACAAATGTGATATGCTATATTGGTTGGCTTCAAGGTAACAAAGTCTAAGAATCATACACAAGGGTAGGACCTCCATATCCATCGGCTAACATAAATTCAATGCATGAAAGCAGTATGTGGTAGGAGAGTTAGTAAGTAATGACTCATCATTCAATAACTGGAATAGACTCAATTGTTATGAAGTAAAAAATGTCAAATTAAGCCAGCAAATGTGTATGATACACATGCCATATTCTAAGAAAAGTATGCATTTAAAGGTATGAATGTGAAGGAAGTAATGCCATTGAGCAATGAGTGCTTCATTTCATTGCTTTACAGCCCACCCATCCTACCTAATAGATGTGTCGTCCTCCCTAGCCCTTGGAAACTCATTATGGCTATGGAAATTGAAGTAATTTGCAACATATATATATTTTTATTCCTATGATCCTTTGGTATTCACTTGACAAAATAGTTTTACAACATAGGAATGCAGTAAACAATGAGTTGTAAATAAGCTTTGATGACCAAACACTTACAATTCTTTAACAATAATTATTATTCAAATTCCCTATGACCCAATAGATGATCCATATTTCTTAATATATATTCTTAAATTAAATAAATTAACATTTTAATATATTCTTAATATTATAATTTTTTATAAATCCTCATTTTAAAGATTTTAATAATATTTTAATCTTATATATTCGTGTCAATCCAGATCTTATGAATCTTTTTAATATGAATTTTCCGTAAGTTTAGATTTTTTTATTAAATTTTATAGGAATCTTTTCTATATAAATATATAAAAAAATAAAAATAAAACTTAGTATTTTTTTCATTCAAAAGACTTCGGCATAACATAATTTTAATTATAAAATATATGCATAAACATATAATTGTATGCAATTCGTACCAGTCAAAAGTAAGTCGGCGCAATATATACATGCTGCTTTAAAGAAGCTTCAATGCAATAAGCTGCTTCAGAACGCGGATGCGGAGTCATGGTCGATACCTAATGAGAATCAATTCATTGAAAACCAATTTTAGTAAGTAATCAGAAGCAAGTAGCACACTAGTATAAAATGAGAGATAAGTGACCAGGTGACTAAAACAATTAGTCACCATAGTTTTTTCAGGGGATAAATGACTAAAATTGAGCAATTTTAAGTGAACCAACTATAAACGACTAAGATAAATGACTAATTTAGTCACGAGATAAAATATACGACTAGATAATGAGTGACTAAAATAAAAATGACAAATGTAAACGACTAATTTAGTCATAGGAATACAAATATGACTATCTAACAAGGACACGGAATATGAATTAGTCATTTATGTTATTCATTTTAGTTGTGTCACCTCGCCAATGGAAAATTACAATTTTGATAATGAATTTGTACAATTTACTAAATTTTAACATTGTAGATGGATTCAGAGATTGTCTTTAAAGGGATCTCTGAATCTATCTATAATGTTAAAATTTAGTAAATTGGAAAATTGTAGATAGACTTAGAGACCTGAGTGACGTTAATTATATCACTCTACAATGAAAGATTGCAATTTTGACAATGAATTGTTACGATTTACAGCTTAACACTTGTCCAGATGGATTCAGAGATCCTTTAGGGGTGTCTGAATCCATCTGCAGTGTTAAAACTTAGTAATTTGTAACATTGTAGATGGATTCATGAGAGACCCGCTTAGTCACTCGACAACATTTTCTTTTTTCAAGACATCTAGTGAGGTCCCTACAACTTCAAATATTGTTGGTGGATGTGTTTGTTGACCTCAAGCCTCTTCTGTAAGTGTAATATTGTTGTCACTATGTGCACTCAAAACTATAGACTCAATTCACATGAACTATAATATATGATTTTATAATTATCTATAATATGTTTCCCATGGCTTTTCTCCATAGTGCAATCCACTTAGCTTACTACCTATTTGCAAAACCTTGACACTATCATCTCTTATAAACCATTGATTTAAAGTTGTTTTTATATTAAAAATATGTGGGGTCTTATACTTTTAATGTAATGAAATATCATTTTCTAGAATTAACCACCTATAGTATTTAATACTCGAGTAATCTCATGTGATCTATCTCCCATAAGAATTTTGAAACTATAATTATGGGATTTTTTACAAAGCAATGATATATTTATGATATGTTTATGTATTGGACTAATGTCTCACACCCCACTCGAAGAGTCACCACCCTTCATAGGCCTATACACAGCTTTTTGATAACTAATTGTCATCTTATTCCTTCCTCGTCGTTGCCCTCTTCAATAATTAAAACCATCAGTATGACCATAAGAGCGGAGAAGTATAATATAATATACTATAATTATATTATATTAAATACCCATTCTATAATATAATATAACATGATATTTTAATATATAATGTGATAATTTTAATAAAATTTAAAAACTATAATATAATATAACATGATATTTTAATATATAATGTGATAATTTTAATAAAATTTAAAAACTCAACTCAAATTTATATGGAGGGAAATAAAATTCGACCCTCTTCAATAATTAAATCCATCCGTATGACCATAAGACCGGAGAAGCATAAGATAATATAGTATAATTATATAATTATATTATATTATATACCATTCTATAATATAATATAACATAATATTTTAATATATAATGCAATAATTACGTCGTAAGGCATTTTACAAGTGGGAGTAAACTTCCCAATTTTTTTAAATTAGTTTGTAGCCATTGGATCCTGCGTCTGACGATTGGAATAATTTGACTCGTTCATCTGCTGCGTGCTTGCCATTTTTGTACGGATCACCATTTAATGTTTTGCACCTGCAACACTTGCTCCCATCATCACCATTCGATTCAATTCTGCACCTACTCCCATCATATCCATTCAATGCTACAATGCACATTCATGGGGCAGTGCATTCTCATCTTTAAAATATTTACCTCTAGGGGAGGGAGGCCAGAAGTGGTCCACCCCGACTTTGGCCACCCGGGATGCCACGCGGCTGCCACCCGTCGAGGGCGGGACCACTGCAGGTGGCTGCTCCACGTCGTCCCGGGTAGCTAGCGCTTTAATGCGCTTTATTGCACCTCGGGATGCGTGCCAGCTGGCCCTTTCCCGGCAGTCGCTCCCACCTCCCGTTCATTCTTGCTCGGGGCTGGAAGGTGAGCGTTCCGCCACCCCGGAAGCTGTCCGCCATGGCGCCGCTGCTGCTCCGCTCCCGCCTCCTGCTGCTGTTCGATGAGGTTGCTGCTTGGAATACCTGTCACTGTGTGGTGGTCCGCCCCGGTTTGTTGTTCGCGCGGAGGACGTCGCCGTGTGAGCACAGAGGTTTCGTTTGGTTGCCTGTCTGGAAGCTCGTGGTGGAATGGCCCTGTTCCATGGCCGTCGCCGTGCGTTGGATAACTGGTCTAGTGTTGTTGTTGTGTTCGTGGTCTGTGGCGTGGGTTCCCCGGTGGTTCGGCCCTGTTCCTGCTTGTTTGCGGGCTGCTCCTGGTTCATCCTCGGCTCCTGGTGTTCATGTTTCTGCTTCGTCGTCGGCTCCTGGTTCGTCCTCGGCTCCTGGTACCTGCTCCGCTCCTGGTTCGTGCTCGGCGGTGGCCACCTGTTCAGCAAACTTGGTAGGATTTTGATCCTACCGGCTTCGCGTGCATTGTGTTTTTCAACACACTCACTCTCTCGGTGTGATTTGCTTGCCTTCTCTGTCTGTGTTCGGTTTGTTTGGGTGTGGTTGCCTGTTCAAACGACGTCGTAGGAAATTGTTTTTTGGTTTTTAATGGAGCACTGTAATGGTTGTTGGTTTTTAATGGAGCACTGTTATGGTATTTGGTTTTTAATGGAGCACTGTTAGGTTTTGTGGTTTGTAATGGAGCACCGTAATGGTTTTTGGTTTTTAATGGAGCACTGTTAGGGTATGTGGTTTTTAATGGAGCACCGTAATGGTTTTTGGTTTTTAATGGAGCACTGTTAGGGTATGTGGTTTTTAATGGAGCACCGTAATGGTTTTTGGTTTTTAATGGAGCATTGTTAGGGTATGTGGTTTTTAATGGAGCACCGTAATGGTTTTTGGTTTTTAATGGAGCACTGTTAGGGTATGTGGTTTTTAATGGAGCACCGTAATGGTTTTTGGTTTTTAATGGAGCACTGTTAGGGTATCTGGTTTTTAATGGAGCACCGTAATGGTTTTTGGTTTTTAATTGAGCACTGTTATGGTATTTCGTTTTTAATGGAGCACTGTAATGGTTTTTGGTTTTTAATGGAGCACTGTTATGGTATTTCGTTTTTAATGGAGCACTGTAATGGTTTTTGGTTTTTAATGGAGCACTGTTAAGGTATTTCGTTTTTAATGGAGCACTGTAATGGTTTTTGGTTTTTAATTGAGCACTGTTATGGTATTTCGTTTTTAGTGGAGCACTGTAATGGTTTTTGGTTTTTAATTGAGCACTGTTATGGTATTTCGTTTTTAATGGAGCACTGTAATGGTTTTTGGTTTTTAATTGAGCACTGTTATGGTATTTCGTTTTTAATGGAGCACTGTAATGGTTTTTGGTTTTTAATTGAGCACTGTTAGGGTTTTTGGTTTTCAATGGAGCACTGCTAGGGTATGTGGTTTTTAATGGAGCACTGTTAGGGTTTTTGGTTTTCAATGGAGCACTGCTAGGGTATGTGGTTTTTAATGGAGCACTGTTAGGGTATTTGGTTTTTAATGGAGCACTGTAATGGTTTTTGGTTTTTAATGGAGCACTGTTAGGGTTTTTGGTTTTTAATGGTGCACTGTTAGGGTTTTTGGTTTTTAATGGAGCACTGTTAGGGTTTTTGGTTTTTAATGGAGCACTGTTAGGGTTTTTGGTTTTTAATGGAGCACTGTTAGGGTCTTTGGTTTTTAATGGAGCACTGTTAGGGTGTTTGGTATTTAATGGAACACTGTAATGGTATTTGGTTTTTAATGGAGCACTGTTATGGTATTTGGTTTTTAATGGAGCACTGTAATGGTTTATGGTTTTTAATGGAGCACTGTTAGGGTGTTTGGTTTTTAATGGAGCACTGTTAGGGTGTTTGGTTTTTAATGGAACACTGTAATGGTATTTGGTTTTTAATGGAGCACTGTTATGGTATTTGGTTTTTAATGGAGCACTGTAATGGTATTTGGTTTTTAGTGGAGCACTGTTATGGTTTTTGGTTATTAATGGCACACTGTTATGGTCGAAATTGATTATTAATGGCACACTGTTAGGGTCGAAATTTATTATTAATGATTGTATGAATTAGCAATGAATGGTTGTTAATTTGTTAATGGAGTTGATTATAGGATTAGGGTTTGAAGGATGCGGGAAATTCTGACATAAAAAAAAACACCATAACAGTGCTCCATTAAACCCTTCATTGATTATATTGCTTGCAGTGATTGCTTGAATTTTGAAGGAATGGTTGTTAATTTCTTATTGGAGTTGATTATAGGATTGATGCATGCTTGAGATGAATAATTTGGGCATGCGAATTAGATGAATAAGTTGGACTTTGAATTGAAGGCATGAAACCTTTTAACAAATTAGGGTTTGCTATGGTTCATTGATTGTTTCAGTCATTGTATGAATTTGCAATTAGGGTTTGGAGGCATGAAACCTTTTAAGAAATTAACAACCATTCATGGTTAGTAGGGTTTGCTATGGATCAGTGACTGTTTCAGTGAATGTATGAATTCGCAATGAATGGTTTTTAATTTGTTATTGGAGTGCATTATAGGATTAGGGTTTGATATGGTTTCATTGTTTCATTGCTTGATAACTTAGTATATTTTAAAATTGAGAGAAGGTTTCATGGTTATGGAAAATTCAGATATGCTTTAATGGTATGAAGGTTACGGGAAATTCTGACATAAAAAAAAACACCATAACAGTGCTCCATTAAACCCTTCATTGATTATATTGCTTGCAGTGATTGCTTGAATTTTGAAGGAATGGTTGTTAATTTCTTATTGGAGTTGATTATAGGATTGATGCATGCTTGAGTTGAATAATTTGGGCATGCGAATTAGATGAATAAGTTGGACTTTGAATTGAAGGCATGAAACCTTTTAACAGATTAGGGTTTGCTATGGTTGATTGATTGTTTCAGTCATTGTATGAATTTGCAATTAGGGTTTGGAGGCATGAAACCTTTTAAGAAATTAACAACCATTCATGGTTAGTAGGGTTTGCTATGGATCAGTGACTGTTTTAGTGAATGTATGAATTCGCAATGAATGGTTTTTAATTTGTTATTGGAGTGCATTATAGGATTAGGGTTTGATATGGTTTCATTGTTTCATTGCTTGATAACTTAGTATATATTAAAATTGAGAGAAGGTTTCATGGTTATGGAAAATTCAGATATGCTTTAATGGTATGAAGGTTACGGGAAATTCTGACATAAAAAAACACCATAACCGTGCTCCATTAAACCCTTCATTGATTATATTGCTTTCAGTGATTGCTTGAATTCTTAAGGAATGGTTGTTAATTTCTTATTCGAGTTGATTATAGGATTGATGCATGCTTGAGTTGAATAATTTGGGCATGCCAATTAGATGAATAATTTGGACTGTTAATTTTGTATTTTTCTATAATTTTGGTTCTCATATTTGTTTGTCCCACCTGCTTTCATTCTTGCTGTGTGCTCTAACCTAAGTAATCTTTAACTTTGTGCTCGGTGATTGTTTGCAATGCTTACTATCAATCCAGTTCAAGTCGATTTGCATTCAAGTCAGTATTGCATTCAGAAAAAACTTGCATTCAATTTAAATGTTCAATCAGGTTGGTCTACCACCCAATTTAGTTTAACATTCAATTTAGTTTGCTAACCAGTAAATAGACAGAGACATGAAGAAAACAGTACTTGACATAAAGGGCATATTCTTGTTCAACATAGTAGCAATTCGAGATTTATACATATGGTTGGTCCATGGTGGGTTGGGACTTTATACATTTACTGTGGTTATGCCTAACATATATCCACTGTCAGATTGGAATCAAACAAAAACTTAGGAACCCACCCAAAATTCCCCCCCGCAACAAAATCTTCCTTTCATATGTGTATGCCAAACACAAAACATCTATCATTCGCCAAACAAAAAACCCTATGTGCGAGGAGGTTGACTGCCTTCATTACCCAAACTAGTTGGGTTAGATACTGATGCATGACCTGGTTGTGTTGAGCTGCAAACATTTGGTGCGGGCCAGGTTGATCCTTGTAGCCAAGGAGGAATTGAGTAACCATAGTTATGACTTGAGCCTAATTGCCCTGGGTTCACTGGAGTTTGGAAGGCATACACAGTATTTCCCCCTGCCTGGTGGTATTGGGGTATCTGTATGTTAATAAGGTCCTGGAATAATCTTCTGTTCTCTGAAAACTGATCCAATGGGTTGTCAACCACCTCTATCCTCTCCAGACCATTTGGATTCCTCTGATTTGCCTTTCTTTGCTCCCTTTCCTCCCTTGCCAATTGTTTCCGTCGCTCTCTTTCCTCCCTTTGTTTCACTCTTACAAGCCTTTCCTTCCTTCGATTTTCTGCTGCAACAATCTTTGCTTCCTTCTTCTCCTTTGCCAGGGCCTTCTTCTTCTCTTTTAAATCCTGCATCTCCTTTTTCTTGTGCTCAGCCTCAATCAGTAGGGTGATGTAGTCCTCTGATGTTAGTAGTTGCGAGCTCCTGCTTAATCTAAGATGCTCAGCAGTGGGATTAGATAGATGAGTTGCAACTTTCTCCACTGGCAACTTAAGGAACTGGCCAAGTAGTGGCTCATTTGGTGGGAGTGCCTCATCATCATTTTCTTGGTCCACTGTATCTTCATTTTGTTCAATCTCATCTCCACCACCCCCAAGTGGCACATAATAATGTACAGCTTCATTGTTAAGGACTGCTGGCATGGAAGGCAGGTTAAGGCTTTCATCGTTGGTGGGGGTGACAATGTGTCTGTTCATATTTGTCATCGCCTCTGCCAACCACTCGGGTTGTTCTGGCTGGCTTGGAAATGTCAACTCCTCGCTGTTGTTTACCATTGCTTGGTCACCTCCATTCACACTCAAATCGGCAACGTTGTTATGAACAATCCCTTGGCCATCTAATTCTGTTTCTGTCCTTCCAACAGCTTCTATATTCTCCCCAACAGGTTCGGTGCCATACTGACTTTCACTTACGTGTTCATTGTCGTCATCCAGTGGTTGGCAATGACCTTGAGAGAGTGATATGATGTTATCTGCAGCATCTGCATCCTCTCTCCCCTGAACATCAAAAGCCTGACTACATCCCGTGTCATGTTGAAGAGCATCAGAATTGAAAGGCCATATTCCTGTCCGCCTAAAACCAGCCTTGATATTTGATGCTGTGAGTGCCCTAGCAAAAGCTTTGCTTGCAAGTTCTGCTAATTCGAACCTCTTCACCTCTACCCCCGGATTCTTTTCCATCCAGGACGCTCTCTCAGACCTGAAGTAACACTTGAAAGGCCCAAACACACTCACATCTAGAGGTTGCAGCCTGTGGGTGGTATGTGCAGGCAGTGTCAACAGATCAATGCCTAGCCTATTTGCCTCCTCAATGGTTTGTATAGCAACGTGGCTACCATGGCCATCAAAAATCAAAAGGTGTCTGTTTTCAGGTGAAACACCGCCAGGGACAGAGGAAGCAAAGTGGCAAAGCCAACTCAAGAACAGTTCTTTTGTCATCCAAGCATGGGGGTGTGCAGCCATGCATGCGCCAGGTTCACAGTTTTTAATGTAATTTTTGAGTTGATTCTTTCCCTTGAACAGATAAAAACCTGGAATTGATGCTCCAACTGCGTTGACACAACAAAGAATAGTTATCCACTCCCTACTTTTTGGCAGAATTTTGGGCACATTCCTGCTCCCTCTCTTGGCAATTACCCGCATGCCACAATTCCTCCCTGCCTGTAATCCAGTCTCGTCACAGTTCCATATATGGTCTCCTCTGTATGAGTGTTTCTCATATGCATCAGAGAGTGTCTGATAGAACTTGGTCACAACTGTAGGGCGCAGATTGAAAGCCCTATCCCTGTCAAGCCCCTCTGCTGTGCGTAACACAAGTTCTGGATGCCTTTGTTTAAATCCTCTCCACCATGATTTTCCTGGAAATCCATCTTTGAAGGGGTTTGGCCTCCCTTGACAGATTTGTGCAACAGTGGATTTGAGCTGAACCAACTCCAGACCATGGCCTAGTTGAGCCATCTCTTCACACCAAACCACAACTTCTTCTTCCTCTTCTGCACTCAACACTGTAAGAGGTCCTTTTCGCTTGGTATGGGTCAGGCCATTTATCCAGTAATGGATTGATGTTGGTGGAATCCCATGTTTTTTAGCAGCTGCTCTGATAGAAAAACCATTGAACTCTATATCATCTATGGTAGCCTTCATGTCTTCTTGTGTCCATCCTCTGATGGCACTAATCTTCTTACTGGCAGTTGCACCTTGAACTGTGGTTGATTGTGGAATAACACCTCCAGGATCTGCATCATTTGCCTCTTCAACTGTGGTTGATGATGGAATAACACCACTACGCACTGCATCATTTGCCTCTTCATCATCTCTGTTATTATCAGTATCATGTGCTATGTCCTCATCGGACGAGGTGCATCGTAGCTGGGCACCCCTGCTGAGTCTCCTACTTGACCTCCTTGCACGAGTAGTGCTGACTCTTGCCATGACTGCATTAAAACCAAAAACCATAACAGTGCTCCATTAAAAACCAAAAACCATAACATTGCTCCCACCTACGGAGATAGAACTAGCTGTGTTAATTCACAGGGATCTGGAATATTATAATAGCTGTGTTGAAAGAAAGTGTTAAAATGACCCTAGGATCTGGAGTATTCAAAAGGAACTAGCTGTGTAAATTCACAGGGATCTGGAATATTATAATAGCTGAGTTGAAACAAAGTGTTAAAACGACCCTAGTGATTTACATGTTCAATGCAGGTTCTTGCATAAAACTAGATATAGTCTGGCTACTTGAAAACATTATTATTGAAAGACAAGTTTATCTTGAATGCAATACCTGAACTCTGAATGCTGTCTTGAATTAACTCTGCAACTGTGTTTTGCTTGAATGCAATGCCTGGACTCTGAAATTTGATGCTTGGAAATAGAGGTGAGTTTAACAAGGTCTGGGAATTTCGAATAGCAGAAAAATGAAGTTTGTTTGAAGGTTGTAGTGTCTTTATAGCATTTTGGTGTATGATTTGATTGGCAAGTTTGAGAAGGCATGGATTGCAACTGGCTGGAGTTGGCTGAGTGGCTCAAGATTGACTTGGCCTCGATCCAATGGCCATCAATGGGGCTTTGTCGATCCATGTGCTCTTCGTAATGCCTATGGACATATGCTTCTGTTTGGTTTTCTGGTTGATTTGATGATTTTAATGGAGTTGGCTGCATTAATTGCATTGATTGGGCTTCTTTGTTGAACAGCAATGCACCTGGAGCTGACAGAAATTCTCCATTTATTATGCAGGTGACATTTGATAGATGTGTAGGTGGGATGCCTTGGTGGTTAAGTGATTCTCGATGCTGATCTGGGTGTACTCTGAAGCTTGTTCGATGGGCTCCATGTGATGGGCAATCCGTCCTTGTAGATTGGGCTGGCTGGGGAGTGATGAGGTCCAATTAGATGTTTGTGTCAGTGCATGTTGGGATTTGGAAGGGACATGATGGATTTGATTTTGGTTTTGTCAGGACTGCTCAGCTGTCAACCTTTTGTCCTATAGTTGACAGCTGTGGGCCTACTGTACAGAATGACACTTAATGAACTCAAATAGGAAACTTTTTACTTATTTATATAATTATATGTGTTTGACAGTTGGCATTTTCTTGATCACGTTTTGGGTTGTAACAGTCACCGGTTCTATCACCACTACCGGTTCCGTTCAACTATAGAACTCTCTCCCCTACCTCTGCCTCTATTTTTATTATATTGCACAGAGGCTCTATTATCTCGTGCTGCATGCTCTGCAACACCGCGGGAAAGAAGGCGTCGACATCGTTTATGCAGATAACAGTGATCTGGAGGTCGTGAAGGGTCTGGGTCTTGTCTCGTGAAGGGTCACGTCTTATCGTGGGTGATTTAAAGTGGCTTGTAGAGCAGCCGAAGACAGGATGAGCATCGATAGGGTTGTCAGTCTCATATGGAGGAACTGGTCATCTATGGTTGATTGGGATTGCAACGTGTGAAACACACCTGTGTTGTCAAGTATTTCGTCCTTCTATGGATAATGATTGGGACCTACAGCCTCTACCTATTGTTGCCAAAAAAACTCCAGGATTGTTTCCCAGGTTCCCCCTTGTTTCTTCTGCTTTCCAAGTTCTGCATGTATTTTAGTGTTTAGGAGATCCGTCTTGGGGAGGCGCAAGAATGGGGCCGTGGTCTTTGCTTTCGAGCATAAAGATATTGAGGTCACCTTGGTTAATTGAATTGCTTTCCTTTCAGATCAACACAAGAGAATCAGAGCATGGACATATTAGTGAAGTTTTTCTTTAATGTTCATGTGACTTTACTGGAAGTGATGCTGTTATTACATGCACATTACCTGATTCTGTGAAATTGGAGTTTAGCTTGACATGCCCCATCTATCTGGTAAGTTCAAACTCTGCTGGAATTTTTAGTTGTAGGTCTTCTCTAATAACAAGTATATACAGTTCCAAGGCCAGAATTCAGAGTTTCATTTCTTATCTGGTAGGGTTGAGAGAATGAAATGCAGTAAGCTGAAGCCCTATAATAATTTTTTTAAATTTTCTATCACTAGATTAACATTAGAGGGACACATATGGTGTTTTGTGTATTCATATTCTATGCATTGAGGTGGCTCTTCTGATTGATAGTGGCAGTTACAATGGTTTTATGCATTCATTCCATTGGATATCTGTAGAGTGCATAGTTATTGGGGAAAATTGTGTACTGATGCAACATGTTTAGAAGTTAGGTTTGCCACTTTGAGGATGTGACACTATCAATAAGAAACAAAAATACAAGGTACCTCCTGCCCAAATGTAGGATGAAATGTCCAATTTTTCTTTACCTTGCTTGTACTTGTACCAACTTCAGTTGTAGTGGCTTGCTAAGCAGGATCTGGCTTATGCTTGCTTCTGCATTCTTCTTTTAAGACTTTCAATTCCTTTTTAAGAGACTTGAATTCTTTATAGACTTCTGGAATTGAAGTTGGAATTTCATCTTGCTCATCTTCATTATTTCTAAATTGAGCAGTTAAGCCATCAAGAGAAAACAAAGAAATAGCAGGAAGAGACACACCCTCATTCTGTTGGTTTTTATTTGATCCTTGATTATTATTGCTAGTGAGTTGTTCTAGCAACATTTTCTGAGACATATCCTTCATTTGAGGATTTGTTGTTGAAGTCATCATTGTAGTAATCTTCTTAATCAATTGATCCTTTTCTAGCATAGGTTGTTTTTCCTTTTCTGGAAATCCAAACATGTTAATGATATTGCAAGAACAAATATCTGGATCACTGCATTGACATTCATTTTCTGATTGGCATTCTTTGCAATATGGATCATTGCATTCATCATCACTTGAGCTTGTACCTGAATCTATTTGCAGCTGATTCAAGTGAGTATTTAAATCCTGAAGCAATTTATTCTTCATATAAAACCTCTTCACAATTAGAAGGAACATTGAAAGCATTTACCTTTCCTTGTTTATTTCTGTACCAGGCTTGAGTTTTTCTTTTTGCTTCATTCTTTTTTTTCTTGAGAGTAGGAAAATTTGGAGGAATATGTCCTTTACCATGACATTTGAAGCAAGTCAATTCTTTTGATTCTTTGAAGGGCTTTGTTTTTCTGAATTGATGCTTTGAAGACTTATATGAAGTCTTCTGTCGACGAATGTGCTTCCTACCCCCCTAAAAATTTGTAGCAAAATGTGAATAATTTTTATGATACTTTCGTCGATGAGGGCGATGACTGGTAGGAGGAGGTATGTTAAATTGTTTGCACAATTTATTGTAACTGTCATGCTTGAAAGGATTGGAGGCAACTTTGGCCATTTTCATTTGATTGCAAGTGACTACAATGTCTACAAGAACACCTTGGTGAATAACTCCCCATTCAAATTTTTAAATGTTATCAGGAAAGAGTTTAGTCATTCTTTGAGTAAACCAATTTGGAAGAGAAGATATAAACATCAGTTTCCATTTAGGATCAAGAGGATCATCTAACTAGTAGAGTCTCTTGATATATTCATTGAAATAACCTTCAAACTGAGTTAAATCTTCACATCTCATTTTTTAGAGAAACATTGCATGGATTTGTTTATTGGCATGAGAATAACCAACAAAATTTCCCAAAATATAGTGAAGCATGCAACCAATCATATTATTTTCTGTATCGCCTTTGGCATTTCTAATGGGTTGTCCTTGTTTGTCAATAAGAAAGCAATATTCCCATTGATTCAGTAAATTGTGGTTCTTATTGATTTTTGCATTTAACCAATTTTGCAGAGTACCTTCAAATCCAACAATCAATTTTCTACAAGCATTGACGGGATTATTGTCAAGAGAAACATAAGTTTTGTATGCAACTAATATTGAATTGAGTAATGTTCTGATTTCTGCTTCAGAACAATCATCTATGTTCCATGAATAGACACTAGTTGCATTCCAATCTTTATGATATGTGTTACCAGGCTGGTCAACCATATCAGGATCAGATTTCCATTTGGGAGCAGTAAAATTGAGACTTTCTACATTTTTTGCTGAAGGAATCTTATTAAACAGAATAGAACTTTCTTCATCAGAAGGAATATCATATGATGTGTCTGATATTGGTACATCTATCTGATTTAAAGAATTTCCTTTCATGAAATCACTAAGAGTAATCTTTTCACTTTCTTCTTTCTTTACTCTTTCTTCTTCTTGTTCATCAACCCATTGAGTGAACTTTTGACCTTTAACCTTTTCTTTGTCTGAATATAGCATGTTAGAAAATATGAAAGGTACTACTTCTGGTTTAGAAGGAAATAGAAAAGTTTCTAGACCTGGAAAGAGGGAGACTTGGGGTTGTGTTTGAATTCAGGAATTTTGAATGAACTTGGATCTAGCAAAGGAAAAGAAAAGGATCTAGATGTTATTGGTTCTTGGAAAGTAGTTGTCTGAGAAAATGATGTCTTTGCAGGGGTCTTGTCCTGCACAAGATAATTAATCTTTTGTATAGCAATTCTTTGATTTCTTTGTTCTTGTTTTAATTCATTCAATGCTTCAGAGATACCATCATTCTGCTTATCCATATTTGTACAACCAACATTCAAACTACTTAAGAAATTTGCATTTGTTGAACTCCTGTACCACAATTATTTACACTTGTAGCTATTGACTTATGATTGTCACCAATCTAAGCAAATCCTTGATTGACTTGTTCAAAACCTCTTAAAAGTTTATAGTCAAAGCTTTCCATTATTCTATCGAGATTGAGCAATTTCATTCTGTTCATTTCTATTGTGTTGAAGTTTCTTGTAGCCATTCTTTGCATATGAACATAAAATTTATTGAGAGCTAAATTTGTCCAATTTGTAGCTGCTACTGAATCTTGATCATTCAAAGTGGTTCTGTCTGACTGGATAGGAATTAATTTGAATTTTTCTTCACCATATCTCAGAATGATGTTTTTCCATGGATGGATATCATGGACTGTTTCAATTGTAGAACCATCAGTCAATTCCCATTTATGTCTTTGGGATTGTGGTTCCGAGCTTTCAGCTTCTGACATCATGTTTAGACTGGCAAAAGATTGAATCATTTCATCAAGATTTCTTTTGTTTGCTTGAGCTCTATAGTCTAACAGAGTTTTGGAATTTGGATTTGCATCCATCTTTACTATCTTCTCTGGAAAAGGAGCAACTACCAGAGAGTTTTCTTTCTTGTCTGTGCCTAGATAATAGAAAGCATAGAATGAGCACCAACAATTGTTTTGTTTCATGTATGCTACCCATTCTTTGTGATCTGATGTTGTTTTTTCTATTCTATCATCATGAGATGCAAGACAAGTTAATTCTTCTTCATCTAAAACCTCTTCACAATCAGAAGGAATATTGAAAGCATTTACCTTTCCTTGTTTATTTCTCTACTAGACCTGACAAGTGAATAAAACAACTTCCTCAGGGTGCAATAAAAAAACGTCATATTACAAGTGAATGAAGAAGAGGTGGGCATTATGGAGAGGTGCAATTTTATTACTAAATTAAAATTAATAAAAATATCATTTAAATAATCAATTTAAATTTTATTTTCAATAAAAATGTCAAAATTTCCAAGTTTTGGTTAAGATCTAGCTATGTGGATTATCCATACAGCTTTGACCATTTGGAATATAACTTATTTATATATAATATAATAAAGTTATGATATTTTTAAAAGAATCAATTTTGAATTTATATCAAAATTTAGAATTTCCATTTTCAATAAAATATCAAAAATTAAATATATTCTTTTTTTTTTAATTATTCAAAAATACATTAAAAAAGAAGAAGAAAAAAATATTAGTATCCAATAAAAAGCACTGCTCATATGGTTTAAAAAACTATTTTTTACAAGTTCAACTCCACTGCTTGCCTACGTGCCTCAACTCCATTGATTGTGAGTTCTTTGACTTCACCTTCCATCAATCACAAAAAAAACCTCTAAATTACGGCTTTCTTTTACTGCACCCTAAGTTGCAATTGCTAGTATTAATAAAATTTAAAAACTCAACTCAAATTTATATGGAGTAAAATAAAATTTGTAGAAAACTTTCTTATATGTGGAGGATGACCAAATATACAATTTATATGGAGGGAAATAAAATTTGGGGAAGACTTTCTTATATGTGGAGAATGACCAAATATACAATACGGTTTTTAGACGTTTCTTATATGCGGATAATGACCAAATATACAATACGATTTTCAGACGTTTCTTATATGTGAAGAATGACCAAATATACAATACCATTTTTAGACTCCGCAATGGATCTCGAAGGGTGGATTGGTAAAACGTAACCATATGAATTCAATTCTTTCAATTCTTACCCTGGACAAATTTAATTTTTATGTTACACTGATGTTTTATGAGAAATCGAGTTTCTTAATCTAGGGTTTCTATTATGATTTGTAAAATGTTATCTTTGATATCTTTATCCATTGTTGGTATGAAATTAATTTGTGTATTGATGTGTGGAACAGATCAGAAGTGAAGAATGACCAAATATACAATACCATTTTTAGACTCCGCAATGGATCTCGAAGGGTGGATTGGTAAAACGTAACCATATGAATTCAATTCTTTCAATTCTTACCCTGGACAAATTTAATTTTTATGTTACACTGATGTTTTATGAGAAATCGAGTTTCTTAATCTAGGGTTTCTATTATGATTTGTAAAATGTTATCTTTGATATCTTTATCCATTGTTGGTATGAAATTAATTTGTGTATTGATGTGTGGAACAGATCAGAAGTCGAAATGTATCCAAGGAGAATAGGTTTCGAGTAAATCAATGTTTGGGAAGAATTCACCTAAAAACCAAGTAATTTGCTACAGTAGATTCCATGAATTTCTTGTTACTTTAATCCATTGTGTTATCATTTAAGTTTGATGTTAGTAAAATTTTCCAAATTGTGAAAGTCTATTTAGCCCTCTCCAGTTTCAATCTTAACAGTCTATTAAAACTTGGATCCACAATGGAGTCCAAATCCGAATTCATATTTTAAGTCAACCATAATGTTATACTCCATAATAATGAAGTTCTACAGCCATAAAAAATTTACCCATCAGGTTAACGCACAAAAAAAGGTTTCTGAAAGATTATTGCTAAGCTAAGGTGAGAAGTCAATTTTCGGATTCTACTTCTTGGGCTCAGAGATCCCTGCATTATAAATTCTACCTCTTCACATACAATCTTTTATTGTTTCATCCAACAATGGTGGATTCTCTGTCATCACCTCTGTCACAATATGGAACAGAGATCAACTTTTTGGACCTCAGCAAGGCTTGAAAGTGTTGGAAGTTGTAGAAGATAGAGGCATTGTGTCAACTAGAAGAGTTATAATGCTTTTGCACTTCAACATGTGTTGATTGAGTACTAGAGGGATTAGTTTATTTATTAAAACTGTAGAGTTAGCCATATTAAAAAAAGGTTCCCATTTAAAAGGTTTTCCAAGCGAGCCATGGAAGTCCAGGTTTTGCGAGCTAACCTAGAAAAGAAGCAAGTCGATGTCATAGTATCCTTACACTCCTGGGAATATACAGATTTCATAGAAGTGGAGACCAAATCCAAGCTTAGTGGGCACAGTAAATAAAATTTAAGTTGTGGTCACATAACTCTCAAGAGGAAGAGCGGGATCGAGCGATGATTGCGGATCTTAGCTGCTTCATATGCGCCAAATTAACCACATCCTTATCAACATGAAGTCTCCTCCCTCTCATATCTCTCAAAATAGAGCTCGTTCAACTGGTTCTCTACCTAGCTATGATGGATCCGCCCTTACTTATGATGCACCTATCGCTTATGGAAATAGGGTGTTGATTCAAGGTTCATAGTAAAGGTTCTAACTAAGTGCAGTACCAAGTTAAGCAGGCGCAGGATAAAATAAATAAGGGGCAGGACCTTACCTTACTTATAAGGGGTTGACCAGGACCTAGTATGCGCCGTGATGAGCCGCCTCACCAAACTAGAAAAGGTTGGACTTCCTTCTTCATTGGTTTGGCTAGGGCTCATCATGCATGTAGATAATTTATTCCATATGAACTCATTGAGGGATTCATCATTCCTTTTCTCCAACCTTTAAATTCCATCACTTCCCAAAGAGTACCTCTCAATTTGAGATCCCATTGATACCCCTCTTTGCAAGACATCAAAGGAATAACATCACAGGTGCTGCCGTTTAGTGGAAGCTTTACAATTGGTATTGTTATCCTTCCATTTATTCCTCCTCTCCATGCTATGTGCCACTTATTATTATAATTAGTGGTTCAGGTTTTGGTGAGTATCTATTAAATATTTATATTTTTCATTTGAAATTCCTAGACTAAAGTGTAAAACTTGAACATGTAGCATTGGTTTCAACGTGTGTTGATGGTTACGCTTGATCATATTGCCATCCATGTCAACACCTTTATTATTAACTGTTGATGTATATGTAACTTCGGAATGTATTTCATATATATATTGTACCCTTATAAGAGATGTGTTATTCCTATATAAGGAAGTGTCGTCATTTGTATTGACAAGTGTCGCAAGTAGATTAACTTGCCGATGGGTTATTAGACTACCTGATGTGGGTGTCGGACCGATATATATGTAACTGGGGTTATTAGGCTGAGTCAGACAAGTCGGCCCCATAATTAATTAGGCAGGTTAGGACAAGTATAAATAGAGAGTCGGGATTCTCTATTTTGATCATCTCAAAACTCACTCTTCTCTCACTCAGAAAGTGGCACACATTGGAGGAGGAGGATCAGCTGCATAGTAGGAGACTATCTATTGTATTTGGTTGTACTTTGGTTGAGCCATTGCTCTATCTATCTCTGAGGAAGTTGTGGGGTTTTTCACCTTAGGGTTTTCCCCACGAAAAAATATGTGTGTCCATTGTCTCATGCTTTTGATTCTTGTGATGCTTGGCATGCTTGATATGATTGTTATGCATTGATATACTGTACATGTTATTCTCTCAGTAAAGATCCTATAGCATATTGAATTAATGCTCAAAATCTAACATGGAATCAAAGCTAACCTGAGAAGAAGACACTATGCAGTTGCGGAAGCTAGGGATTCTTGTTTTTGGGTTTCTCTCCAGAGATTTTGAAAAAGTAATATGATGGATTGACTCTTCTCAGCAAGGTGAATCTATCTGTCCAATCAGAATTCAATTCTGAGCACTTTCAGTTTGGCCTTAAAAATTAGGGTTTCCTCAAAAATAGAAATTTCTGAAATCTGAAGACACGGCTGGAAGCTCCTTGGAAAATCAGAAGGTTGGAGCTTTGGATCAAGATTTTTGGTTGTGTAGATCTTCAGGAAACTCAAACCCTAAGCCGGCACCAAATCCAGTTTTCAGCAATCAAGTGGTAAGACCTAAATCTTTTCTATTTCCATTTGAAGTACTCGTTAAGATGTCTCACCACACCAAGCTTGAGGACAAGCTTGAAGGAGCTGATAACTTCCAAGCATCGAAGTATAGGATTGGGTTAATCCTTGAAGAGAATGAGTTGGATACTTATATAAGTGAAGAGGTCCCTGTCCCAGAGGGAGAAGAGGCTAAGGATCTTTACAAGAGGAATTTGCTTAAGGCAAAGAGGATCATTGCTAATTCTATTAAAGATCATCTCATCCCACATGTGTCATCCCGAAAGACACCAAAAGAGATGTTTGATTCCTTGACCAAACTATTTGAAGGCAAGAACATAAATCGGAAGATGACCATGAGGAATCAATTGAAGAATATCAAGATCCAGAATGCAGAGACTATGCAGTCATATTTCTCAAGGATCTCCTAGATAAAAGAACAACTTGAAGCTGTGGGTGAAGACATAGAAAATGGAGAAGTGGTGATGACCACTTTTAATGGCCTCCCTAGGTCATGGGATTCCTTCATCCAAGGAATTTGTGCTAGAAAGAAACTTATATCTTTCAGTAGATTGTGGGAAGAATGCTCACAGGAAGAAGCTCGAATTGTAGCCAGAGAAGAGAAGATGGGGAGTGAATACCAAGCACTCACAGCTCGCTCAAAAAGACATGGTGACAAGAAATATCACCATCATGGCAAGAAAGGAAAATATCAGAATCAAAGAGGTAGTCCCAAACATCGAAGGGACATGACCCATTTCCGTTGCTATACATGTGATGATAAGGGACACTATGCCAGAGATTGCCCTAAGAATAATAAAGAGGGTACTCACAAGAAGAAGAACTTCAAATGAAGACATCATGCTCATGCTGCAGAGGATGATGAACCTCCCAGGAAGAGAGCTAGAGAAGACAGTGAAGATTCTTCAAGTGATGAAGAATATGTTTTGATTTCTGCTCTCACCGGAACCATTACTCATGGAAGTAATCATTGGCTCATAGATAGTGGGGCTTCCAAACATATGACAGGATTCAAAGAATCCTTTGTGAATCTATCTAAACATGATTCACCCCACAAGGTGAAGCTTGGAGATGACTACCAGTATCCCATAAAAGGGAGTGGTGAAGCCTCATATCAACTAGACTCTAGAAAGTCTATGAAGATGAAAGATGTACTCTATGTTCTAGGTCTCAAGAAGAATCTACTCTCAATATGTGCATTGGATGCAAAAGGCATGAGGGTTGCATTTATAGATGGCCAAGTCCTAATGTGGCCTAAGGGTAAGACTATAGATGATGCAGTTGTGATTGGAGAGCAAGAGGAAGGATTATACAAATTGAAGGGCCATCCAGAACAAGCCATGGTCCATGATTCTGTAGAGCCAAGTGAACTTTGGCACGGAAGACTTGCACACATGCATTACAGAGCATTACCAATTGCAAGCAAAGCGGTAGAAGGTCTTCCTGAAATCCAGACAAAGCATGAAGGCATTTGCAAAGGTTGTGCAAAGGGAAAGAATACAAAGAAGACATTTCCAAGCAGTGAAAGTAAGGCAAAAGGGATCTTGGAGATTATCCACTCTGATGTATGCGGTCCCATGTCATCCAGTTCTCTAAGTGGGTATGCATACTATGTCTCCTTTATTGATGATTTCTCTAGGAAGACTTGGATCTACTTCTTGAAGAACAAAGATGAAGTGTTTAACAATTTCAAGGAATTCAAAGCCTTGATAGAAAACCAAACTGACTTGAAGATCAAGATCTTTAGATCTGACAATGGCAGAGAATTTACTTCAGGAGACTTCAAGAAGTTATGCATTGATTCAGGGATTAAGAGGGAGTTGACTACTCCTTACAATCCACAGCAGAATGGGGTTGCCAAGAGAAAGTATAGAACAATCATTGAAGCAGCAAGGGCAATGCTTCATGACCAAGACTTACCTATGCACCTATGGGCTGAAGCAGCAAGGACAGCTGTATATGTGCAAAACAAAACACCCCATAAGATACTTGACAACAAAACACCAGAAGAAGTGTTTACTGGTAAGAAACCAGAAGTGAGCCATCTCAGAATATTTCGCTGTCCAGTATACACTCACATCCCAAAAGAGAAAAGGTCAAAGTTGGATCCTTCAGGAAAGAAGGGTATATTCGTGGGTTACAGTGAAAGCTCAAAATCTTACAGAATCTACTTCCCTGGATTCAAGAAGATTGACATCAACAGAGATGTAACATTTGATGAAAGTTCAGCTTACCACAAATCGAGAAAGACACCTGTTGAAGATAATGAAAAACCCAGAATATCCAGAACACAAGACACCACAATGAATGAAGCAGCTCCTGAAGAAGATTGAGAAATGGAAGATCCACAAGAACCTGTGGATACACCTCGTGAGAAGAATCCTCACAAAAGGAAACCTACATGGGATAGAGATCTCATCCAAGATGCAGAGAGATTTGGCATTCCAGAAGAAGAACATAGAGAAAGAAAAAGGACAAGGTCACATACTAGTTATGTTGCTTTACTCTGTGACATCATGGATAAAGAACCTTCCAGTTATGAAGAAGCTGCAGAAAAGAAAGAGTGGAAGGATGCTATGATCGAAGAATACCAATCTATTATGAAGAATGATGTTTGGGATGTGGTCCCAAGACCAGATGGGAAGTCTGTGGTAACTTCCAAGTGGATCTATAAGGTCAAGCATGCTGCAGATGGTAGCATCGAGAAATACAAAGCTAGGTTTGTAGCTCGTGGCTTCTCCCAGAAAGAAGGGATTGATTATGAAGAGACTTTTGCTCCTGTGGCCAGATACACTTCCATTAGATCAATACTTGCTCTGGCTGTAGTGATGAAATGGAAGGTACACAAAATGGATGTCAAGATAGCCTTCTTGAATGGTGTAGTTGAAGAGGAAGTGTACGTGGAACAGCCACTCGGGTTTGAGACACATGATAGAGGAACACATGTGTGCAAACTGAAGAAAGCCCTGTATGGTTTGAAACAGGCACCCAGGACCTGGTATGGCAGGATAGATGGCTTCCTATCCAGTTTGGGATTTACCAAGAGTAAAGTGGATTCCAACCTTTACTACAAGGTTGAGGAGGGCAATCCATTGATTCTACTATTGTATGTGGATGACCTATTTCTGACAGGTGAGGATAGACTGATTGCCGACACAAAGAGGAAGCTAGCTGCCGAGTTCGAGATGAAGGACTTGGGTATGATGCACTGCTTTCTTGGTATGGAGGTGTGGCAGAGTGCATATGGGATCTTCCTTGGACAAGGGAAGTATGCAGTAAAGATCCTAAAGAGATTTGGGATGATGGACTGCAAGGCCATGGCCACACCTATGGCATCGAACCTGAAGCTTCTGTGTGATGCTTCTTATGAGTCGGTTGATGTTATGATGTACCGTTAGATGATTGGGTCCTTGATGTACCTGATGAATACAAGACCAGACATTTGCTTTGTGGTGAACACCTTGAGCCAGTGTCTGATATATCCAAGACATGTTCACCTGATAGATGCAAAGCATGTTCTGAGGTACCTGAAGGGTATAGTGGATTATGGGCTCACATATGAGACAAATCAAAAGTTTAACCTGGAGGGTTATGTTGATTCGGATTGGGCAGGCAGTGCCATTGATCGGAAGAGCACTTCGGGGTGCTACTTTAGTCTGGGATCAGGTGTGATCTCTTGATTTAGCATGAAGTAGTCCTGTGTGGCACTGAGTACAGCTGAAGCAGAGTATGTCGCAGCTTGTTCAGCTAGTTGTGAGGCAGTATGGCATAGGAAGCTACTGTCTAATTTATTTGATCTCCCATTGGATGCTACTGGTATCTTCTGTGATAACCAGAGTTGTATGAAGCTGTCAGAGAACCCTGTGTTTCATGACAGGTCGAAGCACATTGAGATCAAGTTCCACTATATCAGATATATGGTGTAGAGAGGAGATGTGAAGCTCCTCTATGTTGCGACAGACGAGCAGATAGCCGATGTGTTGACCAAGTCGCTTGCTAGAGTGAAGTTTGAATACTTCAGAGGGAGACTTGGTGTACTTCAGATCGAGATGCCTTCCAGAGGGAAGTGATGAAGTCCGAAGACACGGATGCACACTATGCCATTCTTGCATGGTGGCAGGTTAGTCCTCTCATGGCAGGATGTAGGGGCCGGTCCATTCTTGCATGGTGGTAGGTTGGTCCTCCCATGGCAGGATGTAAGGGCTGAGCCATTCTTACATGGTGGTAGGTTGGTCCTCCCATGGTAAGATGTAAGGGCTGGGCCATTCTCACATGGTGGCAGGTTAGTCTGCCCATGGTGAGATGTAAGTGCTGGGCCATTCTCACATATTGGCAGGTTAGTCCTCCTATGGTGAGATGTAAGTGCTAGGCCATTCTGACATGATGGTAGGTTAGTCCTCTCATGGTCATGATGTAAGTGTTGTGCCTTTCCGACATGGTGGTAGGTTGGTCCTCCCATGGTCGTTGATGTAAGTGTTGTTAGCCTTTCCCAAATGGTAGTAGGTTGGTCCTCCCATGCTGGTGAGTGTAAGTGCTGTGAGCCTTTCACATGTTGGCAGGTTAGTCCTCCCATGGTGAGTGTAAGTGCTATGTGTGTGCATCTAGGTTGTTCTCCGTGGACTACATGGTGATCTGAAGACATTGAGGTGACAGTTTGGTACACAGGTTTTGCAGAGGCATATAATCAGTCCTGATATGCTCTTGCAGGTTTTGTCGAGGCAGTGTAATCAGTCCTAAGAGATCTTGCAAGTTTTGCAGAGGCAGTGTAATCAGTCCTGAGGTGTACCTACTTGATGGCTTGCTCGCAAATGATTATGATGATCAGGTTGATCATGTGATGATATACATCAGTTGGATGTATGGTGAAGTATCAGTTTGATACTCTGTGGTCGTGGACACGTTGTGCAATGGCATGTAAAAGATCCTGAGAGATTCAAGAGGTTAAGTTGTGTGCTTGTAAAAGGCCTGGGATGCTCTTGCGAGGTTTTGCAGATGCACATGATGAGTCCTGGGGATTCCACAGTATGACCAGTGATGATGAAGACCTACAGGTGGTGGGCCTACATCCAGTATGAAAAAGGATTGGCTCTGTAGAAATTCCTATGACGAGTAGATTCAGAGATTGGACGAGATAGTAGCAGCTGTGACAATGACAATGTTTAATGATGATGCATCGATGACAATGATCTAGAGAAGAAGACTTGTGCCCGATGATCTGTGTCGAGAAATACCTTCTTAGTTAAGAGGGAGTGTTGATGTATATGTAACTTCGGAATGTATTTCATATATATATTGTACCCTTATAAGAGATGTGGTATTCCTCTATAAGGAAGTGTCGTCATTTGTATTGACCAGTGTCGCAAGTAGATTAACTTGCCGATGGGTTATTAGACTACCTGATGTGGGTGTCGGCCCGATATATATGTAACTGGGGTTATTAGGCTGAGTTAGACAATTCAACCCCATAATTAATTAGGCAGATCAGGACAAGTATAAATAGAGAGTCGGGATTCTCTATTTTGATCATCTCAGAACTCACTCTTCTCTCACGCAGAAAGTGGCGCACATTGGAGGAGGAGGATCAGCTGCATAGTAGGAGACTATCTATTGTATTTGGTTGTACTTTGGTTGAGCCATTGCTCTATCTATCTTTGAGGAAGTTGTGGGGGTTTTCACCTTAGGTTTTTCCCCACGGAAAAATCTATGTGTCCATTGTCTCATGCTTTTGATTCTTGTGATGCTTGGCATGCTTGATATGATTGTTATGCATTGATATACTGTACATGTTATTCTCTCAGTAAAGATCCTATAGCATATTGAATTAATGCTCAAAATCTAACATTAACTAAATCATTCATTTGTATGTTTTGAAATATGCTCCATATGAAATGACAACTCGGGATGGATGCCCTCTATATCTTTTCTTGAAGGATTCAAGCCAATCAGTATGTACTATCAGTTTTGGTATTTATAGTCTCCGATGTTGAATCCTCTCATCATCATTTAGAGAAGAATTTGTGCACTTCCTTCTAAGAGCATAATTGGGAAGATCATCACCAAAATGAAGAGAATAGTGTGCTTTCCAAATAGTTTTGGATCTAGCTACTACATTCCAAAAACTACATAGAATACCTACAATAACTAAGGACTGCACATCCAGAAAACGAAATATATGGATTACAGTATCATCCGGTAGATGTATTGATGAAACGACCTTGTGTAAGGTTTCCACTTCATTAGCCTCTAGATATGAAAGCATTGCAACGTAGCTACAACATATTCATTGGAATCAAATTTCACTTCAACACCTTGGACACAATGGTTTGCATTAGTTTAAATGATGATATCTTTCTGGGATCAAACTAATAATCATGCATTTTCACTCCAGAAATTCTTTAATAGATGGATCTCCCAAGCTGTAGAACCGTTTTTCTTTATTGGTCTTATGAAATAAAGATGGGTGGATGCATTAGGAATGACAGAGTCAAATCATCTAAGCCTTATCATAGTTTGGATTAGAAAGTGATACATTAAATTTGTGCGGGCTTGTTTCCATGTTTGTCTTAGATATATTGAATTTAGCCAAGAAATTCAGGATAGAGGCTCATATCATTCCATTAGGGATAGTCTATTTATTTATATTTCCTTATGTAGCACCAAGAATGACCTGAATTATGCACTAGTTATATGCACTGTAGTTCTCCTCCTCTTGAATATGCACTCTCTTTCCCCCTACTACCATATGCATGCCAACTCTTAATATATACAAGTTATGGTTTTAAAATGTGATATGTCTTGATATAACATAATTTGTAAAATCCTTGACATATATCAGGAACAAAAAATCTACCAACACAACACTTAATTATTGAAAATGTGACTTCTTTGGCAAAGTTCACATCCCTTCACTCTGCTGCTGACATCAAGCAGAAAAATATTGATGCAATCAAGGTTAGTTGCTCCCATCTACTTGTAGCTCCAGGCTCCTCATCTTTGAAAATGCAGACTTTTATTTTGGAGAATAGTTTGGAATGGAGAGAAAGGGTTGAATCTGATCTTCATGATGTGGAAAAAAAATTCAAGGCTAATGCATTCATGCAAAGTAGTTAACTTCTAAAATGACATTAGTGTAGACTAGGTAAAATGAAGCATATAATTTTTTTCAAATTTCTAAATCTGAGAAACATTGTTGGCTAATCAAATGCAAATGTATGGCTTCATCTTGATTAACTATTTTACAACACATAACCAGACTTGGCTACAGAGTTGCAATACTATTTCAACTCATAACCAGACTTGCAGTACCTATTACTTGTGCAAACGTGGAGGCAATAAATATATTGCAAGTTGGATATGATTATACTTCCAACCATTCAAGAGTGAAACTGAGGGAAAACGTGATCCCCAATTCCCTTAAAATTATACATAAGAATTAGTCAATATTAGAAAAAATGAAAGTGGATAGAGAAAGGCAAGTCTATCATAGTGCCCACATAGAATGGCTACAGAGTTGATTCATTACTATTTGAGGAAAATGTTCACATAATTTATAAAACAAGGAAAACTGCTTTGGTGATAAAGTTTCTTAGGGAATTTATTGAATCAATCCTCAACAGCAAGCAGCTCAAGGGGCATAGCCCACATGAAAATTAAGTTATCACAATATGCATGTGTAGTTTTCAGGTTCCTCTATATTTTGTTGTATATGAAACCTATTTCCATAATATTGTGTCTTTACAGTCAAGTAAGCATTTCTGGGTAAATAGTAAAGTTGTTGGCTTCAACCTTTTTGTAAAAGAAGTTTTCATGTATATGATGAAAACATGGGAACTAGCAAATGTTGAAAAGCTATCAAATAACCTATAGGTATTGCAGAGATGACCTAGATGTGCTTGTAAACATTTTGTAACAAATAAACAATTTTGTTCATTGAAAAATAAAAAGTTTCCTAGGGGAAAGAAATTATGAAGGATATGAATTTAAAATTGAATATGCACATAACCTATTTAAATAGCATTGTAGCATGCTACATTTGAGTGGACACAACATTAGTTATAGGAATTGTGCTTATCGCATATGGCTTAAAAGATATTTGCACCCGAGGGAAGAATTTAATGGATTTTGCTCAATCTTGGATCTGTTTTCAGTGTCCACTTTTAACATTCTTTGATCGACAACCAAGAAACTTAGGGAAAAAAAAATTTGGGTTCAAAATGTTATATTTCCATGATGTGTTCACAATGAGAACTAACTGGATTTCATGTTAAGAAGAAATTCTTTGTATCAACTCTGCAACAGTAAACTGATAGGGACAGTCATATAGTCTTTATGCATTCTTGTATCTTACTATTTTGGAAACTATACAATTATGTTGTGTGATGACTAATATAGAATTCTAAAAATCTTGGCACCATGAAATGTGCATGAAATGCTACAATATTCATGATTTTTACATACAAGTGAAAGGCGTTATAGCAGTGGGGAGAGTCTTCCGCATTATAAATTAAACTGCAGGTATCAGGTAGATTTAAAGTTTGACTTTATGCTTCTACAGGCATTGTGGCAACTATTATGGGTGATCCCCTCTAAGACTCCTACAACTCAAAATCCTATTCATTCTGGATCAAGTCAAAAAAAATTTCCATTACAATCTATCTGAGAGAGTCAACATGTTAGCAGTTGAACTTTTGGCACAGGTTTTCAAACTCTTCAATAAGCCTTGATATTGGATGCGCCCTGGTTTTTTTGCATTAAAATTCCTATTTATTTTTTTGTCAAGAGGTGCATTCTACAACCCAAAATGAGGGAAATGTGTCATGAGTGAGTGTGTGTAACGCTGATATCACACTAGATTTCACATTAAAAAATGAATAATATACTTTATTAGGCGCTCATTCTACATCCTAGTATGGGGGAGATGTTTCACGAGTCACTGAGTGATTTTAATGCTAAGGTCACATATGTTTTTCACATTGAAACAAATTGATGTACTTTAATAATAGACAACTTAGACCCATCATAATCCCAGATCTATCAATCTCTGAGAGGGATGAAATCCCTTGAGGTGCAAATCTTACCATAGGTTTTTGCATTGTCAAAAAGGTTTGCACTTGGAAATATTTGATACCTCTCGATGCATGATTTCTCTGGGGTTAAGATGGATCTAGGCTGGTATGCAATACAATTGTGAATAGCTCTTTGCATATGCCATTGTTTCTAGAGCATTAATGCTTTTGGTTATATTAGCTATCCTTCCTAGATAAGAGATGTCACAGATTCATTGGTCATTGTCCCATTTGTTATAATTTAGAATGTTGATAAAGAGACTCGTTATCTGTAATGATTTTCTCTTGATACTTGGGGATGATTTGCTCATGGTTTAAGATGGAAGCCCCTATGTTACCAATGTGATAGGAGTTGCTTTTATGTTGTTTATTCACATTGGCTGTAATTTTCAATTTCATTGACTAGATTTAGGGTTGAACTTAAATTTTTTAACTTCATAGATCATAAAGGGTGTTGGAATTATTGCAACAATTACTGGTAAAGTACTCTAGTTGTTTGAGAACAATTTTTTGTATGTTCTATGCAAGGCTTATATATACCTAGGTCTGATCTGGGGTGATTATTTTGAACTCCAATTTGGTTACTTACCAATCAAAACTCAACTTGGTGTTTATGATTAACATCGATGCAATAATTCTAAGGTTTTATTTGAGACACTTGATATTGTACTTCCTACAATGTATGTAGTGTGGCTAACGGTGCTAAAAAAGGTATCCAGTTATAGTATAGAATGTTCTGTTGACCATTATGTGTCATAGAAATCACTGTCCTTGCTGAAGTGACTGTTTTCTCTCCCTTCCCAATGTATTTTTTTTTTAGTTTATCATCTAATGTATTATTTTGGCATTGAAGTTTGCAAGCGGTTTTTATGTTTCAAATTTCAATATAATGCTAGAGTCCCCATCCTTGAGTACTTGCCAGTTTTACATTTCTCAAACTACTGTTTGGGATCTTCTAATCTTTTAGAGAAGACCTCTTAATTTTTATGCTTGTAAGATAGGATTTAGCAGGTCTCCTGTAATTTTTGAATTTGTCTGTCCATTTTTTGGTAAATCAACTTAAATTGGCTTTTAGCTTGTGATCAGTTTTTAATTGACAATATTTGGTTATTGATAATAGTTTGACAAGTCCTAGATACAAATTTTTAAGTGAGTTATTTGATGGATAATTATGAGAATCAGAGTAGTTCTTTGTCTCTTGAAGGTGGTAATTTGAATATTGAGGAGCATTCTAAACTGCAAGTTCAATTTCCAAAGGAGCTTTGTATTGTATCAATGCCATTGAAGAATGTTTTAATTCATATAATATGGGGGTTAGCATTGACATTGTAAATTTAGATAATATTCCAGTAGAAGACTTGCAACATACTTTTGAAGTAGGTTTGCATATTGATGGTGTAGAAAATCAAGACTGCAAAGGAAATCAGAGTCAGATGGTTCACCTGGTTTGATGCAAAGATGAGAAAAAATAAGTGCAAAAAGTATTGCCTCAAACTCCCAAAGGATCCCCTCAAATGTCTGAACTAAATTTTGTTGTCAGTGATGAACAATGAAGAATGGAACAATGGAACATAAAAAAAAATTGTTGATTCAGTAGAGTTGGTGATGTGCCGTACATTGTCATAGTGTGCGAGGTTTCCATGTTCTATGCAGCTATCTCTGTCACCCACTATAAAGTCTAACAAGAAAGTTGAGAGGGCTGAGAATGTGATTGCAGGTGGTGAGCAACCTGTTGAATCGAAGAATACAGTTTCTAGTTGGACAAGTTCTTTTCCAGTAAGACCGTTGTACTTATCTTGTGGTAGTGGCTTATTAAACCTATTGGTACTTATTTTCAAAATTCAATTTTCTTTATAGACTTTTAGATATCATAACAATTCTTAGAACCTTTTATTGACTTATTTAAAAATAGGATTATACAAGCATGCACATGCATATGGTGGGATCCAATAGATGTATTTTTTATATAGTTTTTGATGATTTAAGTGCATTGAGAGAAGTTAGGTGCTCTTATAGCCTGGGGTGGAAGAGGACATGTCATGTCACAGGGGTAAAGGTAACTAGAATGAAAACAAAAGTAGTGTCTGACAAAACTAGTGTTGACTGCTCCTGTTATTGATATAGACACAAATTAATTTAAAGGCTCCTTGCACATTGGAAAGAGTAAGATTAATTCAGATTGTTGGGATGATCCTGGTGGTTCTACCTTTGTGGTTAGAAGAAAAACATATCTCAAGGATGACTCTAAGGTAATCCAATCAGTGTATTAAAAATTCAATTATTTCTTATTCTTTCAATTTTGATGATCTCATTCTGTTATGTTTGTTTTACATTTCTCTGCAATCCTTCCTAGAAACACTAGTCAAAAGTTAGTTTGTAATTTGGTAGTGTCTCTTCTTCAACATTATGTTTTTTTAAAGGGAGCCTGTTTTTTATGGACTAAACCCAGAAATAAGCTCGACCCACCCTCGCACACTTAAGTGAAGCGTAGGGTTTGTTGGTACCTTACTAGTGCCATACAATAATCTTCCTACAGACTTTGTCAACAATATGAAATATAATTAATAGCCACATCTAGCAAAGAGCATGCCCACCAGAATTTGAACCTGGGTCATTGTCACAAAAACCATCCAAGTTACTACTAGACCACTTCCCAATGTACTCTACAGCGTTATGTTAATCTCATGGTCATCACAGTACATTATTCTCTATGTTTGTATGGATGAAAGACACTATATGGACTAATATAACATTCTTTTAGCCCTGGATTACATGCTTTGCATTGAATTCTCTTAGCATTTCTTACTGTACTTTCCATCATCTATCTAATTGGATGATTAGGTTAACCTTGTGATATTTTACGATGTGGTTTGGATGTCCTTGGTTTCACAAAATGGATGGGTATTGTACTACTTGGCCCTACAACACAAGAATCTTCCATATGCAGAAAGGTTCCCTATTCCTCTAAATGGTTCTAATTCATATACAAATGTCATATGTCATTCATTTTAGACTTTAGTATTTTCTCCAGCATGGTCCTGCGCATGACTTGTCTGGATGGTTACTGCATGTCTCTTTCATGCATACTTATCAGTCATGGATACACCCGCTTATTTATGGTTGGCATATGTCCCTAGCGTGTGTATATATTTTGATAGAGTCTATATTCTATTAGAAATAAAATGGGTTACCTTGGCTTATCTATTTTCCCTAAATTGTTGTTATGTGTATTAAACATGGTTAAGTTCTCATGGTGTGTGGCAAGTGAAATTACTGATTTTGAAATTGTTTAAATGTATGAAATGATCATTGTCATAAGAATCATGAGTATTCTTATTTTGCATTTATATGACAAGATATTGGTACTTGTTCATGGTTGTCCTATTCCCATATTGCAATGACGAGTTATATTATTTGTATTTGCCACAGTGCTTCTCTTATTTGATTTCAAAATATCTAAAAGAAATGTGTTTCACATTTTACAAAGTGATTCCGTCATTTTGATAAACTTGATCATCAACTGTTGTGGCAAGAACATTGAAATTTGAAATACTTTATAGTATCAAGTTTTATTCTTGTCTCAGGGTTAGTGGCATATAGCTCTACAATTTGAACTTTGTGCTTTTCTGATGTTATAACAACATTGATCTAAGCTCTGTAGGTCCCAGGAGGAGATCCACTTTAGAAGGTCTTGGATTTTGACTAGTTCAAGTCAAACAATAAGGTTCAGAAGGTATCCGTACATCCCCTGAGTGTTGTTCAGGTATGCAAATACAATATGGTTTTCATTTTTGGTTATTATTTTATCCATGTGTAGAAAAATATGTAATAATCATGTTTAAGTTAAATATCCTTCAATATGCTGACATATTTTTTATGTGTCGTAAAAGAGTTAGTAAATTAAGATCCAGGGTTGGACAATATGAGTTCAACATGTTGCATTGGCCAACTAGGTGTTTTCTTGGTTGAAATTGTACATTTGATTTACAAATAAGAGATCAACATTACATTTCTCCATTTTCATTTTATGTTTAAAAAGAAATTGTTTTTTCATAATACATAAAATGAATATTTATTGCTATGTACATGGGTGATGTACATTTGTAATATTATAAGAAATGAATTATTACTAGTCTATTGGTGCCATTACGTTCCCTATATTGTGCTTCTATTGAATATATTTTCCAACATAAAGATCTCTTTTATAGGTTTCTAATTTACTTCAGTACTTGCAGAGTGGCTATCTTCATCTGCAACAAAAGTTCATATACGATAAGGTTGAAGAAGAGATCGGGTAGTACTTTGATGTTCCACTAGTTATTGTTTGGTTCCTGCAATAATTGAAGGTAAGCATTTGAAGGATAAAACATAGTGGGATCAATACTTCAAAGTGAGAGTTCTGATATTTAGTTGCAAGTATTTAATCCTATAAGCATACATTTTCTTTTAGTGAAGTCAAGGTTCAGAGTCAGAAAATTCTGAGGCTTAATGAATCTAAGTATGTTCCTAGATTGAATTCACAGTCTTTCTGCAATAGAGAAATGAGCCTGCAAATATACTTGGATGAGCAAAATTTGGAATGCATCTTTTGTTTTATACTGTAGCGGTGTAAATGTAAACAAAGAGAGAAGGACCTGTCAGTCCAACAAAAGTGTTTATGTTAATAGTTTTAGGAATCTTAAAATTCGTGTAACCACGTGATAAGTGGGTAATTTTTTTCAAACACGTGTTATGGTAGCATTAATAACCATAGCAGCAATCTATCTACATCAATTCACATTTTTGTGTCTGATGGAGCCCAAATTTTTGACCTCCATTTCAATTTCAAGATATATGAGTACCTATTTGTTGTGGTCGAGCTCCATAGGTTTGTTGATGGTCTAGAGCTGTGCTTTACTGCAATAACTTTATCCTCTAGCTATCCTTTGTGTAACTTTCCAGGTCCCCCAGTGCCACTATTATTCTCTTCCTTCCATCAATTTTATGCTTTACTAATTTGACATTAATCATTTCGAGATGATAATGGATTCATCGAGGGTAGATTTTAATTGAAGTTTGATTACAACTATATCAAGTGGTAGATATAGTTGGTCCTAGACCTTTGATCGAGAAAATAGTAACCATAAATTCATTAATAACTTCTGACAATGGAGGGATGTCACTCTTGGAATTAGCTAGATAAACCCCAAGGGGAGGAGGTACCACCGTGGCAATTTTAAAGGTTATGGAAATGGCCAGTCTAATTAGAGGCTTCAATTTTTTGTCCATTGTGACACCAAATCACCAAAATACATTAATACATGTCTTAAAATTACAGTTAAACTCTCAAATTCAAATAGGAAACCTCTTTTTCCAATTTAAAATTTATATCATTCCAATAGGGAAACACTTGTACTCTGTGTTCCATAATGGTACCATATACAGTTGCTACCATCTTTAGTTGCCTTCAACCGGGAGAAGAAAAAGAAATGACAGCAAGAGGAGACAAAAAAAGAACAGAAATGACGTGAAAAGGAAAAAGCTGAGATGAAAAAGTAACTTGCAATACAAAAAAAACCCACATTGCTGGACTGATTTCTTAAAAAAGACACACCTAACACTCAAACAGTGCCCACTATATTGGGTGAAACGATTCATAATTCTTTGCAGGAAAATGCATATATTTGCAGTGGTTTTATGATGTCAATGGATCAAATACTACTGCAAGCAACAGAGACAGATATGGGGGATGTTATAAAGTTGTTGTTCTAGCTTTTGATAAATGTCTAAATGTGACATGAATATGTTGTGTTATTTCTAGATTCTAAGTACTTTGAGTTGAATATTGGATTTGATTGTGTGATGTACTCAGGTCACATATGGAAGCTTGGTGCCATCTTAATTGACACATTTATGCACAAAGGAATCTAAGATGGGGTATCCAGTGTAAACCCAAGGTTGCATTTTTCAATGAACTTCAGTTGTAGGGGCATCTACTGAAGTTGTAGCCCTGCCAAAAGTGCAATCCTCTACAAACAAAAAATGGATGTATAGTGAGGCTCAAGATCATGAGTTCATGTTGAAGATCCTTTTAAATGACTAGGAAGAAGTTTTGAGTGAAAAATTGCCTTGCAATAATGGGAATAACATTGCACATAGAGAAAATAGGCTTCACAATAAGAGAAGAAATATTTTGCAGTTTGATCACAGCGATAGACCTGCTTATTATGGAACGTTCTTAAAGAAAAGGTGAATATACTTTGCATAATTTCAAGTCTATTAATTATCAAAGAATCAAGTAGTGTTTTAACTTTGATAAACTATGATGAGGAACATCTGAAACACCTTGAAGATCATGGATTCTTAATCCTGTAGTAGCCAAGAGGGAAAGTTGTTTCTGACTCTTTGTTTTTGATGGAGTGATGGCATTGGGCCTCGAAATCCTTTCAAGAAGGAATCTTCTTTGGACTACGATAATGATAGTGATTTAGAATGGGAAGAGGTACTCATCACTAAATATTTTTGGTATGAGTATTTGTAGTATTTTTATTAACTTTCTTACTTTGTTAAATATTTTCAAGAAGATCTTGGGGAAATCCTTTTTACTGTAACAAGGAGGACAAGGGAGAAAAGAATGAGGTTGAGATAAAGAAGTTTAAATTTGTACTGAGTACTTGTTTTAACTTTGCATCCTCGATGAATGAGATGGTTCATAGCTGATGGAGGAGTCTGTCAGCAAGAACATTAAGTTTTTTATTATGTTGTATATTTTGGCATATTCTTGATGATTAGATGTTAGTATTTGTGCTGAGTACTTGGGAGTGTTCAATGTATTGATCTAAATAGGGTTAGCATAGTAGACTTAACCTCTTTAAGTTAGCATTTTGGTCCTTTGAAGTTAAGATGGACATCCAAATATGATTGAAACTATTTGAAGGTTGTGTAATATGTTCATGGAACCTGAGAGAACCATGCACCTATGTTCGTTTTACAGGGGATGGTGGCTTTGGCCCACATTGTAGGAAGATGAGTTTGGGACACCATTTTCTCATCCTTTGCCTCTATATAAATTGAAATTCTCCTTTCCATGGAATCATCCACCATTATCTTCAAGTTACTTATGAATTTTCAGTCAAATTCAAATATCTTGGCATGACTCTAGATGACTCGGTAGATAGTTTAACAATGGATACATGCTTGTCATTTCTATAAATTTATGGGATTTTTGCATTTTGCATCCTTCAAGCATACAAAATAATGATTATCAAGTTACTATAGATCCATAATGGCTTACCATGTACTAGTCCTTCAAGTCTTTCAAGTGCATTTATTAAGTGCAAATATTTTCAACTACATTTATTAAGTACAAATATATATTTGCACTTAATAAATGCAGTTGAAAGACTTGAAGGAATAGTACATGGTAAGCCATTATGGATCTATAGTAACTTGGTAATAATTATTTTGTATGATTGAATGATGCAAAATTTTTTTGAATATCATCATTGTCAAGCAATAACAACTTCTTAAAGGGTGCTAGCTCAATGGTAGAGCACCTGCCTAATTATAGGCAGGAGATTGGTGGTTTGATTCCTCCGTACCTTATCCTAAATTAGTGACTAAGAAAACGACTAAATTCGCATATATACGACTACTAGTAGCTAATTTTCAGTATCTTATAGCGTGACTAACGTTTAGTCGTATTTAGCTTAGTCATTAATATGTTATCATCTAGTAGTTTATTTAGTCGTATATTTGGTCATTAATTGTGGCAATCAATGACTAAATCAGTGACTATCAATGACTAATAAGTCAACCAATTAAGAAGTAGTGAAATACGACTAGCTATAAGATAGTGGAAATTGGCTACTATTAGTCACCGACTCAAAAATAGCCGTTTATAGTCGAATTTTAGTCATTAATTCCCCATTTTGCACTAGTGGCATAATGGTAAGACCGTTGACCCTTCCTCTCGTTCTCTCTCTATATATTTCTTCCTCTACACCCTGCTCATCATCACATATCAGTTTTGCAATGGCGCAGTGTGTCTTGATTTTGTTGCTTCCCATTATCCTCTACTTCCCCCTGTTATCTGACGCCAGTCGGAACAATTTGGTTCCTCTCCGCAAAAATGAAAACAATGATGACTACGATTACTATTATGTGAATCTCCAAGATCATGCCTTCCTCCAAAACGCCGCCCTTCTACAAAGAGAGAAGGAGAATTATCATGAGATTATCATGATGGAGGTTCCCCAATTGGTGCGCAGGCCATGGGATCATCGTCAACTCCCCATAGTAACCAACAACCAAATCAGCGTGGCCTCCCGCCTGAGAGAAGGAGAAATTAATGATTCCATTTTCATCCCGAGAGAACGAGAAGCTGATTCCATCCCATCTTGCGCCCGACAAAAGTAGGGAGCGATTTCATTTTCCTTGGAGGAAGAAAAGATTTGACGTTCGGCCGCCCGGGGGATGCATGCCATGATCATGTTTCGTAGGTTACAAATTTTAATACCTCAGAAGAAGAAAAGGTTTGAAGTTTGGCCATCATGATCATCCTGGAGGTGAAACGAAATTCGACCACTTACGGGGAGACCATCGTCGTTTCCGTCCGCAATTCCGGTTCAATGGATGGGCGACACTTATCCAGATGAGGGCTAGGCTTCCAACACACTCATCAGCTTTAAAAAATCGCATTAAAATAAGTCAATGCATTGTGTTTGTTTTTAAGGACCCTTATAACAGGTCAAGAGGTTCCAGGGGGATTGGAGCAACACTACCCTTCTTGGATTTCAAATCTATCCTCTGTAATTTTGAATTATGCATTCTCTCTGTAGATGCCAAAATTTAATACTTATCAAAATATATCCAAATAGCACAGGGGTAATTATATAGAATCAATGCACACACAATTTGTTTCTTTCTAGCCAGAAATTTGAATGTTGCTCTATCATTGGCCTAAATATGATGCTTTGACCTTTTTTCTTTTATTCGCGTCATCCGCTGGGCTAGGTTGTGTCCCGACTCCCACGTAGTGATGGTCAGCAGCCACACAATAACTTGGCAAGATGACGTGACAATCAGGGCATGAGAACTTACAAACCTGGCAGGCATTCATTATGTTAATGATATCACTGTGGACAACTGGCAGTTGAGATCCCCACTCCAAATTTCGAGGGTGATATCATCAACTTTCAACCAATTAGAATTTAAATATAAATTAACAGAGATATTCAGCATCAAAGTTTAACCTTGTAAATTGAAAAATAAATTTTGTATTGTTGTACTAATAGGTACAAAATGATTACAATATGTCATGGACATAACAATTCTCCCATAAACGATTGAAAATATGTATTCAAACTCTTTTTAGAATGTATAAAGTTTTAATGGTATAAGCATAAAAATAAAATAAAATTTGATGATATAAGACCAAATAAAAAATCTACTATTGAAAATATGACAATTCTTGAAAATAAAAATAATAAAAAACATATAAGACGATTTCACACAAGTAAACCAAGATTTAAAGTTATTAAAATGTATGGGAATATGAAAGTGACTTTTTTCATGGTAAATTCTGACTTGAGTTAACCTTAGTATGTGATGTGAAAATAATAAATTCAGAGACAAATATAACGATGTAAAAAAATATTAAAAATGAAACCTGGACCTTCCATAAAGCCAACCATAAATTCTTACACAACTACACAAACATTCCTGAAATCCCAAAATTATAAATACTTAAAAGTTGGTTTATAAATAATCTTAACATTGATTTTTGGTTGAGTCAAGGTGCAAGAAATATCCACCCCACAGTAGAGTCACTAAGACTCTTGTTGCAGGGTGTGCTTGTGCATGTATCCTTGCTCCGGTAAAACCTTATGTCCCATGTGATGCCTCATCCATGTTGCATGGCATGCCATGGATACATCGTCACCTAGAGCCTTGTGCGATGGCATGCTGCTCCATGCATGCCATTGCATAAGGCTCTAGGTGACAGACTGATCCCACACTCACTCAAGGTGCTGCGGTCTTCTGCAGATATCCACGGTTACCAATTCAATGCGGACCTGCAGCTTGAATTCAATGCAATGACATGCCCGGCCTTCCTTCGCCTCCCCGGTAAAGTTTGATTCTCTTTCATGGAGCAGTAAGAGCATGCAGAGCAGCAGTCGAAGGAAGGGGGAGAAAACAAGCAGGGAACGAGCGAGTTACAGGGTTCAGCTCAGCCGGTAAGTTATAGAGACCGAAAACGTTCAAAATCTATATGCAATCATTCTTCATCATAGAACCGGTAGGGAGGATAGTCGAATATTGTTGGCATTCCGCTGCTTATCCTGGAGGTTAAGACCATGTCGAGTCTTGTGATTGAAGCCCATCCAGGGCATAAGAACCAGCACGGGATCCCATATCCTTCTTATTTCCATCTATGGAGGCGGGCAGAGATGGATTGGTGGCAAAGGAGAATGAGATCGAAGAGAAGACAAATCCTCTTCTCCTTCGCAGGTGCCCCACGACTCGGACTCGATAAGGCATCAATCAGAGGCCACATCTGCCATCAATGCTCCTAGTCTACACGCTGTAAGATGTTGAGATGCCAACGAGGTCCGAGCATCTGCCACGATCTCGCAGAACTTATGAGACTGTTCACCGACTCTGTGTTTTTCCTACAACCACAGGGGGATTCCTTCACGTGGCGTTCTATTTTCGACTCTATGCTTGCAGGTTGTATCCCATTTTGTTTCACAGAGCATTCAGCTTACACGCAGTTATGGAAGACTTGTCAGCTACGTGAATTAACAAGGACCATAGAGAAATTCACAGCAAAGTTGTTTATTCAATGTATTACTTTATGTGTGATCCCAAAAAAATAAATGAAAATTTTACTCAAATGTATTAACTATGTATAAGCATTATGTGCCAAAAGCTTATGGCGTGCTCTATTTGAAAAAGGCTTGTGTGGCTCCATTATTCAGGCTAAATACCTTAATGGTTTGGATGCTAGGTTATGGCTGGGGACCTGTTTTAGATCTCGAGGTAGTGGGTCCAAAATTTGGCGTAGTCTGCTCACAACTATGTCTATTATCCAGCATTCTCTTTGCTGGGAGGTTGGCCATGGAAACATGATCTCCATTGGGACTGATCTGTTCTTGGGGATCGGTAATAGCCACTAGTTATCAAACGAGCTTATTGAGGCTCTTCATTTTCGTGGCTTTTATGTTCTAAAACATTTGTGGGTATCATCTACAGAACCATCTGATACCTGGGAGTTGGCCGACGTTTCATACTTACCTGTTGAACTATTGGAGGAATGGTCTTCCTATAGACTTGCATTGATTGGAGCTGGTATACATATCTTGGAAAACCCTGACAGACTTATCTGGGCGGAAAACCCTTTGCTTGACACTATGACAGCTAGGTTGGCATATGTCATCCTGATGGAGGAGTCTTTGAATATTTGGGTGACTGGCACTAGAGCACTGTTATTGAGTAATAAGATTCCTCTTAGAATTAGTTGCTTCGTGTGGCTTCTTATGCAGAATAAAATTTTAACATGGTCGAATCTTCAATGGCATGGTTTTATTGGTCCAGGAATATGTGTGCTTTGCATGAGGGGCGAGGAGGAGGTTAATCATATTTTTGGCAGCTGCACTTTTTTCCAAATGATTTGGTCTTGTCTACGTGATAGATGGAAATATCTTCCTGTCTGGGAGATGCCTACCATTTTAGCGAATTTAGATCATTGTTATGAAGGATCGAGGGGTGATACTATTATTTCCTTATCAGTGCTTTGGGAAGTCTGGCGTGCTCGTAACAGATTGATATTCATCGGATTTCAACCTTGTGTCGGTATGTTGTTGGCGAGGATCTTTGCTTAGCATGCTAGTGTTGCCTCATCACCTGAACATGACCTTATTAGTGCCCCACCCTGCCTCGAAGTTTTCCCATTATACCCTATCGGCTTCTTCGATTGCACGGCCCAACTGGGGTTATGTGGGTCTGGTATGCTTATTCAACTTTCTCGCAACCACTCTTTTCACCTATGCATGGGTGCTGGGAAGGGGTCCAACACGAGAGCGGAGCTTCTGGCCTTATGGGGTCTCCTATGGTTTGCGGAGCACCGAAATATTGCTATCTCTCATATTTTCGGTGACTCACTCTGCATTATCAACTGGGCTTGCGGTTGTGCTGCTTTGCAACCCCTCTTACTTCATCATTGGTTGGAAAGGGTGCGGAATCTTATACACCAGGCTGGTCATTTGGTTTTTACTAATATTCGGCGATGCTTCAACATGGAAGCTGTCGGCCTATCTAAACAGGCACTGGGTTTGTTGGACGACAAGATCTATTATAAGGAATACCAGGCAGGTGAACTGGTGGTTGACTCGTTTCTCTCTTTTTGCTGACCGATTTATGCTCTTTTAGAGCTTGCTCCGTCGATGATTGTTGTTGATGTATATGTAACGTCAGAATGTATTTCACCTATGTATATTGTACTTCTATAGAGATGTTATTATTCCTCTGTACGAAAGTGTCGTCATTTGTATTGACAAGTGTCGCAAGTGTTGTAACTTGCAGTGATGGGTTATTAGACCACCAAGTGTGGGGTCGGCCCTGATTAGTATAACCAGGGGTTATTAGACTGAGTTAGACAAGTCGGCCCTACTAGGTTATTAGGCGGGTCAGGTCATGCATAAATAGAGTGCGGGAGGCACTCTATTTGATTATCTCATTATTCACTTCTACACTACTCGGAAAGTGGCACACTAGTGGAGGAGGAGATTCAGCTGCTAGGAGGACTATCTCTGTGTCCTTGGGTTGTATCATTGCTCTTTCTATCTTTGAGGAAGTTGTGGGGTTTTTCACCTTTATGGTTTTCCCCAGTGAAACTCTGTGTGTCTATTGTCTCATGTGATTACTTATTGTGATTGATATGCTTGATATGTTGTACATGTTATTCTCTCAATAAAGATCCTAGAGTATGTTGAATTAATGCTCAAAAATTAACAATTGTCACGTAGACTGGTTACTATCTTATTTTGTAATTCCTATAACACATTGATAAAAGTTATGGCCATTTAGTTAAAATAGGATGCATGTTATTTGCTTATCCTCTGAAATACTATTAGCCTGTCCTGTTGTGTTTTTGAAACGAATGTATCAGTAAGTATTGTATGGAACCTCTCCCAACGCATCTTTTTACCATTAATAAAGGATTTTTTTTCGCCTTGGAAAAAAAACAAAAAGTGTAATAATTATAAAATATGTGTAAAATGTAGTTTGATAAAAATAATAATTATCTATCTTTAAAGTTAACTTATAATGGGAAAGATAAGTGTTTTAAAAAATTCTCGATGGTTTACTCAATATTGTTAAAGAAAAAATGGTAATGTGCATTTGTATTAGTGAGTTTTTTTTAGTAAAATCTGGAAAAAATAGTGATGCGCATATTTGTATAATTATTTTGTATTGTTAATGCAAATCAGTTTTTAAAATATTTGGTTTATAAAAGTTGCTTATTGGTAATGGTGTGTGTTTTTAAAAAAGTAAAATCATGAAAAAAATAATGTAATGTCTATATTTGTATAATTTATGTTATTTTTAGTTTTAAGATGTAATTAAACTCACATGTATATCTATAAATAAGTGTTTTTTAGTAAACAAAATTTTCTTTAGTAAACCAATTTTTTCAAAATGCTAGACATGCTTTTTTTTTTATTGTAGTGCACATGGAATGAGTTCCATAATCTTGCACAGCATTATCCTTGTGGATCAACATGGCTCAAAGAGATTGTATTTGATGACCAATGTAGGATTCATAAGGTAGAGAGATCAACTCAAGAATACACAAACATTTTAAAAATATAATGACCAATATGCATTAAGTATTACAAGGTGTCCATCAAATATACATCAATTGTCCTGCTATCTCAATTACATGACATAAGTATTAAAGTGTATGGTTTTAGTAGTATGAATCAACAAACAAAATTAAAAGCATAAATTGTGGATCATTTTAATAAATTGACTAATAACATAAATGATTTTCACACTAAATTACACCATTCCTAATATGGAAAGCCAAAGTAACATTTTCATATTGATTTTCAGATAAAATTACACTATTACTAATATGATAAACCAAAGTAACATTTCCATATTGAACTGTAAAACACATCAACATAAAAAAATAAGGGCCTGAAAATCAATACCATTAATTTGATAAGTTAATACATGTACTAGATTGTATGTTTGTATTCTCATTTCAGATTATATTACTATCAACCAAGAAACAACATTAAGGACATTTATCATTTTTTTTAAAATGACACATAACAAAAATGGCATTTGAATTACAACCACATTTCTATTGGCATTGAGGCAAGTTGACATTTTCACATTATAGTGGGGAAACACTTACTAACATATAAAAATAACATTACACTAACTTACAAGTGCACTTCAAAAGTTGAAGTTAATTTTATTTTTGAAGATTTGAAATTTGCCCTAAATTTTGTTTTCCCAGTGCCAAATTCTTTTAAAAGTTGAAATGAATTCTTGTGCTTATATTGTGTAGTAAAGGATTATTGTTACAAAACAATTGATGATACAGTTATTCACATAGTGAAATGCCCATGAACAAGAAAGTACTTGACACAAATATGTTGTTTTTGTGAGATTCTAAAAAAGAGCCTAAAGGCAAGTGCAAATGCGTAGACTATAGTACTCAATGAAGGCTCAATAATTTGACATAGATATGAATGTAAGATGATCGCTCAATAGTTAGCTAATGCCCACTATGGTCTGAAATGTGGCACTTATCCATCACCATAACACACATGGCAACTTGATGTTGGGCAAGTTTCATTTTTTACGAATAGAGAACAATAGAAACTATTATATTATTAAACTCGAACTTTAAGAGACATGCATCTCTTTTATTTAAGTTGTATGCATCCCTCTTCATGGCTATCAATAAGAAACTACGAGATTTGGGTATTGATAGATAAGATTACATTATAGTTATCTAGGATTTTGAATTGATGTTCAATTGCTTTGGCATACCTTCATTCACAAGGTATTTCTCTCACAATCAATGCATATAGAGAAAACATAAGAGCTTGTCTTAGAGTCTTTTGACGTCATTTCCAAAGTGGTAGATAATTAGCAATTGTTTCTAATAGGAACTATTTGTGGTTCTAAATTACTCCATTTGCCTCTTTCCACCCGTTAGTACATGGATATTTCAACATGGAAAATGCTCTATGGATCTACGTAACAACCCTAGAACTGAAAAAACATTTTATTTTGAGAAAAACATTGATCTAATTTTATTATAATTTTTTTATGACCAAGGGGTCAAGGATGATTGTATGCATCCCTCTTCATGGCTATCAATAATAAACTACGAGATTTGGGTATTGGTAGATAAGATTACATTATAGTTATCTAGGATTTTGAATTGATGTTCAATTGCTTTGGCATACCTTCATTCACAAGGTATTTCTCTCACAATCAATGCATATAGAGAAAACATAAGAGCTTGTCTTAGAGTCTTTTGACGTCATTGCCAAAGTGGTAGATAATTAGCAATTTCTTCTAATAGGAACTATTTGTGGTTCTAAATTACTCCATTTACCTCTTTCCACCCGTTAGTACATGGATATTTCAACATGGAAAATGCCCTATGGATCTATGTAACAACCCTAGAACTGAAAAAACATTTTATTTTGAGAAAAACATTGATCTAATTTTATTATAAATTTTTTATGACCAAGGGGTCAAGGATGACTGTAATTAACTATTTTTATTTTTAATAAATTTAAAAGTGGAGACACTCATCCATAGGGGAGTGTTGAAGAGTGTTCACCGACCCACTAGGAAGAATGAAACTGCTTAGGAGACAAGAAGACAAGTGGGAGCATCTGGAATCACTTACTAGCTGTTGTAGGAGGAAACTACCCTATATTTATGGTCATGACTCTCCAAGGGTGGAGGAGTTGAGCAAGTGGCTCAATAAATGATATAACTAACCAAAGACCTAGGCAAGCTATGTAGCCATTGAATTGAGTAGGAGGCTCATCAATTATTTATTTTTCTTTTCTCCTTGGGCTGGTTGGAAAAACTATCATAGTTTTGAGCACACAAGGAAATTCGATGAGGGGTAGCTAACTAATGATTTCCATAGTGAGTCTGTCCATCAGTTGAGAACAAAGTAAGGAAGGATGGTAGGTCTTAAGGACTGCTGAGTCTTTTCAAAGGAAGGTCTCCTACTCCTATTCGGTGTCTTCATCCTGGTGGTTCAGTGAACAGGCTCGGGTGTCCCGAGCATTCCGCTAAGTGCTTGAGGAGTAGGTTGGGAGGAACGGTCTCCTGTGGATGTTTGCCCAACTTTGTGGTTCAGGTTTCTTCTATTTCTTACTCTACTTATTATTATTTTAGATGAATTTGTTTATAATTTAAACTGATCTTTGAATTAGGATTGACTGGTTAAAAATGAAAATAATTACCTTTGTATTTTTCCTTCCGCCCAAAGGTGGTGTACTCTAGTACAAGGCAGAATTTAAGAATAGATGTAATAAATTACAGATGCACAGATAAGCATTGGTATTATTTCATTTCCATAATTTATATCAAACATTCTTTTCAAAACAGTTGATTCACTTGAAATTTGTTAAATATCGATGAAATGAAATATACAGTTCAGGATTTAAAAACCAGTTATATTTCAGTTTTTCATTGCCCTAACCCCTATGTTATCCATTCAGAGGACCTTTATGTGTTCTAGGGCAGGTCGGTTTTTTTCTTGCATTCTTGACCTTCAAAGGAGAAACAATTTTTTGTTTTGGTATTTCCAAAATACAGATGCTTAAACACAACCAATCTCTTTTAAAAGAAGAAGTATATTTCAAATAACAACAAACTAGCAGAGCCATCACATACAACTTATGACACTGTTGCGGACAGTAGTTCAACATTTGAAATTTGATAGATGTACAGGTGGATGCCCTCACATCCAACACATAAAACCAAGAGCATGGCATTTTATTTCTAAACCCTAGAAAATCAAAGTATTACAACCTAAGCTGGAACGAAGGGAGGTCGAATAAGCTTTTCCCATAAACAAGTTTACAAATCACAGTTTTTATAAAAGGAGCTTCGAACCAGGATAGCTAAACATCAGAATAACCTAGCTCCTATCATTTTTAGAGTAATGTTATACATCTCAGGCTTGGGATCGAGTCCCCACAGGTGCACTTCAAACAGGCTACATTCAAATGACAATTTCTCTACTAAAGTGCATAACCATTCGAAATCAGAAGTTCAAAAAAAAAATCGTCTCTACCAACCCTTACGACAACACTAAGAAACTATTTGTTCATCCATATAACCTTTTCTTAAACACAGTCTGTATTATTACAGTTTATCATCATACAAGAAACTAAAAATGTTCAGCTACCATGCACGAAAGTCGAGCATTAGAAAACTCTCCCACGGCCAAAATTACACAGTTAAACCAACAAGCAAGCACTGTAAGATCTTGGCATTTCGCCATTTGCATACCCCAAACAAGACAAGGGGACCATCAGAAAAATAAACCAACCATTGAAATATGGCATTTAAATGTCCATCTTAATCAATGCAAGGACCATTCCCAGAATGATACGAGTGTATTTCACAACGAAACTATTCCTTTAAGGACTGAGGTGAAGCCCTCTTGAAACTTCAATAATTAACCGAGTTCATATGAACAACCCAAACCAAAATGCATGTTAAAACTTTTACAAAGACATGGACTCCATCATAACTACCAAAGGCTGCGACAGACCCATACATCTAACTCACCCCAGAACAATCAATTAAAGACTGTCTTCCTTTAACCATGTTACCGCAGATTGCAAATACCAAGATCTCCCATGGGGGACTAGGGGCTTACCAGGGTCGAGTTCCCTTCATCTTTTCGTCAAAACCACTCCACCTTCCTTGATAACAGGAGCTTGTTGCCACAAGAAAACCAAGAACCGGTCAACAACTAGTTTAAGATGCATGCAAACGAAAACACAAAAGAAAAACCAAAGTGTTGACAGGTTACGAATACATTACATGGCAAGAGCTCTTCCAAAGATTTCACGAGCATGTCGAGGCCAAAGCTAAAGGCTGAAGCCGAGGCCTGTTAAGTTTAGCTTAATTTCACAAGAAAGATCACTGAAAGAAACACAATCACAAGATAGACACATATTTACCCTGGAAAACCCTCATGGGGTAGAAAACCCAGCAAAGCTTTCCCCAATATAGATAATCAACCAATACAAGATGTAGTACCCAAACAAGAGCTCCTTCTCCTCCTAAGCAGACCTCTCTCTCTCTCCTATGCGCCAATCAAAAGTGAGTGAATGAATGAGATAAGTGAGGAACATGTTGGGTGTGTTACATCTCTTCACATGGTGGGTTGCTTTTTTGCTTTTTTGCAATTTCGGCCCATTGTATTCTATCTAATCCCGGTAAAGGGATTAGGGTTGTAACCTAATTTCGGGTAAACGAATTAGGGTTTTAGATGCTGCGAATACCATATATTGTATTGTAAATGGTTGAGAAAACATATAATGAAAAGAGTTGTGCGGCTCCAAGTTTTGTTGTTTTTTTCCCGGTTAAGGGTTTCCAGGTGAAAATCTCTATGTTATGCGTGTGCCATTGTGTATTTTCTGTTAATGGTTAAGAATCTGTATGAGTTTTTACTGCACTATTAAGGTTTAAAACTATCAGAACATACCTCCTCTACTTATACTTGTTTTCTAATTGACTTTTCACCCTAATGGGGCCGACCTCTCCCAGGAGAATCTAATAACCCCTAAAATGCTAACTCGGGGCCGACATCACATGGGAGATCTAATAACCCTAGTTACCACACTCTCTCAGAGGAATAAACATCTTCGGATATACAATAGGGTCTCCTCGGAGGAATGGAACATCTCCGGAATAATAAAATACAAATATAATATTCTTGGAAATTACAATATTTCAACACTCCCACTTAACGAGAAGGATATTATAACAACATCTACAGGAGCAAGGAGTCATCAACTACATGATACATGATACATCTATAAATCGTTGGAAGCTTTCTTAATACATCATCATCAGTAACTCAAATAGTTACTGGAACATCAGCATCATCAGTATTGAATCTTCATCTTCTACAGCACTCGATCGGCTACAGCATCATCATCATCTGGATCACCTCGATCTCGATCTACAGCATCTGGATCATCTTGATCTACAGCATCTGGATCAATCTCGATCTACAGCATCTGGATCATCTCGATCTACAACATCTGGATCATCTCAATCTACAGCATCTAGATCATCTCGATCTACAGCATCTGGATCATCTCGATCTTAGCAGCACAATCTGCAATACACATGATCCAATTCCAGGATGATCAATCCTTATCAATTTTAGACAAGTCTCATGTCTATGGACGATGCAATCCAGATATACTTCCAGGATGATCAATCCTTATCAATTTTAGACAAGTCTCATGTCTATGGACGATGCAATCCAGATCTACTTCCAGGATGATCAATCCTTATCAATTTAAGACAAGTCTCATGTCTATGGACGATGCAATCCAGATCTACTTCCAGGATGTTCAATCCTTATCAATTTAAGACAAGTCTCATGTCTATGGATGATGCAATCCAGATCTAATTCCAGGATTATCAATCCTTATCAATTTAATACAAGTCTCATGTCTATGGACGATGCAATCTAGATCTACTTCCAAGATGATCAATCCTTATCAATTTAAGACAATTCTCATGTCTATGGACAATATCCAGACACATACATTTTGAACTAAATGTTCAGGGATGATGTAGTCCTATCATCAATTCTCGAAGACAGATGTCTACGGATCAATTATGGGACCGAAGTCTGGGGACGATACAATCCCCTCTCGTCCACTAGGGACCACTTTCTCGAAGACATCTGTCTACGGATCAATTATGGGACCAAAGTCTGGGGATGATACAATCCCCTCTCGTCCATTAGGGACCACATTCTTGGAGATATCTGTCTACGGATCAATTCTGGGACCGAAGTACGGGGATTATACAATCCCCTCTCATCCACTAGGGACCACATTCTCGGAGACAGTTGTCTATGGATCATATCTGGGACCGAAGTCTGGGGATGATACAATCCCCTCTCGTCCACTAGGGACCACATTCTCGGAGACATTTGTCTACGGATCAATTCTATGACCAAATTCCGGGGACGATACAATCCCCTCTCATCCACTAGGGACCACTCATCGACCTCACTATCGGCATTACCAATATAGGTATCCACATCATCGACCTCACTGTCGATGCAGGAAATTTCATCATCAGCGACCACATCACTCCCCCTTTTGAGGAGGGTCCTTCTGAACTACACCAAGCTTGTCTCGTAAATACTCAAACTTTACTCAAGACAGAGGTTTGGTCAATATATCAACAACTTGTTCATTAGTGCTCACATACTCGAGCTTGATAGCTCCTTTCTGCACCATATCCCATATATAGAAATATCGGATCTCTATGTGCTTTGACTTATTATGGAACAATGGATTCTCTATCATCTTAATACAACTCTGGTTGTCACACATGATCACAGTGGGGTCCATTTCTAAGTCAAATAGTCCTAATAACAGTTTCCGAAGCCAGACTGCTTCAAAACTAGCAGAGCAAGCAGCTATATATTCCACTTCAGCTGTGCTGAGAGCCACACTAGACTACTTCCTGCTAAACCATGAGATCATGGCAGATCCTAGACAGTAACATCTTCCTGATGCGCTCTTCTTGTCTGATACACTTCTTGCCCAATTAGCATCTATGTAGCCATGCAATCTAAAGTCATGATATCCAAGATAACATAGACCAAAATCTATCATACCCTTTAGTTACCTCATCACATGCTTTGCAGCTATCAGGTGAACTCGTCTAGGTTCCACTAGATACCGACTCAAGGTATTCACAACAAATCATATATCTAGTCTGGTATTTTTCAAATACATCAATGACCCAATAATATGTCTGTACAGAGTCATATCCACTAACTTTGATGAGTCATCATCTAACAGTTTCAAGTTGGAATCCATGGGAGTGGCCATGGCTTTGCATTCCAACATGTCAAATCTCTTCAGGATTTCTACTGCATACTTTCCCTGGTTGAGAAAGATTCCTTTTGGGCCTTGCCATACTTCCAGACCTAGGAAGTAATGCATCAGTCAGAGATCTTTCATCTCAAATTCTGAAGAGAGCTTCTTCTTGCACTCAATAATCTATTTCTCATTTCCAGTCAGAAATAGATCATCCACATACAGCAATAATATGATGGGTTCATCATCCATAACTTTGAGATAAAGGTTAGGATTAGCTTTACTCTTGGTAAAGCCCAAGCTTGTCAAGAAACTGTCAATTCTTCCGTACTAAGCCCTGGGATCTTGCTTCAACCCATACAAAGCCTTCTTCAATTTGCATACGTGGGTTCTTCTATCTTTAACCTCAAAACCTTGTGGTTGTTCTATGTACACTTCCTCCTCAATCACACCATTCAGGAAGGCTGTCTTCACATCCATCTGGTGTAATTTGTTAGATTTTAAGCATTAATTCAATATGCTATAGGATATTCACTGAGAGAATAACATGTACAGTATATCAATGCATAACAATCATATCAAGCATGTCAAGCATCATAAGAATCAAAAGCATGAGACAATGGACACACAGATTTTTCTATGGGGAAAACCCTAAGGTGAAAAACCCCACAACTTCCTCAGAGATAGATAGAGCAATGGCTCAACCAAAGTACAACCAAATACAATAGATAGTCTCCTACTATGCAGCTGATCCTCCTCCTCCAATGTGCGCCACTTTCCGAGTGAGAGAAGAGTGAGTTCTGAGATTGATCAAAATAGAGAATCCCGACTCTCTATTTATACTTGTCCTGACCTGCCTAATTACTTATGGGGCCGACTTGTCTAACTCAGCCTAATAACCCCAGTTACATATATATCGGGCCGACACCCACATTAGGTAGTCTAATAACCCATCGGCAAGTTAATCTACTTGCGACACTTGTCAATACAAACGACAACACTTCCTTATAGAGGAATAACACATCTCTTATAAGGGTACAATAAATATATATATATGAAATACATTCCGAAGTTACATATACATCAACACTCCCTCTTAACTAGGAAGGTATTTCTCAACACAGATCATCGGGAACAAATCTTCTTCTCTGGATCATCATCATCGAATCATCGTCACAACTGCTACTATCTCGTCCAATCTCTGAATCTACTCGTCATAGGAAGTTCTACAGAGCCAGTCCTTTTTCATACTAGATGTAGGCCCACCACCTGTAGGTCTTCATCATCACTAGTCATACTGTGGAATCCTCAGGAATCATCACGTGTGTCTGCAAAACCTCGCAAGAGCATCCCAGGCCTTTTACGAGCACACAACTCAACCTCTCGAATCTCTCAGGATCTTTTACATGCCACTGCACAACCTATCCACGACCACAGAGTATCAACCTGATACTCACCATACATCCACCTTATGTATATCATCACATGATCATCCTGGTCATCATCATCAACTCTACGAGCAAGCCATCAAGTAGGTACACCTCAGGACTGATTACACTGCCTCTGCAAAACCTGCAAGATCTCTCAGGACTGATTACATTGCCTTTGCAAAAACTACAAGAGCATCTCAGGACTGATTATATGCCTCTGCAAAACCTGTGTACCAAACTGTCACATCAATGTCTTCAGATCACCACAAAGTCCACGGAGCACAACCCAGATGCACACACACAACACTTACACTCACCATGGGAGGACTAACCTACCACCATGTGAAAGGCTCACAGCACTTACACTCACCAGCATGGGAGGACCAACCTACTACCATCTGGGAAAGGCTAACAGCACTTACATCAACAACCATGGGAAGACCAACCTACCACCATGTCGGAAAGGCTTCAGCACTTATATCTCACCATTGGAGGACTAACATGCCACTATGTGAGAATGGCCCAGCACTTACATCTCACCATGGGAGGACTAACCTGCCACCATGTGAGAATGGCCCAGCCCTTACATCTTACCATGGAAGGACCAACCTACCACCATGTAAGAATGGCTCAATACTTACATCATGCCATGGGAGGACTAACCTACCACCATGCAAGAATGGCTCGGCCCTTACATCCTGCCATGGGAGGACTAGCCTGCCACCATGCAAGAATGGCCCAGTGTGCATCTATGTCTCCAGACTTCATCACTTCCCTCTGGAAGGCATCTCGATCTGAAGTACACCAAGTCTCCCTCTGAAGTATTCAAACTTCACTCTGGCAAGTGGATTGGTCAACACATCGGCTATCTGCTCGTCTGTCGCAACATACAGGAGCTTCACAGCTCCCCTCTGCACCATATCCCTAATATAGTGGAACTTGATCTCAATGTGCTTCGACCTGTCATGGAACACTAGGTTCTCTGACAACTTCACACAACTCTGGTTGTCGCAATATATACAGGTAGCACTCAATTGGAGATCAAACAAATCAAACAGTAGCTTCCTAATCCATACTGCCTCACAACTAGATGAACAAGCTACGACATACTCTGCTTCAACTGTACTCAGTGCCACGCAAGACTGCTTCCTACTAAACCAAGAGATCACACCTGATCCCATACTGAAGCAGCACCCCGAAGTTCTCTTTAGATCAATGGCACCGCCTGCCCAATCCAAATCAACATAACCCTCCAGGTTAAACTTTTGATTCGCCTCATACTTGAGCCCATAATCCACTGTACCCTTCAGGTACCTCAGAACATGGTTTGCAGCTATCAAGTGAACATGTCTCGGATCTGTTAGATACTGGCTCAAGGTGTTCACCGCAAAGCAAATGTATGGCCTTTTATTCGTCAGGTACATCAAAGACCCAATCATCTGACGATACATCGTAGCATCAATCGGCTCAGACGAAGCATCACACAGAAGCTTCAGGTTCGATGCCATAGGTGTGGCCATGGCCTTGCAGTCCATCATCCCAAATCTCTTTAGGATCTTTACTGCATACTTCCCTTGTCCAAGGAAGATCCCATCTGCACTCTGCCACACCTCCATACCAAGAAAGTAGTGCATCATACCCAAGTCCTTCATCTCAAACTCGACAGCTAGCTTCCTCTTCGTGTCGGCAATCAGTCTATCCTCACCTATCAGAAATAGGTCATCCACATACAATAGTAGAATCACTGGATTGCCCTCCTCAACCTTGTAGTAAATGTTCGAATCCGCTTTACTCTTGGTAAAGCCCAAACTGGATAGGAAGCCATCTATCATGCCATACCAGGTCCTGGGTGCCTGTTTCAAACCATACAGGGCTTTCTTCAGTTTGCACACATGTGTTCCTCTATCATGTGCCTCAAACTCGAGTGGCTACTCCATGTACACTTCCTCTTCAACTACACCATTCAAGAAGACTGTCTTGACATCCATCTGGTGTACCTTCCATTTCATCGCTGCAGCCAGAGCAAGTATTGATCTAATGGAAGTGTATCTGGCCACAGGAGCAAAAGTCTCTTCATAATCAATCCCTTCTTTCTAGGATAAGCCACGAGCTACAAACCTAGCTTTGTATTTCTCGATGCTACCATCTGCAGCATGCTTGACCTTATAGATCCACTTGGAAGTTACCACAGACTTCCCATCTGGTCTTGGGACCACATCCCAAACATCATTATTCATAATAGATTGGTATTATTTGATCATAGCATCCTTCCATTCTTTCTTTTCTGCAGCTTCTTCATAACTGGAAGGTTCTTTATCCATGATGTCACAGAGTAAAGCAACATATCTAGTATGTGATCTTGTCCTTTTTTCTTTCTCTGTGTTCTTCTTCTGGAATGCCAAATCTCTTTGCATCTTGGATGAGCTCTCTAGCCCATGTAGGTTTCCTCTTGTGAGGATTCTTCTCACGAGGTGTATCCACAGGTTCTTGTGGATCTTCCATTTCTCGATCTTCTTCAGGAACTACTTCATTCATTGTGGTGTCTTGTGTTCTGGATATTCTGGGTTCTTCATTGTCTTCAACAGGTGTCTTTCTCGATTTGTGGTAAGCTGAAATTTCATCAAATGTTACATCTCTGCTGATGTCAATCTTCTTGAATCCAGGGAAGTAGATTCTGTAAGCTTTTGAGCTTTCACTGTAACCCACGAATATACCCTTCTTTCCTGAAGGATCCAACTTTGACCTTTTCTCTTTTGGGATGTGAGTGTATACTGGACAGCCAAATATTCTGAGATGGCTCATTTTTGGTTTCTTACCAATAAACACTTCTTCTGGTGTTTTGTTGTCAAGTATCTTATGGGGTGTTCTATTCTACACATATATAGTTGTCCTTGCTGCTTCATCCCATAGGTGCACAGGTAAGTCTTGGTCATGAATCATTTCCCTTGCTGCTTCCATGATTGTTCTATTCTTTCTCTCGGCAACCCCATTCTGCTGTGGATTGTAAGGAGTAGTCAACTCCCTCTTAATCCCTGAATCACTGCATAACTTCTTGAAGTCTCCTGAAGTAAATTCTCCGCCATTGTTAGATCTGAAGATCTTGATCTTCAAGTCAGTTTGGTTTTCTATCAAGGCTTTGAATTCCTTGAAATTGTTAAACACTTCATCTTTGTTCTTCAAGAAGTAGGTCCAAGTCTTCCTAGAGAAATCATCAATAAAGGAGACATAGTATACATACCCACTCAGAGAACTGGATGACATGGGACCACATACATCAGAGTGGATAATCTCCAAGATTCATTTTGCCTTGCTTTCACTGCTTGGAAATGTCTTCTTTGTATTCTTTCCTTTTGCACAACCTTTGCAAATGCCTTCATGCTTTGTTTGGATTTCAGGAAGACCTTCCACTGCTTTGCTTGCAATTGGTAATGCCTTGTAATGCATGTGAGCAAGCCTTCTGTGCCAAAGTTCACTTGGCTCTACAGAATCATGGACCATGGCTTGCTCTGGATGGCCCTTTAATTTGTATAATCCTCCCTCTTTCTCTCCAATCACAACTGCATCATCTATAGTCTTACCCTTAGGCCACATTAGGACTTGGCCATCTATAAATGAAACCCTCATGCCTTTTGCATCTAATGCAGATATTGAGAGTAGATTCTTCTTGAGACCTGGAACATAGAGTACATCTTTCATCTTCATAGACTTTCCAGAGTCTAGTGTATAGGAGGCTTCACCACTCCCTTTTATGGGATACTGGTAGTCATCTCCAAGCTTCACCTTGTGGGGTGAATCATGTTCAGATAGATTCACAAAGGATTCTTTGAATCCTGTCATATGTTTGGAAGCCCCACTATCTATGAGCCAATCATTACTTCCATGAGTAATGGTTCCGGTGAGAGCAGAAATCAAAACATATTCTTCATCACTTGAAGAATCTTCACTATCTTCTCTAGCCCTCTTCCTGGGAGGTTCATCATCCTCTGCAACATGAGCATGATGTCTTCTTTTGAAGTTCTTCTTCTTGTGAGTACCCTCTTTCTTATTCTTAGGGAAATATCTGGCATAGTGTCCCTTATCATCACATGTATAGCAACGGACATGGGACATGTCCCTTCTATGTCTGGGACTACCTCTTTGATTCTGATATTTTCCTTTCTTGCCATGATGGTGAGCTTTATTGTCACCATGTCTTTTGGAGTGAGCTGTGAGTGCTTGGTCTTCACTCCCCATCTTCTCTTCTCTGGCTACAATTCGAGCTTCTTCCTGTGAGCATTCTTCCCACAGTCTACTAAAAGAGATAAGTTTCTTTCTAGCACAAATTCCTTGGATGAAGGAATCCCATGACCTAGGGAGGCCATTAAGAGTGGTCATCACCACTTCTCCATTTTCTATATCTTCACCCACAGCTTCAAGTTGTTCTTTTATCTAGGAGACCGTTGAGAAATATGACTGCATAGTCTCAGCATTCGGGATTTTGATATTCTTTAATTGATTCCTCAAGGTCATCTTCCGATTTATGTTCTTGCCTTCAAATAGTTTGGTCAAGGAATCAAACATCTCTTTTGGTGTCTTTAGGGATGACACATGAGGGATGAGATGATCTTTAATAGAATCAGCAATGATCCTCTTTGCCTTAACCAAATTCCTCTTGTGAAGATCCTTAGCCTCTTCTCCCTCTGGGATAGGGACCTCTTCACTTATATAAGTATCCAACTCATTCTCTTCAAGGATTAACCCAATCCTATACTTCCATGCTCAGAAGTTATTAGCTCCTTCAAGCTTGTCCTCAAGCTTGGTGTGGTGAGACATCTTAAAGAGTACTTCAAATGGAAATAGAAAAGATTTGAGTCTTACCACTTGATTGCTGAAAACTGGATCTGGTGCCGGATTAGGGTTTGAGTTTCCTGGAGATCTACACAACCAAAAATCTTGAACCAAAGCTCCAAACTTCTGATTTTCCAAGGAGCTTCCAACTGTGTCTTCATATTTCAGAAATTCCTATTTTTGAGGAAACCCTAATTTTTAGGGCCAAAACTAAAAGTGCTCAGAATTGAATTCTGATTGGACAGATAGATTCACCTTGCTGAGGAGAGTCAATCCATCATATTACTTTTCCAAATTCTGTGGAGAGAAACCCAAAAACAAGAAGCCCTAGCTTCCGCAACTGCACAGTGTCTTCTTCTCAGGTTAGCTCTGATACCATGTTAGATTTTAAGCATTAATTCAATATGCTATAGGATTTTCACTGAGAGAATAACATGTACAGTATATCAATGCATAACAATCATATCAAGCATGTCAAGCATCACAAGAATCAAAAGCATGAGACAATGGACACACAGATTTTTCCGTGGGGAAAACCCTAAGGTGAAAAACCCCACAACTTCCTTAGAGATAGATAGAGCAATGGCTCAACCAAAGTACAACCAAATACAATAGATAGTCTCCTACTATGCAGCTGATCCTCCTCCTCCAATGTGCGCCACTTTCTAAGTGAGAGAAGAGTGAGTTCTGAGATTGATCAAAATAGAGAATCCCGACTCTCTATTTATACTTGTCTTGACCTGCCTAATTACTTATGGGGCTGACTTTTCTAACTCAGCCTAATAACCCCAGTTACATATATATCGAGCGGACACCCACATCAGGTAGTCTAATAACCCATCGGCAAGTTAATCTACTTGTGACACTTGTCAATACAAATGACGACACTTCCTTATAGAGGAATAACACATCTCTTATAAGGGTACAATAAATATATATATATGAAATACATTCCGAAGTTACATATACATCAACATAATTCCCTTTTCATCATAGATACAAGTGCCATGATGGTTCTAATGGAAGTGTACCTTGCAACTAGTGCAAATGTTTCTTCATAGGCAATTCCCTCTTTCTGGGAGAATCCTCTGGCCACAAATCTTGCCTTATATTTTTCAATGCTGCCATCCGCAGCATGCTTTATTTTGTATATCCATTTGGAGGATACCACACTCTTGTCCTTTGGTTTGGGAACTATATCCCAAACATTGTTCTTCAATATTGACTGGTACTCCTCGGTCATTGCCTCTACCCATTCTCTCTTATGAGAAGCCTCTTCATAACTAGTGGGTTCTTGATCTACAAGATCACACATCAAAGCCATATAGTTGGAGAATGACTTTGGTTTCTTGCTTACTCTGGTGGAGCCTTCAGGAGCTCCATACTTTTCTGCTCCTAGTATAATGTCCCTTGCCCATGCTAGTTTTCTCTTCCTTGATATTTCCATGACAGGGGGTTCTTATGGTTCCATCATGTCATGATCTTCAGGTGTTGTATCTTCAGGGGTAGGTGCATCTTTTGTAATTCTGGAAGGTGCATCTTCCTCATATACTTCTTCATGCTGGTACTTCCTAGATCTCTTGAGAGTTGCCTCTTCATCAAATGTCACATCCCTACTTATTTCCATATGATGGAATCCTGGGATGTAAATTCTGAATGCTTTGGATGCTCCACAATATCCAACAAATATTCCTTTCTTCCCAGAAGGATCTAGCTTGGTCCTCTTTTTTTTTGGAATTTCAATGTATACTGGGCATCCAAATATCTTGAGGTGACTTACCTCGGGCTTCTTCCCTGTGAACACTTCTTATGGGGTCTTGAAATCAAGAGCACTATGAGATAGTCTATTTTGCACATAGACTGTTGTCCTGGCTGTTTCAGCCCATCAATAAATAGGTAGGTCTTGATCATGTATCATTGTCTTTACAGCTTCCATGATGGTTCTATTCTTTCTCTCCGCAACACCAATTTGTTGAGGATTGTAGGGAGTGGTTAGCTCCCTCTTGATTCTAGCTTCTCTACAAAATACTTCAAAGTCTTTTGAAGTATGTTCTCCACCATTATTTGTCCTGAGTATCTTGATCTTCTTTTCTGAATGATTTTCTATCAAGGCTTTGAATTCCTTGAACTTTCCAAAGACTTCATCCTTTCCCTTCAGGAAATATATCCAAGTCTTTCTTGAGTAGTCATCAATGAATGTAAGGTAGTATTCATACCCACTCAAGGATGTGGATGGCATTGGTCCACATACATCTGAATGAATCAACTCTATTGTACTCTTGGTCTTTGTTTCACTCTTTGGAAATGGATTCTTGATATTCTTTCCTTTTGCACATCCTTTGCAAGTGCCATCATGATCAACCTTTAATTCTGGTAGTCCTATGACTACCTTGCTCACATGAGGTAGTGCTTTCTAGTTAATGTGAGCAAGCCTTCTATGTCATAGCTCACTTGGGCTAGTGGATTCATGAACAAGGGAATCTTCTGGATGGCCCTTGAGTTTGTATAGACCTCCTTCCTCTTCACCAATAACAATTGCATATTCAATTGATTTTCCTTTGGGCCACATTAGTACTTGACCATCTATGAATGCAGCCCTAAAGCCTTTCTTATCTAATGCTGAGATAGAAAGTAAATTCTTCTTCAAACCTAGTACATATAATATTTCCTTCATCTTCAATGGGGTTTCAGAATCAAGCTTGTAGCTTGCTTCACCAATTCCTTTGATGGGATATTGATAGTTATCTCCTAGAGATACCTTCTGTGCAGAGGACTTCTCTTCAAGTCTTGAGAGAGTCTTCTTTTGTCCTATCATGTGCTTTGAAGAACCACTATCAATGAGCCATGTATCTTCTCCATGTGTCACAGACCCAGAGAGTGCAGAGAATAGAAAATATTCTCCTGCATCTTCTTTTTCTACTTTAGTTCTTTTCTTTTGAGGCCTTTCCTCTTCTTCTTCTTCACTATCATCTTTTGCTATATGTGCATGATGTCTTTTGTGAATATTCTTCTTCTTCTTCTGTGAAGTACAATTTCTAGCAAAGTGTCCTAGTTTGAGACAATTGAAACATTGAACTGTGGAGAGATCTCTTTCTGAGTTCACTCCTCTTTTCCCTTTAAACCTATGAGAAGGTTGAGACTCCTTGTGACCTTTCTTCTTGAAGTGACTCCTTCTTCTTCTGGTATGAGTAGCCAAAGCTTGGACATCCTCCTTGAGAAGGGCTTCTCTATTGAATACAATCCTCCCATACCACATCAAACTTCATACTCTCTTTCCTGGCACACATAGTTTGGATGAATGACTCCCAAGGTCTAGTGAGACCATTTAAAGCAGTCATGACTAGTTCATATTCATCAAGGGTATCACCAATGGCATCTAGTTGTTCCTTGATCTGAGAAACCCTTGAGAAATAGTCTTGAACAGATTCTCCTTTATTCATCTTGGTGCTCTTCAATTGAGCTCTCAAGTTCATCTTCCTATTGATGTTCTTTCCCTCATACATTCTAGAAAGAGTATCATACATTTCCTTTGGGTTCTTCTTGGATGCCACTTAGGGAATCAAGTGGCCTTTGATAGAATCAGCAATGATTCTCTTTTCCCTAATCAAGTCCTTCCTATACTTCTCTTTGGCTTCATCTTACGTAGGTTCTGCAACCTCATCTTTGATATATTGGACAAGATCATTCTCTTCAAGAATGAGACCAATCCTATATTTCCATGCCTGGAAATTCTCTATGCCCTCTAGCTTGTCTTCAAGCTTAGTGCTTGGGGCCATCTCACCCAGGGGGTCACCAAAAATTGAAAATTTCAAAAATGAAAAATTGACCTTACCAGGAGATTGGCTTGACTGAGGCGAGGTGACTGGTGTACTTACTTTCTGGAAACTTCAATTTTTCAACCTCCAAACTTGACTTGCGAAGTTCAGACTTGATGTAGAAATCTGGTTCGCAGTTTTCTGGTTTTCTACACTTTTGGTCAAACTAGGGTTTGACTTTCCCGGAGTTCTACCCAACCAAAAATCTCGATCCAGGGCTCAAAACTTCTATTTTGATGAGGGCTATCCAGCCATCTAATCAAAATCCAAAAATTACAACTTTCACAGAAACCCTAATTTTCACCGGAGGAGGAGAGAGAGGTATTTTCACCTTGTGAAAGATGTCCTATTCAGGCTAGCTCTGATACCATGTAAATTTTAGCCTAATTTCACAAGCAAGATCACTGAAAGAAACACAATCACAAGATAGACACAGATTTACCCTGGGAAACCCTCATGGGGTAGAAAACTCAGCAAAGCTTTCCTCAATATAGATAATCAACCAATACAAGATGTAGTACCCAAACAAGAGCTCCTTCTCCTCCTAAGCAGGCCTCTCTCTCTCCTATGCGCCAATCACAAGTGAGTGAATGAATGAGATAAGTGAGGAACATACCTCCTCTACTTATACTTGTTTTCTAACTGACTTTTCACCCTAATGGGGCCGAACTCTCCCAGGAGAGTCTAATAACCCCTAAAATGCTAACTCAGGGCCGACCTCACATGGGAGATATAATAACCCTAGTTACCACACTCTCTCAGAGGAATAAACATCTCCGGATATACAATAGGGTCTCCTCGGAGGAATGGAACATCTCCGGAATAATAAAATACAAATATAATATTCTTGGAAGTTACAATATTTCAACAAGGCCAAGGGCTGAGCCCACCGAGAACCAGAGAGATGGAGGAGATAGTCCACAACTTTCCAAACAACAAAAATGACGCGAAACACATCGATAAGGGAGTTAGGGTTCGAAGGAGCCATGTGGCTCAGAACATTAAAGTGAGTCAGACAATCCAAGATAGTCGCATTAAATACCTCGAGATTCTACTCACACCCACAACCAATTTGCATCTATTTGGAAGATCACCGCAATCAAGTTCTCCAGTCATCATAATAGCCAAGACCTGTGCATTAATTTGAAAGGACCTTGTCCATCATTCCCCCCGTAAGCATTGTTGGGCTTTGTAAAACCCTAGCTAGGGCCCGATACATGGACTTAGATTACTACCTTATCCTGTTGCAAAAAGATCGTTTAAATGCTTAGGTGTGTGGACGATAGGATAGGATCATTTCAATAGTTTTTCCCATCGACATTCACATTCTAAGATAGTGAACTCATAAAAAAATGTATTGACCTATATGCTAATTGCAAAGAACTTACTTCAACATATACTTAGTATCAAATTCATGTTTTCATGACGCTTAATTTCTCTCATAGAACCTTTAGATTTTTAACAGGGTTTAGTACCTTTAATATGCCTAGGCTGAGACTTTTTAGTCATAGCGTCTTCTAAGAACGAGTAACTAAACCATGAAGGTCAATAAGTGATCATACCATTGTTGACGAAAGCCCTCACTCCGACGACGGATCTGTTCAAAGTATCAAGTGCAGCATTAGCTTTTTAAGCTAAGTAAGCCCTGCGATCTCTTCTCAAAGAACCCCTACATCGAAAGAAACATAAGTATGACAATTGACATCAAAACTCTTGAACATGCATAGTTAGGACATTTAAGATATAATTTACTTTTCAGTTTTGCATCCCAATTTTTTTATTTTTTATTTTTCAAAATTTTAGTTCTTTTTTCGGAGATGTTACAAGTGGTATCAGAGCAAGGATTCAAACTCTAATCCTGAAAGAAGGCTCAACTCACGCATCCAACTCAGAAAAAGAAAAATAGAATTCTAACTTGTGTTGAATTTTTTTGTTACAACATATCGGAATTTTCTATTCTTAACAGGAAATGGAAGGGGCAGAAGGGTATGTTGAGACTAGGCCACATCGTGGTCATGGACCTGGCTTTCTAAACGATGATAACATCTGGGTAGAATTAGAAAACGATAATCCAACTGAACTACTAAAATCTGTAAGAGAAGTGACAATAGAACTACAGCTAGTAAAGGAAGAAAATGAAAGAATATTAAGAGCACAAGAGGAACTAAACTACAAACTATTAAGCAAGACTAGTAGCGAAGAAAAAAAACAAAGAAGAAAACTTAAAATTGAAACTGAAGATAAAATCTCTACACATAAGAACATGCAAATGGCCTCATCAAATGAAGGAAGTTTTTCTTCTTCCGATAATGAATTTAAGCCATGAAGGAGAAAATATAAAATCTCTAGCGATAGTAGTGATAATTATTACCAACGTAAAAAGAAAAGAAATAAACCTTATGAAGAAATATCTGGAGAATTTAAAAAGATAAAACCCCCAACATTCGATGGAGAAGTTGAGAAGGGTGAAGAAGCTGAAGCATGGCTATCTGGAATGAAGAAGTACTTCCATATTTACAAATATTCTGACAAACTAAAAGCTAAAATGGCTATCTATAACTTGATTTGAAAAGAAGACATATGGTGGAAGGATGTTAAAAGAGTAAAAAGTATCAAAGAGAAGAATGTAACCTGGAATACCTTTAAAAGATATTTCAAAAAGAAGTTTCTATCTGAACAATATTTTGAAGAAAAGTCTAAAGAATTTTATGACTTAAAATTGGGCTCAATGAGCATGAAGGAACTGAGTAGTAAATTTCTAAGTCTATTAAGGTATGTGCTGTATATAGTTGAGGAGAAGCCTAAAATACATAGGTTTTTGACGTGTTTGCCATACCATATTAAGGACCGAATTGAATGCGATAATCCTAAAACTCTCGAGGAAGCAATGAGAAAAGCTAACTTTTGTTATGAACAAGAGAAGAGGAAGGATAAAATATCGAATTGGAAAGATAAAAAGAAAAACTATTATGAACAACAAAGAAGGAATTTTAATAATAACCATAAGTTTGGTAATTCACAGAATTTTTCTAAGCCAAATTTTAAAGGAAATGCATCACAAAAATTTTCAAGAGCAAGGCCTTTTGCACAACCAAACTTATCTAATACAAGGTCTAATGTTCAGTCAAATGCACCAACAATAGAGAACAAAGAAGTTACTAATGTACCGATAAAATCTGCTAAACAAAAAGCACCAATAAAGTGCTAGGAATGCCCAGGACCACATTATGCAAACAACTGTCCCAACAGAAGGAGAAACCTCAGCAATTTGCACACAGTTCAAGCGGAACCAACCATTGGAGATTTGGCAAATGAAGTGCACAGGATCAACGCAGCATTGGATAACCGACAGGCAAATCATCAAACATCTATGGTCGAAGTAGAAGGTATGATCTCATATAAACCTATCTCTATTCTAATTGATCTGGGTGCCATTTTAAGTTATGTTTCGCCTACCGTAGTAGAAAAATGTAAATTGCATGTTGAGAAATTTGAAAAACCTTGGTTAGTTCAGTTAGCTATTGGAATAAAAAGAAGGGTGAATAATTTTGTAAATGAATGTGAGCTATTGATGAATCAATCTAAGACTCAGGTAAAATTAAATGTATTACCTTCAGGGTTCTATGATGTTCTGATTGGTATGGATTGGCTAGAAAGACATAAAGTAGTATTGAATTGCTTTGAAAAGACTTTCACCTATATAAATGATGAAGGACAGACTGTTTTAATTAAAGGAATACCGAGAAAGGTTTATGTTAGGAATATTTCTGCATTACAATTAAAAAGAGCAGCACGAAAAGGATGCAAGATGTTTGTTGTAAATGTAATCAATGAAGAACAAACAACTAAGGAAGATAAAATCAGACTTGAAGACATATCGGTCCTAAAGGACTTTTCAGATGTATTCTTGGAAGAAATTCCAGGATTACCTCTGAAAAGAGACCTGGACCTCACTATCGAATTAATGCCCAGTGCGGTACCTAACTCCAAGGCTCCCTACAGGTTGAATATCCTGGAGCTTAATGAACTTAAGTCACAATTAAAAGAATTAATTGATAAAAAGAATATCAGACCCAGTGTGTCTCCTTGGGGAGCACCTGTAATCTTTGTTAAGAAGAAAGATGGTACGTTGCGTTTATGCATCAACTACCGTCAGTTAAATAAGATGACAATTAAAAATCGATATCCGTTACCCCGCATTGAAGACCTGTTCGATCAAATAATTGGGGCATAAATATTTTCTAAGATCGACTTCAGATCAGGATGTCATCAAGTCAGGATTAAAGAAGAAGACATCTTTAAGACTACATTCAGAACCCATTATGGGCATTATCAATTTGTGGTTATTCCCTTCAGGCTAACCAAGGCTCTGGCAGTCTTTATGTGTTTAATGAATAATGTGTTGCATAAATATTTAGACAAATTTGTAATTGTGTTCATTGACAACATTTTAGTCTACTCCAAGACCAGGGAGGAACACGATGAACACTTAAGGATAATCTTACAAGTTCTGAGAGAGCACCAACTTTATGTAAATTCAGTAAATGTGACTTCTATAAGGATAAAATACAATACCTAGGTCACGTTATTTCCAAGGATGGGATAGCGGTTGACCCAGACAAGATAAAAGAAATCAATCAGTGGCCTGTCCCGAAGGATGTAACCAGTGTGAGGTCATTCATGGGGATTACCGGTTACTATTGGAAGTTCATTGAAGGATTTTCAAGGATTGCACAATCCCAGCACCTCGTTACAACGAAAAGGGAAGAAGTTTGTGTGGGATCAAAAGTGCGAGGAAAGTTTTAAAAAATTAAAAGAATTATTAACAACTGCAACAATCTTAAAAATTGCAGACCCTAACAAGGACTTTGTTGTATGCACCGATGCATGTAACAAGGATGTCGGTGGGGTCTTAACTCAAGCAGGACATGCAATAGCTTATAAGCCAAGAAAAATGAAAATTCATGAACAAAACTATGCTACCTATGATTTAGAGCTGGCAGTCGTAATACATGCTCTAAAGGTGTGGCGCCATCATCTGATTGGTATAAATTTTACCTTAATGACAGATAATCAGGGCTTAAAATATCTGCTAGATCAAAGAAATATGAATGCTAGGCAAGCTAGATGGTTAACTTTCCTTAGCGAATACGATTTTGAGATCCAGCATATAAAGGGTAAAGAAAACAAAGTGGCAGATGCACTAAGAAGAATTGCTAAATTAAATCATGTAGCAACAGTAAGAACTTACGAAACAGATTTGGAGAATCAGTTTCAAGAAGGAATTAAATTGGATAAAAATTATGAGAAATTATATGAAAAAATTTCAGAAAATGAATCTGCAAATACAATTTAATATTACAGTTTAAAGGAAAATGGCTTAATTTTATACAAAGACAGATTATATGTGCCAAATGTATCAGCACTAAAACTGTTTATCTTAAATGAACTACACAACAGTCCATATTCTCGACACCTCGGTTATCAAAAGACCATCACAATGTTGTGAAAAGAATATTTATGGCCAAATATGAAAAATGAAGTTGCAGAATTTTAGCTAGATGTATTAAGTGCCAGCAAGTTAAAGTTGCACATCAATACCCAGCTGGTTTATTGCATCCATTACCGATCCCAGATTGGAAATGGGGGGTGATTAGCATTGATTTTATAACAATTTTACCAAAGAATCAGAAGCAAAATGACTCAATAATGGTGGTAGTAGACAAGCTTACAAAAGCAGTTCATTTTATACCAGTTAAGACTACTCATAAAGCTGCAAATATTGTTGATATTTTCATGAAAGAAATTTTTAGATTGCACGGGATACCCAAGGTAATAATTTCTGACCGTGACTCCAAGTTTACTGGTAATTTTTGGAAATCTTTATTTAAGAGTTTTGATAGTAAACTCAATTTCAGCACATCCTATCATCCACAAACGGATGGGCAGACCAAAAGAGTGAACCAAGTGCTAGAATATATGCTCAGAGTGTATGTTAGCAATCAACTCAAGAAGTGGGAAGAATACTCACATCTTGTTGAATTTGATTATAATAATCACTATCAAACCTCAGCCAAAATGAGCCCTTTTGAAATAATCTATGGTTGTAAATGTAATACTCTCGTTTTGTGGAGAAACCTAGTTGATAGACTGTTATTAGGACCAGATTTGATAAAAGAGATGGAACTAACAATGAAACGGGTGCAGAGCAATTTAAAAATTGCGCAAGGAAGGCAGAAAAGCGATGCAAATCGTAAGAGGACTCAACAGGAGTTCCAGGTTGGTGAACATGTGTTTATAAAGGTAAAGCCTTGGAAAGGTTCTTTGAAACTGGGGAGCCGTGCCAAGTTGGCACCTAGGTACTTTGGACCGTTCGAAATATTATCAAGGGTCGGGCCAGTGGCATACCAGCTGGCCCTACCACCTAACCTTAAAGTGCATAATGCATTTCATATTTCCATTTTAAAAAGATATATACATGATGCTACTCATGTGATTACCTGGAATGACATACAGGTGGAACTCGAAGGAGATTTTCTGGTGGAACCGGACTATATCCTCGACAGGAGGTCAATTTCACTTCAGAATCGCACCATTGGACAGGTAAAGGTGCAATGGAAGCGCCTTAGTCCCGAGGAAGCAACCTAGGAATTGGAGAGTCATATGCGGGCATCATACCCAATTCTATTCCAGGAAGACTCAGAAGACCCTTAAGCAACATCAAGGATGATGTTGAGCTTAAGAGGGGGTGTTTGTAACAACCCTAGAACTGGAAAAAAAAAAAACATTTTATTTTGAGAAAAACATTGATCTAATTTTATTATAAAGTTTTTATGACCAAGGGGTCAAGGATGATTGTAATTAACTATTTATATTTTTAATAAATTTAAAAGTGGAGACACTCATCCATAGGGGACTTTTGAAGAGTGTTCACTGACCCACTAGGAAGAATGAAACTGCTTAGGAGATAAGGAGATAAGTGGCCGCATCTGGAGTCACTTACCAGCTATTGCAGGAGGAAACTACCCTATATTTATGGTCATGACTCTCCAAGGGTGGAGGATTTGAGCAAGTGGCTCAATAAATGATATAACTAACCAAAGACCTAGGCAAGCTATGAAGCCATCGAATTGAGTAGGAGGCTCATCAATTATTTATTTTACTTTTCTCCTTGGGCTGGCTGGAAAAACTATCATAGTTTTGAGCACACAAGGAAATTCGATGAGGGGTAGCTAAGTAAAGATTTCCAGAGTGAGTCTATCGATCAATTGAGAACAAAGTAAGGAAGGATGGTAGGTCTTAAGGACTGCTGAGTCTTTAAAAAGGAAGGTCAACTACTCCTATTCGGTGTCTTCATCTTGGTGGTTCAGTGAATGGGCTCGGGGGTCCCGAGCATTCCGCTGAGTACTTGAGGAATAGGTTGGGAGGAATGGTCGCCTGTGGATGTTTGCCCAGCTTTATGGTTCAGGTTTCTTCTATTTCTTACTCTACTTATTATTATTTTAGATGAATTTTTTATAATGTAAACTGATCTTTGAATTAGGATTGACTGGTTAAAAATGAAAATAATTACCTCTGTATTTTTCCTTACACCCGAAGGTGGTGTACTCCAGTACAGGGCAGAATTTAAGAATAGATGTAATAAATTACAGATGCACAGATAAGCATTGGTATTATTTCATTTCCAGAATTTATATCAAACATTCTTTTCAAAACAACTGATTCACTTGAAATTTGTTAAATATCGATGAAATGAAATATACAGTTCAGGGTTTAAAAACCAGTTATATTTCAGTTTTTCATTGCCCTGACCCCTATGTTAGACATTCAAAGGACCTTTCTGTGTTCTAGGGCAGGTCAGTTTTTTTCTTGCATTCTTGGCCTTCAAAGGACAAACAATTTTCTGTTTTGGTATTTCCAAAATACGAATGCTTAAACACAACCAATCTCTTTTAAAAGAACAAGTATATTTCAGATAACAACAAACAAGCAGGGCCATCACATACAACTTATGACACTATTGCGGACAGTATTTCAACATTTAAACTTTCATAGATGTACAGGCGGATACCCTCACATCCAACACATAAAACCAAGAGCATGGCATTTTATTTCTAAACCCTAGAAAATCAAAGTATTACAACCTAAGCTGGAACGAAGGACAGTCAAATAAAATTTTCCCATAAACAAGTTTACAAATCACAGTTTTTATAAAAGGAGTTTTGAACCAGGATAGATAAACATTGGAATAACCTAGCTCCTATCATTTTTAGAGAAATGTTATACATCTCAGGCTCAAGATCGAGTCCCCACAGGTTCACTTCAAACAAGCTACATTCAAATGACGATTTCTCTACTAAAGAGCATAACCATTCGAAATCAGAAGTTAAAAAAAATACTGTCTCTACCAAATCTTACGACAACACTAAGCAACTACTTGTTCATCCATATAACCTTTTGTTAAACACAGTCCGTATTGTTACAGTTTATTATCATACATGAAACTAGAAGTGATCAGCTACCATGCACGAAAGCCGAGCATTAGAAAACTCTCCCATGGCTAAAATTACACAGTTAAACCAACAAGTAAGCATTGTAAGATCTTGTCATTTCGCCATTTTCATACGCCAAATAGGCTAAGGGGACCATCAGCAAAATCAACCAACCATCGAAACATGGCATTTAAATGTCCATCTTAAACAATCCAAGGACCATTCCAAGAATAATATGAGTGTATTTCACAACGAAACTATTCCTTTAAGGACTGAGGCGAAGCCCTCTTGAAACTTCAATAATTAACCAAGTTCGTATGAACAACCCCAACCAAAATGCATGTTAAAATTTTTACAAAGACATGGACCCCAGAACGTTCAAGTAAAGATTTTCTTCCTTTAACCATGTTACTGCGGATTGCAAATACCGAGAACTCCCATGGTGGACCAAGGGATTACCAGGGTCGAGCTCCCTTCGTCTTTTCGTCAAAACCACTCCACCTTCCTTGATACCAGGAGCTTTCTACCACAAGAAAACCGAGAACCGGTCAACAACTAGTTTAAGATGCATGCAAATGACAACACAAAAGAAAAACCAAAGATTTGATAGGTTACGAATACATTACTTGGCAGGAGATCTTCCAAAGCTTTCACGAGCATGCCGAGGCCAAAGCTAAAGGCCGAAGCCGAGGCCAAGGGCCGAGCCCACTGAGAACCAAAGAGCCGGAGGAGACAATCCACAACTTTCCAAATAGCAAAAATGATGTGAAACACATCGATAAGGGAGTTAGGGTTCAAAGGAGCCATGTGGACGAGAACATTAAAGTGAGTCAGACAGTCCAATACAGTCGCATGAAAGACCTCGAGATTCTACTCACACTCACAACCAATTCGCATCCATTTGGAATATCACCACAATCAAGTTCTCTAGTCATCATAATTGCCAAGACCCGTGCATTAATTTGAAAGGACCTTGTCCATCATTCTCCTCGTAAGCATTGTTGTGCTTTGCAAAACCCTGGCTAGGGCCCGATACATGGACTTAGCTTGCTACGTTAGCCTGTTGCAAAAAGATCATTTAAATGCTTAGGTGTGTGGACCATAGGATATGATCATTTCAATAGTTTTGCCCATCGACATTCACATTCTAGGATAGTGAACTCATAAAAAAATGTATTGACCTATACACTAATTGCGAAGAACTTACTTCAACATATACTTAGTATCGAATTCATGTTTTCAAGACGCTTAATTTCTCTCATAGAACCTTTAGATTTTAAATAGGGTTTAGTACCTTTAAGACGCCTAGACTGAGACTTGTTAGTCATAGCGTCTTCTAAGAATGAGTAACTAAACCATGAAGGTCAATAAGTGATCATACCATTGTTGATGAAAGCCCTCACTCTGACAATGGATCTGTTCAAAGTATCAAGTGCAGCATTAGCTTTGCAAGCTAAGTAAGCCCCAGGATCTCTTCTCAAAGAACCCCTATATCGAAAGAAACATAAGTATGACAGTTGACATCAAAACACTTGAACATGCGTAATTAGGACATTTAAGATATAATTTACTTTTCAGTTTTGCATCCCAAATTTTTTTTTATTTTTCGAAATTTTAGTTCTTTTTTCGAAGATTTTACAATCTATTGTGCGTGGCACCTGGAATTTTTTTTTAAGCTCTTGGGAGCTAAATAGCTCGAAGAGCAGCAACAAAAGTTAAAAGAACCAATGCATAAAGGACCGCGGGCCTAAATATAGGCATTATGGTATAGACGGCATCCAACCGTTAGATCTTGAGCAAGATTGATGGCCCAGAGATCAAGCGTGCCCATAAAATGCAAGGAGGATAAAGGGGAAAAGCATACGTGCAAGTTCATCCGAGCTTGATCTAGATCAATGGATAAGATTGAAAGCGCATTGATACGATGCGCCCACCAAAAAGTGGCCTCAGGTGCGCTTTGTCCTCAAAACTGTCGAGGACACGTGCCCTTCAATAATTGGTCGTGCCTCCTTGAAGGCGGTATTCTTAAACCACCAAACATCGACGCATTGTACCACTCTAGGAAACCAGAAGTGGTATCCGCCCAATATTGTCAAGAGCTCTTTACAGCTCAGTATTTCTAACAGGTCACCCTGTATCCCTGCCTTCCATCTTTCATATGGGTCCCATCATTCCGCTCTCCTTTTCACTTCACCATTCTATTTGCCACATGTTATGGGTCCCACCATTATACTACCCTATATCCATATGTGTAACACCCCTGGCCCAGATTAGAGCTGTTATTGTAACTTGAACATTTTGGCTATGAGTATGTACATAGCATGATAATATTTTAATACTAATACGAGCTGGCTTCATGAGGAGCAATATGCTGAAGAGGAGATCCAGATATTAACCGAGGGTTGTGAGGGGGTAAGGTTGAACTATGTACCTTGTTCCCTAAACCCTTGTTCTATAAACCTTATGATAAACCCAAAAGCCCCATTCCTAAGCCATAAACTTAAATGGGGAATATTTAATAATTAAATATTATTGAATATTAATTATTGTGGAGATTAAGTGACTAATCTTGCTTAAGCATGAAGAGGTAACGTGTGCATTTGGGGAAAACCACGTGGGGGCCCAAAGGGGACACGGGGTTACCTTAGTGAGACATGCGAAAGTGGGGCATGCTGGTGGGATTTCATGGGGGGGGGGTTCAGGGAGACACACGAATATACAAGGGTGGTGAAATGTCAGTCAGGAGGATGCACGCAGAGGACACAGATGTACGGGGGGAGAACCGGTATAGTGTCTGGGGAACGAATGAGATGTGTGGAAAACCTGGGAAGGAATTCCTATGACGAACCTGAACCCGAGTTGCTGAGTTAAAATGTTTGGCCATGAATTCCTTGGTTGCTTACACCAGTCGATTGGAAATTATGCATGAGACCCATAGGGAATCCCGATGCTTGCAGTGAAGTGTATCATTGTGCATTTTGGGAAGGAAATCAAGCGGTTCAATTGCGGAATTGAAAAGGAATTGGTTACCAAACTGCTAATTTTTTAACCTTGTATCCCTGTTACTTCTACCTTTGAATCTGTGACTGAGTTGAGGGGGTTGGTGAGACACTCTGGGTTAATGTCTGGATCTCGGCTCAGAGGTGAAATTGGGAGCTGAAATAGTACAGGCTGGACAAGTTCTAAGGTTGGGTGGAGCATGGCTCACATGCAGTTAGTTGCCACATTCTTGTGAATTTCAGATAAGTGTATATGTGTATGAATTATAATGTTCATGTATGCTTGATAGGTTCAATCTGTGGAATGAATGTGTAATTAAATGAAAGCCACGAATAAGATATGTTTAATCATGTATAGAATGGTGTGCTATGAATGAGGTATTTTCCATTGCATAAGCTATCTGCAGCATGAATTTTAAATGCGAATGATGAATGGCTAAACTTCATTTGTGTAAGACATGTTTGCTTATGCTATCACAACCTCATTGATGGATGGATGGCTCCTGTATGTTCTTAGAATAATAGGCATAAACATGGTTATGAAGTTTGAATGCCTGATTGAGAGTCTTTTGTATGAATAAGGTAGAGTTGTGTTGTGTTCTTTAACTTTGCAAGCTATGATATGTCTATTCCAGGAACAGATGGCATGCTTATGGCTGCCTGTGTATGGATTATGCTTATGGAAAAATAATGAGAATAATGAAGTTGTTAATTAGATTCTTAATGTAAATTTTTAATTGCATGGTTTTACACTGTGATTATGTGTATGTGTAATGAGGGTACGTTACAAATTTGTATCAGAGCATCGGTTGCAGCTCTCGAGCCTCTGGAATTGAATTTATTTTCTTAAAAGGAGATATATACATGTATTTGAATATATGTTGTAATTAATTTTTGGACTAATAATCATTGGGAATTTCATATTGCTAGCATTATATAGGAATAACCAGTCATTTGAATTTTAGACTATCAATAAAGATAAGCGAGCGGAATTAAAGAGATGGCAGAGGATCCTAAATCCAAAGTGAACCTTTTGAATCCCCGTTTCTTAGGGGAAGAACACATATATGATCACCAGGATAACATTTTTGACACCATTATCACTGGTTCGAATCTATATGAGACCATTAGGGAAGAAAAGGCCCTATCTTTCGTATGCCAAGACAAATTCAACCTATGGGATTCAAATTTCACCCTAAAACCTAACTTGGACTGACTTGGTTCTAAGAAGAGAATGCAAATCCCTGTGTATGAATGGACCGACTTGGTTCTAAGAAGAGTAGACAACTCCAATTTTTTAGAATTTACCAGGGATAATTTTACCCTATACTTGGAAAAGGAAATATAAATAACAGGGTTTTACCCTATACAGGATTTGCATGAGTTTTGTTTAATTATGAAATCTAATTGTTTGTTAATTTTCAATAAAAAGAATTATTTGAACAACCTTGATGCGTCATGACTTATTTATTCTATCAATGACCATGAACGCAGATAAAATAACCAATGACTGTAAAAGGAATTTGCAGCCTATAACTTCTACCTATAATTTTACTATTGAACATAAAATTGATATATAAAATATATAAAACTCTTACCGAGAAAGTGTTGCTTGTAATACCTCTATAACTTGCACACTATAGGCACAGATTAATAGGAACTACTTTTAACCGACCTATAGAAATGTAACCGAATTTAATTTCAGAACTTCCATGTTCCTCCCAACCATAGATCCCGAACCATTCCTCGTTCGTTGTATGGATAACCCCCAAGTTGGTTCGAGCATGCAAAGAATCTAGAATACCTAAGAAAAAATTGTTGTTATCTTTGGACTAAACTCTGTACTTTCCAGGTGCAAGACTTGAATCCTCATAAAATGATAATGTGTCATTTCTTGGTACTAGTCGTTATATTTATAGGTAAAATGGCTAGGGTGCAACCTAGGATTTTGGAATTGGGATAGTTTGTTTTCTTGATTTAACATCCATATTTTAACATCTTCTTGTCCTTAACTCATAGTTTGAATATATATATATATATATATAATATAACTAAAAGATCATTTTAGTTATTATTCTTTGATAACTAAACTTTTAATTGTTTTTGTTTTTTAATTGAAAAATCGAACTCTTAATCTTATTTATTTAATTTATATAATATGTCCAATCTTGACTTTTTAGTTTATTTATACATATGTTTATATATAGTTTGAACTCAACTATTTTAATTTATTATCTTTTACTATATGTATATATAAGACTCTTTTATAAATCCCTTTTCATATTCATTGCATCATATAGTATATATATTCGATGCTTCATTAATTCATAAATTTCTTTATAATAGCCTCTTGTGGGTTTGGTTGGTCAATTAAAGATAGGTAGTTCTAGACCTTTTTGGATGTTCGATTCCTCGTTTTAGTGGTAATGTATTTTATTCCTTGATGAGACAATAGATAATGATTCAATTAATCAATGTGAATAAATATGATGAGTATTTGTGTTATTCATAGTTTTTTAGGCTCAACACCTTTAAGTGAGGTAACTCCAATGCTATTCAGATCTTATGCTCAACACTCTTAATGGCAGTTACACTAGTGCAATTCCAGAGATTTTGCTCAACACTAGTACTAGGATGCATACAAGGTACACCGAGGGATACAATGGCCAAAGATCAAATGCTCCAGAGCTTATGCTCAACATCATGTTGGAGTGCTTCAGGGCTTATGCCAAACACTCTATCATTTATCTGATGGGGTTACCTATGTGCTCCAAAGCTTATGCTCAGCACATTGTATTATAACCCATGTGCTCCAGGGCTTATGCCCAACACATAATAGAAGTCAATCATGTACACCAAAACTTATGCACATTGCATAACAAAGGTCATCCATGTATATTAGGGCTTGTTCCCAACACATAATAAAATTCAACCAAGTACATCACGGCTTATGCCCAGTACATAAAAATAATTCGTGTCCATGAGGGTCGATGCCCAGTATATAACAAAGTAAATCATGTGCATTGGGGGTTACACCTAGTATATATATATATATATATATAAAACAAAATTAAATCGTGTGCATTGGGGCTTACACCCAGCATATAACAAAAGCAAATCATGTGTGCATTGGGGCTTAGGCCCAGTATATAACAAAATTAAATCATGTGTATTGGGGCTTATGCCCAATATATATATATATATAAAGTAAAATTTTTGGGATTAAGCAAATACTTCGCCAATTTGAGCATGTTTGTCAAAGAGAGGCCATAGAAAGTGAAGAAGAGAATGGTTACAAAGGAAAAGGGATCCTGATGTAAGCATTGATTTGAATTGGTGTTCCATGTGTCATACATCCGGTTGCAGATTTCAATTTGGAGAGAGCATGATAAGAAATAGTACTATCAATAATGTTTTTGTTAATATGTATATGTATTACTTTTTAATAAATCCTTTAATCATATTGCTTGATTTTAATAAATATATTTAATAAATGATTTGTTAATACTATTTTTTTATACAGAGTTACTACAGATACTTCTTCTTCTAAATTTAATTGGGCATCCTCTGAGTTTGACAAACATGAAGAATTTATTGTCCATATACATCATACGATCTCTGGCTTTATTGCATGTAAATGTCATATTTTTTACTATACACTTAAATTTTTTTCTGGGATGAAGGCATTACTTTTCCAACTTGAACATATTTTTCAAATCCATGGTGTTGATATAAGTTGGCCATGCATATGTCATAGAGGTAGCATATAATTATTTCTCAAACTAGTGGTACAATTTGAAGTGAAAATGTTAAATTTGAGTAATGATGTTATATTTGAAATAAGCATGTTTAATTCGATTAAAAATGTGTAATTTTAAATTCCTAATAAAGATACACAAATTTCAAAATTGGATTGCAACTTTTAATATCACATATATTGCAACTTTTAATATCACATATATTGCAACTATCATAGTTTCTAGTAATATATGTGTATCATAGTTTCCATGTGATGATCATAAAACATATATTTTCCAAATATCTTTGTTAATATGTTTTCCAAATATTTGTTTTCTATAATTTTAAGAATATGTAAGTGGTGTATTAAATCTCTTATTTATTTTAATAAACTAATTCAAAATATTGTAAAATCAATTCCTATTAATCTAATTAAATATTAATATAATTAAATAATAAAAAATAATATTAATTTAATTAAATGTTATTATAATTTAAGTATGGTTAGTATTTAAGAAGGCTTTCATTCTATTTAAACACGAATATAATTTAAGTAGGACTAGTATTTAAGAGTTGATATTGCTTGCCCATGTGTACCACTAAAGTGAATCTGAATCTCATAAAAAAATAAAAAAAGTCAAATCTTTTAAAGGTTAGATAAGTTTATTTGATACATAAAAATACTCTAATCAATGTAACTTGAATGGTTAGAAAAAATGTAACTTGGATGGTTAGAAGAAATGATTATTATCTTTCCACCCAAATTCAATTTTTATAAATTACATCATACTAAAAACACTCGCCCATCCTACATAAAAATTAAAAATAATAATAAATACTATACTATTCATTACCACCACTCTTCATTACCCACCCCACCATTATAGAGTGCAGCCGACGTGAAAATCAAAGGCCCCGTCGCCACCATTATTATAAATGCCAATATCTGATTCCATTTGCTAATAACCAGACGAATCTGTTCATTTGCAGCTATATGTTTTCGCGTCTCTTTTACCTAAAAAAAACCCTAAAGTCTCCACAGTCCTTCTCCCCTCGATCATCATCATCATGCCGCCTGCTTTTGATAGGATCTCCATTCTTGAAGGTGATTTACTGTGCGTGATCCTTTCTAAACTCCCAATTAAAGATGCAGTGAAATGCTCAGTTCTCTCCAAGAGATGGAGAGATCTTTACAAGCAAATTCCTCAACTTTTTCTTTCTCCCGCAGATTTCCCTGTCAATCCCGATGAAGTGAACAAAATAATATTCAACACTCTGCTTTTTCATGGAGTCGAAGATCTCACTCTTTCCCTTCGTTTCCCTTCTCCCATGCCTTCCACCCTTTTCTCATGTACTCGTCTCACTACGCTCCGACTCGCTGACACTATTATGTCCCATATTCCACCGAATTTTTCTGGGTTCAACCATCTTGTTACTTGCGAATTCTTCAATGTGGAATTCAGAAGTAGCTCTTTAACCAGCTTTGTTTCTCATTGCCCGCTTATTGAGAAGCTTAGCGTCTTCAATTACCGTGGGCTACCGAATATTACCATTTCCGCTCCTAGCATTACAGATTTATGGTTAAGCTTCCACGAGCAAGTGGATCTTTTAACTATCAGCTGTCCGAAGCTTAGAGCTCTTACATTTTCTTCTGAGAATCCCATAAAGGATTTTCGACTGAATAGGCTGTTGTTTCGCGAGCTTTCCTACTCAGTGCGGAACCTCGAATGGAATTCTGAAAGTAATGCGATTGAAAAACTGCGGCTGCATTTTGGAGAAAGAGAAGCATGCAAATGCAATTTCTCCGCAGAGGAATTTTTGGAGATAGTGGGAACGTTAAAATTACTGAAGAAGCTTGACATCTATGTCTCGCCGGTTCTGGAAAGGAGAAAAGAAAAGGGTATTCCTCTTCTCAACTTGTTCCAGAAGCTTCCTCATCTTGAGCATTTGCGCATGAGAGGCATGTTTGTTTTGGTAAGACAGATTTTTCATGATAGTATTATTTTTATTCACTTATGTCTTGAGCTGCTTATTTGATGGAAGAGATTATTCATTTTGCTTTGATATTCTATGCAGGAATTAGTTACAGATCAGACTCCTGCATCTGCAAACACCCATTTTGTCAATCTTCAAACGATAGGTGTAGAGATAGATAATTTTGATGAGAATGAAATGGCTGTGTTGGGCTCCTTGCTTGAGAGCGCGCCTGCTCTTCGAACCATGAAAGTCCGAATACGTCCAATTAAAGTTGGAAAGGAAGAAAAGTGTTTGCAGTTTTTGGCAAAAATATTGTATTGGAGGAGAGCTTCATCTGAAGCGAGAGTATGTGTGAAATTTGCATAGCTGGTTTTTGCCATCGTCTAACTTGGTTTGGTTTTTATATTGAGAAGTGATCAGGGTAGACTTGTTGAACTAAAACTATTAGTATTCTCTCTACAATAGTAAAAGTGGTATGTACATTTCCAGTCCATACAGCTGGTTGTTTTGGTACCAAGGGTTTATTGAAAACCATCTGACAGATTTTATGAACCTTATGAACCTGCTCCATAAGCTAAATCATAGTTTACAATGCCAAACCTTTACTTTCCTCCATAAACTAAATCATAGTTTACAATGCCAAATATTTTTAATTTTTTTCCAAATTACATTATCTATTTTTGCTTGTTATCGATGTAGTACACTTATTTGACAAGTTTTAATTGGTGTGTAAAATAATTATCAGCTTATAAAAACAATAAAAATTTAAAAAAAAGAAAAACCTACTACGTGGAAACAACCATTAATAAAATGATATATCAATCATTAATGATATTTAATGTGGTGGCATAGATGATATGATAGAACCTTGCCAATAATATTTAATGTTATAGAAAGTAGTCACTAAATTCTAACACTCTAGAGACCCCACATGAATGATATGACCCAACCTTACCATTTGTCAAACCAATAGCTATATGATCATCAATACATGACCTATTGCCGAAATTCGGCCATTTTCTTCCTTGAAGTGTGCACTCTTGAACACACTGGCCTCTTTGCCCATTAATTAGACAACTTGGTGTTGTAACTTTTCCAACTTGGGATCCGAACATATGACATCATCATCCATGTCAGCCTTTGTTGTTGCAGCTCGCATGGCATCGGTCGGTCTAGTCATTGTATCGGAACGGAGACCTACAACCCAAAGTGCAGACTTCAAATCCCGCAGATCTCACAATGTCGAACTCAAAAGGAAGATCATTTCGTTGAACCATATTTCTCTCTATATCCAACAATTAGAGGATGTTTTCGAGTGAATCATGATCATGTACGAAATTTTGGAGTTTCTGTATCAATTGTTTTAATTCTTTCAGGTCGCACAATTTTGTTTTTGTTGAGTTCCTATTGTAAGGTTGGATAGTAGGTGTTGACATTTCTTTCATTGTTTAGCCCTCTAACAAACAGTGAACCACCATTTTAGATATATATGTATATGTTGTTATTTAATTTAATGGTCCTACAAAATATGTATTTTTGACATAATATATACTTCAAAATGATAAATATAGACACACACATTTATCATACTTTAGTTGTATATATATCGTATTAAAAATATTTAGAATTTTAGCATCACTTTAATTGCAAGAAAAGTGGTTAACTCTTTTAAAAATAAAGATATGAATTAGCTTTTAATAATAGTATTTTTAATAACAGATAAGTAACAAAAATAATATTATATATGACACAGGCTGTGAAGAACCTCAGCAAAATCAATATCTTATTACGTAGATGAGTGTTACATATAAAGGAAATCAAAACCGTTATCTACAGTTAGATAACTAAATTATTAACTGGAATTTACTAACTAATAACTAAAATATTATTTACAATGTAATCGTGAAGGATTATTCTTACATTCCTCCCTTAATCCGAAAGGACATCTGACATGCCAAGCTGCATTCTAAATTTTTCAAACTTTTCATGGCCCAATGCTTTAGTAAAGATATCTGCAATTTGCTCTGAAGTAGAACAATGTGTCAGATGAATGGTCTTAGCCTCAACATGATGTCGAATCAAGTGATATTTGGTGTTGATATGTTTGGTTCGATCATGGAATTTTGGATTCTTGGCCAATTTAATTGCAGAAGAGTTGTCAACAAAGAGAGGCGTTGAATTCATTTGTTTCTCTTGCAAGTCTTCAAGTATTTTACAAAGCCAAATGATTTCTTTCGTGGCTTGAGTTGCTACAACATATTCGGATTTAGTTGTAGAATCAGCAGGAACAGATTGCTTTCATGATCTGCATGTGATAGTTGCTAATCCAAGGTTCATCAAATAACCTGTAGTAGAGACCCCATGCTCTTTATCTCCATCAAAATCAAAATCTGAATAACCAATGAGATGAAAGTTTGAAACTTTAGAATACTTGATGCCATAAGATTGAGTGCCTTTTAAATATTTGAGCACTCGCTTTGCTGCATTCCAATGACCTTCACAGGGATGATGCATAAACCTGGAAAGTATTCCTATAGCAAAATTTATGTCAGGTCGAGTAGTAGTAAGATAAATTAAACTTCCAACAAGCTGCCTATACTTTATTGGATCTTCAAATGTGCTACCTTCATTTGAAATAAGCTTTAGATTCTGCTCCATTGGTGTAGAAACATGATTACAATCCTTCATATCAAATTTGTTTAATAGCTCTCCAACATATTTTTTCTGAGAAATGAAAATATGATTTGGTTTTTTATCTACTTCAATTCCTAAATAATAATGTAATAATCCCAAATCTGTCGTATCAAAAACCTTTTTCAATTCCCTTTTAATAGAGGCTATATAATCATCATTATTCCTGTGATAAGCAAATCATCCACATAGACAACTAGATATACAACCGATCTTCCAACTTTCTTGACAAATACAGTTGCATCATCTAGATTGAAAGGCTTATAATTCAATTTGAGAAGATGTTCAATTAACTTTTCATACCATGCTCGGGGTGCTTGCTTCAAACCATATAAATATTTGACCAATTTGCATACCTTCTGTTCTTGACCTTTGATAGCAAAGCCTTCAGGCTGATCCATATAAACATATTCTTTCAAGTCTCCATTCAAGAATGCCGTTTTAACATCCATGTGATGTACTTTCCATCCTTTTTGTGTTGCTAATGAAAACAAAGTTCGAATAGTGCCCCATTTAGTTGTAGGAGCAAATGTTTCGGTGTAATCAACACCTTCTTTCTATGCATACCCTTTTGCTACAAGTCTTCCTTTGTGTTTTTCAAGTGAGCCGTTTGCTTTATACTTATTCTTATATATACACTTGCATCCAATCGGCTTGGTTCCAATTGGAGAGTCCACCAACCTCCAAGTTCCATTTTTTATGAGAGCATCATACTCTCTTTGTATTGCACTTTTCCATACATCACTAGATACTGCTTCTTGAAAAGATGCAAGTTCATCAAATGTATGAAAGTTTAATTCACAATCTAATGATACAAAATCATCATACATTTTTGGAAATGTCTTAGTCCGTATCGATCTACGAACTTCTTGTTGTGGTGTATGCTCTCTTTCTTCTTTAAAAGCAGGTTCTACATTATCTATGATATTAATCTATCCATTCCATTAACAATATCATCAACTGTCTCATCTTCTGTTTCATCAACTTGTGCATTAGAATCATCAACTTGTGTATTAGAAGAACTTGTTGCTATTGAAGGAAATTCCAAAAATTGACTTAGAACAGGAATCCCCCCTTCAATATTTGGAAGTTCATTATCCATTTCATAATGGATTTTTTTAGAATGAAATCGATCAAGCTGAGCAAGTTGTTTATCAATAGTGAGCGCATCTTTCTCAAATTCAAGAAATATAACATCTCTAGAAACAATAAACTTCCTGTTATCTTCATCATACAATCTATAAGCTTTAGAAGTATTAGAATATCCCAAAAAAATAAACTTTCGACTTCTTGATCCCAATTTATGTCTTTGTTGCTCAGGAATCAATGCATAACATGTGGAACCAAAAATTCTAAAATGCTTGATAGCTGGAAGATGACCATGCCACATTTCATAAGGTGTTTTGTTTTGTAGTGCAGTAGAAGTACATCTATTATTAATGTAGACAGAACAAAGAACTGCTTCTCCCAAAAACATTAACTTAACATTCTTAAAAAACATCATTGATCTTACCATATTCAACAGTGTCCTGTTCATACGTTCTGCCATACCATTTTGTTGTGTATTATAAGGAATAGTTGTTTGATGTTTAATACCATTCTGCTACAAATATTTTTCAAAATCATGAGATGTATATTCACCACCATTATCGGTTCGAAGGGTTCCAATATTGAGTTGAGCTTCATTTTTAATCCATAAATGAAATTTTCTGAATGTGTCAAAATCTTGAGATTTTGATTTTAATAAATAAACCCAACACATCTGTGTAAAGTCATCAATAAAAGTCATTATATACTTGTTACCATTTGTTGATGGAACAATCATGGGCCCACATAAATATGAGTGAATAAGACCAAGATTTTTTGAAGCTCGAAACATAGAATCATGAAAAGGTTGTTTACTGTGCTTGCTTAAGATATAAGCATCACATGGGTAAAGTTGTCTTGGAATAGTAGGAAGCCCTTGAACTCCCTTCTGTTTCATAATCCTGAGACTATCATAATTAATATGACCAAATCTAGCATGCCATAACAAGCTGGAAGATAAATTACTATTATGTTGAGCCAAATTTGCAAAATTCTGTGAATTGGATGATGTACCATTCAACTTTAAAAGTTTGTTATCTTCCACTCCAAACATTACAATCACATTATCACAAGCTCTTCTAATATCAATGATACCATCAAACATTTGTATTGAGTGATCTTCTTGTCTAATTTGCACAAGAGATATTAGATTTATTTTCAATTGTGGAACATAGAGAACATCTGAAAGTATATAATCAGCAAGTCCTGATAATTTCAGTCTAACATAACCAATTCCTGAAGGTTTCAACTAAGACTTATCTGCCAAATGTACTACCCCATCAATTTGATCACTAAATGTCTCAAAGAAATATTTTCTAAATGTCATATGGCATGTGGCTCCAGTATCTAATAACCAAATTTCATTTCAAGAAAACAAAGTACTAAAAGCTTCTTCAATTCCAAGATTACAATGTGCAACAACATAATGTGCAGATTCAGGAGAGTTACCTTTATCATTTCCTTTATCTTGTATTTGCTATTTTTTTGTTAACAATTTTCTCCCATGAAGTTCTACAATAGCTGGCAGTATGACCAGTTTTTCCACATCTATAACATTGTTTCTCTCCTTGATTAAATCTTCCCCCCTTCCTCTATATTGTCCTCTTTGTCCTCTACCTTGACCTCTGCTTCTATTTTCATCCTTTGCAAATTCTTCTTTTGATTTGTGTCCTTTTTTTGCAAGACACAAAGTTTCTTCATTGGGTTTAGACTCTTTCTTCCCAAATGCTTTCTCTCTTTCTGCAATTTTCTCAACAAGTGTTTCAAAGGTCATAGATTTCATATGGCCACTAGCCTGAAGTGATTCTAAGTAATGAGTATAGGTAGGATATAGATATTTAATAAATGCAGTAAGTTGAATGTCAACTTTTACACCAGTTGCATCAATATCGTGGAAAATAGCTCTAATTTCATAAGCAAGTTTCATTGGATCATTATCTTTTAATTCTAAGTTAAATAACTTCATCAACAATTGTATGATTTCAAGCTCAGAATGTGAATCATACAAATCTTTTAGTTTCTTTAATGCTTCCCAAGCAGTTTTGCTAGAAACTAAATGTCTACTTACTTCTTCACTTACAGAGGCAATGATCAAGGCATAAGCCTTCTTGTCCTTGCTTTTCCATAATGCTAACTCTTTGGTATTAGTAGGTGGTACTGGTGCACTTTTATCCACTTCATCTATTTCTTCTTCATCTTTCTTATCTTCTAAATTCTCATTTTCACAAATTCCATCCCACATATCATTAAAAATAAGGGTATTTTTAACTTTGCAAAACCATTCCCGATAATTTTCTTTTCCAGAAAAAATAACTCCAACAATTGAAATTAAAGAATGCATTGAAATTTACTATGTAGTAAATTTTGAACAAATTACGCTCTGATATATTCTTTTCCTCTCAATCTATATTCTTTAAAATCTTTTTATTTTCTAAAAAGATTTCCCGAAAGGTTTATTAATTCAATTTAAAAAAAACCTTGCACGCAAATATAAATGACAACTCTCTTCCTTCTTCTTCTTTTTTTCTTGAAAAAAAAAGAAAATAATTCTTCTAAACAATTACCGGAACTATTTACGTGCAGTCTCCCCTTTATGTGCAGCCATTCTTCCACAATCTTTACTAAGCAACTCTCCTTTCTAGGTAATAGCTCATTTGCTGGCTCCTCCTTCACGGGCTCCTTCTCTCTCACCAAGTCTTTCTCATCAATGCTTTGTTGCCTTGCTCTGATACAACTGACACATGCCATGAAGAACCTCAGCAAAATCAATATCTTATTATGTAGATGAGTGTTACATATAAAGGAAATCAAAACCGTTATCTACAGTTAGATAACGAGATTATTAACTAGAATTTACTAACTAATAACTGAAATATTATTTACAATGTAATCCCGAAGGATTATTCAACAATATATACTAAAATAGCTATTTCTCTTGTATTTGAAATGAACCCATGAACTCCAACATAGAAGAAAAGCCTTCCTCCTCTAAATTTTGAACTATTTTTATTCTCTATCCAAAATACTTTGTTATTGTTTTTGTTTAATTTGATCTTTAAATTAAAAACTACTAAATAAGGTGAGTGTGTCCAAACACATGATCCACATTTATTGAAGATGTCACATAGATCTAACTTTCAATAAAGGCATGATGAATACCTATTGGCCCTTCATTTTGGGATGGGTGTTACAAAAGGAAGGAGGAGCAATTCATGGAATGATGCACAATCAATTCACCAACCTAGGTAAATTTTTTGACTTAGTACGAATTCTTATCCCTAGTTAATCTATCTTTATGGCTTTGTTTTCATATCTATTGTATGTTATTTGTTTATGCAGATGAGAAAGGTTGAGATACTATGATAACTAAAGTTAATGAGTTGTGTCTGACCCTTGGTATTTCAGCCATCTCTCTAAGTTTTTTTTGCACTTTGGGTGAGACATTTTAAAACTAAACATAATGAAAGGATCATAAAAATAGCATATCAAACATTCTTGTAGAGAGTTTTCTAAACATCAAATAACATCAATCATGCACATAAATGGACACAAAATATTTACCTTAGAACCCTAAATGGAAAAATAGCCTTCATGTAGAAGAAGTTTCTATTACCCTTTGCCTATTTGGCCTAACACCAACCACTTAAGGCATTTTACAATGGAGTTATTCAAACATTTAAATAGACTTCATCACATATAATACCATGGGAAAATACCATGGACTATGCAATACTATGGTCCTATAAACCAGCTACAATAAATCCATAATTGACTATATTAAGTTTATTTGAACTACTATATCGCATAGTCAATGTTAACCCAACATTCCCCTCTTTAAACTTGACTTGGGATAAACACCTACCCCTCTTAATAAGGTATAAGAGAGTACAATATGTCCCTTATCTTTAAAGTCTATGTCTAGACTTTACACTAGTGAACAACTAAACTAGGGGTATGCATGCCGTAGTAGGCCTTATAGCCATATGCTAATTTATGCTTACAATTTATAGCAATAAAATCCAACTCCATCAAAATGCTTACAATTGTATGCTTAAGCATGTGATTCTATGAAACATCAATTTGTTTCATTTTCCACATCCTTCCTACTCCAAATACAGTTACATAAACCAAGTACTTATCTTACCATTATATGCCCAAGCAAATGATGCTACAAAACATCAACTTATTTCACTACCCATGTATTTCTTTGCTCCAATTAAATTTTATGTCGAATCAACCACTCCTTAATCTACTACTTCATCCACTATCCTCCATATGCGTATTCCTCATATTCTAAGTATTAATCAATTCTTGATTCAAACAATAGTTATAATGTATACTAATGAGAGGTCTACAAATAAACTAAAAATACTTCTACGATATAATTAATTGGAGTAAAGTGCAAGGTGGGTTCCCTCTGAGTCCTATGAGAGCCACCTAGGTAGGAACCTATATATTATCCATTAAGATGCATCTTCATGGGTATGTCCAACAAGTTACCATACCTTCAAGCTAAAATAAAATGGTTGAGTAATTTTTCATATGAAAGAGATAGGAGTCTCAATCACGCTTCCCCTCCCAACCTTGTCATTATCAAATCTAAAGAGTGATCTTATTACCAAATGGGTTTTGAACTACACCCAATAGAAAGGATTTTAAAAACCCGCTTAAAAAAATGTTTCAGATGTGAATGGTTGTGGTGAGTTACTTAGATGTCTATCCCCACAATTGTAACATAACTAAGATATTTTTTGAGTCCTAAAATAAGGAATTTTAGTTGGTTAATTTAATTGTTGGTTTTAAGATTGAACTTGGAAGCATGAATAAAGTATGTTAGCTTTAGGTGTGAGGTGTGCAAACAAGTGGTATGTACAATAAAAGGGTTCTAGAATTCATATTGTTGGAATTAGGAAGTATGATATAGGAAAAGTATTAAATGCTCAATACTAAATAACAAATTGATCTCTTGTTTTAAGCAAGGATCAATACTTTTCCTAACTTACAGGAGGCATCCTTTCAAAAAAATTCCAACAAAAAAGTTCCAAAAGTAAACTAGTAAAAGACTAGTGCAATCTTTCAAAAGGAATGCAAGGTGTACTAATAATTAAAACTAAGAAACAAAATTATTTATTTTCTTGATCATCCTTCTCTAAACATAGCATAAATTAGTAAACAAATGCAAATATTTGAGAGATGATAAGTGCAACGTAATATGAAAAATAGTCTGATGGATTAGCTCAAGTGATTGAGAGCTGTGAGTCATAAGCAAAAGGTCTCAGGGTCAAATCCCCAGATAGCTATGCATTGAGATATAAGGGCCTCACTTGATGTCCCCACTGGATTAGATTTTGTAATCAGAGCTGGTGGGCTAAGGCACCTTAAGGTGGGCCCCTTGTGAATTCTTCCCATGGATGTAGAAACTCCTCTCTACGGTTGTGAACTATATTGAGAAAAATAAATGCTATGATTTGCAAAGAAATGAAACAGAGACTCTTAACTAACAACAATCTAAGTATTTTCAGCAATCCAATAGTAATGACTAAATTTTAAAATAAATTCTAAAAACTATTGTAGCTAAAATAGAATAAACTTGAATATCCCTAAACATAAACCCTCAAGGATGCAAGTACTAATGATATAATCATTTTCCTTACCTACAATGTCCAAAGAAGAGAAAATTCAACATTATAGTTTGGATTCAACAACAAATAGAGATTCGATATTGATGCTATATTGTTGGCATTCTTTTAGTTTTTCAAATGCATATTGTAATGTGTAATGGTTTGCATAGTATAAGATAAAGATAGGTTACAATAAATAATTGACATATTTGTTAGTTAAAAGACAGTTGAAGAAGTTGTAACTGTCAATGATGTCTATAAATATTAGTAAGATGGGATTGTATCGATTCGTTATCATTTAGACATTTTGGCATTCGACAAGATAATTTTTTGTATTCACTACAACTTGAGTAATGGAGTGACATGGCTAATTTCTTTGTTTTACCTATGTATGAATCTGAATCTTTACACTATGAATATGGTTTACTTTTAATGCATAAGAATAGAATGGTGATACATTCTTTTAAAACCATAACTAACTTTCAATTTATGCAATTCCTATGAGAGTCTTGAGTGATACTTTGCTCTCTTTGGGTGATGAAAATGTTGAGTCTCACAGGGATATTGTTGGTAATGAATTTATAACCCTAGCTCTGATTTTGTGACTGTTGGCTTCTTTTTGGGGCAGACCCGGGTTTTAATGAAGCGCAGCCACAAAACCCCTTGGCGCACTGGCCCTCTCGGCAACGAGCTGCGCAGCAGCTCGACGTCTCACCCGAAGTGGCTATGGGGGGGATAAGGAATCATATTTCCTTAACCTAGGCGACGCGGAGACTGCTCTCTTTTTCCTCGGCGATTCCTCAAAGCAGACTGTCAGACTTTTCCGCAGACCCTTCAGCGTAACTGCGTGGCGCCTCACTTAACATCCTAGCTGCGCGGCATCTCCACTCCGGCGCACGAGGCGACTATCCCCTACGTCGACGCTCTATGTATCTCTTATTTCTGCACGCCCAGCACAGTAATGCATTCCTCTATCGCTGCGGTGACAGCGTTCTACAAATCCTTTGACACTTAACGATTGTATCTATCAAGAAAGCTTCGAGGACGTACTCAACATATTCATAAAGATAATGCAACATTCATAGAAACGCAGATAACAACTCAGACATGCATTCATGCGATCATTACCATAACAACAAGACATAAAGAATTCACCTCCACGGGAAACCACGTCCACGGGAAGTGTTTCATATATTAACTCCAAAGGAAACTTATACAATAATTCTGCGCACACAGCTGCAGCCTTAGATCTTTCCAGGAAACTCCATGCACACAGCTGGGAGCCCTTCTCTCGATCTAGTCTCTTCCTCTACAGAGATTACAATAGTTCAGACGTCGACTCAGACTATCTGCAACTCAGGGATTAACTCCACGGCTATCCCGACTCTAACTCTTCTTCTAACAACACAATAGAAGACTGAATGGCTAGCTTACTAGCTGACTGACTGAAAAACCCACTAACCAACTAACCTTCTCCCTTATCAATTATACATATATATAGGTGGCCATGACGGTCACACCTTTACAAAACTGTGGGCCTTTCCCAACAGTAATCCCCAAAAACCCTAACCACGCACATGGCTAGGTGTACTGTAGGCGCCGCTTGCAATCACGTCGTCGCTTCCTGTAGGTTCCGTGACTTCCGGCGCAGATTGCGGGTATGGGCGCCTTGTCCTTCGCCTTCAATGCTTTGGTCCGTTGCTCCTCCTTGATCCGAGCAACCATAACTTATGTACTTAGCCTTAATGAGGTTAGCTGAGCCCTCTACTCCGTCGCTTCATTCATTATGGCAGCTGAGCTTTCTATTCAGCCACATTCATTCCTCTATGACGTGTGCGCGCGAGCTCCGCGAGTTCCAGTCCGTAATCTGCGTTAAGCTCGTCCATCTGGCACCGTACTACGCACCGTTTCCTTCCACCCAAAACTTGGTGTTTATTCAAAATTAGCACTTTCCCTTCAACACTTGTGCTTTTTCCTCAAAATTCACAGCTTTTACCATAGCTGCATCCTAGGCTCCAACAGGACCCTAACACTTACTTGTGGCTCGTCCTCGAGCCACTCGCACTAGCGTGTGGTCGCTTTACTTATGCATCTGCTTTTTCTTGGGTCTCCGCGAATGTTTTCTTCCACTGCGCAATAGCGGAGTCCATTTCATCGACACACTCCACAGTTGTCTGCACCGTTTCTGCAGTGGCTTCTTCTTTAGTTGTGCTATCAATCACCCATTGAGATTCTGCAATTTCTTTGATCTTTGCTTCGATCTGGGCAGCAAGGTCAGCATACTCATCCATAAATGGCTGAATGCTGTTGGTGAGTTTAGCATCTTCACTTCTGAGTTTGTGCAGTTGCTGTTGGATTCTGCGCACTTCACTCATTTTCCTCATTTTTGCTAAGCCTTCTAAGGCCTTAGATTCTTCAGTCAGAACAGTTAGGGACTGTTCTACGGCTTGTACCTGTTCAAAAAGACCAACTTTGAAAGGGAGCGTCTCAAGCTCCGTCCAAGCCTCCATAGCTTGGTTCATCAGGTTCTCGGCTTCACCTGCTCTGTTCTTCAGTTGTGTAGAAGTTCTGCGCAGCGCTTCAAACTGTTCCTGGGTATCGTCTGTAAAATGCGCTGCAACACGAGCTTCTAACTCTGCGATCTGCGTTCTATGGCCTTCAGCCATAGCAACTATTTCGTGCTCCAGGGTTTTCACCCTTCCTCCTATAATTTGAACTTTCTCAACCAGAGGAAGGTCTGGTTGAATCTCGCAGGCTGGCAACTCCTGGGAAATTTCATCAATTACATTTCTTATGCCAGTGTCTTGTGCCTCATAAAGTGCGAGCTTCTCGGATATATTCTTATGGCTTGCCTTCAACACTATCTCCTGCGATTGCAGTCTTTGGTTTGCATGGAAGGTAGAGAGCTCTCTAGCTCTCAACTCAACAGAAAGTTTCTCATGCACTAGCTGTAGAGTCTCTATAGGAATTAAAGACAAATTTATTTCAACGGGCCCAACTGTGCTTACCTATAGTGCAGCTAGCGGATCCAGAAGTGTCATGCTTGTAGGCGGAATGTGCACGACAGTATGCCTTTCTGCAAGTACTTCAACTCGCTCGGTACTTGTAGCTACTTGTGGCGCCTACGAAGTAGATGCTGGCGCATGGGTCTGCGCAACTCTTCCTGCGAGACCTTTTAGTTCCACAAACTGCAGGTCTAGAGCACTTCTGATGTGAGCGTGCGCGGTCCGCAGCTCGCGAAATTGCTCTTTCAAATATTGGTCGATCCCCGAGGGAATGGCCTCAGAGGGATGCGACATCTTTTGTTTCTTGGTTGCTGGTTCTGTCGAACCTTCATCACTTCTTTGCTCGTGGGCTTCCTTGCCCTTATCCTTCTCTTGCGCAGCAGCGGGTGGCATCGCGGATGCGATTTCGGCAGCCTCCCTCCACTCATCCGACCAAGACTTAATAGTTTCTTCAACATCATCGGTGGTCATCCTATAAAGGCCTACGGCCCACTCCTCTTGAATGCCGCAAGGGCGGAGGTAGAGTTGATGTAAGTCGGCAGAAAAGGCCAACTTTCCTTCAAATACTTTTGTTGTCTCCTCACTCAACCTCGGCATTTCCTGAATGGTATCTCTGAGGAGATGGTAATATTCACAAAATACATCGCGGTTCATCTTGCGCTTCGTGGGATTATTGGAATCCCAGAGATTAACATAGCGGATGCCGGCAGGTTCTCCTGCGCGGCGCGGAAGGAACTGAGTGTTCGGGGGTTCCTTCCACCCGACGAGAGCACATAAAATTAAAAGCCAAGAAAAATGGAACAACTGACCGGGGGTGTCTTGGACGTTCCGACAATCTTCCAAGAAAGAATTGAGGAGGAAGAGAGACCAATTGTACTGCTCTCCCTCCACAGCTGCGATGGTGAGCTCCACAACAACTCCAGCAACTTCTTTGGGTCTGCACTTTGTAAGAAGTCTGCCTGCAAGCAGACTGCCTGTAAATCTAAGTGCTTCATCTTTTACTATAGTGAGGTCATAAGCTCGACCTCCCCTTGTCAAATTATATTTCTGCACCAGCCATGCAGCCAATTTTTTGTCCTTCTCCTTCCCGACAAAATGAATATTAGGGTCCTTACCAACCTTAGATAGGCCGGTAATTCGGTGAATCAAATCGACATTTAAATCGATTGGCCTCCCCAGCCAAAGGTAACCACCATGAACGTAGGATAGCAGTGTCTTAACAACTGCGTTCACTTCATTGCTACGCCCGAAATGCGGTAGCTTTAACAGGTTCAGGAGTCCAGGCCGCTCAAGATTTGCTGCGAAATCTTTTGGAGCAAATTCATCAACCTTTCTATCAGTATTATAGACTACCGTCAGATAACGATCTAGCGCAAACTGAGGATATGTTCTGTAGTCGCCCAAGTTGAAATCAGATAACTTGACCAGTGGAAGGTGTCCAAGCAGGGACCCTTCTTGTCGCATGACAATGGGTAGTGGAGGTAACGGAATCGGATACTTTGCATTCTTCGGGATATGCACTTCTGGTGCATCATCTGGACGCGGTGGGATATAATTCACCATAGTTGCTAACGGCTCTAGAACGGGCTCGTCCGGCTGCTACTGCTGAGATGCCCTCATTCCAGGAGATTGTCTGGGATCATTATAACCAAGGTGTACATAAGTCGAGGCTGTCACCGAAGTAGTCATGCCGAAATCTAAGCCTCGGCGCAGGAATTGACGAACAACTTCTTTAGTTGACAAGTTCTCCATCGTGAACCGATATAGGCAACAAGAACTTGGACAGACAAATGGCGGAACAGCGTAGGATATGGACGCTGAAAACAAAGGAAACACTCTGCACAACTCGGCTCTAAAAACAATAACTTAGCTTCTCAAACAAGACTATGCAACTCGAGAAAAGTAACCCGAAAATATACAAGTGTGGGGTATTTATAGCCAAAGGTGATAGTAAGTGCGTGCAAGTGGGGTTACTAGCTGTAGGCACCTATGCATGAGTTGACAACCCCTTTATCCCCCTCGCCTCTGCGGTGCATTTATTGTGATGGACGGGCTCTGACAGCCTTCCGGAGGAAGCTAAAGCTTTCGGCGCATGAGTTAAATGCAAATCTTATGGAGATCAAGCCGAATCTGTCAGAGCGGCTACAATTAAATGGCGGGCTTATCCTGCATTAATACTCAGACGCGGCTACATAACTGCTGTAATTCAAATTTGTTGGCGGGTCATTTCAGCTTAAGTAACTGTGCATATAGAGGGGTCCACAACGAGAACTCCTCAAGCGGCAAATTGACACAGGGAACTTCGCAAGAGCAACAGTTCGACAACCCGGGGAACAACTTCGCAAGAGCGCAAACTAGGGTCGCTCAGAAAAAATTTTATTTGACATGCGCGGATGTTTCAAGGAACTGCGTGGGAAGCCGAAGACTGAAAGTGTCTCGCAACTTCCATGTAGACTGTGACAATGCGATGTCTCTTTCAACTACACTGGACATCTGCACTTCTTTATCAATATATTAAGTCGACAGGGCGGAGTGGCCGTCGCGATAAAGCTTGAGCCGACTCCCGTTGATCATTGTGGGTAGCAATTCTCCATTAAGCTTCGCAAGCTGAACTACTCCTCCTTCTGTTATATTTGTCACCCGAAAAGGGCCTAACCAATGTACACGAAACTTGCCCGGAAACTTGATGAATTCAATATCATAGAGGAGTACCAAGTCTCCTTCTTCAAAGTGTTTATTCTTAATGTGCCTGTCATGCCAAGCTTTCTGTCTTGCCTTCTGTACCTGTTGATGGAATCCGGCTAAAAGTCTGTCTTCCTGTAAGGCAAGCAATTGTGAAAGTCTTTCACTCATGGTATCAGTATCTGCCATCTCTGTAATCTGCGCAATTCTGAGACTGGGAACAATGTATTCCATGGGCATAACTGCTTCTTGTCCGTACACCAAACTGAAAGGTGTGTGACCTGTTAATTTCTTGCATGTGGTTCTGTAATCCCATAATACAGTTGTGACTCTAAGGTCCCAATCATCTCTTTGTTGATTACAGATCTTCGTCAGGGCATTCTCAAGAATTTTATTGAATGCCTCCACCGTACCATTAGCTTGAGGGTGGTAGGGTGTACTCTTATGGTGACTAATTTGGAATTCTTCAGTAAGGGCCTCTATAGTCTCATTGAGGAAATGTGTACCCTGATCACTCATGAGAATCACTGGACATCCAAACCTAGTGATAATGTTCTCAAAAATGAACTGCGCGGCAGTGGCAGCGTCGCAGTTCTTAACTGGCTTCGCCTCAGCCCATCTGGTGAGGTATTCAGTAGTTGTGATGATGTATCTCGCGCCGGTTCTTTTTCCTGGAGGGTTGATAGGTCCTACAAAAGCAATGGCCCATTTATCAAAAGTACGCAGTGTTATCTGGGGTCTTAGCGGCATTTCATCTCTCCTTGAGGGTTTTCCTGTTCGCTGGCACACATCGCAACATTTACAGAATTCCTTAGTATCCTTGTGCAATGTCGGCCACCAAAGACCTGCGGCTAAGATCTTTTGCACAGTCGGCTTTCCTGTGAAATGGCCTCCTACGGTACCTGAGTGCGCTTCTGCGATGATAGAGCTTCTTTCATGCGGTAAGATACATCTGCGCAAGACTTCGTCGGGGCCCAACTTATAAAGTTGGCCTGCTATCAAAGTGAAGTCTGCGGCTTTGACAACAAGTTGCTTCTTCTGCTGGATTGTAAACTCAGCCGGCGCTTGCCCGGTAGTGAGAAACTCAAGAATATCGGAATAATATTCATCTGCTGCTTGAATAGAAAACAACTGCGCGTCAGGCAGATTGTCCTCCAGATTTGTAGGTTCCTCTCCTGACTCTATCCTGGATAAATGGCCAGGTCCTGCATTCAATCTGCCTGGCTTTACAATAACCTCAAAATCATACTCTTGGAAGAGCAGTAGCCATCTGCAAATTCTTCCCCCTAACACTGGCTTATTGACCAAGTATTTCAAAGCAGAATGGTCAGTATACATTTTAAAATGTGCGCCCAATAGGTAGTGCCTGAATTTCTGTAGGGCATACACCATAGCTAGTCCTTCTCTTTCTGTAGTGGTGTAGTTCTTCTCGGCTGTGGATAGCTTTCTGCTGGAGTAAGCAATCGGGTGGTCAATACCTCCTTCTCCCGGTTGTGTAAGCACGACCCCCAATGCTATGGAAGAAGCATCGACATGAACATGAAAGGGTTTTCCCCAGTCTGGGAAAACTAGAATTGGCGCTGTGATCATCTTTTCTTTAAGTGTATCCAAGCTCTATTGGCATTCTTGTGTCCATTGGCACTTCGAATCCTTTTTCAGCAATCTTTCCATAGGTGCTGTGATCTTTGCATATCCTTTGATAAATTTTCTGTAGTATCCTGTATGTCCCAATGTAGTGCGCAATTGTTTGACTGAGTTGGGCGCGGGTAAATTAGCAATGATGGCAACCTTCGCAGGATCCATCAGGAGTCCTTGTCTGCATACAATATGACCCAACAAAATACCAAAAGGAGCACAGAAGATACATTTTTTCAAGTTAAGGGAAATCTGATGCTGTCTACATTTTTCTAACATCATGCGTAGATTCCCTATATGATTCTTTAATAAACCAAATACAGTCCAGTCATCAAAATAGACTTCTAAAAACTTGTGAATGAATTCTTTAAAAACAGCAACAACGACTCTAGAGAAGATAGCAGGTGTGTTTTTAAGACCAAAGGGCATTACCGTGTACTGGAATGAGCCCCATTCAGTCGCAAAAGTCGTCTTATGGCGGTCGTCTGGATGAATTCTGATCTGGTGGTATCCGGAAAAGCCATCAGTGAAGGAGTAAGCCTCTTATCCTCCAACATTATCAAGCACTTCGTCTGTAAAAGGAGTAGGAAATGGATCATGTGCTAATGCATCATTGAGTTTGCGCAAGTCCACACAGATTCTTATTTCACCTTTTGTCTTTTTCTCTTGTACAACCATAGGACTAATCCAATCGCTTTCCTCTACTGGCTCAATAATACCTGCTGCGAGCATCTTATCAATTTCTTCTTTAACCTTTTCTTTATATCGCAGATTCAATCTGTACGGGCGTTGTTTTACTGGCTTGGCGTCTGCTTTCAGGGGTATGCGCATCACTCCTAAGTCTCCTAGGATGCCTTTCATTTCTGTGAACTTGGTAGGAAAGATATCCTGGTAGTCACGTAATAAGTCTGAAATATGCCCAACAGTTTCATCATCCCAATAATCTCTGATAGAAGCAAACTTGGGTTCGGCTTCTGTACCAATGTTAATCTTTTTGAGCTTGATGTGTTCTGTAATGGCAGGGATATCAAGATGAGGACCTTCAACATTGCGCATCCCTTTTGATTCTGGAATATTGATGTTGCGAGGATCATCGTCCTCTTCTCCAGTAGTGAAATTATAGCATTCCAGGGCATGTTCTATCTGGACAGCCCAATCTGGTTGGGAATATTCTGGTAATGGACATTGTTCAAATACGTTCTTTTTAATACATTTTAAAGCGTGGTCAATGCTTGGATGTTCTGACTCAAAGCTGAAGGTAAGTTGAAAACTTTCTATCATAAGAGTCCAACTGATAGTGCCTCTGCGCAATTCTGTTTCAGTGTACCAATTCCTTGGAACTGTATCCAATGTGTGGATGAATAGGTGAACCCACTCATCTTCTGGAATACCTGACCATTGCTAATTACATGCTTCAACGTGTGACCTGGGGTCACTCTGTCCATCATATTTGTGTAACACTTCTACTGTGGTGTCCTGAAATCTGCGCAGTATCAATCTGCGACAGTCTTTCCATGTATGAATATTCTCTTTATGCACACCCCACCATATTGCGGGTGTAGCGCGCAGTGCTACATCCAGTGCCTGTATGCGCTGCTGTTCTGGAAGCTGTTGTTCATATGCATGTATGAATTCGCTTACGTCAGTTAAACCATCAAAAATTGGAGTGTCAGTCAATTCTGTTCCAATCCATCAAATGGATTTAGTCATCATGGCACAACGTCTTGCAGAAACCTCATGTAAACGATTCTGCCAGTTTTCCAATCCTGCATCTGAGTCTGATGTGCATGAGCTATCGCATCGCCAGCTGATATGGCCGTCTGCTATGGGATTGACATAGTCACTCTGACTAGCAGTCATCTGATACAAGCTTTCCAGGTGGCGCGCTTCTTCTTCTACCCGAATGGGTTCTATATACCTTGGTCCTTGAATAGGATCAAGCGGTGCAATGACCCTAATCTGGTCATCCTCAAAGGTCATATGTCTTTTTTTCAAATTAATGGCAGCCAAATTATCAAATGCCTAGTCTATGCCTAAAAGTGCTCGGTAAGGTCTGCTATCATCCAGAATTTTGATTACTTCAAAGTCTGCAGAACTTCTTACTCCCTCAATATCAATAGGTACATTGGGTAATCTGCCCAATGGAGAGACTCGTTGCTGATTCGCGAGTCTTAGCTGGATAGGAGATCTTGTAAGCTGAGGGCTACCCATCTGTTCCCATGTCTGCATGGTGAGAACATTAACTTCTGAGCCCAAATCTAAAATGACTTCGTCCATTTCAAATGCGGCAATCTGCGTTGTGAGCCTCATCTCTTTTCCAGTTCTAGTGTGACTCCCAATCTGGTGAACAGCACGCTGCGGTGTGTTCGTCGAAGCAGATTGTTGACATTTATCCAGTAGGTGTTGAAGTTCCATAGTTTCTTTTTCATTGCGCAACAACTTTAAGCAGTTCCTCAAAAAAGTATGGACACTGCCTAGTGCATCCTCTTCATCAGGCCTTCCGGATGTAGTGGTCTGTTCTTGTACCAGGTTTTCTTGTCTTAGCACTTGCGATCTAATATCATTATGCGGAATTGCGACAGAACTTGAAGCTCTCGGATCTGAGAAATACTCTTGAGCTTGCTTGAATGCTTCTTTTTACTTCTGCAGGTTAAGTGGGGCCGATTTTATATTAGCGCGGCGCACCCATTGCGTCGCTTGCTTTACAGTTCCCATCTCTGGCGCACCAGTGGTTGCTCCACTGCGCATCACTATATTAACTATAGGGTCTGGTTCTCTTTTTTCTGCTCCAATCAACTGAATATTCTGATTGACCTGTGGCGTCTTTGCTTGCATCTTAGCCATCAACTGAGGGCATTCTTCAATGGCATGATCATAAGATTTACAGTATCTGCAGATGGTTGTAGGATTTTGGCAATCCCTTGCAAAATGACCTTGTGCTCCACAATTATAACATGTGATCTGTCCTCTTCCGCGGCCAAAATTTGTTGTGCGTCCGCGACCCCTATAATTTCCTGCTCGGCCGTCGTGAGTTTGGTCATACTGTGGACCTGTTGTGGGTCCTTGTGTCTCTGATTGTACTCTATAAACATCATGCTTTCTTTCTATCATAAGATCATATGCTCTACAATTGTTCTCATCATGGCCTACTGATTTACAGAAATTACAATATAGATTCTTTGGAGTTTGTACATATTTCTGAAGTAAGTGACATTCTTGTGGTCTATGACCTCTAGTTCTACAGATTTCGCACCAAGGCCCCTGTGCCTGTGGTAAAGGATTAGGTGCTCCAGTTGCAATATACTCTATGAAAATGGGACAATGGTCCTTTGAATGACCTTGCGCCTTACATTTTGTACACCAAATTTCTTCTTTAACATCCTTGCCTTTCTTAATATCGTGCACTTGCAAGGTTAAGTTTGCTAATTGGTTCTGCAACTGCGCAACATCGTTGCTTGTTCCAGCAATTGGTGAAGCTTCTAGTTTCATAGCCATCTCTAGGGCTTGTTCTTGAGTATTGAGATTCTGTTGCATAAGAGGAAGTCTAATATGTGGGAGCAGCGCAGCAATGAACCATTCCTTATGTTGTTGTGGTGCAAACTCAAAGCTTACTTGATCTATCAAGGCTTTGAACTTCTGGTCAAAGTCCCATACTGACTCTGTAGGTAACTACTTGATGTCTTTGAGCTCTGTTATACACTGTGATTCTGATTTAGGTTTCTTAAATTCTCTAATCATTGCATTTCTTACATCAACAAGCGTCCTATTCTGTGCTGCTGAGTATTTCATGAACCAAGTTAAGGCTCTTTCTCTTAGTGTGGTTGATAACTGAACCAGTTTAACAGCATCATCATTAATTTGCTTAATTGTCCAAATGGCTTCACATAGGAACCAGTGCTGCTCAGGGTCTTCTATCCATGTTCCTCTAAAAGTTGGTAGCTTCATGTCATCACCCATACTTCTTGTGCTAGGTTGAGGTGGAGGTGCTGTAGCAGTGCTTCTGGGATGGTTAAATAAAGGTGGTGATGAGGTACTAGAAGTACCATGTGGGCTACTAGAAGGTGTTACTGCGGGGTTATACTGAGCTCCGTCTGGCTTTTGCGGTGTAAAGGGGTGATAAGGGATATGAACACTCCCTTGTCTTTCTAGATGGCTTGCTCTAGGAACTTGACTATCTTCTGGGCTAGACTCAAAAGAATGCTGGTCAAGGCCTACTTTGTACCGTTTTCCACTACGAGTGCAACCAATAAGTTCAGGATCACTATCAGAATCTGCGGACATTACTTGTCTATGCTATTCATCGGAAGCTATGCATAGTTTTTCTTTTTCATACAGAAGCATTTTAATCCATAAGTTCAGATAATTTAAGAACTTACCTCTGTGTGCTTGGAAGAAACTCCTCTCAGCTTCACTGAAACTCTTTCTTGTTTATACTGCAAACTCAGTGATGAAACCTTCCAGTAGACTATTCAACCAAAAGTCTACTGCGCGGGACACAGAATTGTCTACCTGCTTCAAAATACTGACTAGCTCAGGCGTCCAAGCGACGGGTCGAACGACATGCACAGTGGGTCTAGTATCTGCTAACTTGGCTATCCAAGCATGCAATTCTAGTGCAAACGTGACAAAGAAAACTTCGTGAAGGTCAGTATAGATATACTTCTGCAAACAGTCTTCTGTCTGGAGCCTAGAGCTTCTATTTTCTTGTTCAACGAACTCTTTAGCCTTTAAATGAAACCAGTCTTCAATTTATTTAGCTGTAGGATTCCAGTAACACATTTGTTAGCTGAGCAAGTCTCAGGGCAACAGAACCATTTGTTGGCTTAACCAACCATAAGGCAACAATCTCGCGTCGTCGGAGTAACAAGTCTCAGTAACAAGCCGCAAGGCAACGGAACCATTTGTTGGCTCCTTCTTTCTCTGGGTTTCGCCTCAATCTCGCGCGTCACCGAAATAACAAGTCTCACAGTAACAAGTCGCAAGGCAACGGAACCATTTTTTGGCTGCTTTTGGGGCAGACCCGGGTTTTAATGAAGCGCAGCCACAAAACCCCTTGGCGCATTGGCCCTCTCGGCAACGAGCTGCGCAGCAGCTCGAGGTCTCACCCGAAGTGGCTATGGGGGGGCTAAGGAATCAGGTTTCCTTAACCTAGGCGACGCGAAGACTGCTCTCTTTTTCCTCGGCGATTCCTTAAAGCAGACTGTCGGACTTTTCCGCAGACCCTTCAGCGTAACTGCGTGGCGCTCTCACTTAACAGCCTAGCTGCGCGGCATCTCCACTCCGGTGCACGAGGCGACTATCCCCTGCGTCGACGCTCTATGTATCTCTTCTTTCTGCACGCCCAGCGCAGTAATGCATTCCTCTATCGCTGCGGAGACAGCGTTCTACAAATCCTTCGACACTTAACGATTGTAGCTATCAAGAAAGCTTCGAGGACGTACTCAACATATTCATAAAGATAATGCAACATTCATAGAAACGCAGATAACAACTCAGACATGCATTCATGCGATCATTACCATAACAACAAGACGTAAAGAATTCACCTCCACGGGAATCCACGTCCACGGGAAGTGTTTAATATATTAACTCCAAAGGAAACTTATACAATAATGTTGCGCACACAGCTGCAACCTTAGATCTTTCCAGGAAACTCCACGCACACAGCTGGGAGCCCTTCTCTCGATCTAGTCTCTTCCTCTACAGAGATCACAATAGTTCAGACGTCGACTCAGACTATCTGCAACTCAGGGATTAACTCCACGGCTATCCCGACTCTAACTCTTCTTCTAACAACACAATAGAAGACTGAATGGCTAGCTTACTAGCTGACTGACTGAAAAACCCACTAACCAGCTAACCTTCTCCCTTATCAATTATACATATATATAGGTGGCCATGACGGTCACACCTTTACAAAACTGTGGGCCTTTCCCAACAGTAATCCCCAAAAACCCTAACCACGCACATGGCTAGGTGTACTGTAGGCGCCGCTTGCAGTCACGTCGCCGCTTCCTGCAGGTTCCGTGACTTCCGGCGCAGATTGCGGGTATGGGCGCCTTGTCCTTCGCCTTCAATGCTTTGGTCTGTTGCTCCTCCTTGATCCGAGCAACCATAACTTCTGTACTTAGCCTTAATGAGGGTAGCTGATCCCTCTACTCCGTCGCTTTATTCATTATGGTAGTTGAGCTTTCTATTTAGCCACATTCATTCCTCTATGACATGTGCGCGCGAGCTCTGCGAGTTCCAGTCCGTAATCTGCGTTAAGCTCGTCCATCTGGCACCGTATTGCGCACCATTTCCTTCCACCCAAAACTTGGTGTTTATTCAAAATTAGCACTTTCCCTTCAACACTTGTGCTTTTTCCTCAAAATTCGCAGCTTTTACCATAGTTGCGTCCTAGGCTCCAACAGTGACAGCAATTGGTTCCATTTTCAAGACCTGAATTAGTTAAGTTTTATTTAAGTATGACTTGGAAGCATTCAAGAGAAGAATTTCAAAATTGTATGATTGAAAATGAGGAAGAACTTGCACAAAAGGAGACCATAAATTTGAATATCGACCCCAACGATGGTTGTAGAGGTACATTTATTCTTATGCATACAAACTTTTTTTTGTTGAATTTCCTTATTTCTTACATGATTGGATTAAAAGAAAAGTAAAACTTAATATTATGTTGAGGAGTAAACCTATTGTGTGAGACCAAGAAACACAAGATAGCTTGAAAAATTTAGACAATATGTGGACAATCACTATAGATTTTTGGTTTGAGAGGATTAAAGAAGGGTTTTTTTTTAGTTTTTAATTTGTCCTCTTCTTGAATGAGAGCTTCAGTAAAGACTTCTAAGGTTGGCATCTTCCATCCAGGGATTGACATTCGCCCAAAATGGAAGGTAGATACAAAGACAGAAAATTGAGATCCAAGTTTGCTCAAAATGGAGAGCATCAATTGATCATCAGTTTTAGTGATGCCACAATGCTTGCATTACAAAACCAAGTTCTTAAATTTTGAGAAGAATTCTTGAATGGTCTCAAAATTTCTAGGTTGTACGACAACCAATTCATTTTCGAGAGCATGGCCTCTTAGCCCATCTTGTTTTCCAAAAAGACTCTCTAGTTTTACCCATAACTTATTTGGAGTCTTCAATCCTTCGACATGAAACAATAGATCTCTAGAAATATGAAGGCATATGTAACCAAAGGCTTCATCCATTTTATTTAAATGCTTGGTTTTCTCCACAGTTGAATGTGGTTCGGCTTCTCTTCCCATTGTCAACCTGTATAGTTGTCTAATACACAAGAGTAATTTCATCTCACCCTTCCAATCAAAGTAATTGAAGGGAGTGAGAATTCTAGGAGAGGGGAGAGCGTCCGAATTGCTCATTATAACTGTTGGAGCGAATGCAAAAGTGAAACAGTTATTACTGCTGTTGCAACTACTAGAACTTCGAATTACCTGCAAAAAACTCTCAAGAATGGAGGTAGAATATACTCTCAAATGGCTCTGATACCATGTGAAAATCCTCACAGTGGATCCAAAGAGATGATGTAAACCTCACAATGAAAGAATTTAGGAAAATAGAAGAGAATAGTGCAGCAGAACATAGATCCAATGGAACTCAGATAGGAGCAGAATATTCACACATGTTTCATTAATCAGAATAGTAAAAAACAATAATGATACAATGCACAGGATTCGAATACCAAGGGGGTAATTCGAATTAGCCTGCATGGAGAGATCAAAAGATCATTGGAGTTTCATCAGAGCACAATTGGAAATCTTCATCATCATCATTGGAGTCATCAATGCACAAGTAACTGTCAACCATCGGTTAAACTGAATCTAACTGAGTGTGGTAGGTGTAACTGAGTGTAACTGGCACTAACTGAATGAAGGAGGCTCAGTGGAGGGCGCATGAGGAGCTAACTGGAGTCAGAATGATCAGTCTAGTCTCACTGGAGGTGCATCGGAGTGATACAGTTAATTGAGAGTCAGTCTAGCCTTAAATCAAGGAAAGAACTGAAGATAACTGAAGTACAACTAAATGGTAGGTGAGAGAGAGGGCATGAGATGCATGAAACTACATGCAGGGCGCACTAAGCACTAGGAGGGCTAAAACTTATCAGTGAGAAGCTCCCGGGGATAGCTAACTGAGGGCTAGCTGCTGGGACTGATGACTGGGATGCATCCATGCAAAATGTATGCTGCATGCAGAAATGCATACAAGACTAAAAATGCAAATGATGAAAATGTTGGTAGGACTAGGATGGAGTATAGGAATATCCTAACACCCCCCCTTAATCCATCCTGGGCCCTGGTAACTAGGACCAAAGGCCACCCATACAATCAAAATAAATGATAAGAAAAATAAGAACTGTCCATAAACCAAGGAAATGGGGAAAACCTCATGGGAAAAATACCCCCCCTCAAAAGAACAGTAAATAACTCAAAGAACCATCATACTAAGCAGAAAAGGAAAAAGCTTTCATCGGTGAAAACTTTTGTAAAAAACTTGGCAAGTTGATCCTTTGTAGGATTCCAATGCAGGTCCTAGATTTGGAACTAGTCTTCTAATGTGCCTCCCACTGTGTAGAGAATGTATTGGACAAAGCAAGTCTTTCAGGAAACCTTTCTGCCACTGGAATGAATGGATCATGATGAGTCTTCCCGAGGGATGGAAGAGTGAACCCCACCATCATGTTGCATCTCTCATGGAGAGGTGGATGACATAATGCAAGGTTGGCATGATGATGAAATCTAGTAATTCTATGAGCAGATGAATCCTCAACTGTGTTCTCAGAAGTTGCAAGGACTGTGTGAGCCCATGTTGGCCTTGGCTCTGGGTTTAGAACTGTGTTGGTTCTGGATCTGAATCTGAATGTTCTTGAAATTTGATCTCAACATCAAGATCTTCATCTTCATCTTCATTAGAAGAAGAGTCACTCGGATCTTCATCAGATTCTGAAGGAGTAGGAAGAGAGAAGGGCAAGAAATGAGAGAACTGATATGCCTTGGAGGCATGATTAGAAAACCCTTTCGCTACAGTCTTCCTAGTAGAGATCTCTGTAATCTCAACTGTGTCAAGACCAAAAGTCACCTTCTTTGGTGATTTGGTGTGAGTCATCTGATATACAAACAGTAAATTTGTTGTCAAGTAGGGAACGAATAGAACATTCTTGAACTTTCCATGCTCCATATGTACTGTACCCAACCCTTTGACAGAGATCTGAGAGTTGTATCCCATGTGAATAGTAGGCCCATCTTTGAGATATAAAGAAGAACATGGTTTCCAGGCTCAAGAATCTATGAGGAGGGCCTTGAAAAACCAACCATCAATGCATGGCAATCCTCATGACCATCAGATCCACTTCTAGAATCAGACATCTTTGCATATTTTAGAATAGCAATTTTGTTCTGTTCAAGAAGCTTGGTTAGTTGATCTAGTTTCTTGTGCATGCAAGATCTCTGGGCGGTATCCTCTCTTGCAATAGGGACACTTAGATCTTTTATGTTTGTCCTTGTTGGAGCTGGAGGCTCCTTTTGATGGACTTGAAATGTCATTCAGCTTGGATTTAGATGGCTTCTCGTCCTTGCATTTTTGCCTCCCTTTCAAAATCATCCCACTTGCTTCTCCAGCTAGAAGAGATAGATATTTGGAGGCCTTTATGGCACCCATTTGAATCAATTTGTCCTCTTCTTGAATGAGAGCTTCAGTAAAGACTTCTAAGGTTGGCATCTTCCATACAGGGATTGACATTCACCCAGAATGGAAGGTAGATACAAAGATATAAAATTGAGATCCAAGTTTGCTTAAAATGGAGAGCACCAATTGATCATCAGTTTTAGTGATGCCACAATGCTTGCATTGCAAAACCAAGTTCTTAAATTTTGAGAAGAATTCTTGAATGGTTTCAAAATTGCTAGGTTGTAGGGCAACCAATTCATTTTCGAGAGCATGGCCTCTTGGTCCATCTTGTTTGCCAAAAAGACTCTCTAGTTTTACCCATAACTCATTTGGAGTCTTCAATCCTTCGACATGAAACAGTAGATCTCTAGAAATATGAAGGCATATGTAACCAAAGGCTTCATCATTTTATTTAGATGCTTGGTTTTCCCCACAGCTGAATGTGGTTCGGCTTCTCTTCCCATTGTCAACCTGTATAGTTGTCTAGTACATAAGAGTAATTTCATCTCACCCTTCCAATCAAAGTAATTGAAGGGAGTGAGAATTCTAGGAGAGGGGAGAGCGTCTGAATTGCTCATTATAACTGTTGGAGCGAATGCAAAAGTGAAACTGATGCTATTGCTACTGCAACTGCTGGAACTTCAAATTACCTGCAAAAAACTCTCAAGAATGGAGGTAGAATATACTCTCAAATGGCTCTGATACCATGTGAAAATCCTCACAGTGGATCCAAAGAGATGATGTAAACCTCACAATGAAATAATTTAGGAAAATAGAAGAAGAATAGTGCAGCAGAACATAGATCCAATTGAACTCAGATAGGAGGAGAATATTCACACATGTTTCATTAATCAGAATAGTAAAAAACAGTAATGATACAATGCACAGGATTCGAATACCAAGGGGGTAATTCAAATTAGCCTGCATGGAGAGATCAAAAGATCACTGGAGTGTCATCAGAGCACAACTGGAAGTCTTCATCATCATCAGTGGAGTCATCAATGCACAAGTAACTGTCAACCATCAGTCAAACTGAGTCTAACTGAGTGTGGTAGGTGTAACTGAGTGTAACTGGCACTAATTGAATGAAGGAGGCTTAGTGGAGGGCGCATGAGGATCTAACTGGAGTCAGAATGAGCAACCTAGTCTCACTGGAGATCCATCGGAGTGATACAGTCAATTGATAGTCAGTCTAGCCTTAAATCAAGGAAAGAACTGAAGATAACTGAAGTACAACTGAATGGTAGGTGAGAGAGGGTGCATGAGATGCATGAAACTGCATGCAAGGCGCACTAAGCACTAGGAGGGATGAAACTGATCAGTGAGAAGCTCCTAGGGCTAGCTAACTAAGGTCTAGGTGTTGGGACTGATGACTGGGATGCATGCAAGACTGAAAATACAAATGATGAAAATGTTGGTAGGATTAGGATGGAGTATAGGAATATCCTAACACCCCCCCTTAATCCATCCTGGGCCCTGGTAACTAGGACCAAAGGTCACCCATACAATCAAAATAAATGATAAGAAAAATAAGAATTTTCCATAAACCGAGGAAATGGGGAAAACCTCATGGGAAAAATACCCCCCCTCAAAGAACAATAAATAACTCAAAGAACCATCATACTAAGCAGAAAAGGAAGAAGCTTTCATCAGTGATAACTTTTACAAAAAACTTGGCAAGTTGATCCTCTTTAGGATGCCAATGCAGGTCCTAGATATGGATCTGGTCTTCTGGTGTGCCTCCCACTGTGTAGAGAATGTATTGGACAAAGCAAGTCTTTTAGGAAACCTTTCTACCACTGGAACAAATGGATCATGATGAGTCTTCCCAAGGGATGGAAGAGTGAACCCCACCATCATGCTGCATCTCTCATGGAGAGGTAGATGACATAATGCAAGGTTGGCATGATGCTCAAATATAGTAGTTATGTGAGCAGATGAATCCTCAATTGTGTTCTCAGAAGTTGCAAGGACTAGGTGATCCCATGTTGGCCTTGGCTCTAGATTGAGAACATGTGTTGGTTCTAGATCTGAATTTGAATGTTCTTGAACTTTGATCTCAACATCAAGATCTTCATCTTCCTCTTCATTAGAAGAAGAGTCACTCGGATCTTCATCAGATTCTAAAGGAGTAGAAAGAGAGAAGGGCAAAAACTGAGAGAACTCATATGCCTTGGAGGCATGATTAGCAAACCCTTTTGCTACAGCGTTCCCAGTAAAGATCTCTGTAATCTCAACTATGTCGAGACCAAAAGTCACCTTCTTTGGTGATCTGGTGTGAGTCATCTGATATACAGACAACAATTTTGTTGTCAAGGAGGGAATGAATAGAACATTCTTGAACTTGCCATTCTCCATATGTACTGTACCCAACCCTTTGGAAGAGATCTGAGAGTTGTCTCCCATGTGAATAGTAGGCCCATCTTTGAGATCTAAAGAAGAAAGTGATTCTTCAGAGGAAACCATGTGGTTGGAAGCTCCAGAATCTATGAGGGCCTTTGATTTTGAAAAACCAACCATCAATGCATGGCAATCCTCATGACCATCAGACCCACTTCCAGAATCAAACATCTTTGCATATTTTGGAATAGCAATTTTGTTATGTTCAAGAAGCTTGGTTAGTTGATCTATTTTCTTATGCGTGCAAGATATCTCTGGGTGGTATCCTCTCTTGCAGTAGGGACACTCAGATCTTTTATGTTTGTCCTTGTTGGAGCTGGAGGCTCCTTTTGATGGACTTGAAATGTCATTCAGCTTGGATTTAGATGGCTTCTCGTCCTTGCCTTTTTTCCTCCCTTTCACATTCGTCCCACTTGCTTTTCCATATAGAAGAGCTAGATCTTTGGAGGCGTTGATGGAACCCATTTGAATCAATTTGTCCTCTTCTTGAATGAGAGCTTCAGTAAAGACTTCTAAGGTTGGCATCTTCCATCCAAGGATTGACATTCGCCCAGAATGGAAGGTAGATACAAAGAAAGAAAATTGAGATCCAAGTTTGCTGAAAATGGAGAGCCCCAACTGATCATCAGTTGTAGTGATGCCACAATGCTTGCATTGCAAAACCAAGTTCTTAAATTTTGAGAAGAATTCTTGAATGGTCTCAAAATTGCTAGGTTGTAGGGAAACCAATTCATTTTCGAGAGCATGGCCTCTTAGCCCATCTTGTTTGCCAAAAAGACTCTCTTTTTTTACCCATAACTCATTTGGAGTCTTCAATCCTTCGACATGAAACAATAGATCTCTAGAAATATGAAGGCATATGTAACCAAAGGCTTCATCCATTTTATTTAGATGCTTGGTTTTCTCCACAGCTGAATGTGGTTCGGCTTCTCTTCCCATTGCCAACCTGTATAGTCGTCTAGTACACAAGAGTAATTTCATCTCACCCTTCCAATCAAAGTAATTAAATGGAGTGAGAATTCTAGGAGAGGGGAGAGCGTCTGAATTGCTCATTACTGCTGGAGCGAATGCAAAAGTGAAACTGCTACTATTGCTGCTACAACTGCTGGAACTTCGATTTACCTGCAAAAAACTCTCAAGAATGGAGGTAGAATATACTCTCAAATGGCTCTAATACCACGTGAAAATCCTCACAGTGGTTCCAAAGAGATGATGTAAACCTCACAATGAAAGAATTTAGGAAAATAGAAGCAGAATAGTGCAGCAAAACATAGATCTAATGGAACTCATATAGGAGCAGAATATTCACACATGTTTCATTAATCAGAATAGTAAAAAACAGTAATGATACAATGCACAGGATTCAAATACCAAGGAGGTAATTCGAATTAGCCTGCATGGAGAGATCAAAATATCACTGGAGTGTCATCAAAGCACAACTGGAAGTCTTCATCATCATCAGTGGAGCCATCAATGCACAAGTAACTGTCAACCATCAGTCAAACTGAGTGTGGTAGGTGTAACTGAATGTAATTGGCACTAACTGAATGAAGGAGGCTCAGTGGAGGGCACATGAGGGGCTAACTGGAGTCAGAATGAGCAGTCTAGTCTCACTGGAGGTCCATCGGAGTGATATAGTCAGTTGATAGTCAATCTAGCCTTAAATCAAGGACAAAACTTAAGATAATTGAAGTACAACTGAATGGTAGGTGAGAGAGGGCGCATGAGATGCATGAAACTGTATGTAGGGCGCACTAAGCACTGGGAGGGATCAAACTAATCAGTGAGGAGCTCCCAGGGCTAGCTAACTGAGGGCTAGGTGCTGGGACTGATGACTGGGATGCATGCAAGACTGAAAATGCAAATGATGAAAATGTTGGTAGGACTAGGATGGAGTATAGGAATATCCTAACACCCCCCCTTAATCTATCCTGGGCCCTGGTAACTAGGACCAAAGGTCACCCATACAATCAAAATAAATGATAAGAAAAATAAGAACTATCCATAAACTGAGGAAATGGGGAAAACCTCATGGGAAAAATACCCCCCCTCAAAAGAACAGTGAATAACTCAAAGAACCATCATACTAAGCAGAAAAGGAAGAAGCTTTCATCAGTGAAAACTTTTGCAAAAACCTTGGCAAGTTGATCCTCTGTAGGATGCCAATGCAGGTGCTAGATCTGGATCTGGTCTTCTGATGTGCCTCCCACTGTGTAGAGAATGTATTGGACAAAGCAAGTCTTTCAGGAAACCTTTCTGCCACTGGAACGAATGGATCATGATTAGTCTTCCCAAGGGATGGAAGAGTGAACCCCACCATCATGTTGCATCTCTAATGGAGAGGTGGATGACATAATTCAAGATTGGCATGATGCTGAAATATAGTAATTCTGTGAGCAGATGAATTCTCAACTGTGTTCTCAGAAGTTGCAAGGACTGTGTGAGCCCATGTTGGCCTTGGCTCTGGATTGAGAACATGTGTTGGTTCTGGATCTAAATCTGAATGTTCTTGAACTTTAAACTCAACATCAAGATCTTCATCTTCATCTTCATTAGAAGAAGAGTCACTCGGATCTTCATCAGATTCTAAAGGAGTAGGAAGAGAGAAGGGCAGAAAATGAGAGAACTCATATGCCTTGGAGGCATGATTAGCAAACCCTTTCGCTACAGCCTTCCCAGTAGAGATCTCTGTAATCTCAACTGTGTTGAGACCAAAAGTCACCTTCTTTGGTGATCTGGTGTGAGTCATCTGATATACAGAAAACAAATTTGTTGTCAAGGAGGGAACGAATAAAACATTCTTGAACTTGCCATGCTGCATATGTACTGTACCCAACCCTTTGACAGAGATCTGAGAGTTGTCTCCCATGTGAATAGTAGGCCCATATTTGAGATCTAAAGAAGAAAATGATTCTTCAGAGGAAACCATGTGGTTGGAGGCTCCAAAATCTATGAGGAGGGCGTTTGATTTTGAAAAACCATCCATCAATGCATGGCAATCCTCATGGCCATCAGATCCACTTCCAGAATCAGACATCTTTGCATATTTTGGAATAGCAACTTTGTTTTGTTTAAGAAGATTGGTTAGTTGATCTATTTTCTTGTGCATGCAAGATCTCTCTAGGTGGTATCCTCTCTTGCAGTAGGGACACTTAGATCTTTTCTATTTGTCCTTGTTGGAGTTGGAGGCTCCTTTTGATGGACTTGAAATGTCATTCAGCTTGGATTTAGATGGCTTCTCGTCCTTGCCTTTTTTCCTCCCTTTCACATTCGTCCCACTTGTTTCTCCAGCTAGAAGAGCTAGATCTTTGGAGGCCTTGATGGCACCCATTTGAATCAATTTGTCCTCTTCTTGAATGAGAGCTTCAGTAAAGACTTCTAAGGTTGGCATCTTCCATCCAGGGATTGACATTCGCCCAGAATGGAAGGTAGATACAAAGAAAGAAAATTGAGATCCAAGTTTTCTCAAAATGGAGAGCACCAATTGATCATCAGTTTTAGTGATGCAACAATGCTTGCATTGCAAAACCAAGTTCTTAAATTTTGAGAAGAATTCTTGAATGGTCTCAAAATTGCTAGGTTGTAGGGCAACCAATTCATTTTCGAGAGCATGGCCTCTTAGCCCATCTTGTTTGCCAAAAATACTCTCTTGTTTTACCCATAACTCATTTGGAGTCTTCAATCCTTCGACATGAAACAATAGATCTCTAGAAATATGAAGGCATATGTAACCAAAGGCTTCATCCATTTTATTTAGATGCTTGGTTTTCTCCACAGCTGAATGTGGTTCGGCTTCTCTTCCCATTGCCAACTTGTATAGTTGTCTAGTACACAAGATTAATTTCATCTCACCCTTCCAATCAAAGTAATTAAATGGAGTGAGAATTCTAGGAGAGGGGAGAGCGTCTGAATTGCTCATTATAACTGCTGGAGCGAATGCAAAAGTGAAACTGCTACTATTGCTGCTACAACTGCTGGAACTTCGATTTACCTGCAAAAAACTCTCAAGAATGGAGGTAGAATATACTCTCAAATGGCTCTAATACCATGTGAAAATCCTCACAGTGGTTCCAAAGAGATGATGTAAACCTCACAATGAAAGAATTTAGGAAAATAGAAGAAGAATAGTACAGCAGAACATAGATCCAATGGAACTCAGATAGGAGCAGAATATTCACACATGTTTCATTAATCAGAATAGTAAAAAGCAGTAATGATACAATGCACAGGATTCGAATACCAGGGGGGTAATTCGAATTAGCCTGCATGGAGAGATCAAAAGATCACTGGAGTGTCATCAAAGCACAACTAGAAGTCTTCATCATCATCAGTGGAGTCATCAATGCACAAGTAACTGTCAACCATCAGTCAAACTGAGTCTAACTGAGTGTGGTAGGTGTAACTGAGTGTAACTGGCACTAACTGAATGAAGGAGGCTCAGTGGAGGGTGCATGAGGAGCTAACTGGAGTCAGAATGAGCAGTCTAGTCTCACTGGAGGTCCATTGGAGTGATACAGTCAGTTGATAGTCAGTCTAGCCTTAAATCAAGGAAAGAACTGAAGATAACTGAAGTACAACTGAATGGTAGGTGAGAGAGGGCGCATGAGATGCATGAAATTGCATGTAGGGCGCACTAAGCACTGGGAGGGATGAAACTGATCAGTGAGAAGCTCCTAGGGCTAGCTAAATGAGGGCTAGGTGTTGGGACTGATGATTGGGATGCATGCAAAATGCATGCTGCATGCAGAAATGCATGCAAGACTAAAAATGCAAATGATGAAAATGTTGGTAGGACTAGGATGGAGTATAGGAATATCCTGACAATGGCATGCAGGCCCAAGGTACTCAACTAGTTTCAAGGTTCAATCATTGTATGATATGTTCAAGTCGACAAGGATAAACCCGTCGAAGGAGGGCCATGATGTTTCCCCCATCATCGACACGAAATGAGATCAAAGATGTTTTGAGATAAACTAGACTATAGAGTAACTTTTGAAACTGACTCAGAGGTAACAGATACAAAGGAAGGTATAATGACTGTATAGATTGACTCAACAATAGACTTCCCTTGAACATGGAATGGCATAACTTGGCAGCATTGACATGATGAGACGAATACCAACACCTAATACAACAAATGGTTGATGCATTCTTCGGATGACCCAAAGGAGTATGATGACTCATGAAATTTGTGAGACTGAAGGACAAGCAGATTATCCAAGTGATTTGAATGAGATGCAAATGAGTGCACCATTTTCAAGAGTGATTATAGAGTCTAGAATTCCATTAATACCAGTGAATACAAAATCTTTCCTTATTCCCCATCATGATTGATGAGTACCTATTTGTTTATTAACGAGCTTGAGGAGGATAATAGCTGCTCGGTATAGCTCATCCTTCAGATGAGTCCAATATCACATGTTTTACCAACCTGAGATAGGAGGGGTTCGTCCCTAAAAGGGACCTTCAATGTTACATTTTAACAAGTCCATAGAAGGAAAAATCGGTGTATTTTCACGTTTAGAGAGTCTGAAAGGACTAAAGAAGACTCCAACGAGTACTTTTTCATAAATATTAGTCTCCTCACCCGAAAAAAGATAAAACAACATGAGAGAGAACTCTTCTATTCATGATTAACTAGAGTGTTCATTTTTCATAAATGGTCTCACTGGTTCGAAAAAGGGTTAAATTATCACCAGAAAGACGACCTTTCTAATACTTTTACAAGTGTGAAAGAATCAAGTTCGCTTGGCAATCTTTTCTTATTTAGGGAGTCTAAAAAGAGCTTAAAGAGAACTCTAGGGGGGTTCCTTTTTCGTAGAATTTTCTCAAGCCCAAAAAAGAGATAAAATCTAACTCGGTGACTTATTCTCATTTATTTACGAGCACAATAAAGAACAAAGACTCAGCTCGAAACCTTTTATACTTATCTTTGATGAGCATGATAACAGTATAAAAAATGCTCTAAAGCCTTTTCACACTTGATAAGGAGTATGAAAAGTCAACAATGGTCTCTGCCATAGTCAAAACATCATTCCCCTCCACCTGCAAGCTTCAGAACAAATTTAAGAGCCATCACAAGGATTTTTAAAATGAAAATAAGATGAACTATAGAAAAAAATCCATGGAACAATAATAATTAAAAAAGGAATATTCCATTTTGGTTATTAAAAGGGGTAAATGGTAAAAAACATTTACCATTTATTTTTTACCAAGTTGAAAGTGAGAAAAATGCCTTTCAAGCTCCATCTTGTGGTGAATATTGTGGAGGCATCAATCGGCTATTCGAAAACCTGTCAATTGCAAGTGATACTACTCTCTTTTCCATTCAATTTCATGTTTTAAATTTTCATTTTAATGCATTTTTTAGGTGTTTTTAGGGCTCACTCCATAGGGGGAACTGCGCACCCTGGGTGACGCACTTATCCCTTTCAGGAAGTGCGTCACTCAGTTCCGACACCCCCCCCCCGAATGGGTTAAGTGCGTCGTCGACATCCTGTCTTCAAAGATGGGGTGCGTCGGTGTAGATTGGCCCAAAAATTTGGGAATGGTGCCCAAAAGATGAGTTCTTTTTCCATGAAATGGACCTAATACCCTTCACATTGATGTTTATGTAGGGTTTGACACTTAAAATGTTCCAATGGAAAGAACGTAAGCATGAATTGGAAGACGTGCAAGTGGCAAACGATCCACGTTCCATCAATGCTTTGAGAGAGTGTGGGTTGCTCAAGTTCTTCTATGTACAGGGACTGAGAGCCCAAATACAAATACTAGACTATTTGATTTGGCTATGGGATACAGACCAAAAGCACTTCTGAGTTGGAACACACATCCTCACTTTAGACATTGAGGATATATACTTTCTAACGGGGTTATCCCTGTGTGGAGCCCTAGTGTCACTATCCGTAGCTTGGGGTGGTGACCGGACCACCGAGGATATTATTACATAGTTCTGCACTCCAAGTACACAGATGTTGGGTGGTAAAATCCCCATCAAGAATGTGTGGGAACATCCCTTGAGGACCGTATTGTTCACTATTGAGCGAGTGGCAGGCAGTTGGGCACCACATCAAGCCACCAAGGCCCACATGTTGTATTCCATTCAGTGCATGGCTCCTACGGTGTTCAACTGGTGCGAGGGGCTCCTCGCAAACTTGAAGGAAAAATTGACCAAGTGACGAAGAGGGGATCTCAATCAATTTGGTTATGGCTCCATTGTGGTCTCTTTCTTCTTGGAGAGGGTTCCACATCTCCATCCCCAAGTAGAGATCAGTGATCTCAATCCGTGTGACCCTCATATGCAGTGGTGGGCTGAGGTGATGGCCTGTCATAGTGGTGGTGATCTAATGATCACCTATGGACCTACTTTCTTTAGGTGGGTGCGTAGCTAGCTCCTCATGGTGGAGGAATATGCGTATACACTAATACATATGAGGAAATTTGCCACGGTTTTTCGTTGCTATTTCCACATTTTTTCGCCTCAATTTCGACGATCATGGTCTCGTTTGTTTGTGGAACCTGTTTCGTGGATATAACGACGAACGTGAAAAGTCATCACAATAGAGATGAAAACTATTGGCCATGTGTCTTTATAAGGTGGTCTTGAAATTGATTTTTTTATTCATTTTCTACAAATCATCCCTGTATTGATGAAACCACATCCCTATAACGACGAAAAGTTGTTGCAAAGGCATTGCACGGAAATTTACTTCCACAAAACATCATCTCTCTATTGATGGTTTTGCGTCGAACGGGGAGAGGGTTTAGCTATACTTGCGACGATGTTTCGTCGCAAGTATTGACAAACATTCGTTGAACAGAACAAACGAAGGTAGAATGTCCGACGGTTTTATCTATTTGTTTCCATGAAAAAATCATCTCTCTAGCTACGGTTTTGCGTCAAACAAAGAGATATTTTTGCTATATTTGCGACAATGTTCCATCACAAGTATTGACGCACGTTCGGAGAACATATCAAAAGAAGGCAGACCCTGCGATGGTTTTGCTATACTTGCGATGATGTTCTGTTGCAAGTATCGAGGAACGTGCGTCGAACATACCAAACGAAGGTAGAACTTCCAACGGTTTTGCTATACTTGCGACAAATTGGCGTCGATATATCGACGATACCTGGAAGTTTTTTAAAAAATAAAATAACCGTCAACGCTTATTACTAGCAATATGGAACCCCTTGCAGGCATCTTAAAGGCCTCCTGCGGGCATACTTCAAGCACTGCTATGGGCATTTTTAAGTGATGTTGCGGGCATCTCTTTGCACCTTACGGGCATCAAAGTGGAGCCGACTGCAGGCATAAGTAATGGCCCATGTGGGAATTTAGTAAAGAGTATTGCAGGAATTGATATGAAGCCCTGCGGGCATTTTAATAAGGCAGTTGCGGGCATTTTAATAAGGCAGTTGCGGGCATTTTAATGAGGCAGCTACGGGCATTTTGGAGGACATGCCTGTGGGCATAAACCAAAAGGCCCTCATGGGCATAAATTGTGGGGTTCATGCGGGCATGACAATGAAGCATTGCGTGCATGCTAGAAGGTTAAGTAAGAAGGGTTAAAATGGTGACAAGCCCACTTTGCCAATGTGGAAAAAAGATTATATATATATATATATATATATATATATATATATATATATATATATATTTGATGAGGACACTATGGAAATTAAATATTATTTGATAAAATAAAATAACCAAAGACAAGTCGGCATTCAAAAAATTCAAGGATATGAAAAGTATAAATATAGAAGATAAGTTTTATTTGAGTGTGGATTTTTTAGTGGAAGAATTCGGAGGGACAATAGCTTTGATTTTGGGGTTTGGAGAAGATGAGGACAGTGAGGGCAGTTTGGGTGGAGCAACAGCAGCAGTAAAAAATTCTTTCTTATCTCTTATTTCTGGGTTGGTTACATGATGTTTGGATGATGATAGAGCATGGAAGCACCCCGAGCACAATTGTTTGGGTTGGTTAACCATGATGTATGGAAGCACCCCGAGCACAAGTTTGATCGAGGAAAAGCTAATAGAGCTTCTTGTATTTTGGGGTTGATTCACAGTGATATCAACAGTCCACTACCACATACCTCCATGAATGGCTCAAGGTATGTTCTGACATTTAGTGATGACTTCTCCAGATTCACATGGGTCTACTTTCTCAAGAACAAATCGGAAGTGCTAGAAAAATTCAAGATTTTCAAGGCTTCTGTTGAGACTACTGTTGAGAGAAAGATCAAAGCTCTTAGATATGATAATGGTGGAGAATATATCAAATCAGATCTGCTGCAACTTTGTGCAGAAAATGGAATTCAAATCAATCACATAGTCCCCTACACACCTCAGCAGAAGGGTGTAGCGGAGAGGAAAAACCGAGCACTGAAAGAGATGGCCACTTGTATGTTTGAGTTGAAAGGTTTGGCTCCAACTATTTGGTCTGAGGCCATGATTGTTGCTGCATACATTCAAAATAGATTTCTACACTCATCCGTCAAAGGCACTACTCCCTTCGAATCCTACACTAGTCACAAGCCTGATGTGTCCAATCTCAGGGTTTTTGGCTCCACTGCATGGGCTAGAATTCTGACTGAGAAGATAAGATATTTGGAACCACAGAGTATTGAGTGCATCCTCATTGGATATGCTGAAGAATCCAAAGGATACAAACTCATGGATATCAGATCCAAAAATCTATTCATTGAGCGAAGTGTCAAATTTGAAGAACCGCTTCAAGATCTAAAACTAGTCAAGGAAGAAACTATTGAATTGCCTCCTCTCCAAGAAGAAGATTCAAAAGAAGATGATGAAAGTTTGTGTTATGATAGTTCTAATATTTTATCAGACATTTATGAACCCGAAATGAAAGTTTGTGTTATGATAGTTCTAATATTTTATCATACATTTATGAACATGAAATATCAGGTTTAGATTCAGATCCAAATGATCCCCCTCAGTTTCCAAATTGGGCAGAAAAGACTCTCAATTCTGTTGGTTCTAACATTGGAAATCCTGCCAATCCAAGAAGAACTCGAGCAAACTTTCAAAGAGTAGGTATGGATATTTCATATTCTGATCCATTACTGTCTGAGAAATTCTTTTTGATGATAGTTTCATATCCTAAATCATACTATCATTCCCACCGATATCCGATATGGAAAACCGCCATGGATGAAGAGTACAATTCTCTTCAGAAAAATGCTACATGGGAGCTAGTTTCTCTTCCACCTGGGAGGAAATTAGTTCAATGAAAATGGGTCTACCGAACCAAGTTTTTTGCAGATGGATCAACCTGCAAATACAAATCTAGTTTGGTGGCAAAAATCTTCTCACAAGTTCATGGTGTGTACTACACAGAAACCTTTGCACCAGTTGCAAAAATGGATTATATCTGCCTAGTTTTGGTAATTTATGTATCTAAGCACTAGGAAGTGCACCACATGGATGTGAAGAGTGCATTTCTTCATGGAGATATTCAGGAATATATTTACATGAAGCGTCCTGAAGGATACATATCAGATCCGACATTAGTGTGCAGACTGAAGAAATCATTGTATGGTTTAAAACAGACCCCAAGAGCTTGGTATGCAAAGATGGATTCCTTCCTTCTGTCACAAAATTTTGCAAGATGAAAATCATATCCAAATGTGTACATACAGCAGCATGAAGGTAATTTTTTTATCATTGTCCTTTATTTTGATGACCTTTTGATTACAAGAAGCACTCTTTCTTCGATCGGCAATAGAAAAACCGCACTACATCTAGCATTCGACATGAGTGATTTAGGCTTGTTGAAGCAATTTCTTGGCTTAGAGATCACTCAGAATTTTGATGGGATCACCATATCTCAGTAAAAATATGCTTCAGAACTGCTAAACAACTTTAATATGGCAGATTGTAAAGCGGCACCATTCCCATTCCTCTCAGGAATCAGTCTTGAGGATGGTGATTCCACACCATTGGTGGATTCTACACTTTATCGACAGTTGATTGGAAGTATTCTATACTTGACACACTCTAGGCCTGGTATTTCTTATGTCATGAGTGTTGTGTCAAGGTATATGCAGCAGCCCCATGAGCTTCACTAGAAGGTAGCCAAAATAATCTTGCATTATGTGTAGGGTACTAGACATCTTGGCATTCACTATGTTGCGGATTCCGATCTAGATTTGGTTGGATACACTGATTCAGATTGGGTGGGTGATAGCATTGATCAGAAGTCCACTTTCGGATATGTTTTCATGATTAGAACAGGGCCTATTTGTTGGTCAAGCAAAAAACAGGTCGTCATTGCCTTATCTTCAGCAGAGGCAGAGTATCAAGGAGCAATCAATGCTTGCATTCAGGCAGTTTGGTTGCAGGGTATTCTAGCAGAGTTTGATATTGGTAGCACCACTTCTACTGTCATATTTTGTGACAATCAGAGTGTTATCAATATCTCGACAAATCCGGTTCAGAGACATAGGACCAAGCATATCGAGATCCACATGCATTACATCCGAGAGCTTGTGCATGACAAAACCTTTGTACTGCAATATTGCCCTATAGAAGAGCAAATTGCAAACATCTTCACCAAGAGCTTCACTGAGAATAAGTTATATTAACTCCGTTCACTGTTGGGGGTGATTTCTACTATGGTGAGGATAGATTAGATCCTCCAGTGTTCAGTTTGAGGGGGGGTTTCTTTCCCAATGGGTTTTTCCCTCTTTCCTCACAGAGATTTTTTCTAGAATTTTTGGATTATTTTCTGTATTGGGTGACCTGTGGCCTTTGTTGCTAGGGCCCTTTTATTATTTTTTATATCTCCATGAGATTAGCTTAAGGGGGGGTGTTGGATAATTTTCTAACCACACATCATTTATTTGAGCCTTACAGCTTAATTATCCACTTATCCTAATTATTTTGACTCCATCATGTGCTTACATCATCAGCAGATCACAGTTTCAGTAAACTGGGCCTCCTCCTACATTCTAGGAGCCAACTGGGCCATCATCTGAGCCTCCTCCTACATTCGAGTAGCCAAATGGGCCATCATCTGAGCCTCCTCCACCATTCAGGGGTTTATTTGCATGACTTATGCACATTATTCAGCCAACTGGTGAAACTAGGGTGCCTTACTACACTGTTTGACCTCATTTGGTGTTAATCTCACCTAAAATTCAGTTTAACTGTAGACATATGGATCCCTCCCCTATTTTTGGGAAATCAGTTGAGTTCTGCATTGAGTTAGACTCAGTTAGTCAGTTTCAAAGTTTGTTAGAGTCAATTATTGATTGGTTAAGTGGTTGAATGATGTGCCAAGTGGTGTTAACTGCATAGTAAGCCACTCTCATGCACCAATTCAAATGACCACCTTTGGAATTCGAATTGCTTGGCGTATTGTAGCCATTGTTACACATTGTAAACTAAATTCTGAGTATATGAGATTATTTTAATGTTGCAAACCTTTTGCACAGTGTTTCCATACATTTTGTTGCATGCATCTCTAGTAACTGTTGTGTTTGTTGCATAGATCTGATGTGCTTGAGATTTCACATCCTTCATTGAGTACATCAACACTCTCTTCTCCCAATAGTTTCTCTCACCCTCCTTGCAGTCAGCGTTGTCCTTTTGCTTTGGATTCAACATTCTCCGCGTGCCATTTTTCCACACTGTGACTGTGTTAGCTCGACCATCATAGATCATCTTCCGATCATATTGCCATGGTATTCCTAAAAACAAGTGGCAAGCATCCATTGGTATTACGTCGCACGGTACACTATCTTCAAGTTTCGAAACCTTAAAGTGGATCATGAACTATTTGGTTACCTCCACATGATGCCCTTTCTGCAACCAGGATATCTTGTATAGATTTGGATGTTGTTAACACTTCAAACCCAACTTGTCGATGACCTCCATTGACACTAGGTTTTCTATACTGCCACCATTGACAATGGTCTTGTAGTATCTATCAGCAATCAACACTTTGGTTCGGAAAATGGATTTTCGTTGCATCGACTCCTTCTCTTTTCGCTAGTCATTTTGGACCAACGTCCTCCTGGTCGTCAAGTTTCAACTTTTTTCTCTGTCATCTTCACCACTATCGGATGTCGAGCCCGTCTTCTCTTCACCCCTTTCATCTCGTCGACATCTAGGTTTTGACTCCTCTCCCATGTGTAAATTCTCTAGGCATTCATAAGATTTTTTCCCCACTCCTCGACACTTATAAAAAACTATAGTTGATCTGTCAGCACCCTGTCTCTCCACTTGGACCATTTTGACCAAACACACCCTGACCGTGGGTCTCTCGACCATCCCGTCGGTTTTCTTGTGCCTTTTCTTTGGTTGTTGTCCCTTTTGCGTGTCGTTTATCTTCAACAACGTCTCTCCTGGTACCACTACTTTGTCATTTTGTGGGATCAGTCTTCACACCTCGACCAGTCATATTTCCTCTAGTCGATGTTCTTCTCGTCAGCTTTTCCTCCACCTTTAGGGCTAGCTGGTAGGATTGTCAAAACCCAAAATTTCTGAAAAATTTAAAAAAATTTATTTGTAACAATAAATGTTAACTAGGTAGTATTTCTGATATTGTTTTAATTTAGATAACTAACATAATCTGTTTAAAGACTCTGTCTTCTTAAAACTTTGATTTCGGTGGTTGTAATTAATGACTGTTTTATTTTGAACCGCAAGGGAAGAGCTAGTCGTAGTCGACTGGCTTACTTAGCTTACGAGCTAATGCATACGTCGTCTTTTGTTTCTCAGGTGCGCCAGTGAAGTAAGGATCACTGTATGTTAAACTTGGTGAGCATCCATACTCCCTATACTTTAAAACTTAATGATCGTCATGATATTTCTTATTCAGCTAGTATCGTCAAGTGTTACGAAGATTTACATTGTCTCAGTTATAATTATGTTTTTATGATTATTATGCTATGTTACTGCTGTAACTAACAATGAAACAATTGTTATATCAGAATTATTGGCTGTATAAAGTGTCTTTGCATCATGTGACCTGTTGTCAACTTAATCCCGGTGACTACTGTTTTGTTCATGCATTGATAATGCGAGTTGAGAAGGTGACGCCTCTAGCGTTGTTTCAATATAATCCTATGCATCGAAGTCCAATGTCCACTTAGAGTTTAACTTATGTTACCTGACTGTGCCTTGATTTTAACTATCTTTACGATGTGAACCTGTAGATGAAACTCTATTTCAACATCTTAATAATAGAGGTTTATTATTCAAATTGTTACTGTTAACAATAGTATTGGTAGCAATTCTGATGATAGTATATAATGGCAATGTATATATTGTCTTAAAGACTTGGTAACATTTCAAGTATTAAATAACGAGGCATTTTCATTTGAAGGTTTACTATCTTGGTACTTATATGACCATAGAAATGTAATATGACCATGGCATTAATCTATGGCTTGGTTTTAATTTATATATACAATATAATGATTGTGCAATAATCATAATATTCCATACATTGGCAAACTTTATATTCAATATAGTGTTATGGTTGTATTTATCATACTAGGCCATAGAGAAAACTCTAGGGTTGAAGTTGACCACCACCTTGTGTAATGTGATATGCTAATGACATTAACCTATGCCCTGGTTTCATTGTAAATGTGCATTAACTTGATTTTGTCATAGTCCTAATGTTTTTCCCTTACCATGGATAAGATTTATAACCAATAATATGTTAAGGTATTATCCACCATATTAAGTTATGGAATAATCCATATGTGATGTTGACTAACTCTTATTTATATCATTGTAGTGATTATACATTCCAAGTGCTTGGGATTCTCGACGATTCATTTGCAAGGCATGCACTATATGCCAAATGATTATATATCATTTGTTATCTTATACGTTTGACTTACATATGTAATGATTTGGAATCGGTGTATAATGATTTGGATTGCAATTTGAACTATATGGTCTCGACCCATAATACGTTGATTTATTTGGATGCTACGTGGTTAACTCTCCTCCACGCAGTTGGTGATATATAATCTGTTATTGAAAACCCTACCTGGTTATTGTAGTTGCCTTCGGGCTCGGGTCCTAAGGATGAAACCCTCCATGTCTGAGTTTTGTAATGAAGGCACTGTAACAATGTGCAGAGTGTGGTGGTTATGGCCTCGTGGTTCCATTCGGCAATAGGGTATGTCCTCGGCTCTGGTGATAGCGTCTGCTATAGTTTTATTGCTTCGTGGTCTCGTTGTTCATTATAGGTTTAAGTCCCAGCTATTTACAGTCCGTCACTGTGCTGGTGTGGGTATGAGATAGAGTTTCGGTAATGTCTTTAGGTTATGAGAGGGTTGATGCAATTGGGCTTTGGGTTTGCTTCTTGACTGGTTCAATCCCAGCGTGAGGGTTTCGTTGGGAACTGTTACCTTGTCTCGGCTGTCAAGAATGTTATGATAGTTTCTTTTGCTCACCCATCTGATGAAGATGATGGGGATTCTCTGTTTGTTCAGCTTGTAGCTACCGATTGTCCACTGTTAACTTCCTCCATGTCTCGGTAAGATAAATCACAGTTTTTACAGTATTTATGTTTTATAATCATTAATTATATTTACGTTTCTAATTCTATTCTCTGCATTCAAAGTGGTGACTAAAACCCTCGGCATTTGTTATTTAACAGGTCACGCGGCTCTTGATGGTGTACATGACTTTGTCACCCACGCAGGCTCCTCCGGGTAAGCCTGGTTATCCACGGCTGTCTCTTCCTTTGCTGGTTTTAGTGGTTAGGGTTGTGTCTCGGAGGGAAACTCCTGTGTGTTGAGGTCATTATCGTTTTGATGTTCATGGATGCAGTTATCTGTATATAATTGTTTTGTTGAATTAAAAAGGGGTTGAAACCCTGTTAAGTTTATGGGGAGCCATTCACGGCCAAGACTTATGAGGCCAGGGTTTCGGTTATTGTACTTTGTAATGGCTGAGCATGGGGTTTTTAACCTCGCCATATGATATTTATACTTAATATATTACTGGCCTGATACGGCCGTGTTTCATTTTCGTGTTTTGTTAAAATATTTAGAATGTGTTTGAATGTAAAGATAACTGGGTTCTGCGATACCTGCAATGGATGATAACTCTGTTATGATGTAACCCTATAATTATCTCCTTGCGTTTTTCTTCGATTTGTAGTATTGAATAACGATAGTGGATGTTTCTCGACTGTGTCTGTAATAGTTGAATTGTATAGGGTTTAATCATGCGAGTTGAGGTTCTGTTTTGTGTTCCACAAATATATATGGAATTTGTTAACTTGATAGCGACTGGAAATGAATTATAATAATATTTATTTTGATTTTTGTATGGTTGTTAAATGAAACTGTGGATAGAATAATATATACTTAGAACTAAGTATAAGGATGCTGTAAGTTATGGCTGCCATATAAGGCAGTCCTTTCATTTGTTTTTTTTTTTTTTTTAGTCTGTCGAAGGGATAGTGTAAGGCTACGGCCGTGTAGGTTTTTGAGAAAACTCCAAGGGAGACATTTATACTGAATAACTATTATTACTGTGTATAATTTAATATGGATTGTAACATCCAATGATGACTGCGTTCGTCGACAGTTTCTCTGTTGTATTAATATGTTTGTTGTTGTTTTAAACAACTCTGTTAATTTTATTATAATAAACATGACTACTGTATAAATGTTTAAGATTATGTGGAAGCTGGTAACAATGAAATATTGTTACAGTCACCTCGTTAGATAATCACTAGCTGTCCACATGTTCTGAGTATAAATATATATTACGATGAGTTTTGTTTATCTATTAACTTGATATAAGAGTGACCTGTAACTTAAAGTTGACTATAATATGTAATACTTATAAATACAGGTAGATTACTTCTACAGGAAAATATCTCAAAGTAAAACTAAGATTTGTCTAGATTTGTTCTTATGATTGTTTGATAGCTATAAATCTGGAATATCTATTGTCTAATAATTCTGTCTATTATTAAACTATTAACAGAAATTCTAGCATATGCATAAGCATAGTATATATTAACTGTAACAGTAACAAATAGGTTCTGTATAAGATAAATACTTTATTTAAATAAAAATAGGAAGTTTCTACAACATCTGCATTCTGAAATTTATACCAAAGGAAGTACAGAGAATGATCTACTGAAGTTGAATACAATCAAAACGTAGTTGTACTAGTCTATATCATAGGAAAATTAAATAAACCAACAACAGGAAGAGTGGCAGAACCTGTAGATGGTAGACAATAACAGCAATGGGAGGCTGTTCCTCCCTACCAATTCCTGGAGAGTGCCCAGACAGCACTTCTCAGGACCCCCGAGCTTGCTCTGGTCTAACTGGCTGGAATCTAAGTACGGCCAATAATTCCCTCAGCCAAAACAGCTATACTGGAACCAAGTTACTGCAACTTCCTGCTCAAAACACTTCCTTACTGTTTTCCCACTTCCTCAATGGGACTCCTGAATAGCATTCACCTGAATGTATCCTCCCTCTAGAACAATTGCTGAACCCCCAGCTCAGTTCATTGAGTAGTATTTAAAAGATTGCCTAGGTCTTAGTTGGGCTAACTGTCATTAATGAGCCACCTGCTCAGATTCCACTTTCTTGGGGAATCATGACCCCAAAATATAGGGAAGTTGCCACCTGCAACTCAGGAAGTGTTTGAGGATGCTGCCACTTGTCTTTTGTCCTTCCACCTAATTCCATCCACCAGTTAGACCAGTAACCTCTTTTAACAGCTCTCCCATGCTGTTGTCTCCATAATTTATTTATTAATAATAATTATTCAGAATTTACATTCCATTTCTGGAGACTCTGCTGAGTCATCCATTCCTACTTAGCATTAAATTTAACATAATGTTCTCAGGAATATTAAAAATAATTACATTATTTTAATAAAATTGGGGTATGTGACAAGGATTCACCAACCATCCTAAACTTTGACATGCTCAACTCGTCCTGTATGACATACTTCAAACCATTTACATATCTTGCAATTGATTCTTTTCCTTCATCGGTTCGATCAAACCTAATCGACAGTCTATAGAACTCTTTTGTGAATTCTTTCACAGTCATCTCTTTTTGTCAAAAGTTCTACAACTTCCTGAACAAGGAAATCACATAGTTGTTTGGCAAGAAATTCTCCTTTAGCTTGGAAACCATTATGTCCCAAGATTTAATCTTCTCCTTTCCTTTCTTAACTCTGTCATCCTGTACATTATCCCACCACAACGAGGCATGACCCTTCAACTTTAGACATGCAGTTTTAACCCTCTTGGGATCCTCTAGTTGCTCTATGTCGAAGTATTTCTCCATCTCTCTGATCTAGTCTATCAAGTCTTCTGGATCCAGACTTCCTGAGTAGGTAGGCACATCCATTTTTGTTTTACCCCTCATTTCTCTCAATGGCTTAATGAATCTATCTTCTGGTTCTTCTTCTACTGCTTCCCTAGCATCCACTTCCTTGACTTCTTCGTCACTATGGTCAAGTGCGTTGGGAACGCATCCACGTCTCTGTGCTTCTTTGATTGTTGCAACCTCATTGGTCAAACTTCTCATTGTTCACATGCACTCGTCGAACATTTCATGATCTACTGTGACTCTTACGCCTCCTCACGCTCTTCGTCCTACACCACAGATATTTACACCTTTTTGTGCCATTGTTGAGCTTGTGCTTACTCTTTCAACCAAAGTTGAAAATCCCCACTTGTCCAATCACAACCGAACTTTCACCACACACACACAACTCTACACAACTGCAGTTGGAGTTGTTCATGCACACGCAAACTCTTCCCGCTCTGATACCACTTGATGTAAGGGAGGTCGATCAAACCTTTCTCGCTTATCATAATCACATAGCTTACACACACATGTTCACAAAACACAAGATGTGAACTGGAAATGCTGAGAAGTTGGCTTCTATTACTTGTATCATTTACAAAATTACATGCAAACTAATAATCAAGACAGCCTCAGCCTGTCACCCTCTGCGATCGGTCTATGCAATCCCCCTTTTTTGAGCCTTTGCACCGGTTTTTCTACCTTGCTCTGTTGTTGTTGAGGTCCATCCTGTCGGGCTTCCCCGAGGCATCCTTACTATGTCCGTTGAACCATCATTGATCCTATAGATCCTGCAGTTGTCAGCGCCCTCTGTTCATGTCTGCACAACCTTCTCCTGTGGTGACACTTGGTATGGTCCCAACCACCTTCTTAACTGTCATTAACCTCCTCAACTACCCACAACGGTTGTAGGTATGTTACCTCGACTTCTGTACTTCTCGAACTATGTTCCTCTCGACTTCGCTACAGTTGTCGATCTTGTCGCTATCGACTTTCGACTGGTCCGCACTTCGACACATTGACCATTATTTACTTCATCGGTCGTCAACTTAACCTTGTTGACTTCATTTAGTCTCCACGGCTGTCATCCTCCCCATCCTCCTCGTTTGGCCTTTGCCACTTCCATCATTGTCGCAATTCAACCTTTCATTGACTTCCTACTCCGTCGACGTTCGCTTATGTCGACCATACTTTGACAACTTCTTTCTCAACTGCCTATCCTATATTGTCAGTCTTCTTGCACCAGTGGTCGTCGAAAATCCCCCTGGTCGGGCTTCTTCTGACGATCAACTTCGACTATTATGCCTAGTCCCTGATGCCCTTGCATTAATTAAAGACATGTTTTCTAGGATATGGTTTACTAGCAAATAGTTATGAATGTTTTCGACACATATTTTCAAATAATCCTAGTGATGATGAGTTCGGATATTATGGATATCTTATTGCGTTGAGATCAAGTTGACTTAGACTATTACACTCTCTTCTACCTTCAGGGTGGGTACATTAATATTGATCCATAAATTCAAAGTCTTCTCACCATTCAAATGATATTGGGGGGAGAGATATTGACGATGAATGTTAGAATTTAAGCTTTGAAGTGTACTAGAGTTTTTAAGGATTTCCAAGTGTCGAAATATAAAGAAAAAGGTGTTGCAACAATAGAGTTGTGATTTCATCTCTTTTGATGAATAGTTGATGATTTGTCAACTAGGCATTTTTAAGGTTTCTGGCACTTCTTGTGTTTTGTGTGACATCCATTAATTGTTTGAGTTTTATTTGACGTGATTATTGATTTGCTATTTGAGCAATTCTAGTATGACACAGGTGGTTTACTACTCAATGATTATTTGGCAGAATTATGGTTTAGTGGAATCATACACATAAATTAAAATTGATGATTGGGATGCTTATTGACACTATTTTTGTGTGATTTCTTATAGCAATTTTGTGGACGTTTTGTCCAATTTGACAATTTTTGGACCCAATAGATGATAATTAGATCCATCTACATTGTTTCGTGGCATGTGATTTGGTTTAGACATTTTCAGGAACATGTTAACCTCATAGTTGATTAAATTCTCACAATTTGCTCATTTGATTTTGCAATAACTTCATACTAGTGAACAATTACATGTGTCTTGGCTCATGTGTTTACACCATGGGATTTTCCAAATTCTATAAGTTTTTAGCCTCCATATTTGTTGATTTTTTAGGTGGATATTCATCAATGTTTGAACCAAGAGTTTCATATTAAAGACATAGATTTGATACAAGTTTATGCACTTGTTCTTGTTGCCTTGTTGGTATAATTGTTTAGACTTATGATTGTGAGGGTGGGGGGGAGAGGTTGTTAATTTGTGGCTCCCTATACAATCATTAGGTCTTACATCACCTCTTTGTAATTTCACATCATAGGATATATATTTATCTTATGTGTATATTAGATTCAAATTTGCCTCCTCCTGCTCTTATTTCTTAACGGGGTGTCGATATGAGAGCAAATCTAGTTGAAGATGCAGTTACACCAATTGTACTATATATTTGTATCTTTGGTGTGAATCTAAGTGTAAATCTGGTTTATTCCTTTTTCGCCATTTTCTTGTATCTCATTGAATATCATGTTGTTTGTTATATTCTTTTACATAGAAACACTTCTAAATGAATAATATGACAATTTTTAAAAGCAAAAATAAAAGAATTACATATTATTTACAACAAAATATAAACACCTTGTGGTAGTTGGTAGGTCAGACAATCCATCCCATAAGTGGATTTCCCTAAGTTCATAGATGTAGTCCTAACAAACTAACCTATTTTTTATAAACAAAATTTGGGTTTATGCTTAAGTTCATTGTTTATCTTCCAAAACCTAATTAGAACAAAAAAAATGCGAGATCAAAAGAAACAATGATAGACCATAGAGAAACATTTAAAGACATGCTTATTCGAAGAGCATTTGAAAGGTCATGCCCATTTCTACATCCAACATTTTTTCTAATCGAAGGATTTATTTTGGATAAGGATTTGCTCGTCAATAGGGATGGTTGGAGAAAGAGACCACATCCTTTGCACCCACTCTTCTAATTTTGTGACTTAACAAAGTCCCTCAACTTGGTCGTTCACCACCAAGATGCACAATTACTCACCAATGTTGAGACCATATCCTTTGCATCCACTCTTTAAGGTTTGGAACTCAACAAAGTCCCTTCTCTACATGCTCCATGAGAGATATGGTACAACAAAATTTAATCACTTACGCTACATAAAGACAAATTCTAATGAACTACTTTTTAACTCCCTTTGGTATGATATAGAGCTATATGATTATGTGCAAACTTCCCTCCAATTGTTGGAATTTGATGATATAGAAAATTAGAGTTCCCATTGATCCAAAACTCGAATACATTTTTTCTGATATGGGTTGATTTAGAATTGGGCAAATCCCCTACGGGCATTATTCAACCATGCACAGGCCTTTGATCATGGCAGAACTTTGCTTATGCCAAAATTGTCTTCCATATTTTTATCCAATTTGTGATAGAAAAGAATGTATATTTACTACACATTTGCTACAAGATTAGATTACTGTGTACAATGCACATAACATACCGTTCAAGGTGATTTTTCTAACATGTTTTACTTGCTCAAATTTCACTATCTTTTAAAAACTACAATCTTGTTATTTTGAAAATGTGTTGCTCAAATTTCACTATCTTTTAAAAACTACAATCTTTTATTTTGAAAATGTGGTTAAAGGGGTTATTTATTTATTTAAAATTTAATCTATCTCTACACATAATTTGATGTTTTAGTTAAATATCCATATTCACAAATAAAAAGTAATGAGTTTTATTATCATTTCAATACAAAAAATTAGAGTTCCCATTGATCCAAAACTCTGATACATTTTTTTATGATATGGGTTGATTTAGAATTGGGCAAAACCCATACGGGCATTATTCCACCATGCACAGATCCTGGATCATCGCAGAACTTTGCTTATGCCAAATATTTTGAGTCCATATTTTTATTTGATTTGTGACAGAAAATAATGTATATTTACTATAAGATTAGTTTACTCATGACCACATAAGCTAACCCTCAAGGCTAAATAAATATTCATATTTACAAAATTATGCATACCTAAATACAAAAGTAATTTATGAAGGCCTTGTTGGTTAATGAAGGCCAACTTATCTATGAGGAATTTTTTAGTAATGAACTTGTAGGCATAGGCTCTCTTATGGGGTTTTAGTTGTTTTTAATTGTGTTATTATCTCTTAATGTTTAAAACAGGTTGTAGGTTTGCTGTGTGTAGTAAGTTTGTTGCCAACATAAGTGGGGTTTGTGGGGGGTTTTCAATTATATATGGTTTGTCAATCTCTATGATGATTATATAGATATATAGATATAGTTTCATGTTATCTTGATTATATAAAAATACCAGAGATAGTTTTTTCAATTGAAAAAAAATACAAAAGTAATTTAATGTTTTGATTAGATATCCATATGCACAAATAAGAAGTATTAAGGATTTTGTCATTTCAATTTATAAGCAACTACATGTTTTAATTCAGATATTATATTCACATATAAAAAGTTTTGAGTTGTTCTTTGCATGTATATGTAATTTATATTTTAGTTAGACATGGACAAATAAAAGGTATTTGTCATTTAATATGATACAAAATTAAGTGTGTTACTTAATTTATATTTTCTTTAGATATTCAAAAATAAAAAGTATTTGTCATTTCAATTTTATACGAAATTCCGTGTATTACGTAAATTCAGGTTTAGTTAAATATTCATAAATAAAACGTACTAATAATATACTAAGTATACAAAATTTCGTATATTTATCATTTCAATATTATACGAAATTTCATAGATTATAATGTTTTGGAATATCCACATATTATAAATACTAATATTTTACTAAATCATATATATAATGTTTTAATTAATTAAAAATCCATATCTATAAATACTTATTATCAATTTAATTTTAATTTAATACCTATTATCTATTTAATTAAATTAGATTAATAACAATTTTTATGCCGTAGGCATTTCACCAACGAGAAGCATGAGCATCCACGTCTGCTATATTCCTCGCTTATAGAGCGAATGGAATCCTTCCACGTGTCTTTTGCTTTGGCCCCAGAGATTTCTGACTGTTATGGCTTTCTCTGCAGGAAAACTCATATTTTATCCTCAGCATATGCGTGTTGTTTTGTCAGACGAGTTCTGCGTACAGTTTCCTGACCATGGTACCGCCTGTCCACAAGTTACTTTGGGATGAACAAGATAGCAACTTGGAAGAATTTGACACATTGCTGGACCATTTTTTCTATCCGTCAAATTCAGAAGATGCTAACCATTTTCTACTATAAAATTTGATTGTTTGGAAGTCTCATTAACTGATCACATGCCACTGTAGAAGATGATACTGATGAGCGTTGCCTTTGAGAGATTGAAAGGGATGTCTTACAGGAGGAAATCGACCGATCCACTGTATTTCCAATTTTAAAGGGAACGCGGCTTAATAGACTTGTCGACTAGCAAATCTGTCGAACCTTGACAGACCATGGAGCCATCTTTTATTCTCTTATCAAAGATTATAGCTGTTCGATAGCCGACTACGTCGACCAATTAGTCCCATCGATAGAAAATCTAGGCGATAAGTTTGTTTTGACCAATAGATCTAATCTAGAGAAGGCGATTGTTGACGGCTTCGACTGATCTTTATCACTGCAATATTTATCCAGGACTGATTGACATTGACATAATGCTTTAGACAAATCCCAGCCAATGAACATGTAGCCTACAATAGACGATTATTTCTTCATGATCAATATAGTCGATAGGTTAAACATTATTGCTATCCTTCCATAATATAATCCTTCTAAAGCATAATTTCCTCATTTGACCATCGAGCTTTTCTGGTTGGTGGTGTCTTGTTACACGAGGCGACGTCCAAGTGCACCAGTCGGTTATCAGTCGATCCAAAGGCACGATCGGTGAACTTAATAATGGACAAGCTCTCCGGGTCAATAGATGGCTCTATTGCGGTCGAAATCATTTTTCTCCTTGATCCTTCATTCCTTTTCGATTGTTTTCTTGATATTGGTCATGGCTCAGCTATCAAGTATGCATGCCGCCATGCATTGTGAGTACCCTCGATGCCAACAATCAATATGTTGGTGAAGTAATTTTATGGATAAACTTTCTGGTCGACAAAATATGATTTAGTATCGACCACAAATTTTATAAAATATGATTTAGTATCGACCACAAATTTTATAAAATATGATTTAGTATCGACCACAAATTTTATATGTTGACCAAAATTTGTCATCGACCAAGATTCACAAATTTTATATCAACCATAATTCTCCTTATGTCGACTGGTTAGGGTGAATCCACATGTCGACCAGGATTTACAAATTTTATATCGACCACAAATATTAAACTAACCCTAACCTTAAACATGTCGACTAGGATTCGCCTTATAGGAAGTGAAAATATTGTGTCAAGCAAATATTGTGGCGACTGATTTAGTGTCAAGCATTTGGAACTATTCTTTAGCAAACTCCTTGGCACTCCCTTTGACCAGTCAGGGTTTTATCTCCATGCTAACATTAATTGGATCCATCATGCTTTATCAATTGGCCTGTTTTTTACCCAGGCTTTGATGTCCATCCGACATGCAGCTGACCAGTCCAGTCTCAGCCGACCACTATTCTATCTAAGGCCGCATGTTTCTTTTGCACGCAATGGTGGAGACCGGCGACATGATATGTTCAAAGAAAAAATAAAAAAGTAAAAAATCGATCCCACTGCCAATTCTACTTTGTTAAAGACTCCTCATTGATAGCCGGCTGCCGACTGAAGCCTTAAACTATCGGCTACACAGTGCTATGACTATCAGTCGGAGGAGACCGTTGGAAGTCGACAGGTTCGACAAGAGTTTTGAGCAATTATATTTTTGTTGAGATCCATGGAATGCTACGAGATTCAATTTGGTGAATATCTCATTAAATAAAAAGAACTAAATACAAAATACGTAGACTCTAGCTAGCTGCAGAGTTGGGAAAATTACTCATTCTAAAGTACATCAACTCTATTTGGCTGCAAGTTGGGAAAGTTATTCATTCTAGAAATTGCAGATGAAGGCAAAAGTAAAAAATTTGTACAACTAACAAAAGGAGTTAGTATCGATCACCCAGTCATAGTTGTTTTAGTTTCATTTTTGAAGCTGTGACTCCCATGAGACGTGTCGAATGGACTAGTCGGATTTAATTCGACTGAAGTAGTCGGCTGCTAAGGAAGTGGTCGGGCGCCATGATCCATATGGATATCGGTGGCCACCCACCTATTCCACTATCTCAAAACAATTTCCCATTTTGCCAATTTTCTAGTAATTTTTCTACAGTTTTTTGGGTCCTAAACTTCTGGGGCCGTTTTAAGGCCCTAAATGACCTTTTTTGGCGATTGGGGGGGGGGGGGGAATGGTTTCCAACAAAATGCAATTGGACCCAGTTGAAAGTTGTAAATCTCGGATAGACCTTTCCAACGGGCTACCGAGCACCCCAAACGGATATCATATGCAAAAGCTATGACCCCGGGAAGTTGACTATTCAACTAACCACCTTGGGGCGGCAAACTTTATGACGGTTCATCTTCTAGGGTTAGGTTTTTGGATGTTTGGGATTCTTTCCCTCATGCTTATGATAAATAGGCCCTTTCGGCCTCTCTTTGTATTCATCTTAGCATGAATGAGCATAGCGGCCACATCTCTTCTCAGAGATAGCTACCACCATTCTAGCTATTGTATTTTACAGTCTGTTCTATTTCTGCTATTTAATATAATATGTGTTTATTGTATCACTGTGTTCTCTGCAATATATCTCTGTATTTGATTCTGTATATGCTCTTTTATTTCATTCCCACATAAATCTGGATCAGTGATATCAGAGCGGTCTGCTCTTTGATTGTTTCTCGGTGCATGTCCCCCGACAAGGTCAGGATACAAAGAGTTGGGTCTCGAACTAGTTTCACTTGGGGAAGACCACTCTCACCATCCCAAATGACCTTCCATGTTAGAAGAAAAGAGAGACAACGGAGCAATATATCCTATCAAGTTGTTGCTCGAGGAATCCCTCATGCGACAGAGGAACGAGATGATGGATAATTTCGCCCAGATCCTTCGACGCATGCCGACGACAACAGATACACCTTCAACAAGCAGTCGTTTCGGAGATGCGACTCCCTTCAAGGTACAAGTTAACTTTGATATCCCTTTATTTGAAGGCCAGATCGATGCCGATGCCATAGATAAATGGTTAAATCTACTAGAAGGGTATTTCTCAATCCACAATTTTTCTAACAGGGAAAAGATCGTCTTTGCGCTACTCAAGGTTGTCCCCCATGTCAAAAATTGGTGGGAAACTTATTGTGAGCAAAACTCATCAGACGAGTCTGGATTGTTTGAATATACCAATCCCACTTGGGCCTCTTTTATAGATGTCGTCAAGGAACAATATTACCCTATTGGAAACTAGGATGACCAGTACACAAAATGGACCATTATGCATCAAGAGAGGGACCAAACGGTGTTGGAGTACACCAACAAATTTCATACCTTGCGCACAAATATAGGTATCAAGGACTCTGAGCGGCACCTAGTACTGAAATATCACAGTGGCCTACGCCGATACATATGAACAGAGATGGATTTCCTAGAAATCTCTTCACTCGAATCCACCTATCGATATGTTGTCAAAATTGAGCAAAAATTTCAGCAAAAGAACAAGCGTGACTTCGGACCTACGCAGAAGCAGGGCAAGGGAAACTCTGGCTCGCAGAACATGGGACAGGGAAAGGACAACCAGTCCCAACCACAAGCGAAGAAGGGTAACGAAAAGGAAAAGAAGGACATCGGGAAGTGGTGCGGGTTCCACAAAAGCCCTTGGCACAACACTGATGAATGTCACTCAAAACAGTCATTGGTGGCTGAGATCAAAACGTCAGAATCATATCCCAGTTCTGATTCTGACTCAGAGCCTAATTTCACAGCCACGCGAAAAGGGAAGCATATCATTGATGCAGAACCCATTGTCGTTGTTGCCACCACGCAGATTCAACCAGAGGAACCTGAAGAGTCAGAGGCAGAAAAGCGCAATTTCCACTCACAAATGTGGGTGAAGGGAATTCCCCTACACTTTGTTGTGGATAGCGACAGCCAAAAGAACCTGATCTCAACAGAAGTCATCAAGAAATTGGAGCTACCAATAACACCACACCCACAACCATACACCATTGGATGGCTAAGCCAAGGACAAGGGATCTGCGTCAGTCACCAATGTCGCCTACCATATGGCATCAAGGCCTTCAAAGATGAGGTATTGTGTGATGTGGCCCCACTTGAAGTATGTGATGTTCTTTTAGGACAACCATATATGTGGAAGTGTCATGTTGTATATGAATCACGACCTCGCAGTGTCAGTGTCACTTTGGGAGGACGACTCTATCGGATACCAGAGATAGTTTCACCTACCCCAACCAAGCAGGGCAGGAAGATAATCTCTCACAATGGGAAATTTTCCCTATTCATAATTGCCACTAAAGGAGAAAATCAGATTGCAGAGACATCCACAAACTCTGCACATTATCCCTCTACTCAGCAGAAACAAGAAGAACACAAATTCAGTGTTGCATCGCCTATTCGAGTATCTATGCAGTGCAAGGCCACGCATTCAAGGTGCTCCTCCCAAAAGAAACCATCCACACCGGTGTAGACCAAGGATACCACAACAACCAAAACTGTTGAACAGCTCTAGCGCATCCATCAACAACAATTAAAACCCTCTGAAGATGTCAAAGTAAGGCAGCCTTTTCACTTCAGCAAATGTCGCACCAGAAGCTCAACTCAACACACAGTTCGACATAGGATAAGGGACTTGACGCAATGGAGACCATTTCTTCCTAAGGGGGGAGGATTGATCCAAATGGATATCAGTGGCCACCCACCTATTCCACTGTCTCAAAACAGTTTCCCATTTTGCCAATTTTCTAGTAATTTTTCTACGGTTTTTCGGGGTCCTAAACTTCTGGGGCCGTTTTGAGGCTCTAAACGATCTTTTTTGGCGATTTGGGGGGCCAAATGGGTTGCCAATAGCTTGTTGTTTGCTCCAATTGAAAGTTGTAAATCTCGGATAGACCTTTCCAACGGGCTACCGAGCACCCCAAACGGAGATCGTATGCAAAAGTTATGACCCCGGGAAGTTGACTGTTCAACTAACCACCTTGGGGCCGCAAACTTTATGACGGTTCATCTTCTAGGGTTAGGTTTTTGGATGTTTGGGATTCTTTCCCTCATGCTTATGATAAATAGGCCCTTTTGGCCTCTCTTTGTATTCATCTTGGCACGAATGAGCATAGCGGCCATATCTCTTCTCAGAGATAGCTACCACCATTCTAGCTATTGTATTTTACAGTTTGTTCTATTTCCACTATTTAATAGAATATGTGTTTACTGTATCACTGTGTTCTCTGCAATATATCTCTGTATTTGATTCTGTATATGCTCTTTTATTTCGTTCCCAGATAAATCTGGATCACGCCAACTGCTTTGGCATGGTCTAGGATCATTTCAATAAGACTATTGCTATATAATTCATGGAACACTAATAGACCTAATGTTAAGGTGTTGAATGAGATTATTTAAAACCAGGGATTGTCTTAACATTAACCCAGTCATTAATATATTAATAAAGTCCAGTTATTCCTAACCGTTATAATGTTAACCTGACATAATTATGTTATATACATCGGATATATTCATATTGTTCCTTGTTGACTGCTCCATTGACTATTGACCAACACATTATTTACTATATAGTTGATATTAAACTTATAGTGTCCAGGACCATCGATACTTAATTGTCTATGGGTATATCCTGGATTTTATATACTAATATGTGGGCGCAGTTTAAGTTAGATATACCCATAGATCGAAATGGTCCAGGATCGCAGTCCACCACAACTTTCGCAGTCGGATGCAACTACCAAACAGTCGACATTGTAATCAATGGGAATAATAATTGACATGGTAATGTGCATCGACCAACTGGTCATCTGAAGAATAAAGTGCCATTCATCCAGCTCTCGAGTTCCTAATTCTCATTTTTTAGTGTTGACAAGAGAATTTATTAATGAAAACATAAATTTCCTGAACTAACATTACATGGAAATAGTCTAAAAATGCTTCATTACCACGACGTGATTCTGTAAATTCTCAGCATGATCAGTTATACTAAACAGAATCTCTAACAGGCCATTGGAAACATTGGAGCCATTGGAATTTCGGCATCAAACAACTCACCACAATTCCTCTGACCAATATACATTAACTCTGTTCTGGCCATCGGTAATTTATTATTTTAATGTAAGATATTAAGTCCATGAGTCTAATAATTATGTTGGACCATATGGACCATGCAAACTAAATTATACCATTAGCCATATAAAATCCGACCATTAGCGGACTGTTAGTTTACAAATCGACTATGGGTCGTATATATAGTCTTTGCATGGACCCACGTATTAGTATATTTGCATGGTCAAATCTACGCACACTATAAAATATTTATTGGTCTTGATATCTATGTGGTCACAGCATAATAGTTAACCATAGCAAATCAACCGACCAATAGCATATTTGCATGACCATTGAAGCCTGATAACTTATAAATATCACTGTAGATAGCATTCTTGTAGCGGTGTATTGAACATTTGATAAGAAAGTTAAAGCATATGCCATCGTTCTCCCTTAAGATTGCTATTGGAATTACTTAGTGCATGTGTGTGAAATTGTCCCATGATCAATTTAATAAATTCCTCATTCACTTAAACAAAATGAAATCAATATTTATTCTAATATAGAGTTTGATTTAAATTAAGTTATATATTTCATGTAAATTTGTATCATCAGCATGACAACACTCTAATCATCATTATCACGATCTAAGATGGAATGAACGAACATAAAGGTCTAAGTTGTCAATTTCTATAAAGTCAACTTGCTATGAGAAAGAAGAAAGAAGGAAAATGGAAAGACAAGACAGTAAAATGCACATAGCTTCTCACCTTGTGAGGTTTTCCTGTCAAATATGGGATTTTGTCTCTCCTGTCATTTTCTTCCTTTCTGTATTTCTTGACCATTGAATGTGCGAGTTCTTACCTTTCTTCCTTATCTGTCATTTTCTTCCTTATATGTATTTCTTGACCAGAAAGTGAACGCAGTCTTAAAGATGTCCTCATCTTTAATCCTAACTTGATGGTACCCTGACCTTAAATCTATCTTAGAGAATATCATTCCTGCGTGCAGTTGATCAAACAGATCATCAATGCAGGGCAAAGGATATATGTTCTTTATAGTCATCTTATTTAGCTGACGGTAGTCTATGCATAAACGCATAGTTCCGTCTTTCTTTTTAACAAAAATTACAGGTGCTCCCCATGGAGACACACTGGGTCTTATATAATTTTTATCAATCAATTCTTTAAGCTGTGACTTAAGTTCATTAAGCTCCAGAATATTCATTCTATAAGGAGCCTTTGAGTTTGGTACCGCTCCTGGTACTAACTCAATAGCGAAATCGAGTTCCCCTTTTGGAGGTAGTCCTGGAATCTCTTCCGGGAATACATCCGAAAATTCTTTTAGAATGGGTATGTCTTCCATCTTTAACTTATCTTCATTAGTATACTGTTCATTATTAATTACGTTTACAACAAACATCTTACACCCTTTTCAAACAGCTTTCTTAACTTATAATGCATAAAGTTGTCTAACGGATATTTTTCTAGGAATCCCTTTTACCGTTACAGTTTCAAATACATCATTTAAACAAGTAAAAGTATTTTCAAAGGAGTTTAGTACAACTCTGTGCTTTTCTAACCAATCCATTATAATCAGAATGTCATAAGAACCTAAAGGCAACACATTCAGTTTAACATGAGTTCTAAACTGATTCATCAACAATTCACATTCTTTTACATAATCCGTCACCTTTCTTTTCATACAAGTAGCTAATTGAACCAACCATGATTTATCAAACTTATCTACTTTCAGATTGCAACATTTAACTAAATCAGGTGAAATATAGCTAAGACTTGCCCCTAGATCAATCAAAATGGAAACATGTTTATCTTTAACATACCTTCCACTTCAACCATGGAAGTTTGATGATCTAATTGTCTGTTCTCCAAAGTTGCATTTATCTTGGGCATCTCCCTTACTAAGTCACCAACAGTAGCCTCCTCTTGTATAGTATGTATGTTGTTGACAGCCTTCTTTCTCAGTGGACAGTTTGATGCATAGTGAGGTCCCTAGCATTCCCAACACTTAATAGGTTCTTTCTGTTCATTATTTTTAATAAAGTTTTTAGGTGGTTCATTTTTCCTTGTAGCTGTAAATTTTGACTATGTATTACTTGCTGCATTATTTCCCGGAAACTTTCTGTTAGAGTAATAACATGAATTATTATTCCCAAAATTACAATTAAAAGAAATTGCTTCTTCCTTTGCTCAAAGTTGTTAGGCCTTTTTGCTTTCCAGTTTGGTATGCCTTCTCTTCTCTTATTCTGTTCATGACAGATGTTCACCTTTCTCATGGCCTCTTCAAGAGTTCGAGGACTATCATATTCAATTTTGTCTTTTATGTGAGAGAGCAAGCAGCTCAAGAAACCTCTGTACCTTAGGCTTTTCTTCAACGAAATAAGTCACATACCTTAATAAATTCAAAAACTTGATGCACAACTCTCTCATATCCATGGAACCTAGCTTTAACTCATAAAACTCCTTAGCTCGTTCCTCATAATACTGTTCTAATAGAAATTTTCTTTTAAAATATTTCTTAAAATTACTCCAATTTACACTTTTCTTTTTTAAACCTTTAACTCGTTTCAGATCTTGCCACCAGATGTCCGCTTTTCCAGTTAAGTTATAAATCGCCATTTTAGTTTTTAGATGACTTGAGTAATTGTAAATCTGGAAATACTTATTCATTCTGGACAACCATGCTTCAGTTGTCTCACTCCTTTCTGTTTCTCCATTAAAAGTTGGTGGTTTGATCTTTTTAAACTCGCCAAAAATTTCTTCGTAGGGCCTGTACTTCTTTTTCTTAGTGTAGCAATCATTGTCACTACTATCACTAGAGTACTTATGCTTTTACCTGTATGCCCTTGCATCAAATTCAGAAGATGAACTGTTGTCATAATTAGTCAATTTTACCTTTTTATCATTACGTTGGTAGGACATAGTTCCAGATTCAACATTATTTTATGTTTTCTTATCTTGATCATTTTTATGAAAATTATCCAGCAGGATTTGATTCAGCTCCTCTTGAGCTTTCAGAATTCATTCGTTTTCTTCCTTAACAGTTTTTATCTCAAATTTTAAATCTTTCATTGTCCTTAACAATTCAAAGGAATTATCATTCAATTCGACAAATAGATTTTTTGCATTAATGTGTCCTTGTTCATTATTATTTTGTTCGTTATTAAGGGACCTGTCTTCCACTGACTCTGTTGGTCCTTCCATACCTACGGACTCAAATTGTAAAATGCTGAAACTGAAAACAAAATAAATTAAATCAGAATTTTGTAGTTATGTTATAGATTTTCATTTGCATGCATGAGCCACTTCAGGCCTAGTATTTGAACTTGCACTCTGATACCACATGTAACATCCCCAAAAATTCACTAAAATTTTTTGAGTAGCATTAACTGCTTATGATTGTTGTACGGAAGTATTAAAATGTTAATTTAAACATACTTAGGTGTTTTTAAATAAACAAGCTTAATGACAAAAACCCCTAAAACTGTCATTGCTTCTACTATTTTTAACTAGTGTATTAAAATGTCGTTATGTCTTTTATCATCAATTCACTCTCTGGATGTTATGAGAATTCTCAAACTTACATTAAGTATTTAATGTTTAGAAAACGTGTCAACAATTCTTTGTTCTAAATATGAAAGTTGGTTCTAGAGACTAAATGTTCATTTTGATGATATGAAGAGGTCCTTGAATAGCCCCGAGGCTTACTTAGCTAACGCTCCTGAATTCCACTTGCAAAGAACAGGTAAGAGAAAGAGATTTCAAGAAAAAGCCTTCTGGTGTTTTTCAGTTTATCATACAGCATCGCATTTGACCTTTTAAGTTATCAAAATGAATGTGTAGAGGATTATTTGCTCCAAAATTATACTCAAGTATTTTATTGGAATTATTCGATTTCCTCCATTACATCGTAATTATAACAATTGTTATGGAGAAAAGTTTGTGTGTTAGCAACCTATAATCTTTATATCAATATCATAGAAAAATTGCATAGTTTTACCATACATATTCTCTACCAAAACTATGGAGAGATCAATGCAATATTCTTTCCAATACCTAGGTCATAGGTAGATTACCTATGTTAAGTGATTTAATATAATTTTTATGAAACTATACATTATTTTTTAGGAAGCAAATATAAAATCTATATGCATAGACTTTATGTCGCAATGATATGTATTAAGTCTAAATGCATGAACTAAGTTTGGAACTAAATACGTAAATCGTGTGTGGGATACTATGTGCATAAACATAGCACCATGGGTGTCGATTTAAAGTGGCAAGGCTATGTTAAAATGTTACTTATGTAAACTTACCATATGCTTCAAAAACCATGCAGGTACACTACGTAATAACCTTGTAGTGGAAGTATGATGGCATACATTACGAATCGGTGGTTAGAGTATTTAATGACTCCTTAACTGTTACCTCAGTGGATTGTTTGATGGCTACATTCGTGGCCAAGTCTCACGTGAATTAACCTGGAGTTTGGTGACAAAATTTAATGCGTAATGCAAAATATCGTCGAGTTGTGCAAGGTTGATATAATAGGATCCTAGCTGGACCTCCGTGTTGGCAATAAACTGTGTAGTGGGAGTTGTAATCTTAACTGTTATTAAATGAACTTATGCTCGCAAAAAATATTTGTCTCGGTGGCTTAATCTGTGTCATTGATCTTGTGGTCGATCTTGGGTTTTGGGTTAAACCCTAACCCTAGCATTGATATGCCCAATATTCAAGATTTAGTTCATTATGCAAAAAGAGGGGAGGCCGACAAGCTCTCGACCCTTCAAGGTTTTGTTGGGAGGTGCCTTCGAGGGTTTCGAAACCCCGACCTTGCTATAAGCAGTATTCTTTGTGATTTGTAATGTACAGGTCTCAGCTTCCTGCTGGTGATAATCTTCTCATGAGCCGTAGGCGGTTGGTAGAGTTTCACTGTTTGGTGTGCCTTGCCATTCGTAACTGTACAATGTTGTAATCCTTGGAGTTTAAAGTGGAACTTCTCTTCCACTGTCTGCATTGGAGAGTCTAGAGTAGCCAACTATGATCCATATAATCAGGTGATGTATTTGCTTTTGTTCAAAAGAATTCAATAGTTGTTTAAAGAATTGTCTCTGTTGCTTTTAATACATAGTTCTAGTTTTAACCATTCGTTGTGTTGTTTTGAATGGCAGGTGAACCTTCTCGGCAATGGTTGCAGCTGGTAAAAGAAATTGTGAAAGCTTCTGAATGGACCCTGGTAAGCCTCGGAGACATCCCAAGGGTATCCATTACTGCAAAGAACTTATCACCAAGCAAGTTCGTTTGTTTTAGCCGAGAGTTAGTTGTTATAAAAATAGGTCTCGTCGGGATTCATACGAGGTTTTCAGACCTTGGTTGTATTACTACTAAGCCGTAAGGCGTTTTTGTTCAAGGTTCACAACCTTTGAGCTATAGCTCACATCGGCTTCACGATGTTTCATTTGGACTACTGTATGTTGTTGTTTTTTTGTGTAGAAAGAAATAAAAATAGAAGACTGTTTTGAAATACTCATTCGATAATGAAATAATTGTTTTGCTGAGAAAATGTTAAAGAATGGTTTTGGAAACTGATTTCTGGTTTATGATGAGTAGTAGGGAGGGTTGAACCCTCGATCCATAACTCGTAAAACCTTCAATGAACAACATGATTTTGCAAAGGTATTTTGCCATGAATAATTTATTTGACAGTCGTAAATTGTTTTGGCTCTTCAGAAGTTGTTTGTAAAGTTTGTTATTTATCTAAAAATGTTTGGGCAAAGACCGTTTCTATAATATGAAGAATGGTAGGATTTTGGTTGTGCTTTCCCAACCATGCCGTAAGGCTGGGTTGTAACTCTACTGTAAGCATTTTTATTGTATTTGTTCTTGTTAAGGGTTTAGATCCTTGGTCGTGTTCTACTCCTTGTTTTCGTAATACGAATGAATTGAAAAATTGAAAAGTTTAAGAAGATTTAATACTCAGGGTTTGAACCCTAAGCGACTTCGTATTTTTGAGAAGATACAAGTATCCTGTGATAATGTTTGAATTTGTATTAATAATAGTGGACAATTTGATTTGAATGTCTAATGACTTTCGTACATAAAATATTGTCGTTGAGGACAGGGTTTAAACCTAAGTCTGATGCTAGGCTTACTAGAGTTGATACTATGTTATTATAAAATGTGATGTTTTATAGTAAATAATAATGTATATAATATAGATATATATAGCTTATACTTCTGTATGGCATCACCAAACATTAATTCATTTTGTATACTACTTTCAATGCTACAGAATTTAAAAAACAGAAGTTATTTTATTTGTAATCTATGTTTTAAATGAGAGGTTTTATGCTCAGAAATGTATGATGTGTGTTTTATGATTCAAAGGGTTAAAATCCTAAACAGTCTAAGTTTGGACAGAAGTATAAAATCGAATACTTCTTTTACTAAGAATGTTTTGTAATGAAATAAATAGTTTATCTACTGGATGTTGTCATGTCCTTACGTAGAAAATACATAAGCGGTTTTTGTTCATGTAAATATAATTACAGTATATATATTCTATGCATTCATCCATCTTTATCTACTGCATATCAATACTCATATCTGAATTTAATTACTCTTCCTTGTACTAGAGTACGACACTATGATTAGTGTGTGGAAAAATGCAGGGAAGTATTTAATATTCAATCATTCTATCATTTTAACTACATCATTCATATTGCTTTTTGTTCCAACAGTAATAATTTACAAAAGTAAAATGTTCACTAACAAAGGCAGAATATCTAAGATTAAATGGGAAAAGCTAGTAACATAAACATTCATATTTAATTTACTAACATGATAGAAGTAAATAAGATAACACAATATGAACTTGGAAACTGTAGAAAAAGAAACAAACAGCCAAAGGAGCCTGTTCCACCCAACCAATCTCCTGAAGACAGCCAAGCTACTTGCCTTAGGACCCCCGAGCCTGTTCACTAAACCACTAGGACGAAGATGCTGTGTGGATTAATGGAATAAATTCCCTTGCAACTGAGCAGTAGCACTTCCTGCCTTTAGCAATATTGAACTCAGGAATGTGGCTGCACTAGTTCAGAATGTAGTCTTATTTCACTCAAACACTTCTAACTTTCCCCTCATCAAATCTCTTGTGCTCAGAAATTATCACAAGGTAAGAATGAACAACCTCCTACTGAATTCAATGGGTAGATAAGTAGCATGCCTAGGTCTTTGGTCATTTTATTTCAGTAATTGAGCCACCTGCTCAGTTCCACTTTCTTGGGGAACATGACCATAAAAGTAGGGAAGTTGCCCCCTGCAACAGTTAGAGTGAGTTGAGGATGCTGCCAAGTGTCAGATTGCTCTCCACCCTAGTCCATTCCTCCTAGTGGGTCAGTGAACGCTCATTCAACAGTCTCCTTTGGATGTTTGTCTCCACTTTTATTTATTTATAATAAAATATTCAAAGTGATTAATTACAGTCATCCATGACCCCATTTGGTCAATAGTCATCAAACTTTACAATAAAAATAAAACATAATGTTTTCTCAATAACATAAAATGTCTAGAACTTGGGTATGTGACACTTGTCGACACTAAAAAACGAGAATCAGGAACTCATACAAGAATGAGTTAGTGTGGCTTGTCAAAAATTCCTTTCTTCTTCAGCTACTTTGGAAAGATCAATAACCTCTTGAGATTATCTTTTCTCTATAAATATCAAGTTTATATTACCCTCATTTTGAGTCAGAGGTTTGTGAAAATTATGCTTTACCCTTACTCACATGAACTTGATTCTTATAACTTGCCCTAATTTTGAGGAGGTGGCTTCTTGAAATTCTACGTTACCCTTAGTACCCTTTTTTTCACAGGAAAAAATGTTGTTACTTGTATTCAGAATTTTGCTTTACGCTCCTCAACATGAACTTGAATCTTGGAATAAATCTCACAATTACCTCTCCAATCAAATCTAAGTACTTGATTGATCCCAGGGCTCATTAGAACCCTGCATGGATTTTGTGATAAAAAGAGTACACAAATACCTTGTAAATGGGTGGAAGGTTTCGCAAGATACCATATGCTAAATTTTTGTCACTCTTCTTCACTCCTACATTCTCGATCTATGTTTGAATGGTCTTTGAAAATATCTTGTCCAGTATATCCCAATCTTCAAGGTCAGAGGGCTCTTTCTCCCTAAGTTAGATGGAATCTCCGTTCATACAGTGCCATGTCAATAAGACCAATGTATCCCAAGTTTTATTTGAAGAAGCCTCTTTTCTACGGCAATGTCAATAAGACCAGTATATCCAAACAGTCCACCAAGGAGACCAGTGTTGATAGTTGTCGGAGCAATGTGATTCAACACTGCACGGGAACCACTTGCAAAATGCTTGAATACATTCACGTTTTCATCAATGACAGTGGCATCCAACTTAATCAGGAAACTGTTACTGTTATTTAAAGCCCTTGCTACATCAATGAATCTACTAGCATCATCCTCAGAAGCAGCATAAGGGAAACGCCCAAATTGATGAAGAGGGTGGTCAAACTTGGAGAAATCACTGAGAAGAAACTCATCGGGATTTTCAAGTGCTTCCTTCAGTGGCTTAAAATTTAAGAGCTTAGGTTTCTTTACCTAAGTGACTATGCCACTCATCTGATAGCGTCCAAAGTTAGTGGTGTCTTCCTGGAGGTTGAAAGAATATGGTCTGACCACATTATCATCTAGAAGAGCAATGGCCACAAACACCATAAACAAACACAGCCCCTCGTTAGTTCCCAGGTCAGCTTCAGCAGTTGATCAAGGATTCCCTTCACCTTCGAGTCAAAGCGAAAGTATATGTTGCTTTATGGTGAATATTTTATTGATAATACTTTCGAGTCGATGGTATTTGTTTTGTAAAGAGTGGTCGAAACTTCAATATGGTCAGTCTCTTCGGTGGATGGTAATATGGTCGATGACCAAATGTAAAGTGGTCGGCAAGATCATAATATGGTCGATGACTGAAAGAGCTGAATAACAACATCAAAGAAGTCTGTCGAATGCCAGTCATTGGTGGTAAACAATGAGGTAATAAAGTTGGTTTTAATATATATATTTAAAGTTTCATCTCTGTAGAATAATTATAATAAGATTAGGTACTAATCTAAAATAAAAAGAAATCAATTAGTTAGAGTTATCTATACCCAATTATAATAAATTAGAAATTGGTTACTTACCCACGTGTAATTGAATCACAAGGCCTAAGGAAAGAGATAATAGTTGTGTCTTAGTTATTGGACACCTCAAATGGATTATTAAACTTAACAAACACCTAGAAGAATGGGTTAGTTCAATCGTGTATAGTGATGTTTTCAATCTCGGGAGGATAATTTTTTGTTTAGGCATGAAATGAAATGTTGTCATCCAAGCCTAGGTCTTGTCACTATAATGAAAAAAGAAAGGTATGAACAAAGGTCATATGAAGATAATTTTTTTTAAGAAAGGTCGTATGAACTAAGAGCAATTTGTTATCTGGAATCCGCTTTCTGGCTCCGACAACTTGCAAACTTGATAGGTTCACCTTCAACAAGTCTCAAATCAACTTCGACAATCCAACAAACTCGACAGGTTCCTCTTCGACTAGTCGCGGCTCGACTTCGAAAAATCAACCTCAATAGCTTCTGAGTTCGACATGACCTCGACGACTTCTGAATTCGACACATGCACTGCACTTCGACAGGTTTGCCTACTTTCGACAGTTTCACGACATCTGTAACATCCAGAAATTTATAAAAATTTAAAAATTTTCGATATAGCTTTTAATGCGTAATCTAATTGTGTGGGAATATAATAAATGTTTAAATGTCATCTTGCTGTACTAAATGCTATGTTGGTCAAGAGTGTAATGTTTCGACAAGATAATTAATATCTTCATTTCGATGTTAAACTCACTCAACTGTACTTTCACAATTCTTTTGTTGTTGATTCAATGATATAAGTTTATATGTGTTAGCTATTGTTTCTTCTGTTGATGATGAAGGGGTCCTGCGGATGCCTCAAGGCTTACTTAGCATTCGTGCTAAAGCATTTGAATTGTCCTTTTTCGCAAATTACATGTAAGAGCTTTAGTGTTTACAACATGTGACCGAAGAGTTTCTAACCAGTTTCCGTGTCTCCAAAGTCTTAATGATTTAAGAGACATAATGTCGAAAATGCTATTGGTGAGAACTTCAGTTAGCCTAGTTTGTCAAACATAAGTATGTCAGTTGTAATATTCATGATCCCTATACTAACCTTTTATTAATTTGTTCAAACAATTGAATAGGATCAATATATCATAGTTTAACTCTATGTATTGTTATCGTGAGTTTTCTATTTCATGCAAACTATAAGGATAAACTTATTCTATATGTAATGGTTAACAACAAATGACGTGCATTATCTATATGCAAATCCTTGTATGCTCTAGACCCTATGAATTACATGCAATATTTATTTGAATTCTAACTTAGAAACTATTGCAATTCATATCATAGTCAAATGCTAACCTATGAACTATATACAAATTTCTATTTAAATTTTTTTTATACTATATTGAAATATATATATGCCAAGTCCTATACATAGTCCTATGAACAATAATTATATGGTATTGTGTGTGCATCTACGTGACCCTTTTTGACATTATGGATTCCTAGCAATGAATCCAACACCACCTTGACTTACCACAAGGTGTTATTACCAGGGTATTTTTTAAGGATTATAAAAGTATACTTAACTATAGTATTCTAGGCGATTATTTTGGATTAAAAAAAACATATATATAGATTGGTAGGCGAATATTAAATATGAAACCTACAATTTACTCCTGCAACTGGTGAATTTTGGCGAATATTATGATAAAAAACATATTTTATGTAAATATAGGCGATATTAGAGACTAAAAATGACCAAAAAGCGAATTTATTTTTCGAAAAAATGCCCCAAAAATAGCCAATTGGCTAAATTTCGCCCCTAAAAATTTCCCTGGTTATTACATAACCAAGTTGTGCGTTTTATCAACGAATCGATACATTATATGAATGGGTGACATTAACACTATGAAGGTTTCGTGCTGGCAAGACCTTTGGATTCCCTTTGCATTTAATACTCCCAACTGCCGAGACAGTGGAATGTCTCCGTGGACATCATCGTGGTGCTAGGAACGTGATGGTATGGTGATGGTTCGAGCCTCATGATGAGTTGTAAGTGTTTTGGTTCGAAGTTTAACTAAGTTGTCCTCCTTGGTGGCTATGGTATTGATGGTGTCTTTAATATAGTTGTTGCTTGGGTTTACGTGAAAACCCTTCGGTGATCTCCATCGTTGATCTAGCAAGGGTTTAGGCTTTGGGATCTAATCCTAACCACCACTATGTTCTACGAAGTTATTGTTTCCTTGGAATTTGGTGTAGTGGCTCGGAGGAGAGGCCGACAGGCCGAGAGCCTTCAGGGTTTTGATAGCAGGTGGTTGTGGTGAGTTCCCATGGTTCGAAACCATGACCTGCTGAATAACTTAAGAGTCGATACACTCATGGTGTTTTACAATAGCAGCTTGTATTAAAAGTTCCAGGGTGAGTGACAAATTCTTTGTGGTAGTTGATTCGATACTCGAATTTCCTTGTTTGTCCAGTGGTAGTTTTTTCAGAGTTGTTTTCCACCCTTCTTTGCATTCGGTGGTGGAGTAATGGTTACAGTTTGCACTGTCTTGGTGTTCTGCTTCGGTGATAACTTAAAAGGTAATGGTTCTTGGTTCGAACCCTATGTCTTCCATTCTATTTTGAGAATTCAATTAATGTTATTTCGCATGTAAGGACTTCTTTAAAACTCGTTTTGACCACTACTTGTTTTTAGATGGCAGGTTCCTTTGTCAACCGGCACTCATACTCAGGTTTTGATAACTGGTAGATGCAACATAGACTGGTAAGCTTCAATGGTTACTCGTTACTCTGGTTAGATGACTAGTGGACCTTCATTGTGTTCTTTGCCGAGACTTCGTGTTTTCTTGGGCTCTGAGGGGTGACCTTCGTTGAAATATTTGTGAGTTGTTTTGACAGTTTGGGGAGGATGAAACCCTCGACCCATTTGGCGTTAGGCCTGTGGTGTTTAGTTTTCAATGTAGAAATTGTAACAGAAGTTTAACTAAGGAGAGGGTTTTACCCTTCTACCATCTTTGATAATAAAATAACTGAGTTTTTCTATGTTATGATATATGTGTTTGAGTTTGAGAGCATTGCTCCAGTTTGTATGCAAATGAAGCTCATCGTTTTTGCAACTACTGTGTTTTAAGAAAAGTTCGAGGGCTAAGGGTTTAACCTTGTGTTAAAAATGTTCAAACCCTAATATGTGTTCTCGGAAATGTTCTGCTGTTATGATAACAATGTTTAGCTTCTAAAAGTAGATGTCTACATCGAGCTAATCGTATGGTTTTAATGTTTATGGTTTTCAATTAAAACGTGATAATGCAGTCTCATGTTGATGCCGAGATGTTCTTGATTTCAGTCTTAAGGAATGCAAATGATAATCGTTTTTGTGCCTAAGTTTATGGTATTGAAAGTGTTACTCATCGTTCATGTCTATCGATTTTGAGTGTTGGCCGAGAGCCAATGTTTTTTTGTTCGCAACTATGTAAATGAGATTGTATCTAGATTCTTGTTCTGTTGTTAACTGATGATGTTTGAACCTTAACTAAACTCTAAATCTGAGAGATAGATGTTGATACTTCTAGGGTTTAATTAACGAAGAGTTATGATCCTGTCATAAGTTTTAAGTTTGTAAACAAAACTCTGTTTGGATAACATAATAGTTCTTTGTTTTAATAGTTATGATAATTATGGAAAATGATGAAGCCGCAAGCTAGGGTTTCTAATCCTATGCTGAATCTGAATGGGATTAATTGTAGTTTTAAATAAATAAATAAATAATATAACAGAAAATTAATATTGTGCATAAAGATTAGTGCTAAATAATTATGCATTGTTTGTAATAAAAAGAGTTATGTTTGTTTATACGATTATATTACTTGCTAGCAGTATTGGATAATAGTAATATGTACTTAGGAAGTAATTATTTTGCAGCTGTTATTTCAATAAAAATTTGTGAAATAAAAATACATTGAACCTTAAACATCTAACTGATGAAAGGAATGATAAGAGAAAGACATAGAATTATATTATTTAATACAGAATATTAATGGTAAGAAAAACTAATGAAATACAACAGTATTGATCTTCTCATTCATTTGGAAATCTGCCTATCAATTTATCTACCTTAATCTCTTCGCTGTACTAAAGTACGATGCAGAACCATTAGCATGGGGAAAAATGCAGAGAAATATTTTATTCAATTCATCATACATAATCATTACTATACAGAATCCTAATTAGGTCAGAAACTAAAATAAATGCATTTGTTTAATAATATCCATGAAACAGTAAATCAATAATTGCAGATAAAAATTTTAACTACTTAGAATTAGAAAAGACAAGTAGAACTTGTAAATGAAGATAGGGCCGACAAACACCCAAGGAGGCCTGTTCCTCCCAACCTTTTCCAGAAGAAGCAGCCAAAACTACTTGCTTCCTTTGGACCCCCGAGCTTGCTTACTGAACCACTAAGTAGATGGAATCTATGTAGAAGCAAGGCACTTAGTAATATAACTTATGCACTCAGTAGTATAACTTTTTCACTCAAAATATGCCTTCTGCACTCAGCAATATAACTTATGCACTCAGTAGTATAATAGGCAAACTTACACCATGATCAAAAGCTCAGCATATCCCCTCATCGAATCTCTTGGGTGCAAGCACAGCAAAACCCCAAGGTAAATTTCCTCATCAAGAAAAGTGATGAACCTCAGTTCATAATTCGATGGCTCTTATATAGACTGCCTAGGTCTTTAGTGGTCAGTTTTGAATAAATGAGCCTCAAGCTCCAGTCCCACCTTCCAGGGCACTATGACCACATTTTAAGGGAGTTGTCCCATACCAACAGCTAGTTAGTTGCATCATGATGCTGCCACTTGTCCATTGCCTTCTACCCCATATTCCATTCCACCTAGTGGGTCAGTAAACACTCTTTCAACAGTCCCCTTAGGTGTTTGTCTCCTATTTAATTTATTTAAATAATAAAATATTGTGCAATTACAGTCATCCTTGGACACTTATCCAATATAAAATTTTACAATAAAAGTTAACATAATGTTTCCAACATAAAATGTTTTTTAGCAAAAAGGGTATGTTACAACATCGCTTGTAGGGTCGATATGCAACTATCTAGTCTCGAATAATCTTCACTGAATTCATCAATTAAATGATCAATTCTCTCCTGCAAGGCTCTTGAACATACAATTTCGATCTCTTATACTTAGATTAGATTTCGAAATGCATTCATGCACACAAACAATTAAAATTCCCTATAATACACTTTTGATGATGATCCTTCGACAACCTCATCAGGATTGTCACTTCAGGTTGTTTTCATTGGATTCATGATCTAATTTTGGAGTTGTTCGATCCTATCACGTATTTTTATATGTAATAATACGATGCCAGAAAATGTCTCATCAAGGCCACCATTAATATCACCATTTATGATTTCCTGATGGACACACTAACCTTTTCAGGAGTCTCGATAAATATCACTTGACAACGTATATCCAATACCAATTTCATTGGGAGCACACGCATCAGGATTCTGCTTTTGTAGTGGACTTATTGCATTGGATTTGTCCCATACTTCTACCTTTGGTAATTGTTGATGGTTGTTCTTTGAGCCCTCTTACCCAATGCTATATCGGATTCCCCTTATCATATTTATGAACTAGACATTATAAATATCACTCCTGGTGGATACATCCTAACATACCTCTCGGATCTAACATTTTGGATGTTTCATTTCGGTTCGCAGCAGAAAGGAAATCGATTAGAGCGGCTCTTCAAGACTCTTTTAATATCCAAATGCTCTATATTATATAAAGAGATCATCTATATAATTATAGATAGCTGGGAAAGATACGTGAGCCCCAAAACTAGGTTATAATACTTGTTTTCCTCCACCAATGAGAATGCTTCCTTTTTCCTTGCAAATGGATTGGAATATGGATCCGGATGCATTGCATATTTCCCTCCAATAGTTTCTAGATAGGATATAGATCGTTTAACAACTGCCGGATGGGATGGGTACAGGGTGGGTACAGGTTGCCGATAGTTAGATCTGCACAAGAAAAATATTATGATGGGAGCCTCGACCATTTCATCCAGGATTTTTCCTATCGACAATAGCTATTGGCCAAAGTTGTAAAATATCGACCACTTGAAAGTCTATGCAACCATTCAACCAACTCTCTGTCAACTTGTGGGAGGACTGACTACAAGTATATTGACTAGTGATCATTATTACTTAACTGTGCTTGCCGATTACTGACTAATGGAGACTGTTGATTGATTGAGGAAGACTTGTTTGCCCCATTACAGACTAATGGAGACTGTTCTTGTCAATTACAAACTATTACAGACTAGTGATTGAGGAAGACTTTTTTGCCCCATTATTTAGCAAAGAAGTTTTGGATGATAAATGTCGTTGGCTATTTTGTTCACTATTTTGAATGCTCCATTATTTATGTCTTGAATGTTTATTCACTACTTGGCCATCAACCGATGTATTTGGAGATTTTAAATGCAATCGATTGAAATCTTACTGCCCTCGATATAATAGTCACAACCACAAATTTCAAGTCGACCAGTTTGTCAAATCGAAGAATTCGACCACATTCACCTGTCCACAAGTTTATCAAATACAGTCGATTGCATTTAATCTTTCAGTCGATTGCAGCAAAAAAAAAAGATTTAAAATGTGAGGATTCCTTCATGTGTAGAGATCCAGTTCTAAAGAAGCGCATTCTTACTCAACTTTCCAATTCCATTACCTGAAGACGAATTCAGAGTCACAACAACATGCAGATTAAATCGTTGAGATCCAAAACATTTTTCTTCTGTATGACCATAAACCCTTTAATCTTCTACTGTGCAAACTTGGGTTGGGAAAAATGAAAGAGCTCTTCAAGTTTATCCATGGTGGGTTTTTGAGTTTATTATGACAAAAGCTCGCTATCTGCAACCTATAAGTAAAAATGGAAGTGTAGAGGCCGGAGATACAAATGTAAAGGGTAATGCAGCAAGAGATTGAATGGAAGAAAGGATATGAGTATGATAATGGTGAAGTTAGAAGGCAATACTGACTTTATAGTAGCGGGATAATTTTCCATGTAGCGGTGTTATCCACCACGTCGAAATTGTCAAGTCTCATGTTTGAACAGGATTTTCTTTTTCGCCAGGGGAACAAGTCTTGTATGGTGAATCTCTTTCCATTTGTCATGGTGACTGGATAATTCATGAGGACCTCAATTTTAGCGTGTATATATTTTCATGAGAGGCTGCCGCGATTGGTGCTTCAACATCCGTAGTATGATGTTTATGGTTTGAAATATGGTGCATGAACTAATAATTCTTTGGGCATGTCTATCTTCATTTTATATTAAAAAGTTATTGAAAATTGTATATTTTTATCTTGATAATTGTAGTTGTTTCGATTTTGAGTAAAAGCGTTATGGGAAGCTGTAGTAAAACGAATATAGCCGAATGTTCCAGTCGTGGATATAGCCGACCGTCCCAGTCGTAGGCATAGCCGACCGCTTCAGTTGTGGATTGATGCAATTGACTGAAGTAATTGGTTGATCGATATATGCTGCGTAAAATGAAGATCCGACGACGACTTCATTACTTGTATAGAGGTTTCACATGCCAATCTATCAACAACATATCCTCACTGCAGTGTTTGTCGAAGGCTCGCAGGGGACAGGGATCGTCGTTCGGGTCGGCAATCGACAATAGCAGAATCTGTCGAAGAGCTGACAGAAGGGGGTAGTCGGACCACGACAAGTCAGAAGCCGACTAATCCATCCATCATCGACATGAGAATATTTGTTGACCATCAATTTGCTTTATTACAACACTTCGTGGGCCAACAATATGCCAACTATGTCGATAGTCGCCCAATGAAATTCAAAGACTGCATCATGGAGAAATCTTCGAAGACTGTGTTCATGGAGAAAAGACTGCATTCATGGGGTGCAATGGCTCATGGGGTTGCGATGGCTCCATTCTATTGGCCGACACCTCAACGTTTACAGGAGAAAAGACTGCAACCCCAAATAACAATTCCGTGAGAGGATTCGACAAGCACAATGCGGTCGACCACTCCTGTCGAGCCGACCACTCCAGACGCTATACATTCGACCAATACAATCTAAGTCACCACCAACCAATCAAATGGATTCTCTCCATATATTCTGCCAGAGGAGAAGAGCACAATGTTCTGTCTAGATTACGTTCAAGTGTCGCATATGAGGAAATTCATTTCAATGACTTTGTAAGTAAGTTATTGAAGATAAAAAAATCTGCAGGTGTTTCGTTTCATGCATGGATAGATAAACTTTGTAAATGCTAAGACTAGTAATGTGCGTGGTGAAGATGCTTCTTCAAATGGCAATGATGTTTTCAATTCTGTTGGTTATAAATTTTTTATGACCACAGGGCATTTACAACTCATTTCTATCAAGTAAATTGTACAACCTATCACTGGTGGATTAAGTATTGACCCAGCAAGATATTTCATCCAGTAAGACAATAAGATAGAAAAAGACATTAACAACATTTTCAATGCACTATTTTGATAAATGGAATCAAATGCACTATTGAGACTGGTTGTCTAGACAAATCATTTTCCTCTAAATGTATTATCGCTCAACAATAACTGTTGTTTTATAGAGAAATGAGAAAAGAGCAAATGGAAACAAATGCACTATTGACATTGGTATTCTTGACAAATCGATTGCCTCTAAATCTATTATCAGTCAGCAATAACTGTTGTTTTATAGAGAAATGGAAACACATGCACTATTGCCACTGGTATTCTTGACAAATTAATTGCCTCTAAATGTATTATCGATCAACAATAATGGTTGATTTATAGAGTTAATTGTTTTATATTCTTGACACATTAATTGCCTCTAAATGCATTCTCGGACAATAATAATTGTTGATTTATAGAGTTAATTGTTTTATATTCTTGACAAAGTAATTGCCTCTAAATATATTATCGGTCAACAATACTTGTTGATTTATAGAGTTAATTGTTTTATAGAGAAATGGAAAAGAGTTTATCAAAAGCTTTGAAGTTCCATTGTCAATGAAAGGATCAATTCAATGATTTGCGTTCATTACCAAAAGGTATTAAAGAATTAGAATATCACCAATGCTTTTAAGAAATAATGTATTTATATCTTGTAGCTAAACTTTGTGAGAATCTCTCTAGATTCTTTATAAACTAATATGAGAAATAAATATTGAGGATATACATTTTTGCAATGGGGGATTGAAGGTGTCTTTTTTATGTAACAAATGCACACTTGCACCCCTAGAGCAGTGGATGGAGAAGGTATGTACGGGTGATAAATAAACACCTTCACTTCCTTAATAATTAGAGTGAAGGTAAACAACCGGATTAGTCGAATCAAAGCCGACCATTCCAATGTGGACTACACATTTCATCAGCTCAGAAGTTTATAGAATGGAGAATCCAACTAGAACAGTCATTATTTCATTGACAACGGAGATATCTTATTGACTATAAACTCCTCAATCAGTACAGTCGACCTTTAATTTGGTTGTTTGGAGATATATCTACGTACAGGATGCACACCTATCACGTTCGATGGCTGCTATCTAATCTATCAACTGACAACATCGACCCTCAGTTATTTCAGGTTATGAAGAAAACAACGATGTCGACCACGCTTATGATGTTACTTATGATGGGAGACACTATCTGCACTAGCTGTCAACTGGTGCAACCGACCAGCGCTTAGCCCGACCACAAACGATCAGTCGACAAGGTGTAGTCGACCATCGACTAGTCAAAGTCTTATTTCCTTCTGTTTTCTAGTGACCATGTTGTGAAGTTCGACAGGTGGAAAATATTGGTAAGGTCGATGTTGTAACTCCTCCACGAGTTATTTCATGGTAAATATGACAGTCACATGTAAATCACACGAAGATGGTTGACTTTCAAAATGGTCAGGTCAAGTTGGTCGAGCCTTTAAAAATTGGTCGACTTTTAATTATGTGGTCGGGATGGTCGACACTTTATTTGATCGACATAGTGTTTATAATTGACGAAGAACCTAAACACTAAAATAACTGCAGAACTTGGGAAGCATAAGAAACAAGGGAGAACCTAGGAAATAATCGTGGAGTTGGTTTGGCAAGAATAGGTAGAGGTTGCAAGTCCCAATCATTCCCCATACATAAGAAACAATGGAGAACCTAGGAAATAATCGTGGAGTTGGTTTGGCAAGAATAGGTAGAGGCTGCAGTTCCCAATCATTCTTTGATTCTTTGAGATTGTTTATCCATGGCAACTAGGGGAATTATGTATTCTAGGCATCTAGGAATATTCATTAAGCCAACCGACTATTGTCATGAACCCGTCTGACCATTAAGCTGACTATATTCATTAAGCCAACCGAATATAGGCATCTAACAATATTCATTAAGCCATCCGACCATTTTGATGGAGGTTAAGCCATTTTAATGGAGGTTAATGCCTGTGCGTATGTTTTTCTTCCTTCTAACTTTCCTCTTTTCCTAGCGACATTCATTATTGCAAAACCGTAAATTAAGAACCACATATATACTCCCAAAACCCTTCAATGCATTCTTCCCCTTAAACATGTGAGGCAAAACCCACTGCATTTCAAATTTGTTTTCAATTATGTGAGGAGAAAATCTGATTTATTAAAACCTCTCGGCAAAACCATTGCAATTTCAAATTCGTCTATTATTTATCAAAAATTACAGCCAAATTTCTCAACTATAAACAAACGGTACATATAAACCTCCCCTAAACCCTTGAATCCATCCTTCCTAAAACCCTTATCGAAAATTACAACCCCTTATCGAAAATTACAGCCAAATTGCCCAACCATAAACAAACGCTACATATAAACCTCTCCTAAACCCTTGAATCCATCCTTCCTAAACCCCTAGCCTCTGTGGCAAAACCTTACTGCAATTCCTCGCTTGCTTCCTGCGGCAAACCCTAGTGCGGTTTATCATGGCTCTGCGTCTCCGCCGCGCCGTTGATCTGGCAAGGACGTTTTCCACAACTTCATCCGCATCAATTCATTCTTCTTCATCTGGTCTGTTATCCAGACCATCCTCTGCTGCTATTATCCCACTGGGTTATAGTCATTTATGTGGATTCAATCTGCCATCGCCCCCGTCGCGATGCATGATTGCGCGCTGTAGAGTTTCGAACTCAGGATCGGTGTATTCTCCTCTGGATTCCAATGACTCTGGCAGGCGAGAGCCTCTCTTCCCGGGCTGTGATTATGAACATTGGCTCGTAACCATGGAATTTCCAGAACCCCAACCGTCACGCGAGGAAAAGATCGACACATTTGTCAAAACGCTGGCGAACATCGTTGGAGGGTAAAATGATTCGAACTCTTGACCTGTGTTCTTTTTATTCGTTCTTCCTGTTAAGACGTTAACGCTAGGGTTTGGGGCAAATTTCAAGGAAAAATAGTATCCATATCGCCCGTAATGCTTTTGTTTTTACATTTTCTTAATTTGCAGCATAGACGAGGCTAAGAAGAGAATTTATGCGCTATCCACGACGACGTACACAGGTTTTATGTGTGAGATCTCGGAGGAGCTTTCCGAAAAAATCAAGAGTATGTATGCTGTTCAGCGTAGTTTATTAATTTTTAGTTTATTTATTCATTCCATTGATATCAATTATGAACTTCTCAATCACAGAGGAGCCTGGAGTTGTGTGGGTGTTGCCTGATTCCTACGCGGACCCTTTAAAGAAGGAGTATGGAGGTAAGTTTGTAAGCCAAGTGTTATTTGCATTGAAATTAATCAAGGTTTGTTGGGGTTCTTACAGAAGGTCGGTTTGTTTTATTATAATACAGTTGGAGACAAGTACATCAATGGGGTAATTATACCAGATACTAGGGTCTATAATAGACCCACTGGTAGAGACAGACCCCGAAATCGAAGAAGGGATTCGATGCCTTTGGAACGGAGAGATGTACAGATTCCTAGGGACCCTCTACCACCAATAGGTGGAAGGGACACCACCGTGCAGGGCAATGCTCCTATGCAGGGTGATCAACGGGATTTTAGGCCAACGGAAGGTAGAGACGGCATACAGGGTGTTCAAAGGGACTACAGGCCTCCCATGGATGCAAGAGGTCCTCAAGACTACAGGCCTCCCATGGATGCAAGAGGTCCACAAGACTACAGGCCTCCCATGGATGCAAGAGGTCCTCAAGACTACAGGCCTCCCATGGATGCAAGAGGTCCACAAGACTACAGGCCTCCCATGGATGCAAGAGGCCCACAAGGCTACAGGCCACCGATGGATGCAAGAGGCCCACAAGACTACAGGCCACCTATGGCTGCTAGAGGCCCAATGCCAGGAGACCGCCAAGACTACAGGCCGCCTGTAGATTCAAGAGGCCCAATGCTGGGTGACCGGCAGGACTACAGGCCACCTATGGAAGGAAGGGGCCCGGTGCCGGGTGATCGACAGGACTACAGGCCACCTCTGGAAGGAAGGGGCCCGGTGCCGGGTGATCGACAGGACTACAGGCCACCTCTGGAAGGAAGAGGTCCAACACCTGGTGGTCAACAGAACTATGTGCCAGCAATGGAAGGAAGAGGTCCAGTGGGAACACAAGGTAGAGATCCAGTGCAAGGGGGGCAAAGTGAGCCTTTTCCATGGCCAATTGAAGGTTCGAATTAGTTCAGCGTGTGTGGATTTCAGAGAAATTTGTCTAGGGGGAAGGTAAGTTGGTTTGCCATTATTGGTCTGGAAATGTGTAAAAGACGTGGCTTTGTCCCTTTTTAGTATAGCTCTGACTGATTTGGTGATAGTAAGGCAGGTAGATGAGAATTAGCATGCATGCCTCTTGGTGAATAGAAGGATGGTGAAAAGTTTCCCCATGCGATGCTTGATTTCAATCTTTATAGGCTGCTTCATGGAAATTTTTGTAGTAGACTTGCCATTTTGTAAAGTGACGGCTGTCAGTTGTCTAATTTAGTTTTTATCAGGTCCAAAATATTTGTATTAATATACAATCTATATTTAAGAACAGTGCAGTGACATCATACACTGCGAGCAATTCATACTTGATGTAAGCTCTGTAAGTTCTACTGAACTGTGACATGATTAATGTGGCATCCAAGTATATTTCTTTACTATATTTATTTTGAATAGGTAAGTTGGTTTGCCATTATTGGTCTGGAAATGTGTAAAAGACGTGGCTTTGTCCCTTTTTAGTATAGCTCTGACTGATTTGGTGATAGTAAGGCAGGTAGATGAAAATTAGCATGCATGCCTCTTGGTGAATAGAAGGATGGTGAAAAGTTTCCCCATGCGATGCTTGATTTCAATCTTTATAGGCTGCTTCATGGAAATTTTTGTAGTAGACTTGCCATTTTGTAAAGTGACGGCTGTCAGTTGTCTAGTTTAGTTTTTATCAGGTCCAAAATATTTGTATTAATATACAATCTATATTTTAAGAACAGTGCAGTGACATCATACACTGCGAGCAATTCATACTTGATGTAAGCTTTGTAAGTTTTACTGAACTGTGACATGATTAATGTGGCATCCAAGTATATTTCTTTACTATATTTATTTTGAATAGTTATCCTCCTTGTAGCATGAAAAATAACTTAACAATGATCTAACGAAAATTTCCATTGTACACGTGTTTATACTGTGGCGATTGATAATTGTTTTCGTATCTGAAGAAAATATAATGCGTCCCATGCAGCAACCCTTTTGATAAACTATTATAACAAGAAGCCAGTATCCTGCTAAAACAATAAATTGCAAAGGATATCAAAATCCGAGAGCTATGAAGAAGATCAATGATACCTCCTAAGCACATTCTTCTTGCTGAGGCGACGTTCCAATCCGAGAATTTTAAACTACACATAGCACAGACAATCAACAACTATAGCTGTAAAAGGAGTCTTTACATGGACTCTTAATCCACTGTTGTAAGTCAGCTTGGCTGCTGTTTCACACCACACTTAACCTAACTATGGTTAGCCTACCAAGCACTATAATCAATTGTATGGGTGCTACTGACACTACTCAAAATGTGGTTATCTAAAACTGAGGTTAACCTGTCCATACCTGTGACATGGGTTACTTGTAAGTTGTAGGATGCTTTGAGATTAAAGGATTTATAGACATGAAACTTTAGCTATGAACGCTTTTAGTTCCCATACAAACTATTTTTTTCGCATGTTCCTCAATATGCTGCAGTATTTTCTGTACTTGATATATTTCTATAGGCATGTAACTGTTTTTATTTTGTTATTGGATCGATATGTATTTCTAACATTCTAACCCTCCTGAAATGCTTCATTATTTTGACATGAGCTATGCATATTGTCTTGTTTCTTCTTTTTTCTCCTTACATATTTGTTCATTTGTTCATATGAATTTTTAATGTTGACTTTAATTTTGGGTGATGAATAGACGCTGGGAAGATGTGCTGCAATAAAGTGATCTGCTGTGCATCATCTTTTGCGCACTGGTGAGGAGTTTGATTTATATTCCATTCCAAATAGTTAGAAGCATCTCTGTAGTTAATGCTCCAACATGGATTCTGCTTGATATTATTTATTCTTGTATTTTTTTCTGTTGCTCTGCACACTGCCATTCTGATCTCATCACATTCTATGATCAATCATTGGGTGTCACAGCTAAGGCCCCTTGACACACTGCCATTCTGATCTCATCACATTCTATGATCAATCATTGGGTGTCTTGTGATGTTTGACTCAGGTTTTCTAATCAACTGTACGCTATTTACAATAAAGGAAGAGCAAAACAAAGAAAATTGGTTGTTTAAGATGACATGAACATGTATGGCTTTTCTCTATAAGATTGGATTTTCTGGGACCTCAATCCACTGGATCTCATTTTATTTTTCATGTCATTTTCTGGGACCTCAATCCAACGTATTTCATTTTCATTTTTTTCATGTCATTTTCTTGGGACCTCAATCCACTGGATTTCATTTTATTTTTTATATAATTTTCTGTGGTTTTTGGAAAAGGAATCTTGTAATTTAAACACAGAATGGGGCTGTCAAATGGTTGATGGGATTCTGTCCACCACGGATGTAGTTCAAAAGAGCTAGTTAGATGCATGTTATTGGAACCTCAATCCACTGGATTTCATTTTATTTTTTATATAATTTTCTGTGGTTTTTGGAAAAAAAATCTTGTAATTTAAACACAGAATGGGGCTGTGAAATGGTTGATTGGATTCTATCCACCACGGATGTAGTTCAAAAGAGCTAATTAGGTGCATGTTATTGGAATTTTGTGATGCAATTATGTTTCATGTGTAATAGCTATTTGTTAGTTTTGTTTCCTGGTAATTATCACTGGTAACTATCACTGTCATTTAAGCATTTACTGTGTTTGCCATATACAGATGTAGTTGCCATATTTTCTGTATGCAGAAATTGGCTAAGTTTCTCGTCATCGAACATTTTGCAGTTTATAAATAGTGCATCTTCCGGTTTACAAGGTGCAACATATTCATCCATAGAAAATAGTAATATGGAATTATATGCCACAACAATTTTCGTTAGTCCATATCAATCCAAGTCGCAACACATTTTTAATCCGTGGAAAAGGAAGCGAACATTCTAGTAAGGTGATGAAATCTTGCATAGAGGCTGATTTGCGAGACACATTGTCATTTAAAGATCAAATAACCTTACGTTAGAATTCTAAGAATTCTAGAACAAATGGATTTATATGGTGGGCACATGCAACATCTTCCATGTTTTGTGCCCCTCTTCTCTGAAAACAATTCTTTACAATTAAAGGAAGCAAGTTTTGATTTTTGCTAGGCCCTTTTGGCAGGACCCTGTCCTATCTATGTTCTTAATGGGGTTGTTCAAAGCATACTAAATAAACTTCCATTTGGTGGGCAAATAGCTAAGAGCAAAGAGGTGAAGTTTGAAACATACATTCTCTATGGATGAATAAATTGGATCTTGATAGGGGAGATAAGTGGAACCTGAGGGTGCACAATGCTGGAGGTAAGGTATTGGTTAAGTAGTAGAATGATTTACTGGAGAAGTAAGACGAAGGTCGAGTTGATTGAGAAAATCCACAGCGAAAAGCTATCCAAGACAAAATTGACAAATATAATTGTTTGGGTTGAGTCAACTAGGAGAACTGATTGAGAATCAAAGATGGGGGTAATGGATCTATGTTGGTGGAGCATTGTTGAAGGGTACTTGGATGGTTCAAGTACAAGGGTTTGATGAGTGGTAAGTGTAGTTCCACTAGACTGTGTTCAACAATTATCATGAAGCCTTTGGGGATTTGTAATGAGCTTTAGAGGAAGGGCAAAGTATCAACACATGAACTACATGATGATGCCAAATAATTATTGTACGAATGGATTAATATTTTCTTTGGAATTCTCTTTTTGGAGGCATTAGCTTGCACGCTATTGGTTTTTTTAAGTCATTAGCTTTCATGCCAAACTAGGAGAAATTTGAGAAGATGAGAATAAGGATCATTCTAACGACTTGATGTTTTTAGAAGAGGTGATAATGACCTTGACCTTGTATCAAGTTTGTGTATGTGTGGGAGAGAAGAAATAAAAGGGCCAAGGCACAACAGAGTCTTCATACCCAACCACAATAATGGCTCATTGTAATTGCGTTGAGAAGGCGCATTTCTATAGTCTGGGTGGAGAAGTGTCCGTCTGTCCCATAAAAATAAAAAATAAAAGCTTTTTTTTTTCTATGGAAAAAAAGCATAGTGGAGCTCAGTTGGGGAAAGTGTCTGTTTGTCCCATAAAAAATAAAAATAAAAATAAATAATAAATTGCAACAATGTGTTGTACCATAGTGGTGAGAGGGATGTGTGCTGCAGTTTAGTGGTGAAAGGTTAGCATATTTGATTGCTCTCGACACTTTTTAGAACCGGAGTTAGATGGGTCTATACTAGTAGAGAGCATTGAAAGATAAATAACGATGTAGTTGAGAATGATGCAAAGATTAGTTAATGTGTTGAGAAAATAAAGGATTGAAGACCTTGGTAGCTAGAACTAGTTTCTATAGTTCAATCATCATTTGATTGTTGGTACTTGGTGACGTGGAGGTGAGTTTGTTTTTGGTTAAGTAGCAAGCTTGTGGAATTTGTAAAGTTGCCTAGGAAGCTAGTTGTCAATTATAGGCATTGGGACATGAATTGGGAGATCAGAATCATGGAAGAGGTTTGTTGAGGAGAAGAGAATATTTTTTCTTCAAGAAAAGGAGGCCTAGATTCTGATCACCGTTAGTGCTATACATTGTCAAAACAACCATGTGAACATGGAAAACCATAGGTCATGTAAATTTATATTTGAAAACATCCATTGATTATTAAACTTTTTATATTAAAGAATATATTGAAATTTCTTCCCAAAAATGTTCTCTTTAAAATAATTGTTGTATTATGTAACTCTTATATTTATTTGTTTTTACACCACTAAAACAAATCTTAAACATGATAACAAAAATACATCATTTAATTAAATCCAATTTGAGTGCCATACGGAAATTTAAACTCACTCATAAAATTATTATGAATGTGCATGAAAACCAATGTTCAAATCCAATATTATCAATGTGCATGCAGATCGATGTTCAAATCCAATAACCTTATTTAAATAAGCTATACCAAATATGCTTCCCTACCTCTATCTCTATGCCTATGTATGACAAACTCCAATCAGATCCAAAAGGCATCACATAGCCGATAACAAATAAATATATCTCAAACTCCAATCAGATACAAAGGCTTCACATAGCCGATAACAAATAAATATATCTCAAATCTCCAAAATTTGCTTATGATAACCCGCATCATAGCCGATAACAAATAAATATATCTCAAATCTCCAAAATTTGCTTATGTATGATAACCCCCATCAGATACAAAGGCCTCACATAGAGGATAACAAATAAATATATCTCAAATCTCCAAATTTTGCCTATGTATGACAACCCCAATCAGATCCAAAAGGCCTCACATAGACGATAACAAATAAATATATCTCAAATCTCTAAATTGCCATCTCAAAAATCGATATGGCATTACCTTGGTTTTGAGGAACTCACAAAGTAAATGCTTGAGCTTGCCTTAGAATTGCTTTAGAATTTCTCATTGGTTAAATATGTCAATTTTTTTTGGTGTTTTCTTTCAAAATCCAAGCATATGATGGAAACGGTTGCCAAATAGAAGTTTCAAATTTTTAACTTTGGGAATTTAGAAGATCTATCTTAATGAAAATCAATATGGCATTACTTTGGTTTTGAGTAACTCTCAAAGTAAATGCTTGAGCTTGCCTTAGAAATTATAATTAGTTAAATCTGTTATATGTTTTAGGTATTTTTTTAGTTTTAGTTTAAAATGTTCACTAAGCATGGTTGAAATGGATGTTGAATAGTTTTATGAGTTTAAAGTTTTGAATTTTGGAAGCTTTAAAGATTTGAGCTTGGCAAAGTAGTTGGTTAGAGTGTTTTTAATGAGTGTTTACTTTTATTTATGGACCTATTCTTTTTATTAAGCTTATATGTACTCTAAAAATCCTTTAGACTACTTGCCCGCACGGGTATGGTTTATTGGCGGTTCAGTTGTTATGAAGTCACAGTGGTAAATGGAGGTCACGAGTTCAAATCACACCCAGCTTTACCCGTGTCCCATGCTTGCGGGGTGTGTGGAGCACTTGGGGGTATAGTGGTAGCGGGATTGGATCCCTGGACCCCATGTCATGCGAGTACCAGCCCAATCTCCAGTTGTCGATTCCCCTAGTTACAAAAAAAAAAAATCCTTTAAACTACTCAAATGCAAGGAATCCCAAGTGCAAGTTGGTAATTGTATTTGAGGCCCTATTAACCCTAATATGATTTCTTTGAAATCTTATCTTGCTACATGTGGGAAAACCCTGGTGCAATTTATTATGGCACTATGTTTATGTTGCATTGTTTTAGGAAGATGTTTTACATAACTTCATGTACTAGTGATCAAAACAATATTGCTCTCGTTTTATTCCATTGAGTTACAACCATTTATGTGGATTCAATTGGCCATTGCCATTGTCACAATGCTTGATTGTGCACTATAAGGCTTCAAACTCAAGATTGGTGTATTCTACTATGGACTCATAACAACTTTGGCAAGGGAAAGCCTCTTGGGTTGTGTTACTCTTCATGTTGGTTGAGGTTTGCATTTGTCATTTTCATCACAACACTTGTGATTTTTATTACAAGGATCTAGCTTGCATGATCATTTTTGCTAGATGATTTGATGGATTGGTGGTGCATATGTGTTTTTGTCTCAGAGGTGGTGCTATCATTTGGTTTTATCAATGCTTTGGAGGACTGTGTTGGATGATGTGTGTTCATGTACTAGTGGTGGTCTCATTGACAAAGCTAGCATAGTTGGAGTTTCATGAAGGGTTCTAGTAGCATTGATGCATTCTTCTAAACCTTGCCACATGACATGGGGTGGGAACCCATAAATTTATGATCTTCCTAAGGTTTGAATATCAATAATTGCTCTTTGATGTGATAATGAGATAAAAGGGTGTGTTGCCATAATTTTTCTAATGTTTGATCTTATATGATAACGTATCCATTTGGGAGGAGCATCCTAGTAGCACTTTGGATGCCACTTTGCCTATAGCTTGCACATTGTGAAATTTGACGTTACTCACTTGGAGAGTGCCTTGCTCACTTCTTTCACATGGTTCTAAATTGGATATGTTGGGGTTTGAAACTGCTTGGTTGGAACACCCTAAGAGAAATGATAATCCATGCATGTAACACCTCATAATATGTTAAAACACCTCTTAATGGAGTGGTATCCTATTGCTCACATGTTGAGGGTGATTTGGGGTTGTTTGACTTGGTTTTGACCATTTGATGGCCTAGTCATGGAGTGCGCTAGCTCATATCATTGTTTTCACACTCGAAAAGGGTTTGATTTGAGGTTTATGATGACTTTCCTTGGAGCACCCTCCCTCTTGGCGCTTATATTGAGGTAAGCATACATTATAATGTTGTTTTATTGCTTGAAGAATGGGACACATCTCTCTTGGATGCACTTCCTTGGATTAGGTGTGATGACTTGGCATTTGGTTGAGTATTCCATTATTGATTGAAAGAAGATTCAACAAGCCTTGGCACACTTCACGAGCTTGCACTTTTCCTTAGGACTTATTATTTGTTGAAGGAAGTTACAACAACCTTGGCACAATTATCAAGGGCACACTTTTGGGTTGGCTTTTTGCTTGGTCAAGGTGGTTAGCATGGCACATGTTTCAAGGGCACATCATCTTACTAGAACATGATTTTATTCCTTAGTCAAGGTTGTTATTCATTGCATATGCTTCAAATGTTTTTAACTTCTTATTCCTTGCACATGTGTGGGAGTTGTTACACATAGAGAGATGTGCTAAGGGGTTGGTTAAGGAAGTGCCCTTGTTCCAAGAACTTTGTTAGATTCACATGTGCCACTAAAGGGAAGTTAGTTGCATTTTTATGAAGGATGCACCATATGCTTTAAACCTTGTTTAACACATGTGGGGTTGATTGAAGAGGCATCCTAGCATTGAGGAGTTGTTAGAGCCACACATGCCTAGAAAGACCTTGTTGCACACTTTAAATTGGTGGATGTATCTCATGGAAGATGTTACTTTGTGGAGTTAATGCTTGGTCAAACCCCAAATTTTTCCAACTTGGAGCCTCACACACATGTGGGTTCTCCCTTTTGATGGGTACACTTGTTGAGGGAGTTATCTATCATTTCATGAAGACTATTGCTTGGTCAAACCTTCATCTAAAGGAGTCACCCTACCTTCTTGGGCTATTTTTGGAAGAGTTTCCTAACTAACTCCTATATTTTATTATTGTTGAATTGTGTTAAGGAGTTAGTTATATGAGAGAACTATTATATTGTTTTATTTGGATATGAGGATGATTATTTTATTTTTTTTCGTAGGAAAGGAAGTAGATCTCAACAACTCTTTGCTAATTTTAGTAAGGAGCGTTACCGGACAATCTACCGAAAGCGGACTTAAGGCGTGATCTCCCTAGCTCAACGTAAGTCTAGAACAAGTGAGACAGAATATGAAACTACTTTCCTAGATCTAGTTAAGGATCGAGTGATTAGATGTCTTACCGTTGGATTTGTAGATCCTTTCTCCTTGATGTTGTTCCAAGCTCCACGGTCGTCAGATCTCAGCTGCAAGACCTGTCAAGTCATATAAAACAACACAAGCAGTAAAATGTATCTAAACAATAACATATCTAAGTAAATAGTTAAGCAGGTAAACTACACAAACATCATTAACACAACAACATTTGGTGGAAAGCATTTATATTACTGTATTAAGAGGGAAGTACAAAGAAGAAGATGATTACAACCAAAGCTTAACGTCGCAATCCTCCTCCAACAAGCCAATACCAAAGCCTCCAAAGGAAGTATACGTCTCCCAAGATATGAGTAGGGATCTCCTAAGCTAATTTCACCAGCATGCAAGTACTATAGACTTCCTCCCTTTTGTATGGGAATGAGCTTCACATATATAGGACTAAGAGGATAGGGTAGGTTGAGATATAGTGGGAGAGGGTTAAGGGATCCTCCCAAGGGCTAGGGAACCGAATGCCAACTCCCCTATAGGCTAGGGATAGAGATCCACATCACACACCTTCGAGAATGGGCTCGAAGATGCCCTTTTATCCATTTAAATGACATCGTCGCAGGCTGCATGAGGGTGACCTGTGACGTCACAGGTTGCACAAAGGTGACCTGCGACGAACTCACTAAACCCAATAGAAATAGGTCAGTATCTCTTCCAAGTTGATAACTTAGTCAAAGGAACTTCATGGATGTTTACACTGAGTATTATGAAGGGAATATTTAGGTGTAACAGAATGCCCCCCAAAGCATGAAGTTGTTGGAACTTGACAGGTGAAATGCTTTGACATAAGGAATTGGCAAAGACTTGTCGGATGGAGGACGTTGCTACAGTACAACTGACTTTGAGAGCACAGTCTCGTATGACTCACAACATGGCTGACGACCAATACATTGTAGATCCATGGTAGTAATGATCGATTGAACACAATCATTGCTACTAGACACAAGCGCAGATCCATGATGAGATGATAACATAGCCACGGCCAATACAAAAGTGGATCCGTGCAATATGACTCAAAACAATCTCCATCGCAACCTAGGTAAAACATAACTCCCCAGGGTCTTCAAGCTGAACCCGCAATGATACGAACTATCCATGTGATTACAAATGTCTTGACGTCGAACATGGTAGAAACCACTTGATTACCGGTCATTGATGTATACCGTTAACAAGTGCAAGGGAAATTACCATTAATGTCAATGATCCCCAAGGTATCACAATACATATCATCAAGCACGAATAAATGAGTTGAAGTTGAACGCCAGATGAAATCTTTCAATCAAGAGTCAATGATGTAAACTCATGTCGAAAGCGAGGTAACCTGCCATTGAGGCATGCAAGCCCAAGGTACTCGATTGGTTTCTAGATTCAATCCTCGGATGATGATTTGAAGTCGACGAGGATGAACCTGTCGAAGGAGGGCCATGGTGAATCCCCCATCATCGACACGAAACTCAACAAATGTTTGGAGTAGATTAGATGGTACAGTAACATGCGAGACTAATTCAGAGTAGATCGACATGGTGGAAGGTGTACTGACTGCAAATGATGAGCGGTGAATGTATTCTTGAACATGGGCATGGCATGACTTGGCAATATTGACATGCTGAGTATGACGCCAAATGCAACTGATGGTGGAATTATTCTTTGGATGACCCAAAGGAGTAACAAGACTCAGGAAGTAGGAAAAGGTCGAGGACAAACGAATGATCCAAGTACTGTATGTGAATGCAAATGAGTGCCATGTTCAAGAACGACTAAGTACTGCCATTGGTTAAGGTGTAATACAAAAACTTTCCTTTTTCCCAATCATGACTGATGAGTGCCTCATGTGTTTTTGACGAGCTTGATGAGGGTAACCAGATGCTCGGTATAGCTCATCTCATAGATGAGTCCAATCCCAAATATTTTTCGAACCTGGGAAAGGAGGGGTTCGTCCCATGACGGGTCCTTCAATGTTGAGTTTTAACGAGTCCATAAAAGGTAAACTCAGCGTCATTTCATGTTTAGAGAGTCTGAAAAGAACTAAAGAAGACTCCAAAGGTCCTTTTTCGTAAGGTTAGCCTCTTCGCCCGGAAAAGGGTAAAACAACGCTAGAGAGAACTCTTCCAGTCATGATTGGCTGGAGTATTCATTTTTCGTAAGTAGTACCCCCTGGTCCGAAAAAGGGGTAAACTATCACTAGGAAGACGACCATTCAAATACTTTAACAAGCGTGAATGCGACAAGTTCGCTTGGTGATCTTTTCGTATTTAGAGATCCTGAAAAGAGCTTAAAGAGAGACCTCGGGGAGTTTCCTTTTTCATAGGATTTTAACAAGCCCGAAAAAGTGATAAATTATAACTCGGTGACTTGTTCTCATCGTTTTGCGAGCATGAGAAATAACAAAGAGTAAGCTCGGTTGTCATTAATAATTGAATTTAATGAGCGGAAAAATGACAAAAAGATGCTCAAAGGAGTTGTTCATACCTGATGATACTTACGAGATGATCGTCACAGTGAAAAATGGCATTAATTAGGCACTAAACTTGTCCTGCAACTCAAAGACTAGGTCAAAAACAGTTAACCAAGCATTTAAATGCAGTAAATGATTCAAACTATAGCAAAAAACCCACTAAAGCATCAATTTATAAAAGGAATATTCCATTTTTTGTTATAAAATGGGTGAAATAGTGAAAAGAAATTACAATTGTTTTTTACCAAGCTTGGAGAGTGTGAAGTGCCATTTGGAGCCAAACTTCAACTGCTGATTCTGGGAGCTGCGGTCCACCATTTCGCGAGCCGTGGATTGGTTTCATGTTTTTTGCTTATTTTTTAAGGTTTTGAGTTGTTTTACTTGGGGGAAATGCGCCCACGGGTCGGCGCAGGCCGCCCTTACGGGAACTGCGACGAACCAGGGTTGTCGCAAATCCCGTAAGGGTCATTTGCAACGATGTCGCATTGTCTGCAAGGACATCCTGCTATGACGGAAACGTCCAAGTTCAACTCATTACCCAACCCAAAAGAAAAAACTTTGATGCATGGGGTGAGTTCTAATGTTGCTCATTTGTGCTTCTTAACAGGTTCACGGTGATAATCATGGTCTTAGAGTGGCGAGAGCGAGAACACAAGTTGGATGATGCACAGTTTGAAAATGACCCTCAATGTGTTGCTGCATTGAGGAATTGTGGACTTCTCAAATAATTTCGAGTGCCAGGCATGAGGGCCCATGTTCAGCTACTGACACATATGATCCGATGTTGGGATCCCGCGCAGGAGCACTTCGAGATCGAAGTGCACACATTGAGTATAGATGTCGAGGACATCTATTTTCTGACAGGATTATGCTGGAGGGGAGAACCTATGTCTCTTATTGGGTCACGAGGGGGTGACGGGTCCGTAGATGACCTGATCACTCAATACTGCACCGGAGATACTGTGGCTAGTAGTGGGAAGATTCCCATTAAGGGGATTCGAGATCGTCCATTACGTGTCGTTCTCTTCACCCTGGTGAGGGTGGCGGGGATTCAGTCTGCTCACCTTGCGAGCAAGTCCCAGTTGATATATGCGGAGGAGTGCATGGATCCTAGGGTATTCAACTGGTGCGAGGGACTCCTTGCTAACCTCAAGAGTCAGCTCACCAAATGTCGACGCGGGGCGCTGAAACAGTTTGGGTATGGGTCCATGGTGATCTCTTTCTTATTGGAGCGGGTACGTCATCTGCGTCCACAGGTGGACTTGGATGACCGGGATGCCAGGGATCCACATATGACACGATGGGAAGAGGTGATGGCACGCCATGGTAGCGGGGGGGCCATCATAGGATATGGAACCGGGTTCTTCACTTGGATGGAGGGACAACTCCTCATGATTGAGGATTACCCTTACAACGGGATAGACTTCAGGGGTGATCCCGACCTGGTGCTCCCCGAGGGAGCACAATGGGGTGACATAGGTAAGAACAACAACTTTTGTGTTTTATATTTTATATATTTTATGATTTTTTGGGGCGGAGTAGTGCTGATAACTCGGTGTTGCATGCAGATGTGGGTCCGTCGCAGCCAGTTGGGGTCTCTCTCACTGCGAGGAGAGGAGAGGCGCCGGTCGTGGGTGCCGTTGTGCGACATGCCACCGAGGAGGTGGAGGAGGTTTATGAGAACCTCTAGAGGTTGACCCTGGATATCCCAAAGCCAAGTGTTTGTGACTTACCTCGGGGTTATCAGAAGTATGTTGTCGGGGTGTCTGACCGTTTTGGCATGCTGATGGCCAAAGTGGTGAGGGCTGTGGTTTGCTTTCATGGGAAGCAGCTGGGAGCTTCAGGATCTAGGGTTAGGTGACCTGAGCCATAAGCTCATGTCCTACTTATGTATGTACTGAAAGCTTATGAGCTTCATATTTTGTAGAGACCTACTGAAAGCTAGCATGCTTCAGATTTTGTATCAACACCACTATTTTGACTTATATATATACAAACATTTTGGAGGATTTATACATTATGTGTTCTATGGATGATTGATGTGATCTTGTTTATGTGTTTTCTTATACAATGGATGATTTACATGTTATGAATGCTTTTATATTTTATGAAAATATTATGTGTGTGCAATGTACCAATCTAGAATGAAATTGGCCATAGAGTCGACAACTGTGTTCCTGTCTCGTGGAATGTGCAAGTTTTGAATAGATTCAAAGGACCTTTCCAGAAGACGGACTTGTCCAAAGAGACAAAGTAGGGTAGGGTCGCGGATAGCGTAGACCTAATTAAGATGAGAGACCATCAGTTGCGAATCCAAATAGATGACAACAGGGTCCATACCCAAGGAAAGAGCGTCGGTTAGGGTTCCAATGACCGCCTAATATTCCGCAGCATTGTTGGTTACGAAACCTAAACAAATTCCTCCTGAGCTGATGAGCTCGCCAGTGGGAGAATAGAGTACCCAGGCTACCGAAGCAAGGTTACGAGTATGCCGGATGGCGCAGTCCGCGAATCCGTAGCCAGTTTCCATCTGCACATGTAGACAAAACATGGTATAAGAATCAAAACAAGACCTAGACACACTAAAATAAAAGTGTCACACCACACAAAACACACATGCCATGTACAGTATATACAAGATGTCTATACATGAAAGACTCAGGCATAGTACTTCTTCAGGTATATCCCATTGCGGGGCTCACCCAAAGATATCCCATCGTAGTCCTCTAGCTCCTAGGCTCCTTTTTCAGAACACGTTTCACTATATACGGTCCGTGCCACATGGACTCAAACTTACCTGCCCCCAACTTGTCGTGCCTTTGGTCATATGTGAGGACCAAATCACCTTCATTAAAGACACAGGGTTGGAATGACCTATCGTACTGTGACTTGATGCGCTTCTTATGTGCCTCGTTGGCAAGAGCAGCATCGCGACGGGTCTCATCAAGTTTTGCAAGGTAAAGGAAATGTTCTTCCTCGGTAGTGGTGTTCGGAAGAAGTTCTACTATGAGTTTGAGTGATGGAATCTCGCACTCTATTGGTAGGACTGCCTCCAATCCGTAAAATAACTGAAACGGTGTAAATCCGGTGGCAGTCTTAACAGAAGTTCGGTATGCCCATAGTGCGAAAAAGAGCATGTTGTGCCAGTTGGACTTATGCGTACCCACCATGCGTTGAATCATGGTTTTCAAGACCTTGTTAATGGCCTCTACTTGTCCATTGGACTACGGGTAGTAAGGTGTTGAGTTTTCATGACGAAAACCCAATCTGGCGCTGAGCTCATCGACCATATGGTTCTGAAAGTGAGATCCATGGTCGGTGACTATGGCTTGCGGGACTCCGAACCGTTAGATAACATGATTGAACATGAAGAGTATGGCAGTTTTGTCGTCATCTGTGTATGTAGGCATAGCCTTAGCCCACTTTGTAAAGTAATCCACGGCTACTATAACGTAACCATGCCCCCCGGCCAAGGTAGGATTACAGTGCATGAAGTCAATGCCCCATTTTGCGAAGGGCCAAACGACAATAACCGGGTGTAATGGGGCTGGATGGGTGCGCTTTTTCGTCTGAAAATGCTGGCATGGGGGACATTTTTAATGGCCTCAATACAATCTTTAAAGATAGAGGGCCAATAGTATCCCGCGCATAGAATCTTCTCGACCGTAGCCATCCCAGAGAGATGACCGCCACAAGCCCCAGCGTGATAGTCATTTAAGACATGTTCATCCTCCTCATGTGTCAAACAACGTTGAAGAACAGAATCAATGCCACAACGGTACAAGGTATCATTGATGATCAGGTAATACTTTGCGTGGTAGCGTATTCGACGATGATCGTCATGAGACAATTGGGGGTTGAAACGTTGGGTCTGGAGATATAAGGTAATATCCCCATACCATGGTTCAGACGTGCCGATGAGGAACAATGATTCATCCGGAAGAGAATCATTGGGCTCAGATTCTACATCAAAACGGGGAAGATCGCAGATGAGCTCGACAAAAACCAATAACTTCTTAGACTTGGCCTTCTCAAAGAGGAGATCGAACTCCCGAAGTATCATGATCCAACGTGAATACTTGCCCCCAAGCACTTGACATGTTAAGACATGGTACATGGGATTTGAGTCGGTGATGATGGTGGTGGTGCGAAGCAATATGTAGTGACGGAACTTTTGGATGGAAATGACTGTCGCGAGAGCGAGCTTCTCGACATGCGAATAACGCGTTTCGGAGTCAATAAGACCCTTACTTAGATGGTAAATCACATGCTCCTGGACGTTGTTCTCTTCCTGTACCAAGACCATGGTGATCGTGGTGGCAGAAGCAGCGAGGTAAAGGATATAATCCTTGTAGTAATTGGGCGGTTGGAGCACCAGGGCATGCGTGATGGCATTTGAGATTGTCAAAGGATTGTTGCGCTTGATTGTCCCAAATGCACGGGACGTCCTTCTTGAGTAGTCTCATATAACCATGTGTCTTTTGCGCGAAATTACAGACAAAACTTCGTAAGTAGGTTTCCTTCCCTTGCAAACTTTGGAGTTCCGTAACGTCAGTGGGAGGTGGGAGGGCGACAATGGCTTCCACCTTCAAGGGATCAATGCGGATCCCATCTTTCAAGACAATGAAACCGAGGAGACGTCCATACTCGACACAGAAGATACACTTGTGAGGGTTCAGGTAGATGTTATACCGCCTGCATCTAAGGAAAACGACCATTAGATGATCGATGTGGTAGTCATGTTGCCGCAAATGAGCGGGGAGATAAGAAGTCCTTCATGTCATGAAAATCATATGACATGGCCCGCTGGAATGTGGCACCAGCATTTTTAAGGCCAAAAGGGAGCTTGTGATAAGCAAACGTGCCCCAAGGACAGATGAAAGTTGTCTTATGTTGATAAGCCGGGTGGATCTCAATTTGGTTGTGACCAGAAAAGCCATCCATGAACGAGAAGATGAAACTTCCAGCACAATTGTCTATGATCTGGTCGATGAAGGGAGTGGGGTAGTTGTCCTTGGGACAAGCTTTGTTCAAATCCCGATAATCAACATAGACACGAATGGTGCCCTTCTTCTTAGCTACAGGGATGACATTTGAGACCCATTCTGTTAATGGAATAGGGTAGATAAAACCAGCCTTCAAGAGCTTTTCAATTTTTGCCTTAATCGCCGCATTTTTCCTAGGGTGCACTGGTCGTAGCTTTTGCCAGACTGGTTTAGCATCAGGATAGGTTTGAATTTCGTGTAAAACAATAGCTGGGTCTATCCCGGGCATTTCCTCATAGGTCCAAGCAAACACTTCTCGAAATTGCTTGAACAAGGCCATGAACGTTGTAATCTCTTCAGGGGAACACTTCTGGCCTAAACCAATGTGTTCCACTACACCAGGAGTAACCAATATGTCTACCGGAATGGTAGGTTCAATGTCGGCCAAGTTGCCTTTAGTGTCTATTTGACACGTAAGTATCGGGGACTGAGGGAAAGGGTAGACATCTGGTGTAAAGATGGTGGTGATACTATTCTCCACAGTATCCAATTGGGGAAGGAAAGACAATCGATGGTGGAGGTATTCCCACAGAGGGTCATCCAAACTCATGATCTCCATGATGGATTCATCAGATGGAAAATTCTAGAGCAGAGGATTGGGTAAGGACGACGTCCGCGGCTGTAAAGAATAGGATGTGGAGACCACAACTAAGTGGTCTTCAGGTGCTGACTGGATAGCCTGATAAGTGAGTTCAGCGGGTGAAAGAGGCATGGTGTCTCCAATCAGGTGCATAGTGGCTTCATCAGGTACAAGCCATTGATCAATAGAGTTGGGGACAGATGAAATCCTAGAGGAGATCATGTTCACCATGGCAACATGATTAGGGGGATCCAAGGTTGGAAAGACACCCATAAGAGATGGATATTTTATGAGGCCGACCCCTACACTCTCATATAGCTGCGAATATTGTCCAAGTAATGGAACATTATCGCTCGGATGAGTAGCGGTGTCAGGTGTATAGAAATCCAGTTGGTCAACAGTAATAATTCGGCCTTGGTGGGGGAATTGTACTATGCAGAAGACAAATGATGCGACTGTAGTCATGGCGTAAAACCAATTACGACCAAGTAAAATGTTATAATCTAATGGGGCTGCGACCACTTCCACGTTAATGGTTGTGGTCTTACCCCCCAACTCGATTGCTAAGGCTTGTAAAAATCCATGAGGTTGAAAGCTACGTTCATCGAAATCTTTCAAGGTGGTGGGAGAACGGTTCAACTTGGGAGAGCCAATGGCTCTCCAACACGAAATGGACATGACCGAGGTAGAGGCACCTTCTTTCAAGACGGTACGATGGATTGTCTTCCCAGCAATGTTTGTGGCAACTTGAAATGCCAACTGATGGGAAAGCCTCGGCTTAAAGTACTCAAGTCGGAACATGATGGTGTTAGAAGAATCTGGACCAACCGCGCCAATGGCAACAAGGAGAGTCTTGCGCTGGTTAGGGAAGTTCTGCAAGACCTCTAGCGTCGACATAGCACAAGTGGCTTGTGCTAAGTCCTCTACAATATTGTAGTTTTGAGCTGCCCGAGCATTGGGATGGAAAACGGCTTTTCGAATCGTGCTCTTGGGTGGATGCAACACTGACTCTAAAGAAGGATTTTCAATGGTGAGAGAAGCATGTGGGACGGTGACGTCGGGAATAGAAGTGGAATCTTTTTCAGTATTACTTCCAACCAGTTCCTTCTGAGGGACTGAGTCATACGAACAGGAATGTGTGTTCAAGTTGACGGTCTCACTACGCATCATGAGAACATGTGCGGTAGAGGATGCCTCTCCTTGGGAAGGAGAGGTGTGCGTGATCAGTTGCTGGTTCTGAGTGGGGAAGGGATCATTGAGAACTGCGAGGTTAGAGTTTCCTTTGAGAAAATTCTGCACTTCGTCTCGGTGAGGACATTCCTTTGAGAAATGCTCTCCACCGCACAGTAAACAAGGATACTTCAACTTCCTCTTCTGTTTGGTGTCGTCAGGGGTGGGCTTGGGCTCCTGCTGGTTAGAAGGTTTCTTAGGTTTCCCTTTGTTTTTCTTCTTACCACTGGATTTTTGAGATGAATCTAATTGAACAGAATTCACCTCTTCGGTGGATGCAGCAGTGGGTGACTTGGTGATGTTGTTTCCAGCCTGTGTTGGGGATGGGGAAGAACCCTGGGGGTTCGACGATCCAATAGTTTGAGTAGGAGGATGGGTGGTAAGGGAACCAATGATGCCATCGGCTTGAGGTCCCTTAGGTGGTTGTGCAGGGTCATACGTAGGGCGGGGTGCGTCAGGAATGATTTCATATAACGTGCCAGATTGAGCGTAGGCCAAGTCTAAGTAATGGGAACGGGAAATAGCCTGTTCCTCAGTGACGACCCCTCCCATGGCCACGTCTCGAGCTACGACAGGTAAAAGTGACTTTGTGAACCAGTTAGATAAGAGTTGGTCTAGAATATGAGCCTTGATGAGACATCATCTTCGCCACCACTCATGGATATGATCCAAGATGTGGGTTGCGGTATTCTGGCGAAGGGAGGTCAATAAGTTGGTACCAGCCTCATAGCGAATGGGCAACTGGAAGTGGGTCAAAAATGACATAGAAAGAGAACCGAAATCTAGAAAGGAGTTTGGTGGTAGTTCAATATACCACTTGGCAGCTGGGCTGGTGAGAGTCCGTTGAAATAACCTAAGACAAATTGAGTTGTCCATCAAGGAGTTGGATTAACACCATAAATGGTATGTCATCACATGGTTTTTTGGGTCTTCACCAGGCTTGCCATCAAATTTGGGGATATCTAATGGTAACTTAACCGGAATGGGTGGCCAGTTATGTCCATGGAAGATGGGATCATTCGTCAGACGAGACAGGTCGGGTAGGTCCAAAGTAGCCAGAAATCGTAGCTGTTGGTTCAGCTCGGGGTACTGATAGGGCATGTATGGACTGGTAGGACCTTGAATCGACTGGTTGTAAGGTGTTCCCTGGGGAAACTGACTGTAAGAGGGTATGTCACCCGGACCATAAGTAGGTACGTGACCATAATAAGGTGGTCCATAGCCATAGGGTGGGGATCAGCCGCCACCCGCCGGGGGGGGTGGAGGTCCACCGCCACTGCCGAGAGGAGGTGGAGGTCCGTCGCCACCGCCGTTAGAAGGTGGTCCTCCACCGCCTCTGCCAGGAGGGGGGTGGGCCACCTCCTCTGCCAAAGGGATAGGGGCCTCTGCCACCGCCACCACCAAAAGGATATGGTCCTCTACCACCACCTCCACCATAATAAGGTGGTCCTCCACCACCACCTCCGGAAGGGGGTGGTCCTCCACTGTAAGGTGGGGGTCTGCTGCCACCACGGGGGTGGTCCTCCGCCTCCGCCACCAGGAGGGGGTGGGCCATGGTTTCCAGAATGAGGTGATCCTCCACTAGAAGGTAGAGGTCCACCTCCTCCGGAGTTGTGTGTGGGCCCGCTGCCTCCGAAAGGAGGTGGGGGTGGACCAAATGGGGGTGGTGGGACTTGAGGGACTGTAGGTGGGGGTCCCTGTTGTAAAAAAAATTGATGCCCCCATAGAGTGTATGGATTTCCGGGATAAGGTATCCTGTAGAGTGCGTTTCCGGGATTGAATTGTCCCGACACAGGGTTAAGATAACCTAGATACGCATGAATCCATGGTGGTTGAATTACATGGGATGGTCCCCCAACATGGGATAATCTCGTGGTGGAAGGTCCGACAGGTAGGGAATTTCCAACGGAAGGACCGATGGGAACTTCTCCTCTAGTGTTATGGTTAAGGGACGGGGGTTTCCCCTTAGGAACAACTAGCTGACCACTAATAAACGGTTGACCCAACGTGGGCAGTTGATTATCTACTACATGATTAACATTACCCATAAGGAAGGTAGGGGGTAAAGAGTATCCTCCCCACGAATTTTGGGGTGGGGGAGGAGTGGGCAACGTAATCGTGGTAGTAACAGGTGTGTTGGATTGTTGTCCTTCAACAGGTTGAGTCGTTTGAGGTATAGAACTGATCTCCTGTCTAAGGGGTCTATGTGCAGGAAGTGAGGGTTGACCAGATTCAGATGTGGTCACGTGTTGGGTGGATGATATATTCCAATGAGTCAAAAGATAAATAACGACTTGGGAGTGGCTGATATGGAGGTAATGTCGGGTCTTGAACCCTTCGTAAAAGACTTTGTCTTCGAAACTCCTCACCCATAGCACGTAATCGAGTCAACTGATCAAGATAAGGTGCTAGAGGGTCTTCAGGAGTATCCCAATTGGGTGGGGATGCAATGGAAAAATGAGCCACTGGGTGGCCTAGAGATGATGTCCAAAAAGCTGCAGCTGGACCAACAACTGATACAGGGTCGTCTTGGGGTGGATTTAACCATTCCACCGATCCAGGCTCTCCCGGTAAAATGGGAGGTAAGTCTTGTGAAGTGGAAGTTTCCTCCTCTTCAACCCTTGAGGGGTTGGAGGTGGATGAATTTGGAGGGAACATATGTGCTCCAACATTCAAGGTAGGGTTTTCTACTTCAGGTGAAACGACCATGGCTTGTGGGTCCATTCTTACCTTTGAAATTACCTCCTGGTTAAGGGGATATTCGGGTGGTAAGTTTAGAATCCTACGAGACCTTCTCCAAGGAAAGTCAGCTAGAGTGACAGAACCAAAGTATCTCTCCTAAGGGTATCTAAACAAAAGAAAAAGCAGTCCAAAAAAAATACACAAATTAAGGCCGCAAGCAAACTTATGTGATAGGACTGGATTCAAAAGTCTGGAACCTCACAGGATTGTCAAGGCTTTGCAAATCGCGATATACTCCAGGGTCCAACAGTTATACTCGGCCCAATTTTTCAGAGCACTAACCAGGGAGGATTAGGACCGTACCCCTGACCATATAACCCGACTACCTGATAGTATGTGCGTAGTAGATCCCCGAGTGTTTTTCTCGGTGTATTTCTCTGCCAAGACGGTCAAATGGATAGCTTAGTTGGTCTCAGGATCCTAATGGTGTCTCCCGATATACGCAAGGTATGTGGGAGCTCAAATCCGTAGTGGTGCTGTCTAATGAGCAACCATACGGCACAAGACCTTCCTATATACTACCGAGTACGTGAAACACCTTTCTATATACGCCAAGTACATGAAGTGCCTTTCGATATACCCTAAGGTACGTGAAAGAGCCTTCGATATACCTGGTTGGTACGTGAAAGAGCTTCGATATGCCGATTGGCACGGGGAAGACTACAATATCCCCGGAATATAGTGCTGGCAAGTAACGACAGCTGCCACATTTTACGACGCTGGAACACATCTCTAACTTAACACACAAGTTACTAAAAATTTTACCCTAGTTCTACCGTTAATTTTATCTGGATGGTTAGGTGAATGCATGAGGTGAGTACATAAATGTAAACATAATGCAAGCCCTAACTACATGAAAATACATGTACTTTTCTTTTGATGAAATCTATATACAGGAAGGAGAAATTTTTTCCGAGTGGTTTTTCCAAAACAACAAAGTGCAACACAATCCCAAATCTACCAAATTTGACAACAAAAGTACTCTTTTCCGTTTTTTCCCAAGCAAAACACAAAAATCCACAAGCATCAAAAACCAAATCTAAACATTTTCTTTTTGTCTTTTCGAATAAAAAATGAAACTAAGTGATGAAAAGAGAGAACTTCTATCTAGAGCACACTAACTTTTCCAATTTCACTATGATAGCTTAAAAAACATAAAAAACCAAGGATGCATAAATTTTTCAAGCATGGAATCACTTTTGCAAAAACTTGAACTCAAGTTTTTCAAGAAAATGAATGGTTCATAATTCCCGAAAAGCACAAATGATTAACTTTTATTTTCAAACTTTCCAAAAGACTTATAAATGATAAATTCCAATGCATGAACCAATTTCTACAACAATTTTCAAATGCACATGAAAACAATAAAAATGATGCACCTTTAATTTTTTAATGATATGCCAAGATTATGACTTGATAACAATACTGTTTTTTAAGTGTGAATGGCTGAAAAAAGAGATTATTTGCAGCACTCCAAACACTCAAAAATTCTCAAGAAAATGACAAGCACTCATATGAACTAGAACACTCAAAACACTCAACAAGCAACCGAATGCAATCAAAGCTAAGTAACATGTGCGAAAGAGGTCTGGGATCGGATCCAATACAAAGATCAGACCAGGTGAGGAGAGGAGGGAATGCAAGGTCAAGTGGATGAAGGTGGGGGAGACCAAAGTGTCCACCACTACCGGAACTCAAACTTGTCCAAGATGGAACCCAAAACCACTCCAAAACAAACCCAACAAAACCAAACACTAGCAATGCAACATCAAAAAGGTCTTTGACTAGAAGATACAATGCAGAGGAGGTCTGTGAGGAAAACCAAAATCAAAGGTTGATGAGGAGAAGAACCAAGCACAAAAACTAGACTGCTCGTCGCAGTCTCTAGTCAGACTCAGAGCGACCATCGCAGGGGGAAAATAGGTGAACTGCGACAACGTCACAGGATGTCAAACTGTGGTGTGCGACAGCGTCGCAGGTTGCAGAGTAGGAGACTGTGCCTGACAGGGGAACGCCACTCTGGATATATTACTCAGGTGCGATGAGCGAGATCCCTATGCAAGGATGAAAAGATCTCCAAATATGATCAACCAAAAGTCTTGAAAATCAAACATACAAACCCAAAGGAAGTCCGGGGACTCTTCAAGAAGAAGATCTGGTGGTGAAATGGCTAAGGAGGAAAAAGAAAAGGCTCAGAAAGAAATCAAAGAAAAAGACTTTCAAACTGAAAACTGAAAACTAACAATGCATTGTTTTCTTCCCCAGTATGGCCGCCAAACTTGTTACCGGACAATCTACCGAAAGCGGACTTAAGGCGTGATCTCCCTAGCTCAACGTAATTATAGAACAAGTGAGACAGAATATGAAACTACTTTCCTAGATCTAGTTAAGGATCGAGTGATTAGATTTCTTACAGTTGGATTTGTAGATCCTTTCTCCTTGATGTTGCTCCAAGCTCCACAGTCGTCAGATCTCAGCTGCAAAACATGTCAAGTCTATAAATCAACACAAGCAGTAAAATGCATCTAAACAATAATAGATCTAAGTAAACAGTTAAGCAGGTAAACTACACAAACATCATTAACACAACAACATTTGGTGGAAAGCATTTATATTACTGTATTAAGAGGGAAGTACAAAGAAGAAGATGATTACAACCAAAGCTTAACGTCGCAATCCTCTTCCAACAAGCCAATACCAAAGCCTCCAAAGGAAGTATAGGTCTCCCAAGAGATGAGTAGAGATATCCTAAGCTAATTTCACCAGCATGCAAGTACTATAGACTTACTCCCTTTTGTATGGGAATGAGCTTCATATATATAGGACTAAGAGGATAGGGTAGGTTGAGATATAGTGGGAGAGGGTTAAGTGATCCTCCCAAAGGGCTAGGGAATCGAATGCCAGCTCCCCTATAGGCTAGGGATAGAGATCCACATCACACACCTTCGAGAATGGGCTCGAAGCTGCCCTTTTATCCATTTAACTGACATCGTCGCAGGCTGCATGAGGATGACCTGCGACGACCTCACTAAACCCAATAGAAATAGGTCAGTATCTCTTCCAAGTTGATAACTTAGTCAAAGGAACTTCTGGGATGTTTACACTGAGTATTATGATGGGAATATTTAGGTGTAACAAGGAGTTTGTTGAGGAGGTTAAGAATGTAATATTTTACTGTATTCCTGGGAGAACTATTTGATATAGGAAAACAATTGTTTATTGTATAAGGGTTTGAACTCAAACATGTTTAAGGGTTTACTCTCTCCATTTAAGAGTTGGAATGGTTTGGAGAGAAACTAGTAATAGTTGGTGGAAATGGAGCATTTAGTGTTGGCATTGGAAACTTGTTGATTTTTCATGGTCGATTTGTGTGATGGAGGTTTATGTGTGAATGGCTAAAAATATTTGGTAATCCTATTTTTGTATTTGAAGTTGTTTTTTGTGATTGATTCTCCATTTAGCTCTTCTCATCTATACTTAAATGTATTGCCTTAGTATGATATCTTTATTAGAAAGTGCTTGGATACATAATCTTTTATGGTGGTTTTCCTTTTCACATACTAAATCCATGGTGTCTTGCTTGATTTAGTTTCACCATTAGTAGATAACGCCATGATAAACAATATAGCTCATTGGTTGTAAGCACATGATTCGGTTATCAACCTCATTCTTTGTACAAGAAGAGTCATCACATGCATGTTTCCCTATAACTCCATATGCCCAATGAACTTAAAAATGGTCTCGACGCTCCCATCACTCATCCTTTATAATTTATCTTTTAAAAACTATGTTTTGCTAGAGTTAACTTCTCCTTCTCACCTTGAGCTTTTATGATTTAACTTTAGCAATTTTATTCCTAGGAAATACCCCCTATACTGGAGGAGATCCAACTAACCTAAAGTTATTGAGGGAGCTATTGTGGTGACATTCGGTAGCCTCTTGTAGTTTCATTGAGGTCATGCTTGTGCATTAAGACTTTATCACAAGAAATAAGAGAAACTACTAACATAGGCTCATAACCATGGAGTTACCAAACCACTCACTATCACATGAGGAAAAGATCGACACATTCATTAATACACTTGTGAACATCGTCAGAGGGTAAAAGGATTTGAAATCTCGACTTGTGTATTTTGTTCTTTCTTCTTGTTGAGATGTAAACACTAGGGTTTGTGGAAAATTTTGGGGAAGAACAATATCAATTTTGTCGATAGTGCTTTTATTTTTACATGTTCTTAGTTTGTATCATAGATGAGGTTGAGAAGCGAATTTATGCACTATCTAAAATGACTTAAGCAAGTGTCATGCATGAAGTCTTGGAGAAGCTTTCTAAAAAATTCAAGAGTATGTATGTTGTTTAGCTTAGCAAATTAATTCGTATCTTATTTAAAATTCAAGAGTATGTATGTTGTTTAGGTTAGTAAATTAATTCTTATCTTATTTATGAATTCCATAGTGTCAATTTTTAACATTTTATCCTTCCTAGAGGATTCTAGAGTTGTGTGTGTGATGCATGGTTTCTATGTGGACCCATTAAAGAATGGATATGGAGGTAAGCATATAATCCAAGGTTTCTTTGCATTAAATCAAGGTTTGTTGGAGTTATTACATAAGGTCATTTTATTTTTTATCATATAAGGAGACAAGTACATCAATGGAATAATAATACCAAATACTAGAATTTATATAGAATGGGAAGGGATTCAACGCCTTTGGAACATAGAGATGTACAAATTCCTAGGGATCCCTACTAACAATAGGTGGAAGGGCGACCATCATGTAGGGGGGAATGTTGTTAGGGATCCCTACTAACAATAGGTAGAAAGGACATCGTCATGCATGGAAATGTTGTTGTGTACGGTGATCAACGAGATTTTAAGTCATTGGAAGGTAAGGGTAACATGGAGGGATTTCAAAGAGATTATAGCCCATCGATGGATGGAAGAGGGCCACAAGACTAAATGTATCCCATGGATGCAAAAGGCCCTCAAGACTACAAGCCTCCCATGGATGCAACTGTGAAATCAGATCACAGGCTGATCATAAGATTGAAAACACTTCTCACACAAATTGCTAGTCTAGAATTGACAAGAACAATAAAAATCAGACTCAGAATTATGCACAATATTAAATTGTATTAGAAGAAATGTACATCAGGAAACCATGTACCATAAAGTGGTTGAAAATATATAGAGTTACATCAGAAATTCAAATTTCTATGGAGGCATTCGAATTGGTCACAAGAGCAGGCTTACTAAACTAGCTAAAACCCCACAATGTAGAAACATCTCTCTCCAACTCACTCAAGATGCTCACGAATTGGCTAAAAATATTTTGGAATGTGAAGTAGACTAAAAATGGAAAACGATGATAGCTTGTGGAGTGAAAAATAGGCAAGGTGTGTTGGCCACAAAATCTAGCAGTTGCCAAAAGCAGTGGAGCGTCTAGCTTTAGTCTTATCCATTCAAAGGCAGGAAAAAGCTGTGAAAGCACTACAAAATCAGAATATGCGCCCTTTCCATTCTGGATAGACAATAAAGTAGGCAGGATGACTAAGGATGCGCTCAATTGGATAAGGATGGCATGTGGTGGACCTAGGAAGGCAAGTAAGTGGCCAAAACATAGTAAAACTACCTAGTAAATTAAAAAAAGATAAATAAATTATATCATAAGTATTAAATGGGTTTTAATGCTCTAACACCCTCCCTTAAGCCTGACTCTGAGTGACAAAACATATTAGAAATATTAGGGCCCAACAACAAAGGTGTTGGGTTCCGATCTACTGGTGTAAATTAGAGCTTATATTTATGTCAATCCGGAGTTTGTAAGACCTAGAGGCATATCCCAAATGTAGAGATTCAGACCTAGACTTAGTCTGAAATTAAGTTTACTATGAAATAAATCTAATGGATACTAGAATGCTGTAAATAAGAAACACAAAACTTTCCTTACAGAAGTACCTTCATTTGATTTCTTAATCTAATCAGCAATTCATTTATGGAATACTCTGAAACTAAAAACATCTAACTTATGAAGGTAAGCTATAGTGCTTAATATCTTACTGTTGAAAGCAGACAATCATCGATTTCTCTTACAAGAAAAACAGTTCACAATGCTTAGCTCATTTCAACAGTTCAATATCAGATAAAAAGTAATTGGGATTGATCCTACAGTGTTTAATCATTCAAACTAAAAACTCATAACCCTACCCTGTAATAAAATCTCGTGCATCCATATATAGTCTAATCCAATTTGAAATGCATAAACTGGTAATCAAAATCAACTCTACAGTAAACAATCAAAACATACCAATGCGCAATAATAGAGAAATGGGTGTGCAGGTTCAGCAAAGGGGGCCCTCCAATGCTTCACTCACACACAGAGTAAAGACTACAGAGTTATCGAATTGTGCTCACAACATAGAATGACATTTACCAATAATTTGAAAACGTAAATCTTTATTTCAGAATCATAAGTTTGTTGTCACTGCTCCTCTATTACATTGCGAATCCCAGTATTTATAGAAATTGTCTTTTAAAAACTTAAATGCTACAACAACTAGTAATATTAAATGTCATCCCCCTAATATCTCTACCATCCATGAGTTTGTTCTTCATATCCACGAAAATATACCAGAATGATCCAAATCGTAACTGTCCCTGTTTTTGTGCTAAGTGGCAACGCTGGAAAATTGCTTTGACTAGTGTTGACTTGCCACTTGTAAAACTTGTTTCAGAAAGTTGTTAGAAATTCATCCATCCTGGGACATTGAGGATCCTCCTCTATCTTTCAATTTGTGCCCAACTGGCCTGCAAGTATCCAATCTAGGAGCAATTACGGGAAGTCAATTAATCCTGTAATTTATTTAAAATCTCAATTTAAATGCTTTAAAAACTGCATAATTCAATTTATTTAAGAGCAACAACAATTTATACCTTTGATAATCGAATGTCAAGGTTCTATGGACGAAAATGAGGATTTATGGCAAAATATGAAGGATAATGGGGGTAGCTGAAGGGTTTATAAGGCAAAATAGGTATCAAAATAGTGACCAAAAAAAGGCTTGGTCACCCTTTACATATCATTGTCCAAGAAAAAAGGAAACATGGAAAACCTCATGGGACAAAACACTCCCTCAAAATGGACAAGGAAAAAGCTTTGAACCTGATCTTCAATCAACCTTCATCACATGTTCAGCCACTCCAAGTAGCAACTTAATATGGCTGAAAGTCTTCTCTGTGAAGGATTTAGTGAAAATGTCGGCAATTTGCTCAGTAGTGACAATCAATCTGTCATGCACTAGACTCCGGATGTAGTGCATGTGCACTTCAATGTGCTTGGTTCTTTGTCTAAGTACTGGATCTGAGGATATCTGATTATCAACCCAAAGAACAATGGGAGTGCTAAATTCAATCCGGAACTCACCAAGAATTCCTTGCAACCAGATGTATTGAGTAGCTGCATTCACTGCTCCTTGCTACTCTGCCTCGTTGAAGAGAGTGAAATTGCACTTTTCTTTTTACTAGACCAACATATAGGACCTCCTCCAAGCATGAATACAAATCCAAAAGTGGACTTCCAATCTGTACTATCCCCAGCCCAATCCGAGTCAAAAAATGCAATTAGATCCAATGAGGAATTGGCAGCATAGTGGATCCCATGTGTCTTGATGCCTTGCACAAAGTGAAAGATCCTTTTTGTATCCCTCCAATGGAGCTCATGTGGTTGCTCCATATATCTTGCAACATGACTTACTGCATATGCCAAATCTGGTTGGGAGTGAGTCAAGTACAACAGGCTTCCAACTAGTTGCCTGTAGAGGGTGTTGTTCACCAAGGGTGTAGAATCCCCTTCTTCTAGCCTGACTCCTGAAAGGAAAGGAGTCATTGCAGCCTTACATTCTTCCATCTTGAACATTTTTATCAGATCAAAAGCATATTTGGACTGACATATAGTTATTCCATTGGGTGATTGAGTGATCTCAAGCCCCAAAAACTGCCTGAGAATCCCCAAATCTGTCATGGAGAAAGCTTGATGTAAAGTTGTCCTTAGTGATGAAATTTCATCAGTGGCACTTCCTGTGATTAGAAAATCATCAACATATAATACTATAATCACAATCTTACCATTGATGTGATTTAGATACACATTCGTATCATATTTGCATTGGTGGAAATCTTGTGTCATGAGGAAATGGTCCATCTTTGCATACCAATCTCTGGGAGCTTGCTTAATTCCATACAATGATTTCCCTATCCTGCACACAAGTGATGGATCTGCAACATAGCCTTCAGGTTGCTGCATATATATCTTCTCTTCGATATCACCATGAATAAAAGAAGACTTCACATCCATGTGGTGAAATTCCCAACACTTTGTTGCTGCAATTAACAAAACTAGTCGAATAGAATCCATTTTTTTCCACTGGGGAAAAGGTCTCATTATAGTCCAGACCTTGGACTTGTAAAAATCCATTGGACACTAACCTTGATTTATGCTTGAATGCATCATAATCAACATCCATCTTAGTCTTGTAGATCCATTTTCATCTTACCGGCTTGATGCCCGGTGGAAGCTTGACTAGCTCCCAAGTTCCATTCTTCTGCAAGGAGTGGAATTCCTCATCCATAGAAGACCTCCATATTGGATCTTCTAAGGCCTCTTCATATTTCTAAGGATATGATTCAATCATGAGAAAACATTTCTCAGCAATATTTGGATCCCTTACTGAACGTGCATTCCCATATTGTGACCTTGTCTTCCCAGGATCCTGAGGATTCCCAGCAAGTTCATAGGATCCTGAGGATTCCCAACAAGTTCACCGACAACTTCTATGTTTTTTGCTGCCCACTTTGGCATTGATGGTAATATTGGGTCTGCAATCATATCATCAACATCATCATCTAAATCAGAATCATAAGATTCATCATCAAAATCCTCATTCAACTCTTCATTTTCTTCTTCCAGCGGTGGTTGAGAAGACTCTCCAATCTCAACTCCTTGTAGGGTATCTTCCTCAAACTGAACACTTCTTTCTATGAATGCTTTGTGGGTGATCAGATCAAAAATTTTGTACCCCCTTGAGTCTTATAATTATTCAAAAAACAAGCATGGCCTACTATATGGCTCTAAATCCATTCTCTTCTCGGATGTCACTCTAGCCCAAAGCCTTGACACCAAATATCTTGAAATGTGAAATATCAGGTTTCTTGCCACACCAAGCTTCATGAGGGGTAACTCCTTTCAGTTCTTTATATGGGACTATGTTCTGTATGTAGGATGCAAATTTGATTGCTTCAACCCACAAATTTGGTGGCAAAGACCTTGCTTCCAGCATACAAGTGGCCATCTCCTTCAGAGATCGATTCTTTCTCTCAGCAACTCCATTATGTTGAGGAGTGTTTCGAACAGTGTGCTGCATGTGGGTGCCAACCAATGCAAAGAGTCGTTGAAAATCATATTTGATGTAATCTCCACCATTATCAAATCTGATTTCCTTTATCTTCCTTCCAGACTGGTTCTCAACCATGGCTTTAAAAAACTTGAAATGGCCAAAAACATCAGACTTAAGCTGCAGAAAATAGACCCAACAATACCTAGTATGATCATCGATGAAAGTTAATAGGTATATGGATTTGTTCAGTGACATGTGAGGGAAAGGACCAACAATATCACTATGGATCATATCCAAATGTTCAGAGGTTCTCTCAGGCCTTGATCTCTCAAACTTTCTCTCAGGGTGTTTTCCTAGGATGCAACCCTGATAGACTCCTTTTGTGAAAGTGATGTTTTGAAACCATACAACCATGTTTTTATCATGAATTTCATGAAGGTATCTATAATATAGATGGCCAAACCTCTCATGCTAAAGATTTCTTGCTTCATTAGCATGAGAGAGGAGCGTTATTGGTGAGGATATAGGAAAAAATTGTGAAAACTTGTAGACTCTAGAGGAATGATCCACAGTGCCTAATGCAACAACTCTTCCCATGGAGATCTCATAGATCTCCACATAATTAGGGGTGAAGACAACTCTTTTGGGTGAACCAGTATGGGTCATTTGGTAGACCGACAGTAAGTTTGCAGCTAGACCATGGACATAGAGGACATTAAAAAATGAGCCATTGTCAAGATCTACTCTACATTTACCCTTTGAAGCAGTTTATGAGTCATATCCAAGAATAATGATAGGATCTGGGCCATCGGAGGAACTGAGAGTAGCAAATGATTCTCTGGTTGCAACCATGTGCCTTGAAGCTCCAGAATCAATGATGTAAGAAGTGGATGAAGATGTGTTGGCCATTAGAGCATAGAATCATTGCTTGTCATCTGAGTTAGAAACTCCTTCCTTCTTCTTTGCGCCTTCAGGAATGGGGATATGGTTCTTCTCAAGGATTTGTGCCATTTGATTTATGGTCTTTCTCATCCAAGATCTTTCAGGATGAAAGCCCCTTTGGAAATATGAGCACTTGGTTCGCTCCTTCTTCTTTTGTTGATCTTTTCTGGAGGTGGAGGGCTCCTCTTGTGGCTTAGATATCTCCTTATTTTGCTCAAAAGGATTTTTGGATTTTTCCTTCTTCTTACCCTTCGAATTCCTTGAGTCACCAACAGCTAGAGCTTGATCTTTTAAAGGATTTAGTGCGCCCATCAACATAATCTTATCCTTCTCTTGAGTCAAAGACTCCATGAATTCAAATAGGCTGGGCATCTTCCAATTCTTCACAGCCAGTTTTTTAGCATGGAAAGTGGAGACAAAGACTGAATAGTCTTGCCCTAATTTTGAGAGTATGGCCAAAACTAACTGCTCATCCTTTTTCTCAATACCGCACTGCTTCAACTGCAAGACAAGTGACTTGAACTTGGAGAAATAATCCTATACATTCTCAAAACTGCTCGGACTTAGAGAAATTAGCTCATTCTCTAGTTGACATCCTCTATGTTCATCAGTTTTACCAAACAAAGCTTTCAATTTCTCCCAAACTTCATTTGGTGAAGTCAGACCATCCAAATGGAAAAGAAGATCTATTGATGTGTTGAGGCAGAGAAGGCCATAAGCCTCATCTCTCCAATTGTGCCACTTTGACTTCTCTACAGCTAAATTAGTCTCTCCTTCAGTGCCCATGGTCACTCTACAGAGGCCTTTCGACTTCAACAATATCTCCATCTGCGCCTTCCACTGAAAGTAATTGAATGGATTTAAGATCACATTCTGAGATGGAACCATGAGTGGACCAAGGTGCGCATTGTAGACTGATTTGTACCTGCAAAATCACAACCAAAAAACTCTCTGGAGAATGATTCAAACTATAGATATCTGCAATATGACAGTAGGCACTTTCAAGAGTCTGTCACACCCGAGTAGACCTCTTGAGCTAAACTCAAGAGTACAAGGAAATCGTCCATGAGACTTCTGTGGAAACTCCTTGCTTCTGGTGCACTATTGGATGTAGTTGTGCTCCCCTAAACAAATTTGATACCATGTGAAATCAGATCACATGTTGATCATAAGATTGAGAACACTTCTCACACAAATTGCTAGCTTAGAATTGACAAGAAAACTCACAATCAGACTTAGAATTATGCACAATATTAAACTGTATTAGCATAAATGTACATCAGCTAACCATGTACCATAAACTCGCTAAAAATATACAAAATTACATCATAAGTTCAAATTTCTATAAAGGCATTCAAATTGGTCACAAAAGCAGGCTTATTAAACTAGCTAAAACCCCCCAAGGTACAAACATCTCTCTCCAACTCACTCAATATGATCACGAATTGGATAAAAATATTTTGGAATGTGAAGTGGACTGAAAATAGAAAAAGATGATAGCTTTTGGAGTGAAAAAGAGGCAAGGTGTGTTGGCCACAAAATCTAGCAGCTGCCAAAAGCACTAGAGCGCCTAACTTTAGTCTTATCCATCCAAAAGTAGGAAAAAGATGTGAAATCACTGCAAAAGCAGGATATGCGCCCTTTGCATTCTAGATAGCTAGTAAAGCAGGCAGGATGACCAAGGATCCACTCAAGTGGATAAGGATGGCATGTGGTGGACCTAGGAAAGCAAGTAAGTGGCCATAACATAGAAAAACTACCTAGTAAATTAATAAAAGATAAAATAAATTATATCCTAAGTATTAAATGGGTTTTAATTCTCTAACAACAACATGCCCATAAAACTATATGCCACCTAGGGACGCAATAGGACCACAAGACTATAGGCCACTTCACTGGTCAATTAAACATCTTGCTAACGAGGGCATGAATTTCTAATTTACTAATGCATTTATGATGTCAACGTGGGGTCTAATTATTTATGATATATTGTGTAATACCTATGTAGATTTAAGATTCTCTACTGCCATGATTATTTAGAATAAAGAAAGAGAATTCGTTATGCTCAAGCACAAAGTTGCAAACACAATTTTGATTTGTATCTTAAATGTATGTTAAAAAAGTAAACTAATTAAATCATGGATTTGCTTTATCAAAATGTGATTAAATATGATACACAAACATGTACGGAGTTCAAAGAGATTATAAACCATCGATGGATGGAAGAGTCCCGTAAGACTATAGGCCATTGATGGATGGAAGAAGCCTACAAGCCTCCCATGGATGGAAGAGGCCCACAAGGCTAGATGTCTCCCATGGATGCAAAAGTCCCTTAAGACTACAAGCCTCCCATGGATACAACAGGCCCATAAGACTATAGGTCACCCATGGACGCAAGAGGCCCACAAGACTATAAGCCACCTAATTGGTCAAATAAATATCTTGCTAATGAGGGCATGAATGTCTAGTTTATTAATGCATTTATAATGTCAATCCAAAGTAGATGTGGGTTCGTGGGACCTAGTAGGTGTGTGATTTGTCTTTCAGATGGTGAGAGTGTCACTCATTTATTTTGTCAATGCAGCTTCTTCAGAGTGATTTGGCAGATTTTGAAAGCTAAATTCAAGCACGAGGATGAATGGGACAACCATAATTTCAGGGACTTTATCTTTAAAGGATTCCATTCGAAGGTCAAATTTAAAAATCTTCCTTTGATTACCATCTAGGAGGTATGGGAGGTATGGAAAGCTAGAAATCGTTGTGTTTTTGAAGATATCAAGCCTTCATCCTACCATGTGAGCATCAGCGTACTTAGTGCTCTCAATGCTTACACTACCTTCAAACAAAATCCGAAGCAAAGAATTATTAGGTTCCTGGAGATCACCGAAAATGTTTCGACAGGCTACTTTGATGGGACTGCTAAAGATGGATTGTGCGGAGCAGGGATGATCTTAAATATAAAAACGGATCATCAGATTCGTCTGAGGATGGCTATTGGTAAGGGTAGCAATACAAAGGCGGAATTTATGGCCTTTTGGGGCCTGTTGTGGTTCATCAGAAAAAGAGGTATTTTAGAATCAAAATTTATGGTGATTCAAAGGTTGCCATTGATCGGGAAAATGATCTTGTTCAAATGAAAACACTACATATAGAACACTGGGTGATCAAGATCCGCTCATTGATTGAAGAGTTTTTAGAGATTACCTTTGATCATGTTTACAGGGAGTTGAATATGCAGGCGTACACTCTCTCCAAGTTGGCTATTGGTCCAATGGATGGTCTTATCTTTTTTTATGAGTTTGCTTCAAATTTGATGGTTGAGTCTAGCTCCTACTCTATGTTTTAAGGGGTCTCTTACATTAGATAGTATAGACATTTTGTTGTGGTTATGCTAATATTTGATTCCATGGATTTTTTGGTACTCTTGATCGACTCCTTTTGTTTGAAGGATTGGATCTTTGATGATAGCCTTCTAGTAAGATGTATTAGATTGAAAGTAGTTTTTTTTGTTGGCTATGAGGGTTACTTATATGACTGGATCTTATGTAACTTTGATTTCTTATCAAATAACAAGTTACAACTTTTTTTCTTTGAAAAAAAATGTCAATCCAAAGTCTAATTTATTTTTTTGTTTTCTCGAAACTCCCTCATTTTGCAGGAGTGGCCTCTGGTCTGAGAAACCATGACTTAGGGGTATCTATTCCGAAAAAATCACCCGGGGATCACACCTATCCTGGACCACACGAGCCGTCAACTTGGATGGATTTTGGGACTTGTCTCCTCCCAACTAGTTTACCCCTAAGGGGAACTGAACCCGGGTCACCTTGCTAACAAGACCCGCACCTTAACCGTATGAGCTAACAAAAATTGACAACTCGAAGTCTAATTACTTACAAGATATCGTGCAATATCTATGCAAATTTAAAATTCTCTATTACCCTGATTATTTAGAACAAAGAAAGAAAACCTGTTTTGCTTAAGCACAAAGCTGCAAGCACAATTTTGATTTCCATCTTAAATTTCTGTCAAAAATATAAACTAATTAAATGAGAGTTTTTTTTATATCAAAATGTAATTAAAGATTATATACCATGTAAATCTCTAAAAATAATTCTATAGGATAATGAAATTATCAGCTATAGTATGAATCTATCAACAACTCTTTAAACTGCTCCAAAACATAACTAGCTACAGATATAGTCAACTATCAAACTGATGTGTATATACTTGCAAGTATTGAAATCTAACCTGTCCTTCAGAGCGAGCCGTGTCTCCTCGGGAACATAACATTGTGAGCAAGTTACAATACTACTACAATTTACTCAAACACCCATAAATGCAAATGGAAAAGAAATGCTTTTATATTCAACAAAATAGTTTATAAGTCTATGAGTCGCTTCCCCTTCATATTAAACATAGATATGATGAGGAGTTGTCTCTTATTTATATACATATAACTATGCCTTGGAGCATGGCAGTTGTGGCAGAGTTTAAATGTTCAATAATTAAATATACTAACCTTCTTGGAATTCGCATATTCTTGTCTAGGGCTAACAGACTAGATATTATTCCCATAATTACATTCAATGCCTCTTGCTAAAAGAATCATAAACCAATAGTTTGTTGAGCCCTAATATTATTACTCAACAAAAAGGGTGCATATGGTACATTGGATACAAAATCACATCATCTTCCATTAATCTTCACAATTGCTTTCCTTGATTGTTGATCCTATAGCATCTTATGTTCTAATAGTTGCGTGGCTAGTGGTTGGTGGTATGTGGCAATGTCCATAATGATCTTGTGAATTCCTTCACAATGCTTGGAGCAATGCACCATTGAGTCTTGTACATATAGGAAAAATCTAAGGAACATATGATTACTTTTTAAGTTGAACAAGAATCAAAGAAAACACTAACAGAAGCCTCTTAATTACTTTGTTGTACATTGATCTTATCTCATTTCATTAGAGTGGGAAGTAGCAAGGAATATTGAAGCAAAAGGATAATAAAAGAGTGAAAAAGGTAGATAGGGAGGACAAATGATAGCAAAAAAATGTCAAAAATAGAACTCATCTTCTCCACATTGATGTTGTTGCACATCCCTTATGAAACCGAGTCTCTACTTTGTTGCCTCTGGAATACATGCATGTACATTGTTCCAATTGAATGCAATATGGCCAAATTTTTTGGAATCATAATATCTCAACTATCTTTCAACAATGCCCAATTAGGAACTTCTTCAAATTCATTATATGCCTCAACAACTTTGTAATAGGATGTGGACCATCATAAGAGTGGGTAATGAAAGCGTAACTCAATCCATCGAGTTTCATATTGTCTAAGAAAGGTCAAATACCATTACTCAAGCTAATGAAATATTAAAAGGATAAATACCCCATAGGTTCCCGTTTCTTCAAAGAAAGTGGTAAGGTTCCCTATCACTCATGATAATCTAGAAGAGCCTCGATAGCATATGCATTTACTACCTCTTCATAATGAGAGATATTGAGCCTTTGATTTGGTCTCTTTCTAGTTGTATGATTGGTGTTTGATAGAAATTGTTGATGGTCATCAATTATGATAGTAGGAAGTGGGAATTCTTCACAAACAAACAAACTAGAAGTGATCTCAACCAAGCTAAAAAGATCCCACTCCTTCCCTTGTACCGGTTAATAATAAATGATGGCAATGCCCTCAATTGAAAATCCCCAACATAAGGATTGGGGTTCCATCTTAATTCTGGATCCAAGAAGAAATTAAACAAATACAATTCACATAGTAGGTCTTGTTCTTGAGGAGTGAAAGTGGAATAAACCATGCCAAAAAAATGAATATCATTGATTTCACTTCGTTGCCCTATAAGGCAAGGCCACAAACCCTCTAGAATTCATGAGATCAAAGCTCCTCTTGTTGTTTACTAGCTTTGAATTCTTCTTCTGTTTCTTCTCCTTTTCTATGTAACTATGAAACCATTATGTTTGCAACCTTTAGATTTCATGCTAGTGAATATCTATGCAAAGGACACCTAGATAAGATAACTCTAGTGAGTCTTTGAAGATCAATTTTGAGAGAAATAAAAGCATAAGTATTTTTTAGGATGCCATCTAAGATGGCATTCACAATGTGTTGGGACTCTACAACAAAGTCTCCTCTTGATATTTAGGAGTGGGGTTTGCAACATTGGCTTCCTAATTCTCAATAAAATCTACAAGGATATTAATATTTGGTTGCTCCATAGAAACCTTATGCTTTGTTGTTACCCAAATCAATTTGCTTTTCTGAGGTGTTTATTATATGCCTTCAACTTCCTATTAGCTTGAATTAACTCTGTATAAGTATGCCTATGCATCCATGAATGTTTAGAAAAAATTTCGTCATGCTGGTTCAAAGTTTCCATAACATGATCTCCCCTTAATTCTATAGCACATGCTTCCTCTAATTATGTAGCATAGGCTTCCTCAAATTTTGTAGCAATGTTCATCGTGATTTTATCCAAGGCCTTCTAGACAACCATACCCTTGGTTATTCTTCTCATAGGTGGGTGTTGAAGAGGCTTATCCATTAATGGTTGTATTTTGCTATTAGTAACCATGCCCTCAGGTTACAAATGTTCTTATTCAACATTTTCATTCTGAGGTTGGGGTCTTATGATAGACACATCCTATGAGTGTCCTCCTTGAATCAATGTTGCTTCGACTAATAATTTGATGAGGCCATTGTAAGACAAGCTTCATTTAGGGAAATGTCCTTTTTGCACAACCCCTAACATCTCCGTGAGGCTTTTCTAAGTGTGGCAAATTGATAAAATTGTGATCCTTTAGATGGAGGAGCAACTTGAAATGATGGTGAAATAAAAATTTCTAACGACCCTCACATGTGGTATACTTTTTTTCATAAAAGAATTTCTTCCTTCCAAGGATAAATAAGGGATTCTTGTGACACCCCTTTACTTTAATCATTCACCACCTATCATGAACGAATGAATTGTTGCCAAGAATTCTTGGCCATTTCTTCACGCGTGAACCATCATTCTCCTTCCTGGAAAATCCTTGTGACTCAAGCTATTGTGGCTTCAAACACAGACAAACTCAACCCTCACGCATTAGCATTCATGCCATCAAAAGATTGAGAAAATTCCATGATGATTTGCTAGTCAAGACTCAAAACCCTGAAGTCGTTCAAAGTAAACAAACCATCCCGCATATACAAAAATAGCATAGCCTTTGCATTGATACAAGAATATATATGCAATGAGTTTGTGATTAATCATGCTTCCCCCATTTCTATAGACTTAAAATGAGAAGGAATCTTAGGATGGCAGTGGACTGTGTGCAATGTGTGGTGAAATATCCTTCAAACTGTGCAATACACTAGTATAGATCCATCTTAACTTTGGCTCTATAAGGGTCTATAGGGATCAAATCTCTCAAGGAAGTTTAGGACTCTAAAAATGGGTTTGTACCTCAAGGGATTTGATCCTAGTCTCGACACTTGATAGAGCGTTAAGATGGATCTATGTTGGGTTATTAATATGCGGTTATTACAAAACTAATATTTAACTCTGTTATATTATGAACTTAAAAATACATTTAATCTCATATATTTTAGGTTATAATGATTCAAGCACCAACTATTCCAATTTGGAATCATGTTGTAAATGTTGTAAATGCTAACACATAAATACTACAAATAAGAAAAAAATTTGTTAATTAATTAATTATGAAGTAAAATAGTTATTTACCCATATTTAATGGTTGAAGTGCCAACTATTATATGTTCTAAAGTATAACACGTCAATCCTACAAATAGGAAAAAATTGCATTCATTCATTTAATAATCCAAGTGCCAACTATTTCATGTTGTAAATTATAACATATAAATCCTACAAATACACAAAAGTTGCATTCATTAATAAATTGTGAAGTAAATTGCTTTCAATTTACGCAATTATTGGTTAATTTGCAATATATTCATCCACGTGCCAACTATTCCAATTTGGGATCCTAAACAATAACACATAAACCCTACAAATATGCAAAAATTGCGTTCATTAATTGATTATGAAGTAAAATAGTTATTCTTGTAACTATTTATGAAAAAAAATATTTTAAAATGTGAGGATGCATGAATGGAAATTGAAATTGAAATTTAATGTATATTTATATAAATACATTTTACAATCTAGCTAATTTAAATTTGGAGCCAACATGTGACAGACATGACACATCTCATCCACATTGGGTTGTAGAAAGGGCCTCTTGGCCCAACTAGTGCTATCAAGAAGGGGATATGCAATATGAGGAGGATTCATGTTGAAGGCGATTTAATAGGAGGGAATCATGTGATGGAAAATAGGGATTTACATAATGATGGCTAACGTGGAAGTAGGGAAATCATAACTAGGACACGAGCTTAGGTCGACTACATCACGTGAAAGGATGTGGTGTCTATTTGAATCAATAGCAATGATGTTTAATCAACCCATGTCGACTTGACATATCGATTTGTCAAATCAACCACATAAATAGGCTACTATGAGATACATGGAAGTAGGGTGGCATGAGATAAGGTTAAAATGAGATTAGGTGGAGCAGCCAATAATTTTAAGAACAAATGCAAGAGGATTTCAAAACCTCGTGAACTAAAAGGAAATCATAATATTACCTAAAATCTTACCCATGTTGAGCTTGTAACCTAGTGTTGAATTGATGTAGTAGTCATACTCCAAAGTTGATGTAGTATCCATACTTCATAGTTCCTGTAACTATCAAAGTATTCTACTGGATAAAAATGAGAGCGTGCTACCTTTTATAACAAAGTGGATGAATTATGCTACAATTCTAGAGTAGATAGCACATAACCTTGAGGTTGACAAATGAAGGCTACAAAATACAAGCTGGAATATGAAGTTTTTAAGTCACAAACTGGAGTATGTAATTCTAAAGGAAATTCTTCAAGCTGGAACATAATTTGTAGCTAGAATTTGTAGTAGGTTGCTAAAATAATGGCTTTGTAGTAGATGTAGAAAGAGTGTGTTTGTCACCATTGGTGATTAAGAACAATGTTCTACAACAAAATAGAATGTTGGAGCAACCTAAAACACTTTGGACAATACTTCAAAATGAAAGAAACAAATAAGAAATATGTAGAATGATTGGATTTGTTTATGTAGATGTCTTTTTTTTCATTTTTCATTTTTATTTTGCAAGCAATGTCTGTGAAACAAGTTGGTTTATGGACCAAGTTTGTCTAACTATACCCCAAGGGTGTTTTCATAGTTGCATTTATTTATTTATTTTTCTTTTAATATATATATATATATATAATTTTGTTAAATATAGATGAAGAATAAAGGTGTACCAAGGGTGTTTTCATAGTTGCATTTATTTATTTATTTTTCTTTTAATATATATATATATATAATTTTGTTAAATATAGATGAAGAATAAAGGTGTAGGTGCAAGTGACATAGTTATCTCACTCAAAACCTCTAACTCTAATTGCTTAACCAAATTTACAAGGTTACACGAACCATGGGTGCGATTGGAATCAGATGAGGAATCTGATACGACTGCGACACTCATCCCACAATTAGGAATTGGGGATTCAGAACCCTAACCCTAATTATATGCATTTATCCTACGTAAATAGCTTTAGATTAGTCAAAACGAGGTGGAAGAATCTGATGAAGAATCTGAGAATCCAATTCGAGTGCGGTTGGGCCTAGGGATGAATCCAGTAATACCTCAACTAGTGGTACAAACCACCAAGTGTGGAGTTTTCCCTTTTCATAAATTGTGCCACCGACTGTGAAGTTTTCCCTTAAAATTTTTATACTTGGAATAAAATAAGAAATCCCAATCTCCTACTTGGAATTTCTTCTCGTTGATGAACTTGTCATGCCACTTAGCCCTTTGTTTTTTAACAACAAAGGTTTTATGCAAAGTAGCTTATAGAATCTCATCAAGCTCATTAATTTTCTCCAAGCAATGCGTTTGGGAATCTAAAAGATCTATTCCCATCTATAATGTAGTCCTTAGTGTCTTAATTTGAAATTCAAAAGGAAGGATTACATGCTTACGATATACAAGCTCATAAGGTATATAGCTTCTGGTATTCCTCCATTTGGTATGCTCCAAAGGGATTATGGCAATCTACTAGCCCAATATTGGTGATGAACTTGCACGGTCTTGGTGGTCAAGATGGACTCCAAAACTTTGTTGGTGACTTCGACTTACCCATGGTCTTGTGCATAGTAAGATGTAGAATTTATGTGTATGATCTAGTATTGTTTAGTGAAAGAATGAATGAGCTTGGATGTAAATTATGTCCCTTGATTTGTAACAATCTCTTGAAGAACTCCAAATAGAACAAAAGATGCATTCACACAATAAATCAACTATAACTTGTTATGTCACCTTTAGAAGAGCCTTGACCTCAACATACTAGCTAGTCACATAATCAATACATACCAAAATATATAACTTTTTGTTGGATGGTAGGATGATTGGCTCCACAAAGTCTAGAGCCCATTTTTGAAAAGGCTAAGAGGCATCTCATTTGACTATATTGGTCATCCCATCCTTTGATAACTCTTACAACTTCTTACATACGTTTTGGCATCCCGAAAGATGGTAGGACAATAGTAGCCCGGATATAAGACTTTGTTGGCAAGGTGTCACCCACAAGGTTTTTCATGACATGCCTTTAGGATGTCAAAGACCTCATCCTCCTGAACACATCGTTGGATAACAAGACCTACCCTTGTGCAAAAGAGTTGACCTTGAACCCATGAGTACACGACACTCTGTTTGACGATCCTTTGTCGCTCTTTAGGTGAAATATGTTGTGGAATCTTTCTTGCAACCAAATAGTTAGTAATATTTGAAAACCAAGGTGTGTTAACATAAAATACCAGCAAATGTTTATCATGGAAGACATCTTCAATAGGAATGGCACTCCATCATTGGTGAGCCTGGAAATAAAATCAACAACAAAGACATTTTCATTTTTTAATTATTGATATCAAATTCATGTAGCAATAGAAACCATCTAGTCACTCTACTATTAGTGGTAGGTTTATTCATTAAATATCAAATGACAAAATGATCAATGTGCACAAATATACAATAACTAATTATATAATGATGAAATTTATTAATAGTATGGGCAACAACAATAAACTAGTTTAGCAAGAAGAGATTATAATTGAGTTTAATTAGAGAAAGAGTTTATAAAATAGATGGTATTTCTCATGACTAAGAGAAAGCTTTGTTTCTTAGCACCTTGCGAGAACTTCCCAAGGTTATCCATAGTTTCTTCATATGAATTTTCATACAAAGTAAAATCATCCGCGTAAACCTATAGACAACCATGGATCAAATATTAGAAGAAACCAAAAACAATGATTGGAAAGTAGTAGGGGCATTGCAAAGTCCAAAAGGCAGTACTCGGTAAGTATATGTTCGCCATGGGCAAGTAAAAATGGTCTTCTCTTTGTCTTCTACGGAGATCTAGATTTGGTTATAACCACTAAACCCATTAGGAAAGGAAAAGGATTTTTTAACCCACCAATGTGTCTAGAACTTGATCAATGAAAAGAAGAGGAAAATGGGTCTTTCAAGGTGGTTTTGTTTGGTTCGCTATAGTCAACGCAAACATGCCATTTACCATTTTTATTTGGTACAATCACTATTGGTGAAACCCATTGGTTTCTGAGATAGGATAAATGAAATTCACATTAATTAGTTTTTTCAATTCTTCTTCATTATCTCTCTCATACTAGGGTTCATTTGTCTTTGGGGTTTGTGAATAGATTGGGAATCATCTTTGATGTAGATGTGATGAGTATAAAGATTATAATGAATTCCCTTCATATTAATGTATTCCCAATCAAATGCAATGTTGTGTTTTTGTAGTAACTTAATCAATTGGTCTTTTTGTGAGGGCTTTAACCTAGGGTTGATATTAAGTGTTTTTCCTGGGCTAATTTCCACCAGTGTTTCGTGAGATTTTGATATGGAATATAAAAAAGAGGACATGGAACTACACAATATTGATAGATTAGTTAGTGAATAGTTCTCTTGAGGATACTTGTCCAAAATAAGAGCCCTTCCCTAAATTAATGGGTAGCCACCGAGGTTAGATTTTGGTTTTAACACCATGAAATCCATGGGATATTTGCAAGAATCAACGTAAATTACTACATCTTCCAACACCCCCTTAGGATTTACAATGGACTGATCAACGAGCTGAAGGACTATATGAGTTTGATGTAAATTCAATAGTTGAAGTTTCTCCATGGTCTTCTTAGTCATGACAATGATGACAACCCTTAAGACAATTAAAGTGTTTGAAATGGGAGTTTTGCTAATGTGAACATTGACTATAGAGCTACTTGGGTCTACATATTTATTCATAAATATTCTCCCAAGCATCAGGTCAACTAGTTTACAAATAAAATGAACACTTTGGGGCTCCTTCTTTTTCCTATTAGGATTCCTTAGGCATAGTTTACAAATAGATTTGGCATAGTTAGGGACATCTTTAGTTTCTTAGAACAAAGGGATTTCGGCACATACATTACATACCTCCCCTAAGAAATAAAACTCATGTTAAATTATTGGCTTGTCCAAACTTAACCTCTTTGGATAGGAAGGAGTTTGAGCAGCACCAAATGGTTGTGATTGATCTAAATTTCCTAAGGAATTGGTTTATACCATTACCATTGTAGGAGTTTCATCAGCATGATCAACATAATGATTGTTCAACAAATTAGGAACTTTCTCATCTTGCTTAAGAATGAATGGGGAAGCCTTGTTATCAATCCCTTTCCTTGATCATAGATGGATATATCAATAGTCCATATGGGAGAAAATATGTTAGGTAACTGGATAAGTTACTTTATTAATCGGTTTATGAATGGGTTCAATAGGAATTTGAGGTCTTGAGGAGGTTTCCTTGACAATAATTGTAATTATTGTTTTTGTTGAAATTGTGGATGTGGTTCTGGAGGATATCGTTGGGATAGTTGTTGTTGTATGTTTCCAAGGGGATACCCTCACCAACCTTGTTGCTAACGTTGGTTTTGAGCTTGTTGATGGGACTTGATTTTGTCATCATTATATCATTTTTTTATTTCTACTAACCCACCTATTATCATAACTTTTTACCCTTATCCTTGCATAAACACATCCATTTTGGTCCAAGAAGCACTCATGTATATTTTACTTAGAATCGGTAATATGATGAATTGTGTAAGTATATATGGTAGATATGATGCTTCTTTGTATCTAATCTGAAGATGTAAGTACTACAGATCAATGGACTCTATAGGATGAACGATGCAAAGCAGTTGCTATGAAACCATTGCTACAAAAGCTACATGACAGTTGTTGCGGAAGCTATAGGACAATTGATGCGAGAGCTATAGAATAGTTGTTGTGGAACCTTGAAACAAGTCGCTCCAGAACTAATGTAATTTCCATTTCTTATTCATGTAGTTAATTAATTAATTCTACAATTCCATTTATGTTGTAAGAGTGATTTACCATTTTGCAAGTACGATACACAGTGTTGCAAGTATGTTTTATCATTTTGTAAATTGTGTTTTATAATTCTACGAGTGTGATTTGATCATTTCATGTTAATATTTAGATGTATTGCAATGGTGGCTTAATTGTTATAGATATTTGCTTCAATAACCAATTGTTGTCAATATTGTAGCTGTGAGTCATAGCATGTTTGATTAAATTTATGTAGGTAGTTTTATTTCTAGAACAACATAATTAAGCATTGTCTAACCATCTTAACAAATCCTCTGTGTTGCATATATTTTGCATGACACATCACAAGCTTACCAGTCTTCATTGATAATTAAATGAACTTGCCTTATAGTTGCACTATTAGAAAAAACTTGCTATATATTAGGCCTATCATTTTTGGCGTCGTTGTCAGGGAGGTGTCAAAAGACTTGGGAATTGTGGCTAGTTGGAATATATAACACATGGTAAGGGGATTTACATTATAGGGTCAATTGACAATCATCATTGTAATATCTCATACACAGTGCCTTGCATATAAGATTAGGAGCATATAGATGCAAGAATAGAGCTAAAAATCCAAGAACTTGGTTTCGTGGTGTAGTAAGAGCCACTCGAGCTGCTAATAGTTTTGCAAGTAGATCAAGGGAAAATTCAGAGGTGAATATTCATTCAAGTCGAGCCAAGAATTCCATTATTGTAGCATATGCAACAGAAATAGAAACTGACCTAATAGCTAGAAACTCTGCAGAACCTACCACTTCAGCAAGTGAAGAAGTAATTTATGTTCCAAAGATTGTTGAAGAATACACCTCCACAACAGAAGCAGAACTTGTTCCTCTTACTGAAGCAAGAACAAATGGCTTGATCAGTGGTCAATCAGACTCTGATTATAAAAAAAACTCGGTTCAAGAACCAAAATATTTTGAGGATTCCATTCTCTCTCGAGAATCAATGGCACAAGGAAGGCCAACCCTTGAAAACCTTTTGTACGAAATGGATGAAGAAGAAGGAACTGGCTCACCAAAAAAGATATTGTTGCCTTTGAATTTCCAATTAGACACTTTCATGTTCAAATTCGATGTCCTCTGTAGGATCTACAACTATACCACTGATGCCCAAAGATTAAAGCTATTTCCTGCCAAATTGAACAAGGAAGCACTCTGCTTGTTCATGGGACTCGGTGGAAACAACATTCAAACATGGGACGAGATGAAGCAATCATTCCTGAAGAAATATCAAGACCATTGTAAGGCTCAAAATCTCAAAGAATAAATCTTTAGGATGATGCAAAAAGAAGATGAGAGTTTGGAAAATTATGCGGAAAAATTCCAATATAATTTGTAAGGTCGAAACAAGGTAAGTTGGACAAAGAAACTTTGCGGGTTATTTTATTCAGAGAAATTAGGGATGAATGTACTGATCTTTTGAACTTAATGGGATCTAGATATGTTTCCTAGATGACCTATGAAAACATCTATGAACTATGCAAGCGCTATTCATGAGGGAATTCAAAACATGGGAAAGGTCACAGGGACATTGCTGCAAGAATCACAAAATTAGTTGGAGGAGTCATCAGGGTTGAGATTGGTAATTTATTAGAAAATTTAAGGTCGACATTCTTAGTAGCTTAAGTTCACAATTTGATGCAATGCAAGTCAAAATGAAGCAAGAAGAAGCAAAGTAGGTGCTATCTATATTTTGTTTTAGATGTAGGAAGAAACATCCCTTGAGGGATTTTCCACTCAACAACATTGACATGTATGCCATTTGTGAGAAAAATAATGTTTCCAACACTTTCTCTTTCCTTCCTAGACTAAAATATGTGTATCAAGAATCTAATGAAGAGACGAAACATATTTGTTTCATTGCTCAAAAAATAATGTGGCAGCCACGCCCCTTAGGTATGGTCCAAGATACTTCTTAGTTTTCTTTTTGAAATAACCCACAAATGCAGTATCCTTCCCAACCTTGGTATCCCCCATATGCCATGGAAACAATCGCTACCTCAGCTAACCCAAGGCTATCAATGGCCTTAAGGTTCGAGAGGTCCTCCTTATGGAACCCAACAACAACAAATAGTCCCACAATTTCCACAATAATACCTCCAATTACTGCAACAACAACAATTACAACTACTTGCTAGTAACCCTAGAGATTTTTTGAAATTCCTTGTTTGAATTTTTCAAGATTTTTTATTTATTGCAAGGTGCATCAAGAAGTTGCTTGCCTAGAGAACACCCTAAAGATTCTCTCTGGTCCATGTCTCTACTGCACGACCCTGCCTCGTGGTTCATAACTTCTCATACAGTTGCACACATCCATGGACTAGCTTCCCACGATTTGGGTTTCTAGATACCAACGTCCTCTTCACTGCAAAGCATTCTCGACTGGTCTGCCCTACGACTGGTGTCATGAATTTTGCGACTGGTTCCCTCGCGATTGGTATACTGTGAGATTGGTGCAATGCCCCATGAATATTCTGTGACTAATTCGTGCCCTCGCGACTGGGTCGAACTCATTACACAAGCTGTGACAAGGAGGTGGTTTCTGCAATCATATTTGTTTACAGGTTCAACAAAACAATAGATAACTACCAGTCTTCAAATTCGAACCATCCACTATTCGAAGGAGCCATGACCTAGCCAGAGCCCTGCTATAAATTCAAGTTGTCATTTAGTGTCCATATCAACATCACATTAGGTCGCTAGAGCATAGGTGGAGCATGGTCGTCGAGTAGTGTGGAAGTCGTTGAGTCTGCAAGGTGGAGAGTAGGGGGTAATCGATGGATTCGAGTAGGGTTTTTGTCCACGGTAGGATTCGAGTAGGGATTTTACACCTCAAGTCTTCTAGATTCAAGCCACATAGAGATTCGAGCAAGGTTTTGAGTAGGGATTCGAGTCGTCTAGTGGGAATAACAGAGGACGTGACTTGGGTTTTGGTCAAATTCGTGGGGCCATGCCCTTAGAATACTCACCCCTTTAACCTATCTTGATAACCCCATTGTAGAATATTCGATCCCCTCCACTGTTGCATATGGAGAAATACCTCTCATTACTGGAAATGGATTCAATGGAAGGGAGGACGAACCCAATCCTTGTTGGGGAAGTCATTTGACACTATCACAAGCATCCCAAATTCAGCTACACAAGAATTTGGAGGTTGGAACAACAACAACAATATTCAGGGAATAATTACTAGATTACAACTCCTCCAATCATCAAATTTGGCATTATAGACAGAGGTTTGTGAACTCACAAACAAGGTAACCAAAATTGAATTGGAAAATCTATCATTGAAAAAATTACTAATGAAAACAACATACAAGATGCCCTCCACCCCCCTAGTGATGCCAGACATGTATAAATTCTTGATCTAAAAAGCAAATAGGAAGAGATCTGAGAATAGCAAGCTATTGTTAAACACGAAACCAAAACACATATCAAACGATGGGCACGTGTTGCTAGAGGAAAGGACGCCCCATTCCTCTAGCAGCAGTTGAAGAGGTAGTACAGGCTCAACTTATTGAGGAACATACTAGAGGACATGGGAATTGAATCTCAAAGTGAGGGGGATCCTTTTACATCTTCCATCCTCATACACCATGGTAGTTGGGACCTTATTTCTTAGGGATAATTTGGATCTCCCATATGTGACCCTGGATAAAGGATTGGCTTGGGTTCGAATCCACTATTTTTCTTTTATGCAGGTCTGCATCCAATCTGCTTCAAGCCCTTCGAGCTAAGTGAAAGTTGCTCTCTCTTCCTAGTAATATCTTCCTTGACGAAGATCTCACCAGATCAGATGTTGTGGAACTCAAGCACTCCACAGAGTTGGTGACAACAACACAACATGCAAAGAAATGAGCAATCATCAGGAACCTCAGCGAGGTCATTCGTGATTCTTGTCCACCTGGGTGGGAGCCCAGATCTAGGCCTTCCAAATGACGAACACATTGGGAGAGGCAGAAGGGGGTAGACATTTCCATTAGCTATTGGAATGACAATGGGTCTTTTTGGTCATTGTCGGGTCTAATATATTATGATCTTGGGTCATCAAACATATTATTCATCATCGAGACTCATGCAAACCTGATTTGGCCTCTCCTACACATCACAAAATATAATTGATTTTTAGACTATAGACTTGAGACGAGGAGCTCAGGTGGGGTCAGAAGTTCGATTGGAGTTGCTTTTTTGGTTAGGGATTCTCTTCGGAAGAGAATATATATGGTAGCTACATATGAGTTTGTCAGGTTTATGTGGGTTCGGGTTAGAGGTGTTTCCTCTTTCCCTAGCGACAATTACATTGCAGTTTGTTACTTCCCTCCAACTTCTTCATTGTATTATATTCATAATGGTCTAGATGGGGACCCCTTTATAGAGTTGTATGTAGGAATCACCCAATATTCAGTGTTGGGAATATTATTCTTCTTGGTGACTTCAACGCCCATACCTAATCCCTTCAGATTCCCCTTTACGACTTATCAGAGGATGTGTTTTGCATTCAAGAGATAGATCCATAGTCAATGGGGCTTCAATGAATGTCGGACGATGCCTTGGGACCTTTCACAACATATGGTTGACACCTTTTACAACTATGGGAATCTCAAGAGTTGTTGATTCTGAATGGGATTTCATGTTTCATGAATTCTTGGTCTTTCATGTGCTAACTTCATGGTGGAGGTGCGAGTGTTCTTGACTATGTCCTATCCAACTAGCACTTACTTCCCTTTAATAGTCACTTCTCCAATTCTCCCATTCTCCTGGTGGATCATGCTATTATTTCCTTCTCTCTCCAGGATGACACCTGCCCTCCCCCCACACCCTCCCCCAAGGGCCCATCCCACATTACTTTCCAATTCAACGAGGGAGACCCAGACATATTTCCTTCTCACCGTCACCTAATGCTTCCCTCTGAAACCCAATTCTCTTTGCTTGCTTATGCATATACCAAGTACACCTGCCTCTCATCCATCATTTGGGATGCAACCCTCAGGTCCTACTCTCACTCTACCCGACCCAATTTCACCTCCCAAAAAACCAACCCCTATCCTATGAACAAGCGGTATGATGGGGAATGCAAGGCTCTCCACCTACAACTTCGACATGCATTCACCCACTCTCACCCCTCCTACCCCATCCTCAAAGCTTCATATCATCCTCTCCTCCACTGCAAAAGATGCATCTTCGTTTATCAGAGGAAACGAGACTTATGTGCTTCCTTCTTTCACTCTCCCCAACACTTCTGGCACGCCATCTTCCCCTGCCACTCTCCACTCCCATCAGATCTTGACCGTGGAGCCATGTTCTCCCACACCTCTACCCTATACGAGATTGTTGGACAACTCCATATTCAAGTTACCTTTACGCCCTCTTCATGCTACTGATGCTCAGAAAGGGGCATCAGAGAGACCATTTGGGTGATGAACAACAATAACGCAGTATATGAGGATGGTTTCCAGGCAGAGTTCTTCAATCACGGCCTTTGCACTCTATTTAGTCACTTGGCCGATCTCTTAAACTATGTAGTTTGTACGAGTTTCCCACCAGCATGGTCACATCACACCATTCATCTAATACACAAATGAACTCCCAACTCTTATCCCAACAACTACATGACGATCATGGCGGGCCACAAGTTCTCTTAGCTCTATGCTACAACTCTCCATACTCGGCTCTTTAGTAAGATTGAGTAGAGACACCTTAGAGCTAGGGAGCACGCTATATTCTGACCCCCTCATCAGGCCATTGATCACATCTTTGCACTCTGGGCCATCATTAAGGAGGCGCGAAATCACTCTTCGAAAGTCTATTGTTGCTTTGTAGATTTTCAGAAAGATTTTGATTTTTTCTTGCGAGTAGCCCTATTCAAGAGGCTTTGAGACATTGGCATCTTTGATACCCTATCGACTGCCATGAAGACTCTATACGATTTGATCCTCAGTGGTCTCCGCACAATTCATGAGGTATCAAATTTCATCAGGAGTACCATTGGGGTTAAACAAGGATGTCCCCTATCCCCCACCTTGTTTGGGATCTATATTGATAAGTTGGAGGCCTTCCTTCATGAACACATCCAAGACAATGATGGGTTCCTCCTCCTCTAAGTGTTGATATCTATCTTACTATTTGTTGATGACATGGTTCTACATGCCTCATCCCCGAAGGAATTACAAAGACAACTAAATTCCTTAGCTCTTTTTTGTGATCTTCAACAATTGATGGTCAACCTGGGTAAAACCAAGGTCATGGTATTCAATGGGTTAAAGAAGACCCTGAACAGGATTCATTTCTTCTTCAGAGGGGAGGATATTGAGATCATGAACACCGTGACACTTACTTGGGGGTGCAATTTTCAGGACTTTGCTTCAGTTTACGACAAGGCTTGCAACCTCGAGTAAACAAGGGCTACAGATCCTTGGCCATTCTCGAGAGTGATTTTGACATCATTTTAGGACATCTCATCCAATATTTCCCTCATGGACTCCCTTATTCGACCAACTCTTCTCTCACTTGATTTCAGTTGGTAAAGGTGCACTGATATTCTGTCTTATTAATTAGCTCGCATTTACCTTTTCATCTGGTTTAAGAAACAATCAAAGTAGATCTCGATTGTTTACATCATCTATTGCTTTATAATTCCACACTGCAAGTAGGATCTAAGTTGATTATATCTTAGTTTTTTTTGCTTAAAGGCATTAGTCCTCATTTGCTATATCTTTTGTACTTGTTGCATTTAAATTAACTCCTTATTTCATTTTATCCTTAAATTATTAAAGGGACCACCCCCCTTGGCTTTGTTTAAGAGTTAGCCTAAACAAAGGAGTCAAGTGTCGCGGTGACAATGAACCTGACTTGAATCTTGCCCCCAAGGCTACGCTCAGTGAGTTGAGATTTTTCTCACTTGGAGGTGCAGATTAAACGGAAACAAGCTTGCTGGTTCCAAATGTATCTGACTGTTCATTTTCAAATGACTGTTCAATATTTACAATATGTACAATATACTTCAATCCCGTAGGATTAAGTATCCGACAATAAGACATACTTTTCAATGATAAAAGAAGAAGATAGTTGATCAGAAACAACTAGCTTATGTCTTGAAGGTGTGAAAGCATCGTTAGGTTTCCTTCTAAACCAGTTCATAATCAATTTTAGTATCATTGAAAAGCAAAAGATGAAAGACTATAAATGCTGATCTGTCTGAAAAAAATTGTGATAGCCATTCTGCACAATAAATGATTGACAAAAAGTCTACTTGGAGGCAAAGAGTTGATTGGGCCTAAGCCTTAGAATAAAGTGAAGGGAGGCTTTTTTATTACTTCATGTTAAATATCTTTTCCCAGACTACTTATGTTTTTATTGTTGTTCTATAACATTCTTAGTGCGCCGTCTTTATTTGATTTCATACTAATTGGTTGACTAATAAATTTGACAACCATAGACAGTTTTCCAACTAACAAGAATTTATTTTCAGTTCTTTAACATAGTTCCATAGGCTCTTCTAGGGTGTCAACTTCCTCATTTTGTGTTGCATAGTTGAAATGCCAATTGAAATCATTCACGCAATACAAGAAATAAGTGGATAAACACAGGTTAACGTCTAACCTCGAGAAACCTTCTATTAAATTCCCTAAAAATTTCCTCCATGCATGCCTATGTTAGTAACGTTTACAAGTAAAGCAACTACATCTTTGAAAGATTTAAATCTCTACCGGAAATGGTGACTGAAGTTATTGGTAAGGATCACAACCACTTAAGTCTTTCCCCTTTAAACACTCGAACAAGAAGTGTGATTGCAACATTTTCCAAAGTAATGCCTCCCCAGTTTACACTCCCCGATTTAAAGGATTGTTTCTACCACTTTGTCAAAATATATTTCATAATCCCTTAATGTAAAGTACATAAAGCAGCAGTTTGCACATTATCACAAGAAGCTAACCAGTACAATAATATAAAAGACAAGTCCAATTTCATTTGCCCTCATTCATCCTAACAACAGAACTTATTTGGTAATAAGTCACTTGATTACAAAATAATATCTAACCCCTAAGCAATAGGACTTAAATCTCGAAACATTTACCTGTGGACATGTGTCAATCAAAAGACTAGACCAGTGTCTTCTGTAAGGTACCCACAACATTTACATAAAACCAAGGTTACACGAACCCTGGGTGCGATCGGAATCGGCTGAAGAATCCGATATGGGTCATCCCAAAATTAGGAATCGGGGATTCGGAAACCTAACCCTGATTAACCCTAATTATCCTACATTTATCCTACGTAAACAGCTTTAGATTAGTCAAAACGAGGTGGAAGAATCCGATGAAGAATCTGAGAATCCGATTCGGGTGCGGTTAGGCATAGGGCCAAATCAGGTAACTATGCATAAAACCATAAACGGGGAATGCATGTTTGTTTCAAAACACAACCCTTAATAGTTGAAAACCAAATTTCTCAACTATATGATGTTCACAGAGAAGAATTAAAGCTGCAACAACTTGCTCCTTTGATAAGTATTTCGCTTGGGACCACTGCTTTGACTTGAAGGGGGCAAAAAACTAGAAGACAACACTTCCACTCCCATTTCTTTTAAGTTCGCTAATACTTCTCTCCAACTCATCAATGCAATATCTGACCACATCTAGTGAATTACAGTCAAGGACATCCTGGAAACAATTCATTCTTCAAGAAATGTCTCAATATGTTAAACACTATTTATGCATTAGATAAGGCACAATACAACATGTTTGTAAATCCATCCAAACATTTTACAGCAATACAATCAATATTGTACGATTTTTAAAAAAGAATTTTTTTTGTGATAATGGAGACAGACAATCTGGAAATTGGTTTGTTGTAAATACCCCCCCAAAATTTTAAAAAAAATATCATTAAACAATTCTCATATCATGTGAGCCATAACTCTGATGCAAAGCCCTATTACAATGACGTTACATTTGCTCTAAACACCATCAAAGGCAGTAAAATGGACAGAAAAACATAAGTGGAAGTAAATCTCACCATTTGCTGAAGAAGGTTTTGAACCTGCAACAACGTAAGGACAGATCAAACATCACTAGAGTAATAAGTGAAAGAGAAAAGAGCCCAGATTATCAATACTTCTACCTGCAAAGAAAATTATCTTTCAATTGTAAAATGTAAATCAACCATCAATCAGCTCCAAACTATTTTAGGAAGGAAAAAATAGAAAAATGAAACATACCATTAGAAGATATGTTTCATAAGTATAAAGGAACTTAAAAACGTCAAACTCTTGTGCACATCCGTGCACCTCTAAATCCACAAAGAACCTTAGCCTCTAAATAGATGGCTACAATTCAATTATTATTAACATACCAAGAAAATTTAACATTCAAAAGAGCAAGCTGAATGCTGAGGACAACAAGAACAGCTAATCGAGGAAGGACAACTAACTGATCCTATAGCACGATCAAGCTGTACAAAAGAGTCTTCAGTAAAGACATAATGACAGACCTAAAGAGTCAAGATCTTCAAGACGTCAAGTGGCAAGGGAGCTAAAATTTCAGCATAAGTGTAAATTCAACAAAATTGGAACATAAAATCTCTCTTTTGCAACTTTACAGTCTCCGAGTTAATTAAACACAAAATCTGCAAACAGAAAACGAATAACAGAGGTATAGTATAATATTTGAGTTTTTTTTTTTTTTTAGTGGAAGCTCAAGTGCTTAAACACAACTCCATGCTCATTCTACACTCACGTTCTAAATATGACTTGGGAGTGGAACTTTCGGAAAACCATGTTTTAACTTTTACCATCTGCAAATGCGTGGTCCATTTTACATTTTCATGGTCCTTTCTGCTCTCACCAGCACAATAGAAGATCTTTGGAGTTCAGTAGCAGTTCAGGTTGTGGGGAGAGACTTGGAGGCCATGCACCTTGTTCTATCTTGCCCAAGCAACATTCATCATCCAGAGGCAAAAACAAAGATGTGGAGGAGTGTTGTTGGTTTTATGGAAGCTTTTCTCGAGGCACATGTCCCAAGTCCACATACAACCCCAAGCAATGTGCCCTCAACCCAAGAATCCTTAAGTCAAGCACTTATCCTCTTAAAGCACACCAAGTGGTCTCAACACTCCTAGGGCTAAGTACCCTCCCTCTTAGTACTCAATGCACCTCCTCTAAGGTAGATCCAATATCCATGCAAGCAACCATCCTCTTCAACATGTGTGACATATAGAAGATATCAATGCCACATAAGATAACCACATCATCATAAAGTGTGCCACATCTAGCATCGAGTCCAAGGTCAAGCAACCACCTATAGAAAGCTCTCCAGAGGTCATCAACCAAAAGATCTAAGATACAACTAAGGGGCTAGGGTTTCACCATGCACCCAACATCACATGAAGGCAACCCTAGCATGGTGTAAACACTTTCGGAGTAACCCAAAAGCCAACACTGTTTCTTTGTGAGGAAAGTGCTTTCACCGACACTGGTCTTCTCCCTTGGCATCTCAACTAAATCTACCATCTACAAATTTGAATTTGCCACAACTTAGAATTAATCAGTGACCCCTCAAAAGAAATTGTCACCCAATCATCATTCTCCTCCATTAAGGCATCACACCACGCTTCCTAAAAACAACGAGAAGGCTCACAAAAGGAAGTAGCGAATGCCATATGGTTAGTGTTGGAAATAGTGCAACTTCGAAAGTTATTCTTATTGTGTTATATTTGTTGTACCTCCTATGGGAGGAAATATTAATGTATTTGATCATGTAAACCCTTGAAAGAATCAATGTAAACCTTGGGGTAAAGATACACAAAGAAAATAATTATTAAATATTAAATTTATCTTTCCCCAAGACAAGTCGGTCTTGTCAGTTAGACAAGTCGGCCTAGTTAGGGGAAAAGTCATTTTTGCAAGTGTATAAATAGGGAGGTCGTGTGCCTCATTTGATCACTCATCCAACACAAGCTAGTTCGCACTAGTAAGAGAGAAGTTCACATCTGCAGCAAGGATAAGTATTTTTTGGGGTTTTCACTTGGAGAAACTTTTCTATTTCTCTCTCTTATCTCTGTACTCTGTTCTCGGAATTGATCATCACTATACGAAGGTTGCTGGGTTTTTCCCTGTTGAGTTTCCCAAGATAAAATTCTTGTGTTCATTGTTTCTGTGCTTGGTTATTCTTCTAGTGATCCTATTCCTTATCTGCATTTAATTATACTGCTATAATTGTATGAAAATCTAACATGGTTTCAGAGCAGTACTAGAAGAAGCCATTGTCGGAAGCTAGGGTTTCACTTTTCAAGGCCTCCCCTCATCAATTTGGCTAGAAAAGAGCATTGGAAATCTCACCCTAAAGAAGGCGCATCTTTTGGTGAAGGAATTTTTCAATTCTGAGAAGTTTCATTTTTTGACCTAATTCTACAGCTGCAACAAAAATTAGGGTTTCAAGTTTTGTATTGTTTAATCCGCAGAATTGGTTTGATCTTACCTTCTCTCAACTTGCCTTGATAGGGCGCATCTATCTGTGAAGTCAGTTTTTCAATAATCCAAACTTCACTCTTGACCTAGCCCCTGCTAGGGTTTCTAGTTTAGATTTGCAGTCAAGATGATTGGAATGAAGGTTGAAGATCGTCTGGATGGGGCTTCCAATTTAATATCTTGGAAGTCTAGGGTTCTTCTCATATTAGAATAAAATGACCTCTTAAAGTTTATCAATGAGAAGGTTCTAGAACCAGAAGCTGAAGAAGACAAGTCTCAATGGAGGAAGAATGATGCCAGAGCAAGAAGAATCTTGGCGGACTCAGTCAAGGATCATTTGGCTCCTCAAATCTCACAAAAGAAGACAACTATGAAGATGTTCAAAACCCTAAATAAGCTATTTGAACATAGTAGCATCAATGTGACTCTCACATTGAGGAATCAACTGTCGAATCTGAAGATGGTCAAATCATAATCGATTGCCTCATACTTCATGAGGATCACAGAACTAAGGGACAAGCTAAGTTCTAGTGGAGAACCCATTGATGACAAGGAGCTTGTCATTACTACTCTAAATGGTCTTCCACCATCTTGGGAGTCATTCATTCAAAGCATAAGTGGATGAACCAAGTTGCCCAAATTTGACAGGTTATGGACAGATTGCACTCAGGAAGAGACGAGGATTGCAGCAAGACAAAACCTTCATGGCACTCAACCAAAGGAGAATCAAGCATTCATGGCCCATGCCAAGAAAGGCAAGGGAAAGGGAAGAAAGTTTTACAATCATAAGAACCAAGGTAGGAGATCAAGCCCTCCTCCAGATCAGAAGAAAAAGAAAAAAGACCTCTCGTATATACAATGCTTCAAGTGCAAGACCTATGGCCATTATGCCAGCGATTGTCCAAGCTCAAACAAAAGGAAGCATGAAGTCTCAACTGTTGATGTAGAAGAAGACCATCATCATAAGAAGCAATGGAATGAAGATCGAACAGAATTCTTCTCGATATCAACTTTATCAGGTACTATTCCCACCACTAGTGATACATGGCTCATAGATAGTGGTGCTTCTAGACATATGACCGGTTATAAAGAAAATTTATCAAAAATAGTTGAGAAAGAATCTCATCTCCATGTTGTACTTGGGGATGATGCTATTACACTGTGAAGGGATCTGGGGCTACCTCCCTCCAGTTAGAGTCTAGTGACACATTACACTTGAGTGATGTGCTTTATGTGCCTGCTCCCTGGCATGAAAAGAAATCTTGTCTCCATATCTGCTTTGGAGGACAAGGGATATAAAGTTGCATTTTCAGATGGGAAAATTCTTGCTTGGCACAAGAACTCAAGCATGAACACAGCAAAAGTAATTGGTTTAAGAGAGGAGAGCTTGTACCGATTGAGCACTCCATCAACTCAAGCACTAGTTCATGATTCTACCAGCATGGGTGAGCTATGGCACATAAGACTAACTCATCTAAACTATAAAGCTCTTCCAACATTAAGGAATATCGTGATAGGTCCACCAATGCTTCATGTAGACAATGATGGAATATGTAGAGGATGTGCACTTGGCAAGAATGCCAAGGGATCCTCCCCGAATAGTGAGAGCAGATCTAAAGAAATTTTGGATCTTGTACACTCAAACTTGTGTGGACCCATGACTGTTGCTTCACTGGGTGGCTATAATTATTATGTAACATTTATTGATGACTACTCACAGAAGACTTGGATATATTTTCTCAAGACCAAGGAATCCAAGGAAGTGCTCAACAAATTCAAAGAATTCAAAGCACAAGTCGAGAATTTGTCAGGAAAGAGGATTAAGATCTTGAGATTAGATAATGGTGGAGAATATACCTCTACAGATTTCAATGATTTCTGCAAGGAAGCGGGAATTAAGAGAGAGCTCACAGTTCCCTACAACCCTCAACAAAATGGGATTGCAGAAAGAAAGAATAGAACAATTGTGGAGGCAGCCAAAGCCATGGTACATGACCAGAGTCTACTGATGTTCTTGTGTCTACTGATGTTCTTGTGGGCATAAGCATCTAGAACAACTGTATATGTACAAAACAGATGCCCTCATAAAATTTTGAAGAACATGACTATGGAAGAAGCTTTCACAGGAGTGAAACCAGAAGTGGGCCACCTTCGTATCTTTGGCTATCCAGTTCCCAAGGAGAAGAGGACGAAGTTAGGCAAGAAGGGAACTTTCGTGGGATACAGTGACTCTTCAAAGGCCTACAGAATTTACATTCCAGGATCAAGGCAGATCGAACTCAGCAGGGATGTGTCCTTTGAAGAAGAGATGGCTATCAGAAAAGGTAGAGGATCTGATATGGAGATCGATGATGAGGAAATGCTAGAACCAAAGGAGATGAGATCATCTCCCCTTCTAGTAGTTCATAGGGAATTAGCAGAGAAGGCTGAACCGATCGATCCCATTGATCCAGTTGAGCTAGTTGATGTTCCCACAGATATTCCAGTAGGTCCGAAGAGGCCTAGATGGGCACAACAAACATTGCAGGATGCAGAGGGGTATGAAGCTCCACATGGTACCTTCCGAGAAAGCAAGAGACCTCAGAGGTTCTCGAGTTATGTAGCATTGATGAGTCACATCATTGACTCAAAACCCACCTCCTATGAAGAGGCCTCCAAACACCAAGTTTGGAAGGATGCCATGATGGAAGAATATCAATCCATCATGAAGAATGATGTGTGGGAAGTTGTACCGAGACCTGAGGGGAAGTCAGTAGTGACTTCCAAGTGGCTTTACAAAATCAAGCATGGAGCAGATGGCAGTGTGGAAAAACACAAGGCTAGATTTGTTGCCAGAGGATTCTCTCAGAAAGAGGGAGTCGATTATGATAAGACAATTGCTCTTGTGGCTTGATATACTTCCATCGGGACGATTATTGCTATAATGTTATTGCTTCAGCTATGGGATGGAAGCTGCATTAGGTGGATGTCAAGACCGCCTTCCTCAATGGTGTTATCGAGGAAGAAGTGTATATTGAACAACCAGAAGGGTTTGTTGTCCATGGAAAGGAGTCCCACATATGTAGGATGAAAAAGGCCCTATATGGACTCAAGCAAGCACCACGTGCTTGGTATGGATGGATAGATGGATACTTGGTGAGCTTGGTATTCACCAAAAGTGATGCAGACCCCAACCTTTACTACAAGGTTGTGGATGATGAGCCACTGATTTTGGTACTCTATGTTGATGATCTGTTTCTCACTGGGAATGAGAAACTTATTGTATGGTGTAAGAAGAAGCTTTCCTCTGAGTTTGAAATGAAAGATCTCGGATTGATGCATTACTTCTTGGGATTAGAAGTATGGCAAAGGATGAAGGAGATTTTCCCGAGTCAAGGGAAATACACCATTGATATTCTGAAGAGATTCGGAATGTTGGACTGCAAGTCCATGGCCACTCCGATGGATGCAAATCTGAAGAAGCTGAGGGACTCTGCTTCAAATTCAAATTTGCTTGATTCCACTATGTATCGCCAGCTGACTGCATCTTTGATGTATTTGACGAACACCAAACCAGATATATGTTTTGCTGTGAATGCTCTCAGCCAGTTCATGTGTGAGCTGAGACAGATTCACTGGGTTGCTGCAAAACATGTACTGAGGTACTTGCGTGGCACTGTGGGATATGGCCTCATATATGCTTCAGAATGTGACTTGAGATTGCAGGGATTTTCAGACTCAGATTGGGCTGGATGTGCTGCAGATAGGAAGAGCACCTTCGGGTGTTGCTTCAACTTGGGTTCTGTAGTGATTTCTTGGTGCAGCAAGAAGCAGACCTCAGTAGCTCTTAGTACTGCAGAGGCCAAGTATATGGATGCTAGTACAGCAGCTTGGGAAGCAGTATGGCTTCGAAAACTCCTTGCAGGATTGTTTGGCCAGATTCTAGGGCCAACTGTGATTTGCTGTGATAACCAGAGTTGTGTGTAGATTTCAGTGAATCCTGTATTCCACGACAAGTCGAAGCATATAGAGATTCGGTATCACTACATCCGTGATATGGTGCAGAAAGGTGCGGTCGAGTTACAATATGTTCCGACAGATGGCCAGACTGCAGATGTTCTTACTAAGCCTCTTCCCAGGATAAAGTTTGAATACTTTCATGGAAGACTTGGAGTGGAAGAGAACGTGTCCCTCCTTGAGAGGGAAAGATGATACAGAGACAGACATTTACCTTGCTTCTACACAAGTACCTCTGCTCATCCAGGTTCTCAGCCAGGCATGGGAGGATCCCATCGGCAGTAGAGATGGACAGGTAGCAGAAGGTCGTGTGAAGCTTATGGGAAATCTCTCAGACATCCAGGTTGAATGAAGAGGCCACTGCATTTTTCGGATCACTCTAGGATAGAGTGAGGAGATCTCTCGGACATCCAGGTTGGATGGAGAGGCCACTATATTCTTCGGATCACTTTGGGAAAGAGTGAGAAGATCTCTCGGACATCCTGATAGGATGGAGAGGCCAGCGCACACTCCCGGACACTCAGTTGAGTGGGGAGATCTCTCGGACATCATGGGACATGATGGAGAGATTTAGTGCATTCTCCAAATCACTCTGAAAAGAGTGAGGAGATCTCTTAGACATCCTGAGATGGGATGGAGAGGCTGGTGCACACTGGTACTCTTGGACTCACCGAAGGACTGGTTGAGTTGGTGCATGTTCCCCGAAGGAATGGGCTGAGCAGATGCACATTGTGTTAATTCCCGATGGACTGGGATGAGATGATTCTTGTTGGACTCTCCGATGGACTGTGTAGAGTTGTTGTGCTGATGATGGATCCATCGATGGACTATGTGGAGCAGATGCATAATAACACCTCTCGAAGGGTTGAGACTGTGTTGACAACCTTCAGTATGTATAGAGATAATCGAGACAGATGTGATGTACAGATGAGATCTAGATGATCGTGATGCTGATGATGACCATGTCCGAAGAATACCTTCCTTGTTGAGAGGGAGTGTTGGAAATAGTGCAACTCCGAAAGTTATTCTTATTGCATTATATTTGTTGTACCTCCTACAGGAGAAAATATGAATGTATTTGATCATGTAAACCCTTAAAAGAGTCAATGTAAACCTTGGGGTAAAGATACACAAAGAAAAGAATTATTAAATATTAAATTTATCTTTCTCCAATACAAGTCGGCCCCAATTAGGGAAAAAGTCAGTTTTGCAAGTGTATAAATAGGGAGGTTGTGTGCCGCATTTGGTCACTCATCCAACACAAGCTAGTTCGCACTAGTAAGAGAGAAGTTCACATCTTCAGCAAGGAGAAGTGATTTTTGGGGTTTTCACTTGGAGAAACTTTTCTATTTTTCTCTCTTATCTCTATACTTTGTTCTCGGAATTGATCATCACTATACAAAGGTTGTTGGGTTTTCTCCCTGTTGGGTTTCCCAGGATAAAATTCTTGTGTTCATTGTTTATGTGCTTGGTTATTCTTCTAGTGATCCTATTGCTTATCTACATTTAATTATACTCTATGAAAATCTAACAGTTAGCATATCTACTAGGAGGTCGCCCTCATTGAAGATCTAGAAACTCCTACATGCTCCTGTGCATCTTGCAATGTTGGAGTAAGCCATCATGGCTCCCTACGAACGAAAGTAGAGGGTAAGCACATATCCTTCCTTAAGCTCTCTTCACCCACATCTGGATCTCACTCTTCTCATACATGTGAAATCAGATTCTGGAAAAACAACCTCCTCCCTCCCTTCAATCACAAGAGCTACATGTGATCTAGAGGACCACACATCCTCATCAAAATTCACATCTCAACTCACCATAGTCTTTTGTTGTGCTAGAATGTAGATCTTGTAATCTTTAGAAGTCTCATTGTATCCAACAAAACAAGATACTATCACAACATCTCGAAACTCCACTCTACTAGGGGCTTGACCATTTGTGAATCTAAAGGAACATAACACTAGACCATGAGCAACCTACCAAACTGCAGCATCCTTCATATGAACTTCATAGACCAAAATCTTCAAACACCACATCATGACTTGTTCAAGACTTGCTACAATGATGATCACATCTCCATACAAGATCAAGACATGTGGATCAAATCTATCAAAATCACAATGAAAAATATCTACACAAATCTCATCCATCCTATAATACCAAGCTCACAGTGCAAACAACAACTCAAATAGGGTCTCCAACAAACTATAAACATGGGTCTCTTGCCTATCTACCTCAAAAACCTCCAGCTACTAAAGCAAAACCCTCAACACAGTCAACACCATCTTTTCGAGATAATTCTTTTATAACTAGAGCAAGAAGCTTATCAAGGTGAACTCCCTCTTTTTAAGAGTATCCAACAACCCTATCTTGATACTCTTCAATAGTCCCATCAACTATACGCTTGAGATCAATTATTGTTTCCACATTAGGTTTTGAACCTATCTCCATGGCATCTTTTAAAACTACTCTATATATGCCTCCTCAAAACTAGAAAGCTCACCCATCTTCCTACTAGCATCTATATGTGCCATAGATCAATGAGTAACCTATAAAGGCCACCATCCTACACACCTCTAGCCAAAGTCCTTGAACTTGCTAGACTACAATCACTAATAGTGTGCATTGCAATCCTTCAAATGAAAATCTATCATACAAGAAACTGAAAGAAGATTCTTCTTCAAACCAAGAATGAAAAAATGTCATTCAACTCAAGAACATCACCTGATGACATCTGGAAGGAAATGGAGCCCAATCCTTTCATAGGATAAGTAACATCACTACCCAACTCGACACTCGTTCCTCTCTCTTGCTCTGAAAGCTTGTTGAAGAGTTTGGTCTCATGAGTCATGTGTTTTTTATACTTTATGTGTGTTTTAGTGAACCGAGTCATTAAATTCAAATCGGCCTAGTCATTACCGAGCCTGAGTCCGAGTCCGAGTTGACCCTCGGCCGATTCCGAGTCTGAGTCCGAGTTTTAAAACATTGTTTGCAACCTACACTTCCAAGGTGTAAAATTAGAAGCACCTTCCAACCTCACACTCTCTAAAATTGAGAGTCGTCGTCTCGACAAATCTGAAGCACTCCTCAAAGCAAATACAGCAATAAATCAAGTAGATTACCCTTCTAGGGCTCAAGCACAATAGAGTTTCACACCCAACAACTTATAATAGGTCAAGCACCTCTCCCAATTATGGAACAACTGAAATATCCAACTCCTTCAACAAGAGAGCAATTTCAGTCAAATCAATGTTGATAATATGTGGAAGTTTTGGAAAACTGTGCTTACTGCCAATACAGAAATTTCACCTCGACCTTGAGTTTCCATGAATCTATTTCCTGTGAACTTTCAGCCTTAGAACTGAATCTCAAATATAATTACAACAATATACATTTCACTTCTCTCCAACTAAACACACAAGGCAGCCCAATAAAATAAACACCAAATAAATATACTTCAAGGGAACTAGGTTTCCTGCCCTAAGGACACAATCCCCAACATAAGCCCTAACATTTAACCTAAAGTCACTTAAGTGACTATTACATATGTAGCCTTATATCTTAACACCCCCCCATAAGGCATACAGTGCTGAAATCAAATACATATACTGAAAAACACATAAACCAAAAACAAAGCAAAGGTAGACATTCTTTAGAAGCTTCTTCTCTGAAGACAGTTCCTGAACTAGGTTGATCTCCATCAAGCTACCTCGTAACCCTCGTAAAGATGTAGCTCCCGAGTTGAATTCCCGAGTTCTCGGATTCCACCTCCCCAAACTCCCGAATCAAGAATCTCCCAAAGTCAATTACTGGACAATAATCCACATGCATGTCGCATAACCTCAATAGTAGACTGCAATCCACATGCATGTCTCAACCAATGAGGGATCTTTCCTAGATCCACAACTACTGAACTCTTTGGGAAACCATCCATATTGAGTTGTTAATTGCTCCCTTCCAATCTTCAAAGCACTGGCTTCCTAAAATGCAAGAATCTAGTTTTCTTCAGTAAAGTACTAAAGACAACACCCTGGGCAATGTCCGGTGGTTATTCTTTGATAAACCGGACAGCATGAGCTGTGTAACCTATCTTCGACCTCAAAATTCCTTTTCCATTAAAAACTCCTTGGCAATAATTGAGCACATTGAGAACAAGGTTTGCGTACTTAGATTCTGAACAAGGCTCCGTTATTTCCCACAGCATCTTCATGGCTTTAACAAATCTGATCTCCTTGCTGGCAGAAAATTAGTTGTACGAAGATCGTACGGATTCGTACGAGCTATGTAAAGAAACTGTTAAAAAAACGTGTACAAGTCAGACTGGTGGCTTGAAAGGTAGTTTCTTTTAAAATAAAATAAAAACCTCGTGGCGGATTTTTCAACAAATAGCAACACGATCCATGACTACTCTATGGCACAACGATTTGATCTTTGCTAGATTCATTAGTGTTGACAAACCAACTCAAAAGATTCGCAGGAGGCTTGATTCCTGGGTTGCGTGTATCTCCAAAGATCGTGATGGCTCTGTGACTCAAATAGACAAGATCTAGTGGCAGCTTCAAGAGATTGGCGGTTCTAGATGCGAGTGTTTCTTTCTATTTAGAAATTTAACCAAATGACAATGCCCTAGCAGCTCTAAAATAGATCTGGCAGCTCTGAAATTAATCCGGTGGCTCAAAGAAGAAAAGAAAAATCGCAGGTCTGCGGCGGCTCTCTTTTTCTTTTCTTTAATATGGCTGCCGGACAGCTTCTTCCTTTCCATGGTGGCTACTCCCTCTCACTCATATACGACTCAAATACAATGGTTTAATTGTAGTGAGCAGACAGGGTGCCTATAATTGGAAGCAATTTATGAACAACAACTCTTCTCTACGCAATTCATTGTGATCTAGCGGCTCTAATCATGGCAGTTCCTTCTCTAAATTGCAATTTGATTTGTTTTGATAATTTTCCCTTTGCGGCTTCAGTAACGACGGCTAAGTTTTGAATGAAAATGGTGGTTGGAAAACAATTATGGTTCAATCACGTGTGGCGGTTGTACGAAATTTGCATGGTAGATCATGGATTGCAAAGAACAGCAGGTGGCTTATAAACCTAACCCATTTTTCTGATTCTCCAGATCATCTTGCGATGCAAGAGAAGAGCATACTTAATGGAATAGTCCTGGGTGGTCTCCTGCTCGTATACCATATTATGAAAACCAAAGAAGAGAGAAACCCTAGAGCGGGTTACGTTACCGAACACATGAGAGCTCAATAACACACAACACAATATTATTATGAGATGGCACGGAGCAACAATACATCGAGGGTTCTCGCTCTTAGAAAGAGGTTGAGAGGCCAAAACCCTAACCTTCATACGTAAACCCTAACATTGAACCTAAAGTCATTTAAGTGACTTTATTACATATGTAGCCTTAAATATTAACATTCTGTTTCCAGCAATCCATCCTCAACTATTTGCTTGTTATCCTCAACAGTTTGCATGTGTTACTTCAATTTTATTCTATCAGTTTTCTAATTTTGACTTAGGTCAAAGTTCGGTTAGGTAAGGTGCATGCAGTCTAGTTAAGGGCATAGATCTCTAGGAGGATGCATGTTTGCGTGCCTCAAATCATCTCTCAATTTTATTCTATCAGTTTTCTAATTTTGACTTAGGTCAAAGTTCGGTTAGGTAAGGTGCATGCAGTCTAGTTAAGGGCATAGATCTCTAGGAGGATGCATGTTTGCGTGCCTCAAATCATCTCCAGTAGAGGTGCACTTTACTTGGCTTTTCTATCAATGCAAAGAAGGCATAGTAGGATTAGGAGTTAAGACCTCCAGTTGAGGCATTGTTGTGCATGTGTCCAAATTCATTGTACCTTGTAGCCTATAAATGAGAAGGCAAGGGTAAAGGCTTATTCATTCAGTTCAGTAGCGAGCAGTGAATTAGTTCGTTGGTTTTTCCTGCAGCAGATTTTAGATCAGAATTAATAAGTAATGACATGTTTAGACACCCCATCTACTAAGTTTCTGTTATATATTTTCCGCGGTATGTGTTTATAAATTCTAGCATTATTAGAGTTACAAATTTGAGTAGCTTTCAATTTTCAGTTATCTAGCATTTTAGGAATTCTTTCAGTGCAAAGTCTGTTTACCATGGTTTATAAAATCTATTAGTTTGTTGTTTTTTCCTGTAGTAGATTTTAGTTCAGAATTAATGTGAAAGGAATGACACGTTTAGACACTCCATCTACTAAGTTTCTGTTATATATTTTTGGCAGTATGTGTTTATAGATTCTAGCATTATTAGAGTAACAAATTTGAGTGGCTTTCAGTTTTCAGCTATCTAGTATTTTAGGAATTCTTTTAGTGCAGAGTCTGTTTACCATGGTCTAGTGGACCCCATGGCAAGTCATTTGTTAATTTGTGCTTCCAATGGAAGGCTTTGGTTGTCTCCTCAATTGCATGTTAGTGTTATTTTGACGGGTTGTTATTTCGTGTTCTACATGATGTCGCTCTAGGATTTTGTTGGTATTGCAGTTGCAGTGGTATGTCTGCTGTGCTCTAGCAACTGCTCACAAGCGTGGTTGTGTCAAGTGCAAATATAGAGTTGTTCTTCATCCCAGAGAAACCTATGTATGCGTGACCCCAATCCTCTGTTGCAGCAAATATTTGGAGTGGGTTGAGGCCAAGTGGACTGATTTCATTCATACAGGAATCTGTCTTCAAGCAACATCAATGTTGTTGCTCCAAAGGGTTACACTCATACTTCATATCCTGCACAGAAATGTGATGGTTCACTCTATGTGCAATAGTGGGTTGGAAGGGATGCTGGGCATTGAGTTGAGAGGCCTCTATCGAGTCTCTAGTGCAAGAGAGCCCCACTACATGAGGCATACAGACAACAATGGCCATAGGAAGTGTGTCCTCCGCAGCACCTCTCGGCATTTTGATGGGTCTGTTGTTGATTTCTTGTGTTGCTTGTTATCTCCAGCAGTGCATTGTTCACTAATCTAGTGATTTTTCAGAACTGCCTTGTTGATCAAGAATAAGCCACTCCCTTACATGTTCCCTGGGATGTTTAAAGGGATGTTTTTTTATGATTTTCTTCTTTCTCTCCATTTTTGCCTCAAAGGTATTTGTTGCAATCTGGTTTTTATATTTGTTAGTTTCAGTTAAGGGCCTTTTGTCTAGCCTTTGACCCATGTCTCTTGGTGACAGCCTTTTTGTTGTCCATTATTTTTGAAATATGCTCTATACATAAAAAAATCTTATCTAATACAAGATATGAAACATATTTCAACAACAGAAACTAAGAAAAGAAATTAAAAAACATTTGGATTTTTTCTCCAAGAAACATTGTTTCTGTAATACTGTCAGAGATTGCTTGACATATGCATGTCGTTCCTCCCTATAAACCAAGATATCGTTAAAGAAAACTAATAACATGTGCAAAGATTTAGTTCACAGTAGCTTAGAAAATTGTAGAATCATTTTCTATGGCAGAAGAGAAGACTTTGAATTCATAATGTCCTTTGTGTTTTGTAAACATTGTTCTGGATATGCCTTCTACGGTTCTACCCTTATCCTAACTTGGTGACGCTTTGCACAAATCAATTTTGGTAAAGCATTGTGCATCATTTAGTTGATCTAGCTATTCAATGACTAGTGGTATTTTGAGCAGTAATTTTTAATTGTAACAGTATATCCCATCCATTTTCCATACTAGACTTCAGTAATGTGCAGGGCAATAAAACGACTTTATTAGGAAATATGTGATTTGATAATATGTGGGTTTCAAAAGAATGTGACATCTAGATCCATCATTGCCATCACTTGGTATGGGAAGGGAGGATCATTGATAGATTCATGAAGTTATTCATCCCAAGGCATTACTTGTAATTCCACTTGTTACCCTCCAGACCATCTGCAATGCACCATACCGGATGTGCCAAAGAGGGGGGTCTTTTTGCCATTATAAAAAGCCAAGTTGGGGTTAGCTTATGTAAAAGTGTTGGTCTAGCGGGGCTCATGACCCTTGGTCTAGTCATGGCATGTCCTCTTGGTTCTCATTTCAAGGAGTGTTGACCTTGTGGTTTTGCTGACTACCCCTTGATGGGTGGAAGTCCCTCATCATGTTGGGCATTTATGCCCCGGGTGGGTGTTTTGGTGCACCCATTATGACACATGGCTTGGGGTTTCTAGCCACACTTATGTTTTATGCTTTGTAGAGGTGATTGTGCTTGTAAGAGTTGTCATACCCCGCCTTATCACACCTCATGGATACCCCTTTGGACTTATTTTTGTTGTATCACCCTTCTCTCTTGGTCATCTTGGCCTTCAAAAGCAAATCGTCCACCTTCCAAGCAAACAAGAAGAGGCAGTACCAACCTAAGAAGGACAACGTTGAGGGAAAAAGACAATTGTTGGGGTTAGATGGGGCACAACGTCCTTCTTTCTAAGCTCAACTCATCATCAAGTTGAAGCATTTCATCCTATTTTATCATTATTTCATGTTTTATGAGGTTTAATCCTCGGATTGTGGGTGACAAACCCTAAAAAAACATTAAAAGCCATTTTAAAGACAGATTAGGTAGGTCGACTTAAAGGAGGTGTAAATTAGCCTTTTCAAGTATAAATAAGGCAACTCCTCCTCATTTGTAATCAAGATCATTGGATCAAATAAGACATTATTTCTCTTTCTTCTGGTGTACATGAGCAAATCTAGTGGTGCAAACCTCCTTTTTTGGCTCTTCTAGGGTTTTTTAAGGGATAATTTTGATGTTTGAGGCTTATCTACTATCTTTCAAGGGTTGTCTAAGGTGAAAGGATTCTTGGAAGGCTACTCTCTTCTCTTTTCTTCCTCATTTGTGGTAAGATCTATGAACCTCTTGTCTTCCACTGCCTAAGGCATCCAAGGTAAGGGTGACCTAGGGTTGTATGCATAATAGTACTAAGTATAGTCTTGTAAGTGAGACATCCATCTTGAAGGGTTTTTCTTTGCCCTAACTAGGTCAAAGGCTAATACAACCTAGGGTTTCTTAGTCTTGCCCCACTTCATTCAAATATTGAATTGTCAACTCTTAGGAGAAATGTTAACCCCGATTTCTTGATGCTTGGAAGGAATAAGACTTAGGTTTAATTCCCTCATCTTAACCAAACTCTCATTTACAAAATTCCTTGTACTATATATTGGAAAAAATATAAAAACTCTAAAAATCAAATATTATTGGAAAAATCCAAAAATATTTTTTTTGTCGTAATTGTTTTACTAGTTCAATTCTAAATTAGTTACTACCGTTATTATTTTATGAAGTAACAATACCACCGAAAAATCCTAAAGAGTTGAAAAATTCCATAAAAAGTTTTTTTGCAGCTAAAAAGCCCTAATTTAGGTTGACGTCAGCCCAAGGGAGGGTGACATCACCCTAGGGGTTGGCCAAGTCTCTCTCCTCATTCCAAGTCATTCGGGGTGACCTAGGAAGGCTTTGAAGTGTCTAATCAAGTTGTCCAGCCTTTACTGCAGAAAATTGCAGACCTGAAGGTGAAATCATTCCCAAAAGGCAACAATTATTCGTTAAGAGAAGTGTGCCCTAGGGGGGATTGAGCCTCCTTGGGTTGTTGATAACCAAGAGGTGTTTTTTGAGGTATTTTCAAAATCAATTTTGGGTTTTCTTCCAATTTTATGTTGCTGGTTTTTACTGCAGAAAATTGATTTATCTTGTATCTTAATCAGCAACCAAAATTTATTGCTCTTAAACCTTCTTAGTTATTTGGTATTTATTACATATCTTGTTGACTGTAATAAGGCACTGGTCTACTAATACAGTGCGAAGCCGAAGGTCTTGTAGAGATAGTGTTGTTCTCCTTGCACATCTTACAAGTCTATTTCTACCATTTTGGGGAAGACTCCCGTGGCCCAAGGAGAAGGCCTAAAGAGAGAGAAGAGTGCACTGAGGTGACAGCATCTCCGGGAAAGTTTCCGATCTTAGCACCGCCTCAAGTGACCTAATCCAAAGGGTGCCAATCTGTGAGGTAACACCACTCTATGAAGAAAAGACATTTCTAGTTTTTGTTCATTTAAAACTCATCAAGAGAGCATGGCCATCTGAAAGTGCTTTCCATAATGAAATGCAATCAACAAAAAAAAATTTCCTTAGTTTTATAACGCTCTAAAGGAAATGCAATAGTGCTAACAATATATCTGGAGTTTCAAGAATGTACCTTTAGTTTGAACAGGAAAGCTCACGCTGATATTTTCTTCTAGACAACTTTGAATGTAATGATGGACAGTCATACAATCCACACTGGCAACGGTGGATATGGTGTGCATTCCAAACAAATCTAACCATGCCCAACTGGAATTATCTTATAAATTTTGTATTCTGGTAGTCGATGCAAAAGCAATAACCTAATTCTCTTTTATACCTGCTCTTTTATACCTGTAGGGCATTCATGTCTTCGCATCTTTTTATATGTTGAGCAAAAAACTGTGTTAGGCAAATCCCTCGGTTGCTTCAGCTGTTCTGTTTGCCAGAAATTTTGATTTTTATATCTATCTTGCATCAAAAGGTTGAACATTTTTATAGAAGAAATGAATTTATCATGTTTTGAGCTACAATTGATAATCAGTCTTATTTTATTTTACTGTATCTTTCTATCATTGTTATCACCTTTGCTAAATCCTCCCACCTGCCAGCCCTAGCATAGATGTTTGATAGTAATACAGAGCATTTAGCATTTTCAGGCTCTAGTTCAAAAAGGTGTTCTGCCACGTGCTGTCCTATCTCAATATTGCCACGAAATCTGCAAGCATCAAACAGGGTTCCCCACACGCTAGCACTAGGCTCTAAAGGCATCCTTTTTATGAAGTCCCGTGCCTCCACAAGATGCCCAGTTCGGCCGAGGAGATCAACCATACACGCATAGTGCTCCACCTTAGGGATAATAAGATAAGCTTTGGTCATGCAATCAAAATACTGCCAGCCCTTATCCAGAAGGCCTGCGTGACTGCATGCTGATAAAACAGAAACAAATGTAATGTCATTCGGCTTCATTCCTGCCTGCTGCATTTGGGAAAAAACAGAAAACACATCCTCCACAAGCCCCTGAATTGCATATCCAGTAATCATTGCATTCCATGAGACCAAGTCTCTTCTACACATTTTATCAAAAACACAACGTGCGATATCTATTCTCCTAGACTTGGCATACATATCTATAAGAGAGTTCACAACAAATGCATCCGACTCAAATCCACTTTTAATGATGTAACCGTGGATCTGTTCACCACTTTGCAGATGGGCTAAGTGAGCACATTCTGGGAGCACGCAAAGCATTGTGATTGAGTCAGGTTTCATGCCTACTCTCTGCATTTGACGAAACAGAGCCAAGGCCTTGTTGGCATGCCCATTCTGAGCATACCCAGTGACCATTGCATTCCATGATGCCACACTTCTACTGGGCATTATGTCAAAAACTCGGCGTGCAACCCTCACACTCCGACATTTAGCATACATAGCTATGATACCAGTAGCCACATAAACATGAGATTCAAATCCTCTTCGAATTATATAACCATGAATCATCTCACCCATTTGCAAAACTTTTAAATGGGCACAGGCCAGAACAACACTCACAATGGTAACCGGGTCAGGTTTGATGTCTTTCATTTGCATTCGATTGAAGACATTCAAGGCTTTAATTGCCTCCCTATTCTGCGCATATCCTGCGATAAGGGCAGTCCATAAGACTACATTTCTATGAGACATTTTGTCAAACACTGTGCGTGCATCCTCCATATTCCCACACTTTGCATACATGTTAATTAGAGCGGTTCCCACATAAACATCCGACTCTAAACCCATCTTAATTACATGGTTATGAATCTCCTCTCCCTCTTCCATAGCTGAAAAGGCAGCACATGCCTTCAGCACAAAGGGAAAGGTAAAATTGTTTGGCTGTATACCTGCACACAGCATTTTAACGTAGTGTACAATGGCTTCTTCATATTGTCCATTCCTGGCATACCCTCTAATCCTAACATTCCAGGAAAAAACGTCGGATTCATATATTTTGTCGAAAACAAGGCGCGCATTATCCACGCTACTGCACAATTCATACATACTCCCTGTTCCATTTCTGAATGTGTAGGCATAAGGTTGCTTTACTAGTTTTATACTGGTAACTTGCCTATACTCCCGCTTTGCTTTTTCTTTGAAAATGGGTAGACCTGTAACGTGAACAGTTCTAGAAATGAAAGGACGGAGTGGCCTGGCCACTTGAACACTACTGTAAGATACAGACAGAATATGAGTTCTGCAGCTTCTACCGTGTTGATGGAAACAGAACGAAGGAGGGCATGGCGATGCCAGTTCCATACGCATTAACTATACTAAGAAGGAAAGATTCGGCAGCAAAATTCGTGTGCATTCATCCATACTTCTGCACATTGATTGCTAAAAGAATACAGTATAAACAAAACTTTCCACACATTGATTGCTAAAAGAATAGACTATAAACAAAACTTTCTCCATTTTGCACTTACACGAACCAAAAATTTAGATTTATCCGGTGTGGTAGACGAGGAGAATGTTAAACAAACATTGATATTAAATACTTTGTCAAAATTATTTATATAAATGGTCAGGATAATGGTATGTTGCCGTAATTGTTTACACCAAAATTCAACAGGATAATGATATTGTGTTTGTTGGCGTAATGATTTACGGCGGGCATTTTCAGACATTTTTCAATCATATATATCTTCAAGATATTAATGAACTAAGATATAACTACCAATGGTCAGGATAATGGTATGTTGCCGTAATTATTTACACCAAAATTCAACAGGATAATGGTATTGTGTTTGTTGGCGTAATGATTTACGGCGGGCATTTTCAGACATTTTTCAAACATATATATCTTCAAGATATTAATGAACTAAGATATAACTAGCAATTGCCTCCCTAAGATATAACTAGCAAAAGAACGCCGAGAGGCCGAGAAGAACAGAGAACTTGGAAAAAAATAGTTTGATTAGATTTTAGGTAACAAGTTATACCAAAGTTATATCAAGGTTATTGAAAAAAAATAAAGTCATAATTGAAGTATGAATATTTGACTAACTAACATAAGCATCCCCGAAACATAGTGCAAAGGCTTTCAAAGTAACCCTTAAAGCAAATAAGGTGATGCAACTCATAAGAAGATACAAACACTCATACAATTGACTTTGCTTCATAAGTTGAGGTTTATTATTTTCATTATTCTTTTCGCATTAAGTACCAACTGTACTCTTTGTGTGTATGCTTCCCCAACTGTAGGTTTACCTGCTGAACAATAAATCATTGTGTTATTTATGGACATGGAAACTGTAATGTCCCTTGTTAGGAATTTTATCAAAATGGCAATTTTTCACTTTTTTCCCTAGTTAGACCTTTGACTAGTTTTGATCTCTAGGTCCCAAATTTGCCCCAAATGATCCCAAATATTCTGAGAAGGTATATGAATGATATTAGAACATAAATATGTGTTTCAGGGATGGATTTGGACCTTTAAAATACTTCTGCAAATCCTCTTTCAATTCTGGTCAATGTAGGTAACTTTACTAGTGATTTCCCTTTGACTAGTATTGGTCTCTAGGTCTCAAATTGACTCCAAATCCCTTCAAATCTTCAAGGAAGGTGTATGAATGATATTAGTACTTGAATATGATGTTTAGGGATGACATATGGTCACCAAAATACCTCTGCAAACTCTCTTAAGATTCTGGACCAAGTATTCAATTTTACTAGTAATTTGGGGTTCAAATCCCCTTGAGGTAAGTACTGAAAATGACTTCCCAAATGCCTCCAAACCCACTCAAATTTATGAACAGAGTTATGTAATGTGTTAAGTATTTTATTAAAGTCTCATATGCACCATTAATGGATTATTACAACTTTTCTCACCCTCTCCCATTCAACTGCAAAAATCCCCAATTCGACCCTTGGGGAAATGGCACTATTTCACCTCCCAATACAACTAAACTGAGTAAAAATGCTTCAAATGCTCAAGTACAGTACATGAAACTTGTAGAAGACATCCATGGCAGTATATTGATCACAAATATATCATAGAATCATCCATTCATTCGAAATCATCATCAATACATTGGCTCACAACAACGTAGTGGGGAAATGGCATTGTTCTTCCATTAAAAATGAGATTTATACATTTCTACTTGGAATTTCGACCTGAAACTTTTTGGAGATGAAGAACAGAGTATTTACTTCATATTACAAAAGAAATGGGGCATTAAAATATTCCCCAAAGAGTACAATAGCTCACAAAAAACGCCCTCCCTCAAGGATCAAGAATATGCCATCAAAACTGGAAATGGTTGAAGGAGTGAGCTGCAATAGAAGAAACCATGAGCTGCCATGTAGCTTACACCTGCAAATAAAGACTCCATTAAAGCTCCAAATGAAAGGTCTGAATGGCCTTTCCAATTACCAACTTGGATGGGAATCTTTCACCCTCGAAATTGGCTAAGGCAAGAAACTAGTCATCCACTAGCTCTCCCTCTTCACAAATGCAATTGCAAATTCTACAAATGATCAAAAGCTATTCTCATACTTCATTTCTACATTTTATAACCAACATTAGCCTTCTAAGGATCGAAATCCTCTCAATAGATTCAATAGATTTCCATTTACGAAATATTCCACATTTGCCACTTGTCTCCTAGTTCCAACCTTCCATCTTCTCCCAAATTCGATTTTGAGTCTCTTTGGCTTCTCCAACTCCCAAATTCGCCTTCCTTGAGCCTATTTTTGGGGCTGACATGTCATAGTGGTCAGATGTCAGAGGTCAGGTCTGCAATTTGTCATAGTTGTCATAGATGCTCCATCATTGGTGTCATAGGGGCTAGGGAATCTAGCCCAAGTGTCCACAAACTTCCACTTTGACTCTTTATCTTCCATGGAGGTTACCAATCCTTCCCAATTCGACCTAAGATGCTCAATGACATGTGTTATGACTTACCAACTCACCCAAAAGTGTTCACATTCCCATTAATTCGAATTTGCAAAAGAGAGATACCATGTATTATGAAAAATCAAGCTAGTGTGGGTCCCACATCCTCCATATGTCTCCAAAACCATTTGTAACCTAGGATTTCTCTTGAATTTCTTTATTCACTCTATTTATTAAATACTTGAACCCTTCTAATGTCTAAACATCATTTATTATCCCCCTTATTCCAAATCCCAAAGCTTCCACCCCAAACCTAGGAAACTAGTAATTTTCCTCCTTGGCAATTATTTGACCCTTAACATCAATTTTACAAACTCTAATGAATATGGCTAATGTGATTAGGCCATTGTGACCCAATTCCAAATTTGGGACATGACAAATCCTCCCTTCCCAATATTGCTTGTCCTCAAGCAATTTCAAACATGGGTGTTGAAGAACCTGCTTTCTGTATAATTCTTTGAAGTTGCCATTGAATTGCCAAACCTTGAGTCTTTGAGTTTCCATGAATATTTTAGAGAGGAACCACCATGCTTGCTGCTGCACTACTCTGATTAAAATCACTTTATTAAGTGGGGAATCCATCTCCCATACTGCTTGCTTCCCCCCAAAAAATGAAACCAATGAGACAAAAATTATTCCAGGGTCCCATTGCTTGTATTGCACCCCAACAATTAAGAGTGCTCTCCAACCTACACCATTAGATAAGAGGATTCCTGGATCCCATTTTCTTGTATGAATTCTTCCAAACATCATGAGTACCAAATATATATCATCAAAGTACATAACAACATAATGAAAATGTACATCAAGGATATGCTTCATCAAAGAGTCATGAAAGTGCTTATACCTCCAAGCAAGTAGACCACCATTTTCCAAGTGCATACAAGCTTCAAGTGACCAATCAAATCTGCTCCAATGACATAGGTGAGGATCCCATGTCCTATAATGCTGCTCCAAAAGGATGTCATATGCATCAAAATATTCAGCCATGTATTCTTTCATCCAAGAAGTGAATGAAGAATCTCCACTAAAATCTGAACCAAATAATGAGCAGAAAAAACAAGGAGACTTCAAATGACTCAAAGAAGTCTCACCCATACATCCATGAATGTGAGAATCATAAAAATATAACAAAGTATGTGGCTGAAAACAAAAATGTTCTCCAATCATAAATCTATTCTCCCAAGTGTTGGATGAAGTTCCTCCAACATCAAATGAATCAAATGTTGAGCAAGAAAAACCATGAGTCTTCAAGTGACTCAAATGCATATCATAGGTGCATCCATGTAGATTTGCATCATCATAAAGTGACAAATAATGTTGCTGCAAATGTGAATAAGAATGTGCTCCAACCATATCATCATAAAAAGTAAATCTAGGAGTTCCATACTCCTCATGTGGCACCATCAAAAAGAACCCTTTCACCCATACTTCATTGAGACTAATGTTGCAAAACATGGAATTGTAGGATGTAGGAGAATGAACCAAATCACCCAAATGATCAAAAAGTACAGAAGTTTCATCATGGGGAGGATCCATATGGGTAATATCATGCAGCTCCTTCAAAAGTGTGAACTCTTTGTCATAGTTTAGTTCCAATGTAGAGGAATCATGCTCTTCTTTAAAAATTGCACAACCTTCATCAAGAGGCAATTCAAATTCCTCTTCCACCACATCAAGTGTTTGTATCTCTTCAAGTTCATCTTCAAACACATCAAGAACATTCAAATTTTCACATTTCTCATGATCCACCATGTCATGAGAATCCTCCAAACAATCTACCATTTGACAATCTGAAACATAGGAGGAAAAACAAGTATCTTGCAACTTTTCAAGAAGTTGCTCATTTTGAATTGTGAGCTTATGAATATCCTCATTATTCTTCAAGTATGCATCATGTAACAATTCATTAAGCTCAAACAAATGGTTTCTATCAAAAAGCAAAGACATGAAATTACCTTTGATGTGGCACATTGCTCTTTGAATCTTCTCCATATCTTCAAGGAAGGATGTTTCCTCCAATGAAGTAGCTCTCCAACAAGAATTTGACACCAATGCTTGAGTGTCATGGAGAATGCTGAGAGACTCTTGGATCTTCTTTTCATTCATCTTTAAGGACCCTTCAAGAAAATGAGGCTCTTGCAAATGAACCTCCTCATCTTCTTCATTTTTGCTTGGACCAACTTCATGAAGCTCAAGTGATGATGGGGAAGTTGATCTTGGATCTTCTTCAACTGCTACAAGGTCTTCATTATCATGCTTAATGGAACTTGGGCTTGCAGCAACACTTTCAAAAGTGATCTCTATGTCACCAACATAGAGGTGTGAGCACCCATCAGTAGGTACTCCTTCATAGTTTAAGCATCCATCAGTAGATGCTCTTTGGTTCATGTCTAAGCTAGAAGGTGTCTCGAAATGATCTTCCATATTTTCAATAGAATCTTCTTCATGCTCTTGTGATGTCTCTTCATTTTTCTCCTTCAAGCAAGCTGATTCATTTTGCCCCTTGTTTTCCTTAGGATCGGTATATTTGGAATCCCTTCTTGAATAAATCTCAAAAGCTCTCCTCAAGGAGGACATCATTTCATGCACACATATATGATACTCGCTCCAAGGGTTCTTACAAGAAGGGCATAAACCTTTCTACACTAACTCCACATCTTCATTTTTGGGCCTATTTTCAAAAACATGTTCAGCATAGTACTCAAAAGACATGACATTTTGTGTATTTTTGCTCGAAGCAAGATATTCTTGATATTTTTGATATTGTTGGTGCAAGGTTTTATATTTTGCTCTCCATCTTTGGAACTCACTCATAGAATTATCCTTGGTTGGTGTGACACATTCATATTCATCAAATTTAAAGTCATAAGAATAATCTTCATTTCTCTTGAAATTGTAAGAAGTGTTGCATGATGGCACCTCTTCCTCATACCATTCACATTCTGCTTCATATTGCTCATAAGCATCTGCATATTCCTCATAAGAATTGTACTCATAGGATTCATCATAATAGTAAGACATGGCTGCCAATTATTCTTGAATGTATGTACCTAATACACAGGTGCAAGGACCATGCTCTGATACCACTGTAATGTCCCTTGTTAGGAATTTTATCAAAATGGCAATTTTTCACTTTTTTCCCTAGTTAGACCTTTGACTAGTTTTGATCTCTAGGTCTCAAATTTGCCCCAAATGATCCCAAATATTCTTAGAAAGTATATGAATGATATTAGAACATAAATATGTGTTTCAGGGATGAATTTGGACCTTTAAAATACTTCTGCAAATCCTCTTTCAATTCTGGTCAATGTAGGTAACTTTACTAGTGATTTCCCTTTGACTAGTATTGGTCTCTAGGTCTCAAATTGAGTTCAAATCCCTTCAAATCTTCAGGGAATGTGTATAAATGATATTAGTACTTGAATATGATGTTTAGGGATGACATATGGTCACCAAAATACCTCTGCAAACTCTCTTAATATTCTGGACCAAGTATTCAATTTTACTAGTAATTTGGGGTTCAAATCCCCTTGAGGTAAGTACTGAAAATGGCTTCCCAAATGCCTCCAAACCCACTCAAATTTATGAACAGAGTTATGTAATGTGTTAAGTATTTTATTAAAGTCTCATATGCACCATTAATGGATTATTACAACTTTTCTCACCCTCTCCCATTCAACTGCAAAAATCCCCAATTCGACCCTTGGGGAAATGACACTATTTCACCTCCCAATACAACTAAACTGAGTAAAAATGCTTCAAATGCTCAAGTACAGTACATGAAACTTGTAGAAGACATCCATGGCAGTATATTGATCACAAATATATCAGAGAATCGTCCATTCATTCGAAATCATCATCAATACATTGGCTCACAACAACGTAGTGGGGAAATGACATTGTTCTTCCATTAAAAATGAGATTTATACATTTCTACTTGGAATTTCGACCTGAAACTTTTTGGAGATGAAGAAAAGAGTATTTAATTCATATTACAAAAGAAATGGGGCATTAAAATATTCCCCAAAGAGTACAATAGCTCACCAAAAACGCCCTCCCTCAAGAATCAAGAATATGCCATCAAAACTGGAAATGGTTGAAGGAGTGAGCTGCAATAGAAGAAACCATGAGCTTCCATGTAGCTTACACCTGCAAATAAAGACTCCATTAAAGCTCCAAATGAAAGGTCTGAATGGCCTTTCCAATTACCAACTTGGATGGGAATCTTTCACCCTCGAAATTGGCTAAGGCAAGAAACTAATCATCCACTAGCTCTCCCTCTTCACAAATGCAATTGCAAATTCTACAAATGATCAAAAGCTATTCTCATACTTCATTTCTACATTTTATAACCAACATTAGCCTTCTAAGGGTCGAAATCCTCTCAATCGATTCAATAGATTTTCATTTACGAAATATTCCACATTTGCCACTTGTCTCCTAGTTCCAACCTTCCATCTTCTCCCAAATTCGATTTTGAGTCTCTTTGGCTTCTCCAACTCCCAAATTCGCCTTCCTTGAGCCTATTTTTGGGGCTGACATGTCATAGTGGTCAGATGTCAGAGGTCAGGTCTGCAATTTGTCATAGTTGTCATAGATGCTCCATCATTGGTGTCATAGGGGCTAGGGAATCTAGCCCAAGTGTCCACAAACTTCCACTTTGACTCTTTATCTTCCATGGAGGTTACCAATCCTTCCCAATTCGACCTAAGATGCTCAATGACATGTGTTATGACTTACCAACTCACCCAAAAGTGTTCACATTCCCATTAATTCGAATTTGCAAAAGAGAGATACCATGTATTATGAAAAATCAAGCTAGTGTGGGTCCCACATCCTCCATATGTCTCCAAAACCATTTGTAACCTAGGATTTCTCTTGAATTTCTTTATTCACTCTATTTATTAAATACTTGAACCCTTCTAATGTCTAAACATCATTTATTATCCCCCTTATTCCAAATCCCAAAGCTTCCACCCCAAACCTAGGAAACTAGTAATTTTCCTCCTTGGCAATTATTTGACCCTTAACATCAATTTTACAAACTCTAATGAATATGGATAATGTGATTAGGCCATTGTGACCCAATTCCAAATTTTGGACATGACAAATCCTCCCTTCCCAATATTGCTTGTCCTCAAGCAATTTCAAACATGGGTGTTGAAGAACCTGCTTTCTGTATAATTCTTTGAAGTTGCCATTGAATTGCCAAACCTTGAGTCTTTGAGTTTCCATGAATATTTTAGAGAGGAACCACCATGCTTGCTGCTGCACTACTATGATTAAAATCACTTTATTAAGTGGGGAATCCATCTCCCATACTGCTTGCTTCCCCCCAAAAAATGAAACCAATGAGACAAAAAAATTTCCAGGGTCCCATTGCTTGTATTGCACCCCAACAATTAAGAGTGCTCTCCAACCTACACCATTAGATAAGAGGATTCCTGGATCCCATTTTCTTGTATGAATTCTTCCAAACATCATGAGTACCAAATATATATCATCAAAGTACATAACAACATAATGAAAATGTACATCAAGGATATGCTTCATCAAAGAGTCATGAAAGTGCTTATACCTCCAAGCAAGTAGACCACCATTTTCCAAGTGCATACAAGCTTCAAGTGACCAATCAAATCTGCTCCAATGACATAGGTGAGGATCCCATGTCCTATAATGCTTCTCCAAAAGGATGTCATATGCATCAAAATATTCAGCCATGTATTCTTTCATCCAAGAAGTGAATGAAGAATCTCCACTAAAATCTGAACCAAATAATGAGCAGAAAAAACAAGGAGACTTCAAATGACTCAAAGAAGTCTCACCCATACATCCATGAATGTGAGAATCATAAAAATATAACAAAGTATGTGGCTGCCAACAAAAATGTTCTACAATCATAAATCTATTCTCCCAAGTGTTGGATGAAGTTCCTCCAACATCAAATGAATCAAATGTTGAGCAAGAAAAACCATGAGTCTTCAAGTGACTCAAATGCATATCATAGGTGCATCCATGTAGATTTGCATCATCATAAAGTGACAAATAATGTTGCTGCAAATGTGAATAAGAATGTGCTCCAACCATATCATCATAAAAAGTAAATCTAGGAGTTCCATACTCCTCACGTGGCACCATCAAAAAGAACCCTTTCACCCATACTTCATTGAGACTAATGTTGCAAAACATGGAATTGTAGGATGTAGGAGAATGAACCAAATCACCAAAATGATCAAAAAGTACAGAAGTTTCATCATGGGGAGGATCCATATGGGTAATATCATGCAGCTCCTTCAAAAGTGTGAACTCTTTGTCATAGTTTGGTTCCAATGTAGAGGAATCATGCTCTTCTTTAAAAATTGCACAACCTTCATCAAGAGGCAATTCAAATTCCTCTTCCACCACATCAAATGTTTGGATCTCTTCAAGTTCATCTTCAAACACATCAAGAACATTCAAATTTTCACATTTCTCATGATCCACCATGTCATGAGAATCCTCCAAACAATCTACCATTTGACAATTTGAAACATAGGAGGAAAAACAAGTATCTTGCAACTTTTCAAGAAGTTGCTCATTTTGAATTGTGAGCTTATGAATATCCTCATTATTCTTCAAGTACGCATCATGTAACAATTCATTAAGCTCAAACAAATGGTTTCTATCAAAAAGCAAAGACATGAAATTACCTTTGATGTGGCACATTGCTCTTTGAATCTTCTCCATATCTTCAAGGAAGGATGTTTCCTCCAATGAAGTAGCTCTCCAACAAGAATTTGACACCAATGCTTGAGTGTCATGGAGAATGCTGAGGGACTCTTGGATCTTCTTTTCATTCATCTTTAAGGACCCTTCAAGAAAATGAGGCTCTTGCAAATGAACCTCCTCATCTTCTTCATTTTTGCTTGGACCAACTTCATGAAGCTCAAGTGGTGATGGGGAAGTTGATCTTGGATCTTCTTCAACTGCTACAAGGTCTTCATTATCATGCTTAATGGAACTTGCGCTTGCAGCAACACTTTCAAAAGTGATCTCTATGTCACCAACATAGAGGTGTGAGCACCCATCAGTAGCTACTCCTTCATAGTTTAAGCATCCATCAGTAGATGCTCTTTGGTTCATGTCTAAGCTAGAAGGTGTCTCGAAATGATCTTCCATATTTTCAATAGAATCTTCTTCATGCTCTTGTGATGTCTCTTCATTTTTCTCCTTCAAGCAAGCTGATTCATTTTGCCCCTTGTTTTCCTTAGGATCGGTATGTTTGGAATCCCTTCTTGAATAAATCTCAAAAGCTCTCCTCAAGGAGGACATCATTTCATGCACACATATATGATACTCGCTCCAAGGGTTCTTACAAGAAGGGCATAAACCTTTCTACACTAACTCCACATCTTCATTTTTGGGCCTATTTTCAAAAACATGTTCAGCATAGTACTCAAAAGACATGGCATTTTGTGTATTTTTGCTCGAAGCAAGATATTCTTGATATTTTTGATATTGTTGGGGCAAGGTTTTATATTTTGCTCTCCATCTTTGGAACTCACTCATAGAATTATCCTTGGTTGGTGTGACACATTCATATTCATCAGATTTAAAGTCATAAGAATAATCTTCATTTCTCTTGAAATTGTAAGAAGTGTTGCATGATGGCACCTCTTCCTCATACCATTCACATTCTGTTTCATATTGCTCATAAGCATCTGCATATTCCTCATAAGAATTGTACTCATAGGATTCATCATAATAGTAAGACATGGCTGCCAATTATTCTTGAATGTATGTACCTAATACACAGGTGCAAGGACTATGCTCTGATACCACTGTAATGTCCCTTGTTAGGAATTTTATCAAAATGGCAATTTTTCACTTTTTTCCCTAGTTAGACCTTTGACTAGTTTTGATCTCTAGGTCCCAAATTTGCCCCAAATGATCCCAAATATTCTTAGAAGGTATATGAATGATATTAGAACATAAATATGTGTTTCAGGGATGAATTTGGACCTTTAAAATACTTCTGCAAATCCTCTTTCAATTCTAGTCAATGTAGGTAACTTTACTAGTGATTTCCCTTTGACTGGTATTGGTCTCTAGGTCTCAAATTGACTCCAAATCCCTTCAAATCTTCAAGGAATGTGTATGAATGATATTAGTACTTGAATATGATGTTTAGGAATGACATATGGTCACCAAAATACCTCTTCAAACTCTCTTAAGATTCTGGACCAAGTATTCAATTTTACTAGTAATTTGGGGTTCAAATCCCCTTGAGGTAAGTACTGAAAATGGCTTCCCAAATGCCTCCAAACCCACTCAAATTTATGAACAGAGTTATGTAATGTGTTAAGTATTTTATTAAAGTCTCATATGCACCATTAATGGATTATTACAACTTTTCTCACTCTCTCCCATTCAACTGCAAAAATCCCCAATTCGACCCTTGGGGAAATGGCACTATTTCACCTCCCAATACAACTAAACTGAGTAAAAATGCTTCAAATGCTCAAGTACAGTACATGAAACTTGTAGAAGACATCCATGGCAGTATATTGATCACAAATATATCAGAGAATCATCCATTCATTCGAAATCATCATCAATACATTGGCTCACAACAACGTAGTGGGGAAATGGCATTGTTCTTCCATTAAAAATGAGATTTATACATTTCTACTTGGATTTCGACCTGAAACTTTTTGGAGATGAAGAAAAGAGTATTTAATTCATATTACAAAAGAAATGGGGCATTAAAATATTCCCCAAAGAGTACAATAGCTCACAAAAAACGCCCTCCCTCAAGGATCAAGAATATGCCATCAAAACTGGAAATGGTTGAAGGAGTGAGCTGCAATAGAAGAAACCATGAGCTGCCATGTAGCTTACACCTGCAAATAAAGACTCCATTAAAGCTCCAAATGAAAGGTCTGAATGGCCTTTCCAATTACCAACTTGGATGGGAATCTTTCACCCTCGAAATTGGCTAAGGCAAGAAACTAGTCATCCACTAGCTCTCCCTCTTCACAAATGCAATTGCAAATTCTACAAATGATCAAAATCTATTCTCATACTTCATTTCTACATTTTATAACCAACATTAGCCTTCTAAGGGTCGAAATCCTCTCAATTGATTCAATAGATTTCCATTTACAAAATATTCCACATTTGCCACTTGTCTCCTAGTTCCAACCTTCCATCTTCTCCCAAATTCGATTTTGAGTCTCTTTGGCTTCTCCAACTCCCAAATTCGCCTTCCTTGAGCCTATTTTTGGGGCTGACATGTCATAGTGGTCAGATGTCAGAGGTCAGGTCTGCAATTTGTCATAGTTGTCATAGATGCTCCATCATTGGTGTCATAGGGGCTAGGGAATCTAGCCCAAGTGTCCACAAACTTCCACTTTGACTCTTTATCTTCCATGGAGGTTACCAATCCTTCCCAATTCGACCTAAGATGCTCAATGACATGTTTTATGACTTACCAACTCACCAAAAAGTGTTCACATTCCCATTAATTCGAATCTGCAAAAGAGAGATACCATGTATTATGAAAAATCAAGCTAGTGTGGGTCCCACATCCTCCATATGTCTCCAAAACCATTTGTAACCTAGGATTTCTCTTGAATTTCTTTATTCACTCTATTTATTAAATACTTGAACCCTTCTAATGTCTAAACATCATTTATTATCCCCCTTATTCCAAATCCCAAAGCTTCCACCCCAAACCTAGGAAACTAGTAATTTTCCTCCTTGGCAATTATTTGACCCTTAACATCAATTTTACAAACTCTAATGAATATGGCTAATGTGATTAGGCCATTGTGACCCAATTCCAAATTTTGGACATGACAAATCCTCACTTCCCAATATTGCTTGTCCTCAAGCAATTTCAATCATGGGTGTTGAAGAACCTGCTGTATGTATAATTCTTTGAAGTTGCCATTGAATTGCCAAACCTTGAGTCTTTGAGTTTCCATGAATATTTTAGAGAGGAACCACCATGCTTGCTGCTGCACTACTCTGATTAAAATCACTTTATTAAGTGGGGAATCCATCTCCCATACTGCTTGCTTCCCCCCAAAAAATGAATCCAATGAGACAAAAATTATTCCAGGGTCCCATTGCTTGTATTGCACCCCAACAATTAAGAGTGCTCTCCAACCTACACCATTAGATAAGAGGATTCCTGGATCCCATTTTCTTGTATGAATTCTTCCAAACATCATGAGTACCAAATATATATCATCAAAGTACATAACAACATAATGAAAATGTACATCAAGGATATGCTTCATCAAAGAGTCATGAAAGTGCTTATACCTCCAAGCAAGTAGACCACCATTTTCCAAGTGCATACAAGCTTCAAGTGACCAATCAAATCTGCTCCAATGACATAGGTGAGTATCCCATGTCCTATAATGCTGCTCCAAAAGGATGTCATATGCATCAAAATATTCAGCCATGTATTCTTTCATCCAAGAAGTGAATGAAGAATCTCCACTAAAATCTGAACCAAATAATGAGCAGAAAAAACAAGGAGACTTCAAATGACTCAAAGAAGTCTCACCCATACATCCATGAATGGGAGAATCATAAAAATATAAGAAAGTATGTGGCTGCCAACAAAAATGTTCTCCAATCATAAATCTATTCTCCCAAGTGTTGGATGAAGTTCCTCCAACATCAAATGAATCAAATGTTGAGCAAGAAAAACCATGAGTCTTCAAGTGACTCAAATGCATATCATAGGTGCATCCATGTAGATTTGCATCATCATAAAGTGACAAATAATGTTGCTGCAAATGTGAATAAGAATGTACTCCAACCATATCATCTTAAAAAGTAAATCTAGGAGTTCCATACTCCTCATGTGGCACCATCAAAAAGAACCCTTTCACCCATACTTCATCGAGACTAATGTTGCAAAACATGGAATTGTAGGATGTAGGAGAACGAACCAAATCACCCAAATGATCAAAAAGTACAGAAGTTTCATCATGGGGAGGATCCATATGGGTAATATCATGCAGCTCCTTCAAAAGTGTGAACTCTTTGTCATAGTTTGGTTCCAATGTAGAGGAATCATGCTCTTCTTTAAAAATTGCACAACCTTCATCAAGAGGCAATTCAAATTCCTCTTCCACCACATCAAGTGTTTGGATCTCTTCAAGTTCATCTTCAAACACATCAAGAACATTCAAATTTTCACATTTCTCATGATCCACCATGTCATGAGAATCCTCCAAACAATCTACCATTTGACAATCTGAAACATAGGAGGAAAAACAAGTATCTTGCAACTTTTCAAGAAGTTGCTCATTTTGAATTGTGAGCTTATGAATATCCTCATTATTCTTCAAGTATGCATCATGTAACAATTCATTAAGCTCAAACAAATGGTTTCTATCAAAAAGCAAAGACATGAAATTACCTTTGATGTGGCACATTGCTCTTTGAATCTTCTCCATATCTTCAAGGAAGGATGTTTCCTCCAATGAAGTAGCTCTCCAACAAGAATTTGACACCAATGCTTGAGTGTCATGGAGAATGCTGAGGGACTCTTGGATCTTCTTTTCATTCATCTTTAAGGACCCTTCAAGAAAATGAGGCTCTCGCAAATGAACCTCCTCATCTTCTTCATTTTTGCTTGGACCAACTTCATGAAGCTCAAGTGGTGATGGGGAAGTTGATCTTGGTTCTTCTTCAACTGCTACAAGGTCTTCATTATCATGCTTAATGGAACTTTGGTTTGCAGCAACACTTTCAAAAGTGATCTCTATGTCACCAACATAGAGGTGTGAGCACCCATCAGTAGGTACTCCTTCATAGTTTAAGCATCCATCAGTAGATGCTCTTTGGTTCATGTCTAAGCTAGAAGGTGTCTCGAAATGATCTTCCATATTTTCAATAGAATCTTCTTCATGCTCTTGTGATGTCTCTTCATTTTTCTCCTTCAAGCAAGCTGATTCATTTTGCCCCTTGTTTTCCTTAGGATCGGTATATTTGGAATCCCTTCTTGAATAAATCTCAAAAGCTCTCCTCAAGGAGGACATCATTTCATGCACACATATATGATACTCGCTCCAAGGATTCTTACAAGAAGGGCATAAACCTTTCTTCACTAACTCCACATCTTCATTTTTTGGACTATTTTCAAAAACATGTTCAGCATAGTACTCAAAAGACATGGCATTTTGTGTATTTTTGCTCGAAGCAAGATATTCTTGATATTTTTGATATTGTTGGGGCAAGGTTTTATATTTTGCTCTCCATCTTTGGAACTCACTCATAGAATTATCCTTGGTTGGTGTGACACATTCATATTCATCAGATTTAAAGTCATAAGAATAATCTTCATTTCTCTTGAAATTGTATGAAGTGTTGCATGATGGCACCTCTTCCTCATACCATTCACATTCTGCTTCATATTGCTCATAAGCATTTGCATATTCCTCTTAACAATTGTACTCACAGGATTCATCATAATAGTAAGACATGGCTGCCAATTATTCTTGAATGTATGTACCTAATACACAGGTGCAAGGACCATGCTCTGATACCACTGTAATGTCCCTCTTTAGGAATTTTATCAAAATGGCAATTTTTCACTTTTTTCCCTAGTTAGACCTTTGACTAGTTTTGATCTCTAGGTCCCAAATTTGCCCAAATGATCCCAAATATTCTTAGAAGGTATATGAATGATATTAGAACATAAATATGTGTTTCAGGGATGAATTTGGACCTTTAAAATACTTCTGCAAATCCTCTTTCAATTCTGGTCAATGCAGTTAACTTTACTAGTGATTTCCTTTTGACTAGTATTGGTCTCTAGGTCTCAAATTGACTCCAAATCCCTTCAAATATTCAAGGAAGGTGTACGAATGATATTAGTACTTGAATATTATGTTTAGGGATGACATATGGTCACAAAAATACCTCTGCAAACTCTTTTAAGATTCTGGACCAAGTATTCAATTTTACTAGTAATTTGGGGTTCAAATCCCCTTGAGGTAAGTACTGAAAATGGCTTCCCAAATGCCTCCAAACCCACTCAAATTTATGAACAGAGTTATGTAATGTGTTAAGTATTTTATTAAAGTCTCATATGCACCATTAATGGATTATTACAACTTTTCTCACCCTCTCCCATTCAACTGCAAAAATCCTCAATTCGACCCTTGGGGAAATGGCACTATTTCACCTCCCAATACAACTAAACTGAGTAAAAATGCTTCAAATGCTCAAGTACAGTACATGAAACTTGTAGAAGACATCCATGGCAGTATATTTAACACAAATATATCAGAGAATCATCCATTCATTCGAAATCATCATCAATACATTGGCTCACAACAACGTAGTGGAGAAATGGCATTGTTCTTCCATTAAAAATGAGATTTATACATTTCTACTTGGAATTTCGACCTGAAAATTTTTGGAGATGAAGAACAGAGTATTTAATTCATATTACAAAATAAATGGGGCATTAAAATATTCCCCAAAGAGTACAATAGCTCACCAAAAACGCCCTCCCTCAAGGATCAAGAATATGCCATCAAAACTGGAAATGGTTGAAGGAGTGAGCTGCAATAGAAGAAACCATGAGCTGCCATGTAGCTTACACCTGGAAATAAAGACTCCATTAAAGCTCCAAATGAAAAGTCTGAACGGCCTTTCCAATTACCAACTTGGATGGGAATCTTTCACCCTCGAAATTGGCTAAGGCAAGAAACTAGTCATCCACTAGCTCTCCCTCTTCACAAATGCAATTGCAAATTCTACAAATGATCAAAAGCTATTCTCATACTTCATTTCTACATTTTATAACCAACATTAGCCTTCTAAGGGTCGAAATCCTCTCAATAGATTCAATAGATTTCCATTTACGAAATATTCCACATTTGCCACTTGTCTCCTAGTTCCAACCTTCCATCTTCTCCCAAATTCGATTTTGAGTCTCTTTGGCTTCTCCAACTCCCAAATTCGTCTTCCTTGAGCCTATTTTTGGGGCTGACATGTCATAGTGGTCAGATGTCAGAGGTCAGGTCTGCAATTTGTCATAGTTGTCATAGATGGTCCATCATTGGTGTTATAGGGGCTAGGGAATCTAGCCCAAGTGTCCACAAACTTCCACTTTGACTCTTTATCTTCCATGGAGGTTACCAATCCTTCCCAATTCGACCTAAGATGCTCAATGACATGTGTTATGACTTACCAACTCACCCAAAAGTGTTCACATTCCCATTAATTCGAATTTGCAAAAGAGAGATACCATGTATTATGAAAAATCAAGCTAGTGTGGGTCCCACATCCTCATATGTCTCCAAAACCATTTGTAACCTAGGATTTCTCTTGAATTTCTTTATTCACTCCATTTATTAAATACTTGAACCCTTCTAATGTCTAAACATCATTTATTATCCCCCTTATTCCAAATCCCAAAGCTTCCACCCCAAACCTAGGAAACTAGTAATTTTCCTCCTTGGAAATTATTTGACCCTTAACATCAATTTTACAAACTCTAATGAATATGGCTAATGTGATTAGGCCATTGTGACCCAATTCCAAATTTTGGACATGACAAATCCTCCCTTCCCAATATTGCTTGTCCTCAAGCAATTTCAAACATGGGTGTTGAAGAACCTGCTTTCTGTATAATTCTTTGAAGTTGCCATTGAATTGCCAAACGTTGAGTCTTTGAGTTTCCATGAATATTTTAGAGAGGAACCACCATGCTTGCTGCTGCACTACTCTGATTAAAATCACTTTATTAAGTGGGGAATCCATCTCCCATACTGTTTGCTTCCCCCCAAAAAATGAAACCAATGAGACAAAAATTATTCCAGGGTCCCATTGCTTGTATTGCACCCCAACAATTAAGAGTGCTCTCCAACCTACACCATTAGATAAGAGGATTCCTGGATCCAATTTTCTTGTATGAATTCTTCCAAACATCATGAGTACCAAATATATATCATCAAAGTACATAACAACATAATGAAAATGTACATCAAGGATATGCTTCATCAAAGAGTCATGAAAGTGCTTATACCTCCAAGCAAGTAGACCACCATTTTCCAAGTGCATACAAGCTTCAAGTGACCAATCAAATCTGCTCCAATGACATAGGTGAGGATCCCATGTCCTATAATGCTGCTCCAAAAGGATGTCATATGCATCAAAATATTCAGCCATGTATTCTTTCATCCAAGAAGTGAATGAAGAATCTCCACTAAAATCTGAACCAAATAATGAGCAGAAAAAACAAGGAGACTTCAAATGACTCAAAGAAGTCTCACCCATACATCCATGAATGTGAGAATCATAAAAATATAACAAAGTATGTGGCTGCCAACAAAAATGTTCTCCAATCATAAATCTATTCTCCCAAGTGTTGGATGAAGTTCCTCCAACATCAAATGAATCAAATGTTGAGCAAGAAAAACCATGAGTCTTCAAGTGACTCAAATGCATATCATAGGTGCATCCATGTAGATTTGCATCATCATAAAGTGACAAATAATGTTGCTGCAAATGTGAATAAGAATGTGCTCCAACCATATCATCATAAAAAGTAAATCTAGGAGTTCCATACTCCTCATGTGGCACCATCAAAAATAACACTTTCACCCATACTTCATTGAGACTAATGTTGCAAAACATGGAATTGTAGGATGTAGGAGAATGAACCAAATCACCCAAATGATCAAAAAGTACAGAAGTTTCATCATGGGGAGGATCCATATGGGTAATATCATGCAGCTCCTTCAAAAGTGTGAACTCTTTGTCATAGTTTGGTTCCAATGTAGAGGAATCATGCTCTTCTTTAAAAATTGCACAACCTTCATCAAGAAGCAATTCAAATTCCTTTTCCACCACATCAAGTGTTTGGATATCTTCAAGTTCATCTTCAAACACATCAAGAACATTCAAATTTTCACATTTCTCATGATCCACCATGTCATGAGAATCCTCCAAACAATCTATCATTTGACAATCTGAAACATAGGAGGAAAAACAAGTATCTTGCAACTTTTCAAGAAGTTGCTCATTTTGAATTGTGAGCTTATAAATATCCTCATTATTTTTCAAGTATGCATCATCTAACAATTCATTAAGCTCAAACAAATGGTTTCTATCAAAAAGCAAAGATATGAAATTACCTTTGATGTGGCACATTGCTCTTTGAATCTTCTCCTTATCTTCAAGGAAGGATGTTTCCTCCAATGAAGTAGCTCTCCAACAAGAATTTGACACCAATGCTTGAGTGTCATGGAGAATGCTGAGGGACTCTTGGATCTTCTTTTCATTCATCTTTAAGGACCCTTCAAGAAAATGAGGCTCTTGCAAATGAACCTCCTCATCTTCTTCATTTTTGCTTGGACCAACTTCATGAAGCTCAAGTGGTGATGGGGAAGTTGATCTTGGATCTTCTTCAACTGCTACAAGGTCTTCATTATCATGCTTAATGGAACTTGGGCTTGCAGCAACACTTTCAAAAGTGATCTCCATGTCACCAACATAGAGGTGTGAGCACCCATCAGTAGGTACTCCTTCATAGTTTAAGCATCCATCAGTAGATGCTCTTTGGTTCATGTCTAAGCTAGAAGGTGTCTCGAAATGATCTTCCATATTTTCAATAGAATCTTCTTCATGCTCTTGTGATGTCTCTTCATTTTTCTCCGTCAAGCAAGCTGATTCATTTTGCCCCTGATTTTCCTTAGGATCGGTATATTTGGAATCCCTTCTTGAATAAATCTCAAAAGCTCTCCTCAAGGAGGACATCATTTCATGCACACATATATGATACTCGCTCCAAGGGTTCTTACAAGAAGGGCATAAACCTTTCTTCACTAACTCCACATCTTCATTTTTGGGCCTATTTTCAAAAACATGTTCAGCATAGTACTCAAAAGACATGGCATTTTGTGTATTTTTGCTCGAAGCAAGATATTCTTGATATTTTTGATATTGTTGGGGCAAGGTTTTATATTTTGCTCTCCATCTTTGGAACTCACTCATAGAATTATCCTTGGTTGGTGTGACACATTCATATTCATCAGATTTAAAGTCATAAGAATAATCTTCATTTCTCTTGAAATTGTAAGAAGTGTTGCATGATGGCACCTCTTCCTCATACCATTCACATTCTGCTTCATATTGCTCATAAGCATCTGCATATTCCTCATAAGAATTGTACTCATAGGATTCATCATAATAGTAAGACATGGCTGCCAATTATTCTTGAATGTATGTACCTAATACACAGGTGCAAGGACCATGCTCTGATACCACTGTAATGTCCCTTGTTAGGAATTTTATCAAAATGACAAATTTTCACTTTTTTCCCTAGTTAGACCTTTGACTAGTTTTGATCTCTAGGTCCCAAATTTGCCCCAAATGATCCCAAATATTCTGAGAAGGTATATGAATGATATTAGAACATAAAAATGTGTTTCATGGATGAATTTGGACCTTTAAAATACTTCTGCAAATCCTCTTTCAATTCTGGTCAATGCAGGTAACTTTACTAGTGATTTTCCTTTGACTAGTATTGGTCTCTAGGTCTCAAATTGACTCCAAATCCCTTCAAATCTTCAAGGAAGGTGTATGAATGATATTAGTACTTGAATATGATGTTTAGGGATGACACATGGTCACCAAAATACCTCTGCAAACTCTCTTAAGATTCTGGACCGAGTATTCAATTTTACTAGTAATTTGAGGTTAAAATCCCCTTGAGGTAAGTACTGAAAATGGCTTCCCAAATGCCTCCAAACCCACTCAAATTTATGAACAGAGTTATGTAATGTGTTAAGTATTTTATTAAAGTCTCATATGCACCATTAATGGATTATTACAACTTTTCTCACCCTCTCCCATTTAACTGCAAAAATCCCCAATTCGGCCCTTGGGGAAATGGCACTATTTCACCTCCCAATACAACTAAAGTGAGTAAAATTGCTTCAAATGCTCAAGTACAGTACATGAAAATTGTAGAAGACATCAATGGCAGTATATTGATCATAAATATATCAGAGAATCATCCTTTCATTCGAAATCATCATCAATACATTGGCTCACGACAACGTAGTGGGTAAATGGCATTGTTCTTCCATTAAAAATGAGATTTATACATTTCTACTTGGAATTTCGACCTGAAACTTTTTGGAGATGAAGAACAGAGTATTTACTTCATATTACAAAAGAAATGGGGTATTAAAATATTTCCCAAATAGTACAATAGCTCACCAAAAACGCCCTCCCTCAAGGATCAAGATTATGCCATCAAAACTTGAAATGGTTGAAGGAGTGAGCTGCAATAGAAGAAACCATCAGTTGCCATGTAGCTTACACCTGCAAATAAAGACTCAAAAGCTATTCCCATACTTCATTTCTAAATTTTATAACCAACATTAGCCTTCTAAGGGTCGAAATCCTCTCAATAGATTCAATAGATTTCCATTTACGAAATATTCCACATTTGCCACTTGTCTCCTAGTTCCAACCTTCCATCTTCTCCCAAATTCGATTTTGAGTCTCTTTGGCTTCTCCAACTCCCAAATTCGCCTTCCTTGAGCCTATTTTTGGGGCTGACATGTCATAGTGGTCAGATGTCAGAGGTCAGGTCTGCAATTTGTCATAGTTGTCATAGATGCTCCATCATTGGTGTCATAGGGGCTAGGGAATCTAGCCCAAGTGTCCACAAACTTCCACTTTGACTCTTTATCTTTCATGGAGGTTACCAATACTTCCCAATTCGACCTAAGATTCTCAATGACATGTGTTATGACTTACCAACTCACCCAAAAGTGTTCACATTCCCATTAATTCGAATTTGCAAAAGAGAGATACCATGTATTATGAAAAATCAAGCTAGTGTGGGTCCCACATCCTCCATATGTCTCCAAAACCATTTGTAACCTAGGATTTCTCTTGAATTTCTTTATTCACTCTATTTATTAAATACTTGAACCCTTCTAATGTCTAAACATCATTTATTATCCCCCTTATTCCAAATCCCAAAGCTTCCACCCCAAACCTAGGAAACTAGTAATTTTCCTCCTTGGCAATTATTTGACCCTGAACATCAATTTTACAAACTCTAATGAATATGGCTAATGTGATTAGGCCATTGTGACCCAATTCCAAATTTGGGACATGACAAATCCTCCCTTCCCAATATTGCTTGTCCTCAAGCAATTTCAAACATGGGTGTTGAAGAACCTGCTTTATGTATAATTCTTTGGAGTTGCCATTGAATTGCCAAACCTTGAGTCTTTGAGTTTCCATGAATATTTTAGAAAGGAACCACCATGCTTGCTGCTGCACTACTCTGATTAAAATCACTTTATTAATTGGGGAATCCATCTCCCATAGTGCTTGCTTCCCCCAAAAAAATGAAACCAATGAGACAAAAATTATTCCAGGGTCCCATTGCTTGTATTGCACCCCAACAATTAAGAGTGCTCTCCAACCTACACCATTAGATAAGAGGATTCCTGGATCCCATTTTTTTGTATGAATTCTTCCAAACATCATGAGTACCAAATATATATCATCAAAGTACATAACAACATAATGAAAATGTACATCAAGGATATGCTTCATCAAAGAGTGATGAAAGTGCTTATACCTCCAAGCAAGTAGACCACCATTTTCCAAGTGCATACAAGCTTCAAGTGACCAATCAAATCTGCTCCAATGACATAAGTGAGGATCCCATGTCCTATAATGCTGCTCCAAAAGGATGTCATATGCATCAAAATATTCAGCCATGTATTCTTTCATCCAATAAGTGAATGAAGAATCTCCACTAAAATCTGAACCAAATAATGAGCAGAAAAAACAAGGAGACTTCAAATGACTCAAAGAAGTCTCACCCATACATCCATGAATGTGAGAATCATAAAAATATAACAAAGTATGTGGCTGCCAACAAAAATGTTCTCCAATCATAAATCTATTCTCCCAAGTGTTGGATGAAGTTCCTCCAACATCAAATGAATCAAATGTTGAGCAAGAAAAACCATGAGTCTTCAAGTGACTCAAATGCATATCCTAGGTGCATCCATGTAGATTTGCATCATCATAAAGTGACAAATAATGTTGCTGCAAATGTGAATAAGAATGTGCTCCAACCATATCATCATAAAAAGTAAATCTAGGAGTTCCATACTCCTCATGTGGCACCATCAAAAAGAACCCTTTCACCCATACTTCATTGAGACTAATGTTGCAAAACATGGAATTGTAGGATGTAGGAGAATGAACCAAATCACCCAAATGATCAAAAAGTACAGAAGTTTCATCATGGGGAGGATCCATATGGGTAATATCATGCTGCTCCTTCAAAAGTGTGAACTCTTTGTCATAGTTTGGTTCCAATGTAGAGGAATCATGCTCTTCTTTAAAAATTGCACAACCTTCATCAAGAGGCAATTCAAATTCCTCTTCCACCACATCAAGTATTTGGATCTCTTCAAGTTAATCTTCAAACACATCAAGAACATTCAAATTTTCACATTTCTCATGATCCACCATGTCATGAGAATCCTCCAAACAATCTACCATTCGACAATCTGAAACATAGGAGGAAAAACAAGTATCTTGCAACTTTTCAAGAAGTTGCTCATTTTGAATTGTGAGGTTATGAATATCCTCATTATTCTTCAAGTATGCATCATGTAACAATTCATTAAGCTCAAACAAATGGTTTCTATCAAAAAGCAAAGACATGAAATTAGCTTTGATGTGGCACATTGCTCTTTGAATCTTCTCCATATCTTCAAGGAAGGATGTTTCCTCCAATGAAGTAGCTCTCCAACAAGAATTTGACACCAATGCTTGAGTGTCATGGAGAATGCTGAGGGACTCTTGGATCTTCTTTTCATTCATCTTTAAGGACCCTTCAAGAAAATGAGGCTCTTGCAAATGAACCTCCTCATCTTCTTCATTTTTGCTTGGACCAACTTCATGAAGCTCAAGTGGTGATGGGGAAGTTGATCTTGGTTCTTCTTCAACTGCTACAAGGTCTTCATTATCATGCTTAATGGAACTTGGGCTTGCAGCAACACTTTCAAAAGTGATCTCTATGTCACCAACATAGAGGTGTGAACACCCATCAGTAGGTACTCCTTCATAGTTTAAGCATCCATCAGTAGATGCTCTTTGGTTCATGTCTAAGCTAGAAGGTGTCTCGAAATGATCTTCCATATTTTTAATAGATTATTCTTCATGCTCTTGTGATGTCTCTTCATTTTTCTCCTTCAAGCAAGCTGATTCATTTTGCCCCTTGTTTTCTTTAGGATCGGTATATTTGGAATCCCTTCTTGAATAAATCTCAAAAGCTCTCCTCAAGGAGGACATCATTTCATGCACACATATATGATACTCGCTCCAAGGGTTCTTACAAGAAGGGCATAAACCTTTCTTCACTAACTCCACATCTTCATTTTTGGGCCTATTTTCAAAAACATGTTCAGCATAGTACTCAAAAGACATGGCATTTTGTGTATTTTTGCTCGAAGCAAGATATTCTTGATATTTTTGATATTGTTGGGGCAAGGTTTTATATTTTGCTCTCCATCTTTGGAACTCACTCATAGAATTATCCTTGGTTGGTGTGACACATTCATATTCATCAGATTTAAAGTCATAAGAATAATCTTCATTTCTCTTGAAATTGTAAGAAGTGTTGCATGATGGCACCTCTTCCTCATACCATTCACATTCTGCTTCATATTGCTCATAAGCATCTGCATATTCCTCTTAAGAATTGTACTCATAGGATTCATCATAATAGTAAGACATGGCTGCCAATTATTCTTGAATGTATGTACCTAATACACAGGTGCAAAGACCATGCTCTGATACCACTGTAATGTCCCTTGTTAGGAATTTTATCAAAATGGTAATTTTTCACTTTTTTCCCTAGTTAGACCTTTGACTAGTTTTGATCTCTAGGTCCCAAATTTTCCCCAAATGATCCCAAATATTCTGAGAAGGTATATGAATGATATTAGAACATAAATATGTGTTTCAGGGATGAATTTGGACCTTTAAAATACTTCTGCAAATCCTCTTTCAATTCTGGTCAATGTAGGTAACTTTACTACTGATTTCCATTTGACTAGTATTGGTCTCTAGGTCTCAAATTGACTCCAAATCCCTTCAAATCTTGAACGAAGGTGTATTAATGATATTGGTACTTGAATATGATGTTTAGGGATGACATATGGTCAGTAAAATACCTCTGCAAACTCTCTTAAGATTCTGGACCAAGTATTCAATTTTACTAGTAATTTGGGGTTCAAATCCCCTTGAGGTAAGTACTGAAAATGGCTTCCCAAATGCCTCCAAACCCACTCAAATTTATGAACAGAGTTATGTAATGTGTTAAGTATTTTATTAAAGTCTCATATGCACCATTAATGGATTATTACAACTTTTCTCACCCTCTCCCATTCAACTGCAAAAATCCCCAATTCGACCCTTGGGGAAATGACACTATTTCACCTCCCAATACAACTAAACTGAGTAAAAATGCTTCAAATGCTCAAGTACAGTACATGAAACTTGTAGAAGACATCTATGGCAGTATATTTATCACAAATATATCAGAGAATCATCCATTCATTCGAAATCATCATCAATACATTGGCTCAGAACAACGTAGTGGGGAAATGGCATTGTTCTTCCATTAAAAATGAGATTTATACATTTCTACTTGAAATTTCAACCTGAAACTTTTTGGAGATGAATAACAGAGTATTTAATTCATATTACAAAATAAATGGGGCATTAAAATATTCCCCAAAGAGTACAATAGCTCACCAAAAACGCCCTCCCTCAAGAATCAAGAATATGCCATCAAAACTGGAAATGGTTGAAAGAGTGAGCTGCAATAGAAGAAACCATGAGCTGCCATGTAGCTTACACCTGCAAATAAAGACTCCATTAAAGCTCCAGATGAAAGGTCTGAATGGCCTTTCCAATTACCAACTTGGATGGGAATCTTTCACCCTCGAAATTGGCTAAGGCAAGAAACTAGTCATCCACTAGCTCTCCCTCTTCACAAATGCAATTGCAAATTCTACAAATGATCAAAAGCTATTCTCATACTTCATTTCTACATTTTATAACCAACATTAGCCTTCTAAGGGTCGAAATCCTCTCAATAGATTCAATAGATTTCCATTTACGAAATATTCCACATTTGCCACTTGTCTCCTAGTTCCAACCTTCCATCTTCTCCCAAATTCGATTTTGAGTCTCTTTGGCTTCTCCAACTCCCAAATTCACCTTCCTTGAGCCTATTTTTGGGGCTGACATGTCATAGTGGTCAGATGTCAGAGGTCAGGTCTGCAATTTGTCATAGTTGTCATAGATGCTCCATCATTGGTGTCATAGGGGCTAGGGAATCTAGCCCAAGTGTCCACAAACTTCCACTTTGACTCTTTATCTTCCATGGAGGTTACCAATCCTTCCCAATTCGACCTAAGATGCTCAATGACATGTGTTATGACTTACCAACTCACCCAAAAGTGTTCACATTCCCATTAATTCGAATTTGCAAAAGAGAGATACCATGTATTATGAAAAATCAAGCTAGTGTGGGTCCCACATCCTCCATATGTCTCCAAAACCATTTGTAACCTAGGATTTCTCTTGAATTTCTTTATTCACTCTATTTATTAAATACTTGAACCCTTCTAATGTCTAAACATCATTTATTATCCCCCTTATTCCAAATCCCAAAGCTTCCACCCCAAACCTAGGAAACTAGTAATTTTCCTCCTTGGCAATTATTTGACCCTTAACATCAATTTTACAAACTCTAATGAATATGGCTAATGTGATTAGGCCATTGTGACCCAATTCAAAATTTGGGACATGACAAATCCTCCCTTCCCAATATTGCTTGTCCTCAAGCAATTTTAAACATGGGTGTTGAAGAACCTGCTTTCTGTATAATTCTTTGAAGTTGCCATTGAATTGCCAAACCTTGAGTCTTTGAGTTTCCATGAATATTTTAGAGAGGAACCACCATGCTTGCTGCTGCACTACTCTGATTAAAATCACTTTATTAAGTGGGGAATCCATCTCCCATACTGCTTGCTTCCCCCCAAAAAATGAAACCAATGAGACAAAAATTATTCCAGGGTCCCATTGCTTGTATTGCACCCCAACAATTAAGAGTGCTCTCCAACCTACACCATTAGATAAGAGGATTCCTGGATCCCATTTTCTTGTATGAATTCTTCCAAACATCATGAGTACCAAATATATATCATCAAAGTACATAACAACATAATGAAAATGTACATCAAGGATATGCTTCATCAAAGAGTCATGAAAGTGCTTATACCTCCAAGCAAGTAGACCACCATTTTCCAAGTGCATACAAGCTTCAAGTGACCAATCAAATCTGCTCCAATGACATAGGTGAGGATCCCATGTCCTATAATGCTGCTCCAAAAGGATGTCATATGCATCAAAATATTCAGCCATGTATTCTTTCATCCAAGAAGTGAATGAAGAATCTCCACTAAAATCTGAACCAAATAATGAGCAGAAAAAACAAGGAGACTTCAAATGACTCAAAGAAGCCTCACCCATACATCCATGAATGTGAGAATCATAAAAATATAACAAAGTATGTGGCTGCCAACAAAAATGTACTCCAATCATAAATCTATTCTCCCAAGTGTTGGATGAAGTTCCTCCAACATCAAATGAATCAAATGTTGAGCAAGAAAAACCATGAGTCTTCAAGTGACTCAAATGCATATCATAGGTGCATCCATGTAGATTTGCATCATCATAAAGTGACAAATAATGTTGCTGCAAATGTGAATAAGAATGTGCTCCAACCACATCATCATAAAAAGTAAATCTAGGAGTTCCATACTCCTCATTTGGCACCATCAAAAAGAACCCTTTCACCCATACTTCATTGAGACTAATGTTGCAAAACATGGAATTGTAGGATGTAGGAGAATGAACCAAATCACCCAAATGATCAAAAAGTACAGAAGTTTCATCATGGGGAGGATCCATATGGGTAATATCATGCAGCTCCTTCAAAAGTGTGAACTCTTTGTCATAGTTTGGTTCCAATGTAGAGGAATCATGTTCTTCTTTAAAAATTGCACAACCTTCATCAAGAGGCAATTCAAATTCCTCTTCCACCACATCAAGTGTTCGGATCTCTTCAAGTTCATCTTCAAACACATCAAGAACATTCAAATTTTCACATTTCTCATGATCCACCATGTCATGAGAATCCTCCAAACAATCTACCATTTGACAATCTGAAACATAGGAGGAAAAACAAGTATCTTGCAACTTTTCAAGAAGTTGCTCATTTTGAATTGTGAGCTTATGAATATCTTCATTATTCTTCAAGTATGCATCATGTAACAATTCATTAAGCTCAAACAAATGGTTTCTATCAAAAAGCAAAGACATGAAATTAGCTTTGATGTGGCACATTGCTCTTTGAATCTTCTCCATATCTTCAAGGAAGGATGTTTCCTCCAATGAAGTAGCTCTCCAACAAGAATTTGACACCAATGCTTGAGTGTCATGGAGAATGCTGAGGGACTCTTGGATCTTCTTTTCATTCATCTTTAAGGACCCTTCAAGAAAATGAGGCTCTCGCAAATGAACCTCCTCATCTTCTTCATTTTTGCTTGGACCAACTTCATGAAGCTCAAGTGGTGATGGGGAAGTTGATCTTGGTTCTTCTTCAACTGCTACAAGGTCTTCATTATCATGATTAATGGAACTTGGGCTTGCAGCAACACTTTCAAAAGTGATCTCTATGTCACCAACATAGAGGTGTGAGCACCCATCAGTAGGTACTCCTTCATAGTTTAAGCATCCATCAGTAGATGCTCTTTGGTTCATGTCTAAGCTAGAAGGTGTCTCGAAATGATCTTCCATATTTTCAATAGAATCTTCTTCATGCTCTTGTGATGTCTCTTCATTTTTCTCCTTCAAGCAAGCTGATTCATTTTGCCCCTTGTTTTCCTTAGGATCGGTATATTTGGAATCCCTTCTTGAATAAATCTCAAAAGCTCTCCTCAAGGAGGACATCATTTCATGCACACATATATGATACTCGATCCAAGGGTTCTTAAAAGAAGGGCATAAACATTTCTTCACTAACTCCACATCTTCATTTATTGGCCTATTTTCAAAAACATGTTCAGCATAGTACTCAAAAGACATGGCATTTTGTGTATTTTTGCTCGAAGCAAGATATTCTTGATATTTTTGATATTGTTGGGGCAAGGTTTTATATTTTGCTCTCCATCTTTGGAACTCACTCATAGAATTATCCTTGGTTGGTGTGACACATTCATATTCATCAGATTTAAAGTCATAAGAATAATCTTCATTTCTCTTGAAATTGTAAGAAGTGTTGCATGATGGCACCTCTTCCTCATACCATTCACATTCTGCTTCATATTGCTCATAAGCATCTGCATATTCCTCATAAGAATTGTACTCATAGGATTCATCATAATAGTAAGACATGGCTGCCAATTATTCTTGAATGTATGTACCTAATACACAGGTGCAAGGACCATGCTCTGATACCACTGTAATGTCCCTTGTTAGGAATTTTATCAAAATGACAATTTTTCACTTTTTTCCCTAGTTAGACCTTTGACTAGTTTTGATCTCTAGGTCCCAAATTTTCCCCAAATGATCCCAAATATTCTGAGAAGGTATATGAATGATATTAGAACATAAATATGTGTTTCAGGGATGAATTTGGACCTTTAAAATACTTCTGCAAATCCTCTTTCAGTTCTGGTCAATGTAGGTAACTTTACTAGTGATTTCTCTTTGACTAGTATTGGTCTCTAGGTCTCAAATTGACTCCAAATCCCTTCAAATCTTCAAGGAAGGTGTATGAATGATATTAGTACTTGAATATGATGTTTAGGGATGACATATGGTCACCAAAATACCTCTGCAAACTCTCTTAAGATTCTGGACCAAGTATTCAATTTTACTAGTAATTTGGGGTTCAAATCCCCTTGAGGTAAGTACTGAAAATGGCTTCCCAAATGCCTCCAAACCCACTCAAATTTATGAACAGAGTTATGTAATGTGTTAAGTATTTTATTAAAGTCTCATATGCACCATTAATGTATTATTACAACTTTTCTCACCCTCTCCCATTCAACTGCAAAAATCCCCAATTCGACCCTTGGGGAAATGGCACTATTTCACCTCCCAATACAACTAAACTTTGTAAAAATGCTTCAAATGCTCAAGTACAGTACATGAAACTTGTATAAGAAATCCATGGCAGTATATTTATCACAAATATATCAGAGAATCATCCATTCATTCGAAATCATCATCAATACATTGGCTCACAACAACGTAGTGGGGAAATGGCATTGTTCTTCCATTAAAAATGAGATTTATACATTTCTACTTGGAATTTAAACCTGAAACTTTTTGGAGATGAAGAACAGAGTATTTAATTCATATTACAAAATAAATGGGGCATTAAAATATTCCCCAAAGAGTACAATAGCTCACCAAAAACGCCCTCTCTCAAGGATCAAGAATATGCCATCAAAAATGGAAATGGTTGAAGGAGTGAGTTGCAATAGAAGAAACCATGAGCTGCCATGTAGCTTACACCTGCAAATAAAGACTCCATTAAAGCTCCAAATGAAAGGTCTGAATGGCCTTTCCAATTACCAACTTGGATGGGAATCTTTCACCCTCGAAATTGGCTAAGGCAAGAAACTAGTCATCCACTAGCTCTCCCTCTTCACAAATGCAATTGCAAATTCTACAAATGATCAAAAGCTATTGTCATACTTCATTTCTACATTTTATAACCAACATTAGCCTTCTAAGGGTCGAAATCCTCTCAATAGTTTCAATAGATTTCCATTTACGAAATATTCCACATTTGCCACTTGTCTCCTAGTTCCAACCTTCCATCTTCTCCCAAATTCGATTTTGAGTCTCTTTGGCTTCTCCAACTCCCAAATTCGCCTTCCTTGAGCCTATTTTTGGGGCTGACATGTCATAGTGGTCAGATGTCAGAGGTCAGGTCTGCAATTTGTCATAGTTGTCATAGATGCTCCATTATTGGTGTCATAGGGGCTAGGGAATCTAGCCCAAGTGTCCACAAACTTCCACTTTGACTCTTTATCTTCCATGGAGGTTACCAATCCTTCCCAATTCGACCTAAGATGCTCAATGACATGTGTTATGACTTACCAACTCACCCAAAAGTGTTCACATTCCCATTAATTCGAATTTGCAAAAGAGAGATACCATGTATTATGAAAAATCAAGCTAGTGTGGGTCCCACATCCTCCATATGTCTCCAAAACCATTTGTAACCTAGGATTTCTCTTGAATTTCTTTATTCACTCTATTTATTAAATACTTGAACCCTTCTAATGTCTAAACATCATTTATTATCCACCTTATTCCAAATCCCAAAGCTTCCACCCCAAACCTAGGAAACTAGTAATTTTCCTCCTTGGCAATTATTTGACCCTTAACATCAATTTTACAAACTCTAATGAATATGGCTAATGTGATTAGGCCATTGTGACCCAATTCCAAATTTGGGACATGACAGAAACACATCTCTAGACTATAAAAAAATCTCAAAATTTTCCATCTAAATTCACGTTCAACATTTAAATGGTGAGTAAATAGGTGCACTAGGAGAAGCTTACAAAGAAGGAGAAGTTTCTTACTACATTCCCATTCATTGCTATAGTTGCCATTGGACCAATTGATATCACCATCGTTGTATTGGGAATAGTATTGTATAGAGATCTAGAAGTCGCGTAGGTTATATCATAGATGAGAATTAAAAATTAGTGATTCTTTAATTCATTTAATAATGATTTTTTAATAAATGAAAGTTTCCCCCCACAGCAGGTGCAAACAGGGCCACATGGCACTGCCAGGGGTCCAACGGACGCCTGCCATGCCAGCACCTAGCTGCCCGTCTATAACTCCCACCCTGTGCCAGCCCACAGCTCCAGCCACGCGCCTGCTGCAAGCTCTCGCCACCTGTCGGTCCATGCACCTCCACATCTGTCGTCCACATGCTCTTTCCCTGGAGTCGATCCAGCGTCCCATGCAGTGTGATTATTGCCCCATCGCTCCTTCTGTCCGGAGCTCGGCTGCCCATCGTTGGCTTAACTGCTCCAGCGTGTGTAACATCTTATCCATTGTTCACTTCCTGCTCGAGGTAATGGCTTTGTTAATGCCCTCGACTTTTGATCATTCGTTCTGTCCTTTCGCCCTCATGAGCTCAACGGGCACTCCGAGTATTCATCTAGGGACTCATTCGCGCTACCAGCAACTTCTTCTCAGGTCGGCAGATGCTAAGTTTAAAGCTATGCTTAGAAAGGGTTCCACTGCCGCCAACCTGGTGAGAGCTCGTTACATTGGCACCTGGCTTTGCTCTTGTTACCTCTGTTCTAGCTTTGGCTCCGTTCATTCAGAACCCTCGGCTCCTGGTGTTTTCGTTCTCTGGTCTTCTGAGCGCCCGACTTCTGGTGCCTTTGCTCTATGGCTTTCTGACTTTCGGGGTCTTAGACCTCTATTTCACGAAGCTCTTTGGGTTTTCTTACGGCCTCAGTTCCAGACCCCGTTGCTCTTTCAGTTTACTTGCACCATCTCCTTGGTGATTATGGCTCCTCCTAGGCGAGTCCGCACCCGTCAAGATTCTCGACAGAAGAATTATGGTGATTATGGCTCCTTCTCCACACCGTCGATTCGTCTGATGAGAGGGGTGGTGGATAAAGCCCGTAAGTTTCATTCCGAGATTCCTAAGTAATCCCGAGAAGAGATTCACGACGCAGAAGAAGACACCCGTGTCACTAGACGCTGTCTGACCGATGAGGAAATCCGAGAGGAATTTGAAGCCCTTGTACCTGACCCTGGAAACACTAGGGGCAGAAGCACTCTCTACCAGAAGACTTTGGATCTGCACTGGTCGCACAAGCTCATCTTGGGAAAAACTCTCACGGATCGCAATGAGGCGCAGGCCGAAATTTTGATGCAGCTTGATGATTTACAAGACATGCTGAAGCAGGTGCTTTACAACCAGCAACAATTTGCCTACAGATTTGGCATTACTCTGGCCAAAGACCCGACTACTCAACTTGAATAAAAGGAGTACCACAGCAATTAATGAGTATTGTCGATGCTCGTTTTCTTGCTTCTCTTTTGGTTTAATCAGTCATTTTTGTTTAAGACAGTTCTCTGTTTTCCTCACTGTAGCAGTACTAGGTTTATTATGTCCCTTTTTACTGTTTCTAAGATACATTTCTAAATTGATTATGGGTCTGTTTTCTCCTTCGTGAGAGGACCCGACTCATCCCTAACTCTGTATATTTTGCTTCTACTAATATAAGGACCTACATATAGCTTATAAAAAAAATAAAAAAAATGAAAGTTTCCCCGGATGCGGGTGCCTATACAGTTGTCTGATAGGACGTGGTCACTGTAGGGAAGGCATACAACAATGCCACGACGGAGGCTAAAGCTTGGGCAGTTGTATGTACACACAGAGCATGAACGGGAGATCGAGGACGAATGAATTAATGAAGGACAATACGGGAGACGCGGCACAATTAAGTAGATGCACTTAGGTGAAGGCAAGCTAGTTTGTCCGGATCTTCGAGGTAGTTATGTAGAGAGGAAGGTTGTACACCTGGTTTGTTAGCCACTTGAGTGGTAATGAAGGTCGCAATAGAGCGGGAAGGAATGGCGCCACAGAACATAGGGATGGAGTTAATTCTCCACAGGCCAACCTGATGGGCCTTATAAATGAGAACTGTTGTGAATGGTAGAGCATGAGTCTATTTAAGGAGAAGTATCATGCTGGTATTGTCGAGGAACTTATTCAGTATTGCAATTTGAGTGGTGCAAACAGTGAAGAAATGCCCACGCAGCGGTGCATTGCCCCCCTTCACTAGAAAGTGAAGTCACCAGGCTAGTTAATGGCCCTGCGCCTCAGATCTCATAGCTGGAGAGGTGGTAGAGGAGGGTTAGGGCAGAAGGTGGTGGGAGAAGAAGTCGAGGCGGAATTCATGGAAGGAATTCCAACCCATATAGACGAAGCTATTACGAGGATGGAGGATGAGGAAGTCACCCGAAAAATTGAGGAGAGGGGGATGGAGGCGGACTTGAATCCGTATTGGATCTTGAGGAGAATTCTGGGCAAGGTGATTCCAAAGACGGTGAGTTTCGGAGACCTAGTGGTTCAAATTGTTGACACTGCGAAGGAGGACCTAACTCGCAATACTCTGAATTTGGAAGGAGTGGCAGATTTAGCTCACACTTCCTTCATGGCACCCACAGAGTTGAATCGGTCTCTGTCGAGAGAAACAACCCTAGCATTGTTGGTCCGCGAGGAGATTGTCGAATGCCCAACGGAGTAGCAGGCGGCTAACCAGGGAGATATTGCTTGCATAGTAGTCATGGAGGATCCGATGGCTCCGCCGACGACCATCACTGAGTAGTGTCATGCTCTTCTGGTATGCGGATTCCTTTTGTTGTTTGGGTTTATCTTCTAAATACATGGAGTCTTGTAGGCCAAGTCGACCATGTTTATGTCTGTTTTAAGTAAGCCTCTATGTTTAAAACGGCCTCGATTATGTATATGGTGAAGCTTGGTCTTGTTTTGGCTATAGGCTAGTGAGACTAATTAGAAGGGCTATGAGGATTTGGGGAAACATGTGGGTAGGCTACGTGCCTGGGGATCTTGGCAGGCTGTTTTTTGTTGATCTTTATTTGTAACTGGGTTTAACGAGGAATGGGGATGGATTTAAGGAACTTCTGGCTGCTGCGGTTTGATTCATTGACAGACCTTTTCTGTATCGGTATGTATATTTTAGCTCAGTTTTAATAGAAAGCTCTATCTTATTCACACAAAAAAAATGGAAGTTTAAACACGCATGCGATCCTTTTAACCTCGCTAAACATCTCTGAATTTTGCATTGATGAAGACTCCTAAAGACATTTTATGTCTGCCAATAATATGCTTTGTCATTCTATCCATGATAGTATTATTCAATCCATTAATATATATAGTTTCTTCGAGTAAGATTGTAAATTTAATCCATACCGAGGGCTCTAAGCAACATTTGAGTTTCCATCCCCCTTTTCCCAAGCAGCCCTCTAAAGATATTCTTCCAATCTCTTTACTAAATCAATATGAGCATCAACATTATCTTTATTTATAAATTATTTCTTCATATTTGTGACACCTCTTTCAACACACTTCCATCCTTGCATGGTTCGAAACATTGCACCTATTTTTCATGCTACATAAAAATTCAATGCCCATTTAACTATTTAGCTCAAAGATAAAGTGCATTGAAAACACATTAGCTTACAATCTCCCAAGTGTTATACTCCATAGCTTTATTGGCTATGATTCATTTAAAGTAGGCGATGGGAAAATTGACAATCAAACCGACATCCCATATAATTAATTTAGAAGGAAACTGTTATCACATTTATAGTAGCCGGGCTACCATACATTATTTTTCTGATTCCAGTACACTATTCAGCCAGTTCCCTTACATTTGAGATGCTGAGATGAGCATCTATATTGGATCACTATCAGATTGTGGACAGCAGTGTATATTCCCCATGCCATGACTGAGTCTCAGGACACTCAGAGAGATGACCGATGTAGCCATTATACCATTGGTACAGAGCAGTCAGTAGTGCCCAGAGTCACAGCAGCAGTTTCAGAGGACAGATGATGGTACAGGTTGATGAGCAGTCAGGTATATGACTCAGCAGGTATATCATTGTGTCATGGTTATATTGCTTTTATATTTATTCTTATAGCATGTCTTAGCACTCAGTATCATGATCTGGCGATCATATAGATATGTGGACCTGGTTGATCTTATTATATATATTATATTGTCCCTACTCAGACTTAGAAGTTCACTATTCATACTCATTGGTATTACCCTCCTTAGGGAGAATATAGGTGATCATTCCACCATACCTTGGCTTGCTAGTGTCGGCTCCATTATTCATTGTCTTCATCCATCTGTGGCCTACCTTTTAGTTTATCACCATGACTTACTACTTGACTAGTGACATGGAGGATCTTTTCCCCACTGTAGCCTCTGTATTGGATGAGCTTCCCTGTTTATTGTGTCTCGGCTCTGAGTTGGTGACAAAACTTACCTATGGTGAGTTGGAGTTCCTTGTGAATTCCCCCTAGTCACTAAAGTTGTGTTGGCTAAACCTGAAACTTTTAGTGCTGCCATGAATACAAAATCTGGAAAAATGAAATGCTATATCTTGTATGAAAAGCCCATTCATGCAATGTGTTTCTAAACACACATGAATGAAAGGCATGCCAAATGAAAATGGCCATGAAAATAAAATGTTATATCTTTTGGAAAAATAAATACCTAGGTAAACAAGCTGTCCATGACACACCTAGAAGTGTTCAGGTAAACAAGTGCCTTAAAAACACACCTGCAGCAGAACGCCTAAAATAAATGTAAATCTATGCAATGTGTTTATAAACACACATAGATCAAGGCTATGGAAACTTCAGGCCCAAAAAGCAATGGAACTTAAATGCTATATCTAAACAATTGCTGGCCTTATTTGTATTATGGATTGTGCGCATCTGTGAAGGTGAATAAACCCTCTTTGAACAACTCATCCATTTGTGAGACACCGCCATTCCCTGTGTTATTGCTCATTCAGTATATACTATGGTGTGTATTCCCCTTTCCCTTTCCAAATTGTCACAAAGTTAAGTCAGTCAAGTCATCCCTTATCCTAGCCAGTTATTTTAACCTTCACCCTTCACTAGCAAATTGATCACAGCTATGAAGTGAGTATGATCCTGAAAGTCCAACCTGAGTAATAATAATAATTAATGACATTATATATTTGGACTTAGATCGCCAGTAATGATTACTTTGTGTTATAATTGTTATTTGAATAAGTTGTAGAGCATGCATTAACCTTGGACACTTTGCAGCAGCTTCTGATGATGGTCTGAGTTATATTTGGTCATGTTGACTTGGTTAGACCAAGGTCAACCATAAGACATGAGATGGTTGGACCTTATGATGATATGGATAGATGATATATGGTCTATGTACATGTACATGATGATTCTATGCAGCAGCTACAGGGTTATGATGATGATTCTTGGTTTACAGCAGTGTTTGGTCATTTACAGATTATTATTATTGGCCCTGTTCCGGTATATTGGATATATATTTTGATCATGCAGAGACTCATATGGTGTATGAGTACACATCTTGGATGGATTTGGACCTTCTGAGTCCAATGAGACAGTTTGTTTTTAGTTTCGGGCACTTACAGTGATGATTTTGCCTCAGTAGGCTGTCCTAGTGCAGTTTTGGTCTGTCGGAGGCCCTGTCAGAGCAGATGTGATTTTTATCCGGTTGACCTAGGGCGCTGATGATGGAGGGGGTGGTCCAGCCACTTGTTTTTATCATATTACCCCCCCTCCCGGACACACTGGTGCCCTCACCTTGACAGCGCAGACACTCCAGGAGTGCTCCAGGAGGCAGTTTGGGGCAGTTTCACGCTTCCCGAGGCATTTCAGGATTGGTAGAAATGGCTATTGAGGAAATCGATTTGGGCTACTGAGGCAATGTTATGGCATGGGATGATCAGTGATGATAGATCGGGGTCCTCCACACCTCCTCCAACAGTTTCAGCTTCATTGGGGCCCGCATCCATCACTTATGGCACTTTCTGAGGATTTCTGAGGTCTTTTTGAGGCCTACGATTTGACCATGGAGGCACGATTTGGTACATTGAGGATTATTTTGTGATTATTGTGCTATGGGGATTGACCAAGGAGGGATAAAATTACCCCTTGGACCCACCATAAGCCCCTTATTATATTTTGTCATCATGATTTGGTGGGATTCCCCTCTTCTAGGGCGATTTTGTCCACTCACATAATATTTTATTAGTGATCCATGTATTTTATTGTTGAGCTCATCTCAACCATTGATTAGACATTTGTATCTTTTAATCTTAGCCACTCATTCAAAAAGTGGTTAGGGTTTTGGTGCCTCTCCTTCCTATTTAAAGGAGAGAGCCTCTCATTGTAAAGGGGACTGGTGGCTCTGGATTATTGGAATATAAAATTATTATTGCATCTATCTCCAGTATTGTGGTGAATGTTTTTGGTGTTCGTTCGTTGGTTCTTCCTTTGCACTGAGTTATTGGAGATCTTGTTTGCCATATATTTTGTACCACATTTTTGCATCTACAGGTGGAGGCCGATTTGCTTTGAGGAGGAAGTATTGGTAGGGGAAGACTCTCCCTACTTCTTCTTTGGATCTCTTCGTTGGTAACAGGGAGTATTACTGTCCCAGGACCTTCTATTCTATGTTATCATTGCATTTTACTTGTATTTCCTCCATACTTGACCTCTCTGATTGAAATCGATTTTCCTTGGATTGACAGGTAGAGGAGGGCGCACTTGTGGGCTAGGGCATCAATTTGGCAAGCAAAATCAACAATCTCTCATTTGATCTCTGCGGGAATCTTCCTCAACATCAAGGCATCTCATTCACATTACTCAGGTATGATCTCAAGGTAAGTTCTATCTCCATGATCTATCCACTTGTTTAAAATATTTAAAACCCTAATTAATCAAAACCCCCATTTTTACATTTTTTCAGATCTACTAAGATCTAGTGGCTTTTTGGGTAAGATATTTAAAACCCACCTCTATAGTATCCACGGTATCCCGGATCTATAGTTTGGTGAGGATTGGCCTCCATTTGACCCTCTTCCCAAGGCATTTAGCCTTCTCCAAGCAAGGGCGCACTTCCTAGTTTGGGTGGGTTGACCTAGATCTAGTACGTGGCTAGTTGAGATTCCACTTGATTCGTGATCTACACATCCAATAACCTACCCCCAGATCGTCACTTTTCTGATTTCTACCTTGTGGGCCCTATTCCACATTTTAAGGGATTTAATCCCCATTTTGGACCACTTGGTATCTTCAAACTCAGATCTAGTAAGATCTAGCCGTCGGATTGCCGTGAAATTATAGATCCATACTCCTACTTGACTAACCTACCCGGATCTAAAATTTGGATGTCATCGGACTTGTCTTGACCCCACTTACCCCACTTTTAGGCCTCCTTGGGTAAAGTCGCACCACCTTGGAGAAGTGAGTTGACTCACTTCTAGGACGTGGGTACTTGAGATTTTTGAAGATTTGAAACGGGAATAATTCAAAACCTAGGTCTAGTGTGTCATCTTGTCAAATCTTGCCTTGGGGATAACATTCCTTATTTTAAGGGATTGTGATCCACTTTGGTCAAACCTAGATCTAGACCTATTCATCCATCAAGACCTTAATTGCCCACTTGTCTCATGCAATAGGAGTCCTTAACCACAAGTTAACTATACTTTGACTCCATTATCCCAATTCCCAAGGCACTGGTTTCTCTCCAGGTCAATTCGACTTTCCTAGATTGTTGGATTAACTTGTGGTTTGACTTTAGCATGGTGAACTAAACCCTTGAAGCCATCATGTATCATGATCAAGCTTGTCACTGGTACTAGTTAGCCCCAATACAACCCCTAAACTACCCTGCATTGGACACGGTTCCCAAGGCAGTGGATTTTCCAACATTGAACTAGTACTCTAATCCTAGATATCATTTCAAATATTATAAGTCACTCTCACATCAACTATGAACCAAAGCTACACTCTTTGAATCCCTCACTTGTCTTGTGACTCCATCCTAAGGTCTAGGATAAACCATACACCTTACTTCACTTAGAAATAACCTGATTTGGTGTCTTGGTTTTGATCTCTCCTGTCGGGAGTAGATCGGGTCTCCCCCTTTGTTGTCTGGGCTAGATAACATAAAGTGAAGGTTGCCTCGACTGGCGTGACAACCATATATTGGAGGTCGAGGTGATCGGGGTTGCACCTTTTGAGTTGCCCTTCCCTATTGCCATCCATGACTAGATATATCCATAGGGGTAACTACAGCTTAGGTGAAAACAGAAACCTTATAGCATTACAGAAACTTTTCAATAGATTGTATAGGTGAGGAAATCCAACAATACAAAAAGTTGAGTTGGCATCAATCTATAACGCTAATCAATTTTTTGATGATTTGGATTGATTCAAAATTCAACAAAATCCTTATAAGCATTGTTCCACCATGCATGACTAACCCAAAGAATTCGATATAATAATATTAATAATCTACTTTTAATGTCACGGCTTAACTCTATAGAGGTGTACATATCCTACCTCCCTTTAGATTTGAACGTGTGACCTCCTAGGAGGAAATGCATGTTCTATTTCTACTTTATGATTATCTATTATTGAATAGTCAAATACATGTAACACCAAGCCAAAGACTTGAGAGTTATCTTTCTAGCTTTATGGTGAACATTAGAATTTTAATGCTATGCTTTTGAAGTTGATAAAATATTAAGGTGGAAATATTCATGTTGATATGGACACAAGCATTACAACTAACTCAAAGACAAACTACAAGCAATCTGCTTACTTAAGCAAGTTAATCCTCAAGAGATGAACCAATGACCATAAAACACATGCTAGATTATTGTTTTATCAAATTACCTAGCTCCAAATTATAGACCATCAACCCATAAAATCCAATTACTGTAAACTTAAAATGAAAATGGAATTTATAACCCAATTCAAATTAGTCATACTTTAAGTGATCATCATCTACCATCCATTCACCCATATAATTCAATTAACATTTCATCAATCATCTACCTAGGGTTGGTGCAACTAAAAATCAAAGACCAATATGTTAAGTTGAATGCATCTAAAGTTAAAGACTAATGTTTTTTATACACATGAAAACAATTTTAAGCCATGATAAAGTTACTAAAGATATCACATACTTGGAAAAAGAGTTTTCAAAAAAGAATTTCAAATTCAAAAATCCTTTTATAATCAATTTATCCCATGCTTATATGGAAGTTCATGAGAGGAGGTTAGAGTTAATGGAAATAACTTGGTTCACTTAATATTTGGATGAGTGAGTTTTCATTAAAGAAATTTGGGCTTCTCGGAAAAATTGTGAGAATGATTGTGGAATGTATCTCTTTAAAAATCCATAAATCCATGAGTGAAGCTCTTTTGCTTTTTCAATTTAAAAATAATAATAATAAACTAAAATTGTAATTATTTTATTAAAAACAATTAAAATAAAATTAAAATTGCTATATCAAGTATAAGGAAACTTGTATATTGTCAAAATTAAATTATACAATTTTTTAAAATAAATTTATCATCAATGTTATGAGTTCACATTGGGTTAATTTACTAATTTTACTAAAAAACCTAATCACAAAAGTAAGAAAACATTATTAAAGATCTTACTAACATGTAAGAAAACTTAAAAACATTACTAAAGATCTTACTCACAATGTAAGAAAACTTACTTTCTTTTCAAAAAAAATTATTAAAAAATATTTAAATAAAGAAATTAAACTTTAACTTAATTAGAGATACCCAATTAGCTACCCAATGAAGTCAACTAAATACTTACTAAATTTACCAAAAAAAACAACTCACAAAAGTAAGAAAACATCACTAAAAATCCTCTCACAAATATAAGAAAACTTTTTTTTTTGTGTTAAAAAATATTTATTTAAATAAATAAACTACCCTATTTGTCCACCCATGTCTTGAATTTCTATTAAATTTCCCAAATTTTTCTGGTAAAAGTATTCAAATAAATAAACCAAAACATACGAAAAAACTGAAAAAAAAAATGTGATGCATCAATCTTTTGCTTTTAGAACTAAAATAGCATCCTGTATAACATCATGACATTTCAATAAGAATGTGCTACTTATTAGACTCTGCATTTGCATTGTCCACGGGGAAAACAAAATATCAAGGACCGGAGCGGTGAAGTTTTAAAATGGTATCTTGTGAATATTTCTAAAAAACACGTTGTTATTAAAAATATAGCAGTTTAACATGTAATTTTTTATAATAACAAAGAATGTATATTGTAACTCTGTAAGTTTATAGGTAAAACCAAAAGGCAACCCATCCATCAAAGTGTCTTCGTAACATCATGCTAAGAGTAAACATGAAAAATTCTGAAACGAACCCAAAACACTATGCATCCGTAAACAAGATTATTTGCAATTCAATGTTGTTAATGGTGTATATTTTAATCTTCTTCTTCATATTATAATTTTTTTGGTTTTAGATCTTCTTCTTCATCTTCGTTCTCTTTTATCTTCATCCCCATCTTCATCCGCATTGTCATCTTCATCAACATCCTTTAAATCATCAAGCCTCTCTAGTAAAAGCATGTGGAATTATTTTATCCTTGATAGTAAAACTGCAATATATACACAAACATAACACATCATGAGCATATGAAGAAGTAGAATTTAAACACTTTTGTCAAACACTGCGAAAGACCATATATTCAAGCAAGAGGCCCACCCAATGCCATAGTCCTGCTCCATCAGATCTTGAAGATTCTCAGCCTGCAAAAAGATACCAATGACTTCAATATCAACTAAAGCAATGTTGAACAAACACTCACTTTACAGTAAATTCCATGTGAAGCTCAATCTAGAAAACTGCTAACCACTTACAGTTTCTTCATCGAGCTCTTCGTCATCATCTAGAACTTAAATTGCTTTCACATTGTTCCGTATTTTCACAGGACTGACATTTCTTGGCTCCCTTCTTTGGCTTCTTCATCATAAGCTTTTGTGTCACATTTTTTCTCGGATACCATTCAATCTCTGTCCTACAGAGTGTCCATTTGTATCATCATAAGCTATTGTGGCACTGAAATCCAAATGAAAAAAATCATGTTCAAAATCCTAGAGAAGCATTTATAGCTAAGACTATAGAGACAGAGCCATAATCTCGGGATGATCCAGATAAAGATCCAGGCATGAACACACACACCTGCAGTACAGAACCCTTCTACCTCACTGAAACAGGCATTATCCCGAGTAAAAGTACCAATCAACCAGGCCTTCCTCATACATAGATCCCACTACACTAGATCTTAAGGAGAAGTACTATCCTATGTAGATGTAATTCATCTTACCCTATTGCCCGCTCCAAAATGGGTACATTGTCATCAATCATGTGGTAAGTCTTTGTCAACTACAGGAGTTATGCGACTTGCGAGTCAAAAATAGATTCATAGCCAAAATTATTGTGGAAAGACGAATTATTAAGGAAAATATTCATTAAAAAAATTCAGGTGTCCCTTAATATATTCTTACCCCGAATTATTGAAAAAGGAAATTGTGTCAAAGTAAAAATCAATCTTGAAACCCTTGGGGTTATCAATTATGTACCACTTAATATCCTTTAAATACTTCATAGCACCTTCATCACGGTCTGTTATCTGAAAACCAATTACAAGCCACATAAACATAACAATTTATTTATTTATTTGAACAATATTTTGTGCCTGTACTGCAAAAGTGTGAATTGGTAAAAGCAGGTTCTTTCAGTGTTTTCTACATTAACCAAAAACATGGAAAATTAAATTAGGATAGACATAAAGGTCAAAAGTCTCACCTATATTGAACGCATTTCATTAATTTACATTGTAGTGAGCTAAAACCAATGTTCCCCAAGGTTCTGAGATGGCGGGACTCAGGTGTGGGGAAATGCACATTCGAGATGTGTGGAGACCACCCCCAAATTTTAGAGAAATTTCTAAAGATCTTATCCAGATATAAATAAATATAAAAATATATATCTATATGGGCGAATTCAAGGAAGAATCCAACCCCGATAAGGCTCAAAGAAGCTAAAAGCAACCTGGTTCTCACTTGGACGGATAATGTTAGAAAGGCGCTTGATAATGCACGCTTGGGTAAAAAAATTTGTGGGTTTGCATTCTCAGAGTCAATCTTATATTTAGAAGGACCTGCGGGGCTAACCACCATTCAACCGCCGCTATTGAGGAGCGTTCCATTTGGGTGGAAAAGGCAGTCTCGCCCTCTCGTTTTTTCTATGTGGCCCATAATGTAAGGGGGACGGCGGAACACGAAAGTCATAAAAAATTTAAAAATATGCAAAATATAAATCCCAACAATAACAAACCATCCCATGCAAATTAGTGAATTACTAAACACTACATTCATCATTGTGCAATCATGCAATATAAATGCAAAGTTCAAACACATTACATGATTCATCATGATTATATTAATATATGAATCTATGATTAACAAGAACATCATATTTCATGTTTGTCACTTCTGAATCTTTGTCATTTGATATTTGATATTTGATATTTCAGTTTTGATTCTTGCCGGAGTTTCGGGCCGGACACCCACATGTCTCACCGGAGTTTCGGAGTTTCGGGCGAGACACCAGGAAGTCCCCCCAAGTTTCGTCGAGTTTCAACGTCCACCAAAATGTTTCGCTATGCGTTTCTCCAAGTTTCGCCCAAAGCGAGATGTCCCGAAACGTTTCGCATGGAGTTTCAGAGTCCCCGGGATGCAAGAAATGCCGAAACGCGTCCCTGACCCTTCGAGACGCGTCCCCGTGGAACACTGGCTAAAACTCAGGAACTCCTTTCTCTAGAAAAAGCAAGCAAGTCAAAATGCAGAATACAATAACCATCAGGATAAAATGCAGGATCTTCAAATGTTACCTTCCCTAGGCTCCACGGTAGGATGCAATAATTATTGCAATGAATGAGAAAAAATACATAATTTCTAGTATATGTTTACCTCCTTCCTTGTTCTCATCGGTTGAGTTATCATTCTGAAGCTCATCCTTACTTTTAACATCAGTGATACCATTGACTTAACACTCCGAGGCTCTAAGATTGTTTGTTCAAACTTCAAAGAGTTATAGCAGAGGTAAATCACTTGGAACTTGATTCTACATCACTCGATTTGGGTAAAACTGTATTTAGTAAGTTATTTGAGGAAGAGAGAGATCAACACAAATTGAAAGAGACAAAAACCATTGGTCTGATAACAGCAGGTGGGCAAGGGCTGTGGAATGAGTCTCTGGATTCTGCAGAGATTTATGACCCAGTTTCCAACAAGTGGAGGGAAATAGCAAGATTGTCTGCTAATCATGGGGTTGTTTGTGCGAGTGTAGTTTGTAATGGGACATTTTATGTTTATTCTGAATCCGATAAGTTTGCAACTTATAATTTTGAAAAAGGTGGTTGAATTGGAATTGGATGGCGACAGCAACACAGATAAACCTACAAGAAAATTGTGGGAGTTGGATCTTAGTTCATATTCCTGACTCAGATATCAAGGCACCCATATGCTCCGTTGGATTGGAATGCAGTTTTTGTGGGTGATGGGGATTGAATATATGGAGTGGAGATGTTTAATATTTTTTGGGCAAGTGCTAGATATTATCGCTGTTTGTGATGTTTCAGGTCCAAGAGTGAAATATAGTCATTTATCAAGAGATCATGTGGCACAAGACATGGACACACCACCTTGCATGACAAAAACTGCTCTTGTAGTGCAATTGTGAAGTTGATTCAACCTTCTTTAACATTTTTTTACTTTTTGATTGTTGAGCATGGTCTCGATAAAAGCTATGCCATTCTGTAACTATTGTATTTGAATTTTGGAGTTCAAACAGATTCTATGTTTATGTTGGAATTTGAAATTATAGTTCATCGTTATAATCCAGAAAGGCTCGTCTCTGCATTCTTCCAATTGTTTAAGTGATTAACAACATTATTTTGAATTTTGAATCGATGTTATTGCTGCAGACAATGACTTTATTTCCTGAGTTTTTGGCAGTAATCTTATGTAATGTGTGCTAAATGTTGGTCTTGGGATTGCTTTTGAGTCTTGACTGGTTTGCGCTTCTGTCAATATGGTTTATGGTCTAAATTAGGCACCCTATCAAATTCCTTGGAAGGCATCAATTAGTTCCACTTTGTAGCATGCAAAAGGTGTTAAACTTATGCAATTGTGTCCTTTCTTTAGCATCACGACAAAGTTGTTACAACTTTATTCTTTGTTTGCCTTCAACACATAGTTGTCGGAGAAAACCAGTCCTTGCCTTTTTATTATAGTTTTCATTATACTCTTTTAATTGGAGATCTGTAAGGTCTTTTCCTGAATTGAAGGCATGACTGCTTACCACTTCTGTCCAGAAAAGAAGGCATCACCAGTGACCTCTTTTGTTCTGGCCATTAACTAATGTCTTCTTCCATTAACTAATGTCTTCTTTGTATGACTAAATAATTTAGAAAATTTTAATTATTTTGTAGTTTCTGATTTATATTAGGCTACTAGTATCAAGGAATGGGAAAGTGAAAGAATCCTGGCAGTATAAACAATAATCTGGAGACTACCACTGCTACTCTCCCATGGTATGGCCATTAAATGATTACAATCTTTATATGACTAGAACACTTATATTTTTAGATTATTAATTTTCCTGGAGTTTGTAAATTGTATTAATCTAATAACATCAATGAATGGAAATGGTCAAGAACCCATGCAATACATACAACAGAGTTGAGGCATTGAACTAACACCCACTCTCATATGGAAATATTTGAATGTGTCCAATTTCTTTTAAGGTTTGATTTACGAGCATGAATGAGTTTGAAATTTTCACCTTTAAACATACCTTTAGAGCTTAGATTTGAAATATTTGAAACTTACATTTGATCTTGTATATTTTACATAAGGAATATAAAGGATTTAGTAGTATCAGTCTAGATTCATCTTAACTTCAGATCTATCAAGTCCGAGAGGGGTCATATCCTTCAAGGTACAAACCTTTCCTCAAGTTTTACATTCTAAAATAGGTTTCCACCTTGAGGTATTTTATCCTTCCCAGTCCTTAATAGATCTGGAGTTAAAATGGATCTAAGCCAGTATTGTATTAATTTTAATTTCTTTAATATATAACTGACATATATATAGCTCAACAATTATGGGTATATGTGAGTTGGTTCTCGATGGAGGAAATATGGCATCAGATTTATTAGCATGACAAAGGTTTCCAAGCCCCTACAATTTAAGGTTTATGTGGCTCAGAAGCTATGCCTCAGGGCTTGCACTGTTTTACCCACAAGCTGCCTTAAATTACAATGTTACAAAAGGTTATTGGCAGAGGGTAAAAATTTATCAGATATTGGCATCAGCTATCATTTCCAGGGCTTGCACTGTTTTACCCACAAGCTGCCTTAAATTACAATGTTACAAAAGGTTATTGGCAGAGGGTAAAAATTTATCAGATATTGGCATCAGCTATCATTTCCATGTCATTAATGGAAATGCCTGCACATAAGCTTTATTAGGATTTTCTCAGAGTAACATTTACTTTCCTTGGAAAAAAAAAACTTCCAGAAGCAGTTCTAATTTTTCTAGTTTAAGAACCAGTCAAGGAGCCCTGCTGAGCAAGCTTTGTAGCTTCAGTCTACATACATAATCACTGGGGACCTAACCAGATGGGAAGAAACAGAAAAAGAATTCCCAATAAGATATCAATTTCAATATACAATGCAAAACATCAATTTACAAACTCCAAAAGCAAACAAAACAAAATAATTTCCAAAGTACCATACAGAACACATAACACCTAAAAAACTGTACAGCAGGAAAAAAAAATGCATGAGGAGAAATGGGGACAGATAGAGCACTTAACAACTTTGAAAGGTTAGTGATAGATATCATATACTACTCTTTTATTATGCTATCAACTCTTTTTATACTTAAATGCTATTTATTTACTTAAACAATGTAATAGAGGCAAACTCCATTTAACAACGCGCTGACCTAGCAATCAGCTCCCTATGCACGCATTCTGAGATTCCCCCTATATTGGATATTCCAAACGAGCCACCTAGTAAGGTTGCACACAACATATAATGCCTCGTTATCTACTTAGTATTCACCTACACTATTTTGGAAAGTTCACAAACTTCAAATTAACAAGGCCAAATGCCGGAAAATATTTGTGCTGGCCAGAATATCAGAGATCTGAAAAGTGCTGCCACTGTTTAAAAAGACGTGAATAAACTTCACCAAGGCTTGAATAGTCAATAATTTATGAATACGAAGCAATATGGACCTTTGCAAAACACTGCCCCTCCGTGGTGGTAATAATTCATGGAAGTATCATTTTGCACTTACCAGGCAACCGACAGGATTTATGGTAAATACAATTTTTACTCAGTATTTACATGTAAAGTGGAAATTTTGGTGATTATCAAGTAGTGTCCAATAGATGATTGTTTATACGGTAACATAAAAGAACCACGGCTATCCAAAAGGCTATTACATAGAGAGCATCCCCAAGCCCTTACAAACAAAGCATTGCAACCACATTCTTTAAATTTGAAAACATAAATATATTGCATGTAATTCGCACAATAGCGATTAAAAACCAGAGCAATAAATCTCCAAATTTTAATTAAAAAATTAAGATGAATTTAACCATAGTTCACACAAGTACCATATGCTTTAAAAATCGAAACTTAAAATGAATTCACATGTTGGGTTATTCAAAAAGTTTACATTTTGCTATGAGTGTGAAATTTGAATTGCATGAAAACAAGTAAGATGGATGAACTCCTGCTAAACTACTGCACCATAACCCCCACTCCCATAAAGCAGATAAACCCCAAAACATGAAGATGAATAATACTTTCCATTTTGAACTTTTTGTCTCCACAAGTACTAAAAATGTGCTCTCTCTTCAAAGTTATTGCAGTATGTATACTAAATCACATACCATACATGTTAAAAACAAGACAAAAGACTTAAAGCCTCACGTTCTTCGCTAAACTTCTCAGCATCACCAATAATCCCTGCAGGAACAGACCCCATCCTTGAATCCCTCACAATGATTTCTCATGCAATAATCTTGGAGATAAACTTTGTTGCCACATGACAATCTCCACAAACACGCAGGTTCTTCATGATATGAATGGGCATTGTTGTAAGCGTGCTAATGAGACCAAATGCAATGGCGAGCTTCTCACTGTGATAGCAAAGAACGTGTTCCTTTTGTTCTTCATTCACATCGTGTAACACAAAGTTTGTGTCAGGTAGATACCCTGCATCTCTCATCTGTGTCTCTAATTTCTCCAATGTTTCATATATCTTTTCTGTTTGTGGGTATGATCTGTCTTCAATAACAAAAGAATGCACCATATTCTTCACTTCAATCCAGCTACATCCTGGATTTTTTTTCACTCCCCGGTCCTTGACCAGTTTTCTCAACTTCGCTGCTTCCTCCTACTGACCAACTGCAGCATAGATACTAGAAAGCTACACATATGTTGCAGCATTTGTGGTTCCAACTCAAATAAGCATTCTCTAGCATGCCTTCCCAGCTCCACATTCCCATGGATTCTACAGGCAGCAAGCAATGCCCTCTATATGCTAATGTCAGGCTCATAAGGCATGTTGTTGTAGAAATTTCTGCACTTTACTGTTTGCTGGTTTATGTCAACATTTTGTGGTTTTCACTTACAGCCGGTTATGCATTGGCTGTAGGTTACTTATGAAAAATTACTGTAACAATTAAACACACAGTAAAATGCTTCTAATAGACTGAAAAACACATTTAAACATTCACACCATGAAAATGATAGACTCAGAAATTTTTGGCCAAAATCAAGCCCTGGAAAAACCACCACGGGGAAAACCAGTTAGAGAGAGAGAGATTTATTATTCTTCAGCAAATGTAATTTCAGTACAATAATTTTTTCCAGCAAAAAATGTACTTATCTTCACCCAGAAAAAATACACAGAGGCTGCCTCGATTTCTGTGCCACTGCTGTCTCGAAATCTGTGCTAATTTCCAGCACCTCGAAAACTGTGCCAACCTCGATTTCTGTGCAGATTTGTGCCTCAAAAACTGTGCCAAACTGGTACAGTCCGTACAACTGTACGGACCTCGATTTATGTGCCCAAAAAATCCGTACCGTACGGAATCTGTACGGTACGAAATCCGTACACCTCGAAAATCGTGATGTACGAAATACCTCGAAAATCGTGCCCACAACCTACTGTACGGATGCCTCGGTTTCTGTGCTAAAATATTAAATGTTGCTGCCTTGAAAATCGTGCTGCATTTAATGTCCTCAAGTTGCCTTGAAAGTTGTGCCACCTGAAAACCTACTAAAATGCTCTCTTGAAATTCGTGCTCTTGGTCTCTTGCTCTCTCCAGCTCTTTCTCTCCTCTTGAATCTCTCAAAAGTGAGCTCAAATGCCTCCCTCAAGCCTTTTTGTCTAAACCCTAGGGTTGTTCTAATCCAACGGTGGAGATTAGATCTCATCCGATGGTTGAGATTCATTGAGAGTGAAAATACCTTTTATTTAAATCACTTAAATAAATTTCACTCACCCACTTAAGATTTATCAAAAAGTGACTTTAACTTTATAAAGTCTCATTAAGTAGCTTTTAATGTGAGGGTCACTTTTTCCCCCTTCTAAGTGACTTAGGCAAAAGTCACTAGGGGAACACTTCCCTACGTACAAAACTAACACTCCCTCTTACCGAGGAAGGTGTTCCGCACCACTCCCAACTTATCTCTGAAGAAGACAAACTTCCCCCTCCCCAAAGACTTCGTCAGGACATCTGCAACCTGCTCATCAGTGGATATATACTGTAGCTCAACTGCCCCTCTCTGAACATAGTCTCGAATGAAGTGGTACCTGATCTCAATGTGCTTCGACCTGTCATGGAATACCGGATTCTCAGAGAGCTGAATGCAACTCTGATTGTCGCAATAAATCACCATAGGTCTCAGCTGCTGATCAAATAAATCTACCAATAACTTACGAAGCCACAGTGCTTCGCAAGTCGCCTGACTGGCTGCCATATACTCAGCCTCAGCAAGAACTCAATGCAAGGGACTTCTATTTCCTGCTGAACCACGACACTGCTGCCGAGCCCAAGCTGAAACAGCAACTGGAAGTGCTCTTCCGGTCCCTCACACAACCTACCCAGTCTGAATCTGTGAACCCAACCAAGCTGACTCCACCCGAACCCCTGTAGTCCAGACCATAATCCACTGTCCCTGCTAGGTATCTCAAGATGTGCTTTCCGGCGGCCCAATGCACACTCCTAGGCTGCACCATGAACTGGCTAAGAGTGTTGACCGCAAAGCACAAGTCTGGCCTGGTGTTGACCAGATACATCAACGATCCGATGAGCTGACGATATAGTGTGGGATCCACCAACTTACCCTCTGAAGCATGAAGTTGCTTCAAGTTGGTGATCATAGGTGTAGACATAGGCCTGCAGTCCTCCATCTGATAACTCTTCAGAATCTCCGCTGCATACTTCCCCTGTCCTATGAAAATATGTCCAGGCTCCTGCCAAACCTCCATCCCCAAATAGTAATGCATCAGCCCAATATCAGTCATCTCATACTCAGCTGCAAGATCTCTCTTGCACTGTGCAATAAGACGCTCATCTCCAGTGATAAATAAGTCATCAACATATAACAGCCGAATGAGTGGATCTCCACCAACCACAATGTAGTATAGGTTGGGATCAACCTCACTCTTCTGAAATCCCATCGAAGTCAAATATGCATCGATCCTGGAGTACCAAGCTCTAGGAGCTTGCTTCAGACCGTACAAGGCTTTCCTAAGCCTGCACACATGAGAATCTCTCCCATGTATCTTGAATCCTTGTGGCTGCTCCAAATACACCTCCTCCTGCAGAAGACCATTGAGAAACGCGGTCTTCACATCCATCTGGTGGATCTTCCAACCCATCTCTGCTGCTATAGATATCACTGCCCTGATAGAGGAATACCGAGCAACTAGAGCAAATGTCTCATCATAGTCAACTCCCTCAACCTGTGAGAACCCCCTAGCCACAAATCGAGCCTTGAATTTCTCCACACTGCCATCTGCAGCATGCTTGACCTTGTAAAGCCACTTGGAAGTCACAACTGACTTCCCCTCAGGTCTCGGCACAATCTCCCAAGCATCATTCTTCATGATGGAATGGTACTCTTCCATCATGGCATCTCTCCATACCTGATGTTGAGAAGCCTCCTCAAAGGTAGAAGGTGCAGAGTCACGAAGACTCGCAACAAGGGCCATCCCATATCTGTCTGGCTCAACAACTGTCCTGATCGCCTCCTGAGGTCTACCAAATGCTTCTGCTTCCTTCAAGGTGTCCTGAAGCCACTTAGGCTTCTTCCTCCTTGAAGGCTCCTCCCAAACTGGTGTATCCTCATCTGAGGAAGTGCCAGAAGCAGAAGGTCTAACACCCCGAGGACCTGTAGCTGATGAACTAGTCCCTGAGGACCCTGTAATCTGTGAGCCTGAAACCTGTGATCCTAAACCTGTACCTGTCCCTGTACCTGTAATCTGAACCACTGATCCTGTAGAAGCTGTGCTTGTACCCTATGATCCAGTCACCCCAGAAACCTACGGACCTGAAACCTGTATCGAAGAAGCCTGTCTCAACTGAGGTGTGGGAGCTGGTGGCTCCCCCTGCTCCATCTCTCTCGACTTCCGAAAGGCCCTCTCCTCATCAAACTTCACCTCCCGCCTCACTACAACTCTCCTCTGGCCAGGAATGTAAAGCCGATATGCCTTCGAAGTCTCATCGTAACCCACAAAGATACCTCTCTCTGCAGTGGGCTCGAACTTCGTCCTCTTCTCAGAAGGGATGTGAGAGTAAGTCAGAGAGCCAAATATCCGAAAATGACTCACCTCAGGCTTCTTGCCTGAATACATCTCCTCTGGAGTCATCCTCCCCAAAGCACGGTGAGGACTCCTGTTCTGCAGATACACTGCAGTGTTGCAAGCCTCTGCTCATAGAAAGAACGACAACCCTTGATCATGAAGCATGGCTCTCGCTGCTCCAACGATCGACCTGTTCTTTCTCTCTGCTACTCCATTCTGCTCAGGAGTGTAGGGAACTGTCAACTGTCGCTGTATACCCTCCTGCCTGCAGAAAGCATTGAACTCCTTGGAGGTATACTCACCCCCATTATCTGATCTCAACATCCTGATCTTCCTCCCCATCTGCTTCTCCACAAGGGCTTTGAACCCTTGGAAGACACTCAATACAAGTGGGGACTTCTTGTTCCTCAAGAAGTAGATCCAGGTCTTCTTGGAGTAGTCATCAATGAAACTAATATAGTACTCGTGACTAGTCAAAGATACTGAGGACATAGGACCGCAAATGTCAGAATGAATCAAGTCAAGCACTCCTGCTGCTTTCGTGTCACTGCTAGGAAAAGCAGTCTTGGTGTACTTTCCCAAAGCACACCCCCTGCACACATCACTCTGCTCAGTGTCGAACTCAGGTAAACCTGTGACCATGCTCCTCAACAATCTTAGAGCGGGGTGATGTAAATGGGCCATCCTCCTGTGCCATAACTCACATAGCTCACTGCTACTGCTGCTGCTGTGTGCTAGAGCATGCTATGGCTGAAACAATAACTTGTACAGTCGTCCACATCTAACTCCAATATCCATGGGGGTAGATACACCTGTGGTCTTGGGAAACACCTGCACTCTCCCATCTGAGAAACACACCCCAAGACCCCTGTCCTCAATAGTGGAAACTGAAACAAGGTTCTTTTTCAGCCCAGGGACGTACAACACATCCCTCAAGGTCATGGGACTCATGGACTCCCTCTCAAATGTAATGGTCCCCTGACCCACTGCTCTAACAATGGTGTTGTCACCAAGTACCACCTCCACCTCTCTAGCTGTCCGTGATAGCTCGGAGAACAACTCCCGAGTACCTGTCATGTGTCTCGAGGCTCCGCTGTCAATGTACCACGTACCAGTGGTGGATGGACCTGTCCGATGCTCTGTCAACAATGAATGCTCACTCTCCATATCCATGTCTGTGCTGGTGGCTAAGGAGACTCTCTCTCTCTCAATCTGTCCAGCATATAGGGAAAAATCCCTCTGAAACCTGTCACCAAAATCATCAACCTCTGCTGAGGCTGTTGTCTGCTGTCCCTGTCCCTTCTTCTTCTTCTTGCTTGGACACTGTGATGCATAGTGCCCAAACGCCTGACAACAATAGCACTTGATTTTACTCAAGTCCTTCTTCTGTCCACCCTACGGTTGCTGCTGCTGCTGCTGCCCCTTGGCCCCATTCTTCTTGGAACCCTTCTTCTTCTTACCCTTGGCTGTCAGTGCCACGTTCTCCTCATCTGCCCCACCACTTGATGAACTGCCCTGAACGAGACCCCTCCTGGTCTCCTCCTGCACAAAGTCGTCCCACAGTCTCTCCCAAGACGGTAGGTTCTCTCTACCCAGTATGGCCTGCACAAATGCACTCCAGGACTTTGAAGCCCCGTTCACTGTTGTGCGTACTAGCTCAGTAAGAGATACTACTTCACCAACCGCTACCAGTTCATCCCGAACTGCAGAAATCCTAGTGAGGTAAGCTGTGACTCTCTCTCCTCCATTCATCTTGATACTCTTAAGTTTCTCCTTGAGAACCATCTTTCTGTTCTCATTGGAACTCTCATACAAGCTGGTCAAGGCACTCCACATCTCATGTGCCTTGGTCTTCCCGGAAATGTGAGGGATTATGTGGTCTTTTACTGCATCAAGGATGATCCTCCTAGCCTTACAGTCCTTCTTGTTGAAGGCTGAAAGTGCTGTAGCATCTGTGCCATCTAGAATGGCAATGGGGTTGGCAGCAGTGTTCCTCACCACCTTCACCCATAGCTCATTCTCCTCCAAAATCAACAAGATTCTGGCCTTCCAAGGCACAAAATTTTCTGTCCCATTTAGCCTATCCTCAATCCTCAGACCTGTAGCCATCTGAACACCAACCCAACTGAACGCTGCCCACTAACAGAAGATAAAAAAAACTGAAGTTTCTGAGATCTGAAAATTTCTGTGTGTCTGCAAACTATCACTGTTTTCTGCCCCCTTGCTCTAATACCATGTAGAAATTTCTGCACTTTACTGTTTGCTGGTTTATGTCAACATTTTGTGGTTTTCACTTACAACCAGTTATGCATTGGCTGTAGGTTACTTATGAAAAATTACTGTAACAATTAAACACATAGTAAAATGCTTCTAACAGACTGAAAAACACATTTAAACATTCACACCATGAAAATGATAGACTCAGAAATGTTTGGCCAAAATCAAACCCTGGAAAAACCCCCACGGGGAAAACCAGTTAGAGAGAGAGAGATTTATTATTCTTCAGCAAATGTAATTTCAGTACAATAATTTTTTCCAGCAAAAAATGTACTTATCTTCACCCAGAAAAAATACACAGAGGCTGCCTCGATTTCTGTGCCACTGCTGTCTCGAAATCTGTGCTAATTTCCAGCACCTCGAAAACTGTGCCAACCTCGATTTCTGTGCAGATTTGTGCCTCGAAAACTGTGCCAAACTGGTACAGTCCGTACAACTGTACGGACCTCGATTTCCATGCCCAAAAAATCCATACTGTACGGAATCCGTACACCTCGAAAATCGTGATGTACGGAATACCTCGAAAATCGTGCCCACAACCTGCTGTACGAATGCCTCGGTTTCTGTGCTGAAATATTAAATGTTGCTGCCTTGAAAATCGTGCTGCATTTAATGTCCTCAAGCTGCCTTAAAAGTCGTGCCACCTGAAAACCTGCTAAAATGCTCTCTTGAAATTCGTGCTCTTGGTCTCTTGCTCTCTCCAGCTCTTTCTCTCCTCTTGGATCTCTCAAAAGTGAGCTCAAATGCCTCCCTCGAGCCTTTTTGTCTAAACCCTAGGGTTGTTCTAATCCAACGGTGGAGATTAGATCTCATCCGATGGTTGAGATTCATTGAGAGTAAAAATACATTTTATTTAAATCACTTAAATAAATTTCACTCACCCACTTAAGATTTATCAAAAAGTGACTTTAACTTTATAAAGTCTCATTAAGTAGCTTTTAATGTGAGGGTCACTTTTTCCCCCTTCTAAGTGACTTAGGCAAAAGTCACTAGGGGAACACTTCCCTAGGTACAAAACTAACAGTTGTTGATGAATTTCTTTGCCTCATCTAGGAAGCCAGCACGACCAAGGAGATCCATCATGCAGGCATAGTGATATGGTCTAGGTGTAATATTATAGCTTCGACTCATGGAATCAAAGTAACAAAGGCCTGCATCCACAAGGCCAGAATGGCTGCAAGCAGTGAGAACACAAATAAAGGTAATGTGGTTTGGTTTGATCCCTTCCAGTAGCATTTATTCAAATAATTGGAGGGATTTTGTGCCCTGACAATTTTGGGTATATCCTGCAGTCATCAGAGTCCAAGAGACCACATCGTGTTCATCCATTTTCCCAAACAATTGATGTGCCTCCTCTATGCTACCACATTTGGCATACATATCAATAAGGGCACTTGCCACATAGATATTAGACTCAAATCCACTTTTGATAATCTGAGAATGGACATGTTTCCCATGTTCCATAGCCACCTTGTTAGCACAAGCACTTAAAACATTCTCAAACGTGAGTTGGTTGGGTTTCACATCCTCCAATCGAATTTGGAAAAACAATATCAGAGCCTCCTCCACCTACCCATTCTTTCACATATCCTCCGATTAGCACAGTCCACGAAACGACATTTTGTTCAGGCATGCTGCCAAACAGCTTCCGTCCATCTTCTATGCTCCCATACTTGGCATACATATCAAGAAGAGCACTGCTCACAAAGACATTTAATTCAAGCCCGCCTCTAATAACATGAACATGAACCTGCTTACCCAGTTCCAAAGCTGGCATCGCGGCGCACGCACTCAGAATGCTAGCAAACGTGAAGTGGGACGGGTTTTACACCAGCCCGCTGTGATTCCCAAAAGAGCTTAAGGGCTTCTCCACTATCCCCCATTGATGCATAGCCAGAGATCAATGCATTCCAAGAAACCCCAGAGTCTCGTTCAGACATTTTGTCAAAAAGTTCGTGTGCATCTTCCATAAACCAAAACTTACTATGCCCTGCAATAATATTAATCCAAGACAACGAATTCCGCTTAGGAATTTTGTCAAATACTCGGCGTGCATCCTTCAAACAACCACACTTGGCATACCTTAATATTACACGATTATCCAGAAAATCGTCTGCATTAAGCCCAACAATAATTATGTGATCATGCTTCTGCTTGCCTTTTTCCAGGGATTTAACATTAACGCAACCATGTAACAGACTTGTACATATATCTGAATCTGTGTGAATTCCTTGTTGGTTCATTATATATAGCATATTTACAACTTCCTTCAATTGATTCTACATACGAAAACCCTCCAGTGCCTCCTTTAATCTCCCCTTCCTGTATAACGCACCTGCGGGTTCAGCAAAGGTGGTTTTGGATTCTCCAACCCATGGTATTGTTTTCTTGAGTACTGGAACAGTAATTTCTAATGTTTTTTTGCCTTTCCCAAACAACAATTTAATCTTATTCTCAGCCCACTTTTGACAAACAGATATTTATAGGAAGGTCCAATGTATTCCGATTGGTATGAAAGACGCCACCCCCCTCCAGAGTGGGCCTTATCGGTGTCTTTTTTTTTTCCCATGTCAACCATTCTAAAAGACGCTGAAGGCGTCAACAAAAACCCTGAGAAAGCCAGTTCTGTTCGACACTGCTTAGTATTTGCATTAAGTCCCTCGAGCATTATTCTTTCCCATGATACTATGAAAAGTCCTCCATGAGGGCTGCTTCAAGATATCGGTCACTCACATCTAAACCCTAGAAACCTCCAACGTCAATCTCGTCAAACTCTAGCCACAAATTTATATGTTATCTCCAGCTTTGCGAGGTGAAGAGAACAAACAAACGCAAGAACCCATTGAAAAATTGAAATCCATTTGGCTCTGCCAAGCATTCCTGGATCAGTCTCCAATATTTGACAACTAAAAATCAAGATCAAGATCAAGCCCTCACTATTTAAAAAAAACCCATCTATTTCAGCAAAAAACCAAGATCAAGCCCTCACAATTTAAAAAAAAACCATCTAAAAATCAAGATCAGGCCCTCACTATTTTAAAAAAAAACCATCTAAAAATCAAGATCAAGCCCTCACTATTTAAAAAAAACCATCTATTTCAGCAAATTAACAAAATAATAGGCATAGGACGTTGTTTGAACCATTCATAGATTCATTCAGGTGAGGTTTTGGAAAAAAAATGGTTTGGTCATTTGATATTGAACTACGGATTCAAATAAGATAAATAATAAAACTCTATTTAAAAATAACTTGTTTTAATGTTATAAATGTATCTTCTTTGGAATGAGAGATATATGAACTCTAAAAGAATGAAATTTGTTAATAGGGGTTAATGATTTCCCTTTAAACCTAAATCCACTATATTTAAGTTATAAGATTTAATATCTTAATATAATTTAAGTTATAAGATTTAATATCCTAAAATAGTAATGAATTTTTCACTATCATTTAAGTTATAAGATTTAATATCCTAATATGATTTAAGTTATAAGATTTAATATCCTAAAATAGTAATAAATTTTTTCATATTAGATTAAGTTTTACAAAATTATTTTTTATCAATTTAATCTTTTGAAGTTGTTATAATAGTTTAATTAAGAAAAAGCTTATAATTTTATGAAGAATATTTATATTTAATGGGAAAATATTTTAGTAAATACAACTTATCCACTTTGTAGATAAAAAAAATATTTTATATAATAATAATTTCTAAGAAATTAAACATATATAACTTATCTACTTTAGAATTAGACCACTAAAATTAAAATATCAAATGAAAAACAACATAAATTATTTGGCATCGTTGGTCCTAATTATGGAGCTTAAGTGTGAGGCTACGAATCTCATATTTATAGAAATTATTTTTATCATTTTTTGAGAAACCACATTCATCATTTTTAATTCCATATCCAATATAACATCATTGTATTTACCATTTTCAAGTTTTTTAAAATCATTCTTTCAAATTAGTATTGATATAGCCATGGATTAACATTCAATGGTTATGTAGGAGGGTTGATGGCATTCTCTCTTATCACTTGTAGCTTGATTTCTTTTGTCTAGATCTTCATTAAGATTTATAAAATTGTGTAAATTAAGTAGAAAATGTCAAAAACTTAGTAGAGAGCTCTTTACTTATGATGTATGGTATCCGTCTCTAGTACTCTAAGAGTTTTTTTTCCTTGGAAAATAAATCACATTCTATTAAAAAATCAAAACACATTCTTCAGAGGCAAGACCACCTTACATGTGCATAACCAGTAGCACAATTCATGATATGAGCTTGCACTACCACAAACCTTGTAACTTATAGGTTCGTAAAAAGTGAGAAAGCAAAAGGACATGCTTTTCTTGGAAAACTTGCAATCTAGCATGGAATAGGTTGGAAATCCAGTGTCACAATTGTTGATTATAACACTCTAAGAGTATGGAGATCTACAAGGTTGTGTATAGACTTTAAAAGTTTATGGACATGTTCATATAGATATATATGTAGTAGTTTAGAAAAGATGGATTGTATATTACTTAAAGAAATACGATTATCAAATTCTAAATGAGAATTAATCTACATGTCTATTTATGTGAAATGAGCTAGTATGATTTTTATGTGAAATGAGCTAGTATGATTTTGGAGCACACGATGGGGCTTGGTTGAGCACTTCTTAAATGCATATAAATTAACATTTCATTATATTTCAAATACTAACTTGTATGGTAGGACAATGTGGTGGATCCAGTGATGTAAGGTATCCAGAAGCAAGTTGTTGCAACTTGCAAGGGCATTTTGTGGAATATGGATGTAGTAGTTCATAGAGAGTGATGCAAATTAATCCATGTGTAGTCAGTTGGAATGCATATTCAGTTGGAATGCATGTTCACTCTATCTCTTATAATTCCCTTGCACAAACCTTGGCCCTTCACCAATGCCAAAATTTAACACCAACAACTAAATTCCAATTGATGTGCCAATGACCAAGTTAGTATCAAACCATGATGACAACTTAGCTTGCCTAATCAACACTAGCACACAACTTTGTTGCCTCACATAGATACCATGTCCAATGATGGAATTTACCAAATCAATTAGCAACCACCTTACACCAATAATATCAATAATGTCAACAAAAAATTATTTCATCAACTATTAAGATTCACCTACATTAAAATTTAGATCATTATACTAATATTTTGTATAAATATGAACCAACCATCTTTATATTAACTTAACATGTTAATATAGTACATAGATCTAGGATTAAAACAATTCATTCATACAACTTCCCATCATAAAATGTTAGAATACATAAAACTCTACTTTAATCCTATAATCACATCTTAAGTTTTTTTAACTCTTTTTAAATATATTAAATTTATACATATGTCTTATCTTGTGTGGATATTTATTATAAATGTTTTCATATCTTTTATCTTTTATATGGTTATTTATTATATAATATTTTTTCTTTTGTTATATCATTATTTACATTTAATATAATTTTTTTTCCACATAAAAAAGGTTTTGCATTCCCTTTATATTAACAAAACACCTTTTACATGACCCATATGTTACACCTCTTCTATAAACCATCCAAATCTATGACCTCATAAAAAGTTTGGATTACTAATCTTTTAATATTCCTATCATGACCTTGTTAGAGGTACCTTTCAACATCTTTTATAAAATATAAAATACAATCCAAAATAAAGAAGCATTGAAATTGATTGTAGGCTAGTTAAAAGAAGGGAATAGGTCCTGGATCGTCTTCTACAATAGCATCACCATCGTACTCTCACTCCTGCCAAATGTCGTTTCCAAATCGGAGGCCAATTTTGGAGAGTTGATCTACCTGCAGATTTATTTCCCTGTGAACATGCTAGAAACTAATAAAATGAAAGAGCCCTGCAGTTCTGTCCACTTCCTCAAAGGTGGCAGCCAATAAGATGTTTCTCGGACTCCATAAACGCTTCATCCAATTGATGACTAGGAGCGAGTCACCGATGACTTGAAGCGATCAATGTGCATGGATAAAGCAAGCACCGGAGTGTCTTTTAATCGCAACAATTATGCATGGACATTTGTGGTTGGGCCCGTAGAAGCTGCGAACATAGATCGATGACGAGAAGAAACATAGATAATCCCTCCCGTGCCCCCAGCTGTATGATCCCCAAGGGCTACGCCAGCAAAGAAACACCAAGGGATGGAGGCATCCACCATTTCTTTATGTATTATCCTGGTCTCGCGATGGAAGGAGCGTTGGCAAGAAAGATCGAAGGTGTCCAGACTGTGGATAGCATAAACTTGCGGAGGATTGATGCGTTCCTCAAAGATAGCATGATTTTTGGCTTTCCAGGTGGACCACAGAATGATGTAAGGAAGAGCCTGCTTGTTCTCTTCAACAGGATCCTCGTACCATAATCTCATGCCTTGGAAAGGTTCGAGCCATTCCAGTCGGAGATCAAACCTGTAATGGCGTGAATGGTATGCCATATCCTCTGAATATATGAACATGAAAGGAGGAGATGTTTTATAGTCTTTGTATGTGAAAGACAAAGGGCACATCGACCGAGACCCTCATAGATCTTTCATTGTAGGAACGACCATAGTGGGATTTTGTTCTTCAAGGCGAGCCATACAAAAATCCTTATCTTTAATGGATAGTGAATATTCCAGATAATCAAGATCCACCAGCTAGCCTCCGGGAGTTTGCGGTCAGCACAGAGAATCCCGTAGCCGATTCCCAGGGAGTATGAGCCACAATTGAGGTTTGGTTTCCAAAGAATATCGTCTTTATTGGCTCCCAATCAGATGCTTTGGAAGTGAAGGCTCATGATGTACGAGTCCCATAGTTCCTTGTCGAGGTCTTGGAATCCAAAATGGGTCGCTTATATCCACCCTTGTTGGGTGTTGTTAGTAAGGGCCTGGTTCTTGATATTAGCCAGAAATAAACAGCCCTGGTCCTGTAGGAAATCAATCATGTGCCCGAGTAGACTATACTCCTCTATGCATCTGATCCATGGGTCAATACCAAGACATACCTTTGAGACATCGCCAATCTTCCAACGGATTCCATCTGCCACTACCTCGAAAGCATCCAATGCTGCTCACCACATCGTGGAGATGTTTTTGTAGTTTTTTATCTGGGATCTGAACCAGTCTTCAAACGAAAGGGGGAAGATGTACTTATGATAAATGATCGTAGTCTAAAGGTTGTTGACTTTGAGTAAACTCCATATACCTTTAGCTGCCAAGGTTGTTGCAAAAAGAGATAATTATTTGGTACACCAGCCCCCCCCCACAGCTTGGGAAGGTGATCCGTTCCCAAGCAATCCATTGGAAAGAGTGATTTTGTTCATATCGTTTCCATAAGAAATTGTTGCAGAATTTCCGAATTGATTAATAATTCCCATGGGAATATGTGCCATCATCATCCAGTAAAATGGGAGGGATTCAGGAGTGGCTTTGACTAGAATAAGTTGACCTCCTTTGTACAACTTGGAATTACACCACAACAATGTTTTCCTTTCCACCCTGTCGACCAAGCACTTCCAGTCTTTGAATCCATAATCATTAGGTTTGATCGCATAGCCCAGATAAAAGACACCCTCGTCTGCATTATCCACCTTGAAAGGGAGAACTTGGGTGATCCGTTCAACATGCAACACATCCAAATGCATAGTATAAATAGAGGATTTGTTATAGTTTATAGTCATGCCTGTAGCAATCACAAACAAGTCTATTATTCTCTTAAGGTTGTCGATGTCCCTCCTCGACCCATCAGTGAATAACAAAATGTCATCCACAAAGAACAGATGGGTCACGCTAACACCCGTCTTAAATTTAAAACCATTTAACAAACCAGAGTCTTTAGCTTTGTTAATGGCCCGACTCAATCCTTCCATGACCATAAGGAATAGTAAAGGGGCCAAAGGGAACCCTTGGCTAAATCCCCTCTCTGGTCTGAAGAAGGTTGATGCATATGTGTTGATCAAGATAGCAAAGGAGACTGATTGAATCGAAGACATGATCCAGTTGACCGTTAAGAGCGGGAAGCCGGATTGGAGGAGGATCAGTCTCAAGAAATTCTAGTTTACTTGGTCGTAAACTCTTCTGAGACCAATCTTGAATATAGCAGTATATGCCCTGTTGATTTTAGCTAAAAGGAGAACTTCCTGGGACTACCCAATGGCATCATGGATTAGTCAGCCTTTTAGAAAGGCATGTTGTTCCATAGAAATACCAGGTGAAAGAATGAATTTGATTCGATTCTCTATGACTTTGGTGGTCATCTTGTAGATGCAGTTGCACAGGGAAATTGGATGAGAATCCGCGAAGGTCTTTCCCTTGTCTTTGTTGGGAATCAACTCTATGAAATTCGATTTGGACACTCCCAGAACTCACCCCTTGATTCTCGATTCCTCTATGACCGTGTTGATGCCCGGAAAATCCTAGCATCGACAGTAGGGATTCTCCCCAATGAATAATCCCAATTAGATCATTCACTGCTTGGAGTAGGGAATCCGTCCGGTTAACGGTCCGGCTACCGTAGATATGTTTTAAAAGCTTTACCGGTTGCGGCTCGGTCCACCAATTAATTTTTTGTGTTTAAATTATGAATATGTAGATGCCCTAATTTAAATGATACATACCTATGACTGATAGGTAGAAGCATCACAAGTGATGCGCAAGTTCTTACCTCTCATCTTACCACTTCTACCTTATCAATCAACTAACATTGTTCTAATTTGAATAATCTATCCTTGCAAGGAGCGGAATTTAAAGAAGAGTAATTTCTGAGAAATTTTGTACAAATTCAACAGATAACCATTGAAAGAAAGCAGTTACAATCACAACGAAAAATACACAAAGATAGCTTTGATGAAATTGGAGCTTTGTCTATTACTCTTAATTGCAAAGACATTCGCATAAACTAGCGAAATCATTCATTACCATTAGAACAGTCCAATAAAGTAAGAAATATCTCACAATGTTTAGATGAACATGGGAATAAATAATTCTGATCTGTTATTCATAACATTCCACGCAAATCCCATGTAAGCTTTGCCCAGTAAATAGTCCCTTCTCATTAGCAAAATAGTTTTCATACAAAATGTCTCCAACTTCTATTACACCAGAAAAATCCCTTCTCCCCCTTATTTATCTTACAAGAGAATTTGTCTTTACATGACCAATTGTTTCACCTATCCTCAAACTCTTGGGTTGCTAAAATTTTGTCTTTTGTGTTTGCTCAACCAAAAATAGATAATTATTTACAAATTACATTATTCTACCAGTGGGTCCTCTAAACTAGAAATATAACTGTCCCACAAATCAGTTTCATAAAAGATTACATTACATTGTTGAGGCTCCAATAATTTTAAAGAGACTTCATGAATAGATAATTCTTTCCCCACATTTACTAATCCTTTGGTAACTGTTTTATAACTTTCTTCCAGAAAATATGCATTCACATATGCTTTCCCTATATGTTGTTTGATATCTTCGTCATTAAGCACGTCTAATTTCCCGATGTACTCCAGGTCTTCCTTTAGGTTGGCTCTTAATTCTGTTAAACGTTGGTCTAGGCAACTCATACATGTATTGAGAAATTGAGATATGGCACTTTTTGTGCACTTGACAGATATCTTTGTAAATCCCTTCACACTTCAAAATGGTCTTTGGTACCTCCACTTGTACTTTCTTTGCAGCTTTTCTACAACTATATAAAAGAGATATATCTAATTTGAGTTCAACAGTTGTTTTATTCGGCAAGTGATCGGGAAAGTTTGGATTTTTTCCTTTCCAGATAATTAACTTCTTTACCTTATTAAATGTACTTATCACTTTGTGTTTTACAGTGAGAGCGTCTGCACAAATTTCCTTCATCTTGTCTATCATCTTTCTCAGTATATAAATCTCTTATGTTACCAACTCTTGCGAATGACAAATTTGTTCTTGTACTTTGTAGGCATGTTCATAGAATGGTGTCATATCTAGCTTCTGATTTTGAGCAACTTTGACTTGCTCCATCATAGATTTCTTTTCATTCATCCATTCATCAACCTAGGATTGCAAAGATTCATTTTCCTGTGATTAAGGATTCCACCTGCTGGTTGAATTTCATTTCATTCTCTTCTAACTCATCAATTTGAGAACGAAAATCATCTTGTTATCCTTCCAAGATCACAAGTTGCACATTTAAGGAATCCTTTTCATTCTCCAATTCCTGATAATTTAGCAGTAACTTTTACTTTTCAGACTCCACGGTATCCCGTTTTCTCTTTATTTCAATTCCTTCACTTCTGGGTTGCACCAAATTATCCTTTAATTTCATCATTTTCACTTTGCTTCGCTCTAGATCATTCATCAACTTGTCAACATTATCAGCATTGGCCTGGGAAGCTGCTATATTCATTGAAGTTGTGAACTAAGGATCTTTGTGCGTGCCTTCTACCAAAGTACTTTCTTGTATAATTACTATATCTGGCTTCGTACCCATTTTCAACCTCTTTTCAATTATTCTCATAATTGTCTTCCTCTTTGCCGGTCGAAGAAAATGGTGTCCAATTTTGCTACAAAGTGTTGTTTAGAGGGAGTGAATGGTGTGAGCCCAAGCTCAACAAAAGGGAGATGCCCCCTTGTAAGTGGGATTCGTAAATCATCGGGTGGATCCATATCCATATCTCGTAAACTATGATCTTCTTCTTCCTTTTGTTTCTTCAATTCAACTGCTCTCTCAGTCGCCTCTTGTTCTTCTTTTTTCTTATTTTCTAGCTCAGCCACTCTCTCTATTGCCTTTTGTTCTTCTTCTTTCTTCTGAGCTTCTTCTTCCTTTTGTTTTCTTGCTTCTTCGGCTGCTACAACCTCTTCTCTAGCCTTCTATTGATCCACTTCTTTTGTAGTCTCTTTAGCTTGACTAGAACTTGCTCCGTTTTTTTGGCCAAATATTTTATTTAAATCTTCCATCTTGTTGGCCCTTTGATAAACTTCCTCATCCTTTAAGAAGTGGTCCGTGTATTCAAAATGAATCTTACATGATGCACAATGCTTGGCTTCTTTCTGCAGTTTCTCATTTCTAATGAATGCTTTCTCCCCAAAATGGAATGCCTCCAATTCCTTTATGAAAACCTATGCTCCTTTAACCTTAGTGAATTTGTATGCCCCGATGGTGAAGGGAAGTGGAGGGTAGGAAGCCTTCTTATTTTTGTTCAGAAAATGCCCAACCTCATTGATAAAAACTTGCCTCACAACTTCTTTATGCACTACAAAATTTTTGGCATACTTTGGCATCAGAAAATGAGCTTTAGTTCCTCCATAAATTCAGATATATGTGCCTTCTGGGGTAAAGTAATAATCCCCATATTCATTGATTACTGCCATAGCATTATCCGACAAACAATTTGGTTCCTCGTTGAATATCAACCTATACAGAGGAATTATGACCTCCTCGCACATAAGCTTATAGAAGCTTGCGTATTTGTGATCCCACATTATTTGATATGCGACATAGAGAGGGGTCTCGGTTGGGACCCAATAACACCCCAACTTGTGGAATGAGTTTCTTATCAATATACAATCAATGAGATAGGAGGACATGAAGAATTCTTCCCTTTTCTATGTCATGCCTCCTTGGGCGGCTGCTACTGTCGATGCCATACTCTCTGAAATAATGTCTGCCCAATTGAAGATAGATCCATGGGAAGCGACATGATACATAATAGGCACCCAACTAAGTTTGTAAATATTTGCTTTCGCCCTTCCAAATATTATGCCTAACATCATCGCTATAACTCTAAAAGGTGCTTTCAAATTCTGTGCATCGTTCTCTCTGCTCGCTCTTTGCCTAGCTATTTTCCAGGTACCAACATCTTCTTGGCATATTCACAATGGTCTATGTTGACCCCTTTAATCCAATCTTCTGCCAACATGATTTTGGGAGGTAGTAACTTATAAGCGATGCTGATGTGAGCTGGTTGAAATGAAGCGAATCCTTCTCCATTTGCCCCAACTATGATTCTTGAGTTGACATCTGCGTGTGGTAATATCCATCCCATTACCTTCGAACATGGGAATAGCTCCAGACGAGTGGCGGCCTTATGAAGACCCGATTTCTTAATGTTCTGGTATACCATCATTTCTTCAATAGAGGCATCTAGCACATTTTGGTCTCGAATAAGGTGGTATAATTCACCCCATTTATATTCAGGAACTACTCCAGTTGCAGCATTGGTGTCTTCATATAAGGTATCCATTATGGTTTTTGGGACAATTTCAATATCGGAGTCGGATTCAACAACCTTGGATTTGCGCTTAGAAGCTCTTCTTTGCATTTCAGAATCCAGTGGTGAAAACAACGTTAACATATAAATATCATATCAAATAATCCAATATTAAGGCAACAAATTTCAAGCAAAATGATAATGAATATATAACCTTTCAACCAAACTAATTCAAAAAATGACTTGCAAATGTATAACTTGTCAATATGCATTATTTGCAAGAAAAGAAAAAAAAATAAGGCGAGATGGATTCATACTTCCATAATAACAAATTTTAGGGTCCGAGTGTTTGTCTTAATGAACAAAAACTGCACTGTAAGGTGGGTTCCTCCGTTCTACCCTTTGTAGTTGATACGAGTATTAATGAAAGTCCACATACAAGATATAATATATAAATGGGTTATATGCAGAACACTCATCATTTTTTCCCACGATATCATGCTACTTTTCCAGACTTGTTTTAACCAGTAATGTATTGAAAGCATCAGATTCACATCATTTTAGGGTTTAAAGCGAGAACAAATGGTTCACTGTTTTGTTGAGCGATGCTCTATTTGAACAAGATTTTCAATGTTACTCTGACTAGCGAGGATTGAAGACAGGGAGGAGCTTAATATTAAAATAGAGTAGGGATGCATTGTAAGGTAATGGCAACGAAACTTGCGCGAAAATCCTCCACTCATTTCCCATTCATGGTCGCAAAGCTACAGGTTCTAAACATTTATTTCAATGAGGAAACTCAAAGCTTCAACAACTTTGGAATCGGGTTAACTAAAGAAAATCACAACTATCAACGGAAAAGGCCGTGTCGAACCCTACTTGGCTATGGCTTTTATCAACAAGAAAACGCTTTAGATATAGACCAGTGCTTCAAACCACAACACCGACGACCATTACTGAAACGTTATTGGCATAATGTATAGAGTAAGAAAAGTCTGCAGGTTGTTCTAAGAATCTGGCGGTACTTAATATAAGTCTTTTATTCATAGCCACATCCGAGAAGGCGTTTCTAGGGTTTGAAAACCATATATGCAAACTTTAGCTTGATACTGTTATGAAATTTAGGGCAAATAAAACAAGGCCATGAAGGAAAAAGTTGAACCCCATTTATATACTTAAACGAATTCCATTTTATAGTATGTACAATAGGGTTGATGGGCATAAGAGGCCTACCTGGCGCATTACGAAAAGTGTAGATGCTGCACACAAACGGAGTTAGTTGATCTGTCGTCCAGGGGTTCGCTCCAAACCAAACGACACACAATTTGATACAAAACCTCGAAATCCCTTTCTTATAAACAATGAAAACCTAGTAGTGAATGTGTCTCGGTAATCGTACCAACGAGGCTCAAAAACTAAGTTTAAATTATTTTATCAAAGACTGTTTCAGATCGAACTCCTTTTAATGCCGAAACCGTTTCGGGTCAAAGCTCCTTTTAACACCGATTCACTTCGGATCAAAACTCCTTTTAACACTGATTCACTTCAGATCGAAACTAGTTTGGCCCCGAGCTATCAATTCAATCAATTCTCGGAGAATGAAGTAATTAGGTTGTTTCAGGCCATTTAAAAAAAAATCCAACCCTTTTACCTTCTTTCGGATGAAGCGTTCTATCGCAAGATCGGCGGGAGAAACATCGATGCAAAATGATGTTTTAAACTGAAACATTTCGGCGTCAGAATTAGTTTTGTTCCAATTGTATCAGTGCAAAACTCAATTTTGCGTCGATACACGAAACTGCTCTTTTGATCTCTTCAATGGAAAACGTATTTATTTTCGACTCTGTTGGCGCAAAATCGAATTATGCTTCGATCAGAGGAAAAATAATTTTCATTCGACCCTGTCAGCTCAAAATCCTAGCTGGCTCCGACCATTTCGGCATGAAACTAGAATCTCTCCCGATTACTTCGGCACAAAAAACAATGTTGCTCCGACACAAGAAAACTCAAAAACCATTATGACTTCAAAAATTTCCTAAGTGTCAAGAAAATTTACAAGCAAAGAAAGATGGAACAAAAGGACCTTAGTAAATCAAAAAATAATGGAGGGGCCCTACAATTTTACACAAAATTTTGGGAATTAGGTTGCAGCTGCAACAGACTGCTAGAATGTCATCCTCAAAAGTGTCCATGAATGCTTCATAGAATTCAATAACCCTGTCAAAACCCAAAAATTCCCGAAAAATTTAAAAAAATTTAAGATAGCAATCAAAGTTATTTAATGCAGTCTTTTAACTGTCTGTTTAACTTACTTGGTTGTATGTGTGTATGAAAGATCTTTGTTGTACTTAAATGTTATTATGGTTATCTCTTTTCTGTTAATGGTTGTTTTATTGTGTCGTAACCTCCAGGGGAACTTGCCATAGCAGGCTGGGCTTACTTAGCTTACGAGCTAATGCATCAAACTGTTTTTCTCTTTACAGATCTACATGTAAGGTGCGGTTGCGGCAATTATATCTTTAAAGTGTTATAATCCAATTAGCTGTACCAAAAATCATTCAAATAAAAGGTCTTTGCTCACTCAGTTTTCAGGTGTTTGAAGGTAGCATTCTGCATACGAACTTCTCTATTCTGTCTATTATTGAATTTGAAACTTCTAGCGATGATGATAGTTGTATTTCTGAAGTGTCCAAGAATTAAACAACTCTGTGGAATAATTGCCATTGATGATGTTACTGTACTGCAGATGCGCCTCATATTTAGCATTGTAAAATAAATCTCTTACCTGTTGTCAGCATTAATTAAATATTCTATCATTTACTAGTCTCCTTCTAATCATCTCAGGCTTGTATATGTTGAACAAATTATTTTTATATCAATGATTCTAAATTTATAAGCTTATCCTTAGTGATTTGTCTAAATTTTTATAAGGAATCTGAAGTAGTTGAATACTTGTTATGATAATTTGGAATTGTCGTAACAGGTTTTTTTTTTTATCAACCCAAAAAGGCGCTTGCATTGCACCCCTATCTTTATTAATATATCTTCTTTATGTTTAGAATACTCCCAAGACTGGGTTTTAAAACGATGTTTATAATTCAAGTTATGAGCAAACTATGCATTTGCATCTAGCAATATCACCAAGCAATAATTCATATTACTCTTACTATGATTTTGTTTGGCATCAAGGTGAAGTTCTCATGGAAATGTTAAATGCTAAAAACAATTGCTTGATTAATGGGTCGTAGACAAAGTGATATTACTCAATATACAACGTTTGATAGCAATGTTCAAATCATGGATTCAATTATATGGTAATCACGACCCTATGGAATATCCATATTATCCTTTTTATTTGGCACAATGATGATGTTATCGTCGTAAACGAACTATATAAGAGTTACCCATTGCATGAGAATTATTAAAAGGATACGTGGCTAATTCACATCCGAGTATTCATCTCATAAGAGGTTGACAAACCCTACTCCTTACCATTTCTTCCCTCGCCTTCGGGCTCGGCCGCTCTGTGGATTTTTCCCTGTCCAAATTTTGCTGAAACCATGGTGATATCTGCTCCCACGCTGTTATAGCTCGTTGTGCTTGTCAAAATATAGGGTTCAGGAGTCGTGCTTTTACTTTTTTACCAGTTATAGTTTTATTTATGGACAGTTTATATAAACCCTAGGGTTCCATCCTTTCGGTTACTAGTTTCATACCAGTCACGGCTTCCATTGTTGCATCCCTTTCACTTATTTCTGAAACCACCTTCATCGTGGAATGCATCTTTGAATTCGCCAGCTCCTTCTCTGGTGGCCAAGGTTAGGGTTCCCACTTAATCATTCGTGGCTTCAAGACCAATCACTGTGGTTGTCTCTTCATTCAAATTTCTGGTGAGCTAATATAGTTGGCTTCGTAGTGTTATTTTCAAAAATAAAATTAAAAGATTGTTGTTTCGTTTTGTTGAGAAAATAGACAGGTAACTGGTTTGTTGTTTTCTATCCTAAGCAGGTATTGAACACTCCAGAAGGTGTACAGGATGCAGCTCTCGGCATCTGTCTCCTCCGGGTAAGCCTGGTCCTTACCATGGCATTTTTCTCCTTGGGGTTTTGTTTGGGCGAATAGGGTTTGGTCTTCGAAGGACATGAATCTACGACTATCGTCGTTCTGTTGAGTCTTTTAATAGCTTGACCCTACAAGATCTTGACAGGTTTTATCCCTGTCATAGGATAGAGGCATTGTGGCTTCAGTCGACTGTAAATTAAAGGTCTCCCTTAGGGTATTGTAGGGTTCTTACAAACGAGTTGTTATAAGTTAAAGCGTAGAGAACAAGGCTAGAAGCCTGTTCTGAATATGGGGTTACGACCTCGTGGTTTTACCTTCATTACTATACTCACGAAGGATTTGGGGTGTACCACCCAGGTTTTATTTAAATTTAACTCAATATAAAAGTTGCTCTTTGAATTGGCTTGTTTAATGGCATTCGTTACTTCGTTGTTCTGTACTATGTTTTGTTTTTAAAACTACTTCTACAGGAGTTGTGCACTCGGCTGTTAGTAAAACAATGTATTAACTAAAAGGTTTATTCCTATGTCTTTCCTGTGTAATTTAAGGTTTAGAAATGACTTGGTTCGGTCATTCTGTATAACGAGCTAGTGTATATTGTGTGCTTTGACTTTCTATAACAAGCTTTCGTCAAATGACGAGGCTACGGCCATAGATAACTTTGTTGTATGGATTTGAATGTTTGCAAAATCGTAACATTCGAAAAGATAGAGTTTAGCAAAAATGTTAACTGTTACAAAAAAATGTTTTCCTGATTACTAAGTCATTAGGAAAAATGGCTCTGTCAGGTTAGGAAATAAGTGAAGGATATAATTGTAAGTTTGCACTCAATATCTATACAGTTCTAAAGTTTTGATTTAAAGTTCTGATGATACATGACAGTTTTGAAGGAAGGATAGTTTCGATCCAAAACGTACCACAATGATCTTGTTTAGATGTGGAAATCTATGTTTACGATTTTTGTTTTTAAATGTTAATCTATTATTCTAAAAATGTTTCTGTTGGTAGCTGAGAAAACAAGTAAAAGATATAAAAAAAATAACAGATGAGCTCGATACTGGGCTACAATACTTCTGTAGTTATTTAATTTTTAATACAATAATCAGATTTATTTCTCTGTTAATGAATTCGTAATGTAGAATTAGGGTGATAGGATTCATCCCCTGTCACGATATATTTTAGTTACTAACTCAGTTGAACAAATTACTATTCTGTGGGTAATATGGAGGCTACGGAAGATAAGACTAACTAAGTTAAGCTTGACATCGAGCTAAATATAGTTCTGTTGATTCCAAGTTCCTAAAATAATAAATAGTTATTTGTCTGTTAGTAATATTTGTATGAAATAGTTCTGGTAAGGTTTAATGCATAATTGTTTTATTGAAAGATACAACATGGTTAATCTTTAGCTAGGGTTTTGCGTTTGATTTAAAATAATGGATTCAAAACTGACCCATTCTTAACTAGGGTTTACATTCTGACATACATACTCTAACTGTAACTATAAATGTCCTGCAAATATAATTATAATGCTAATGATAATTACAATAATAAACTAGGTTAAAAATTACAAAATTTACTAATGCTTACAGTATTACTACCATATGGCACGCATTGTAATTACTTTGTCGACCAGATAGTAATAATATGAAAGAATGCTGAAACACAGTAATTCTTATTAAATCTACCACTGATAATCAGGGATTGCAAACTTATAATGAATCAAATACTACTCAGACATAATGAAGATAACGTAACATACAATCATTTATATTTAATAAACAAAACAGGAATAGGTAGCAGAACCTGTTCAAACTAAGGACAACAACAACAATGGGAGGCTGTTCCTCCCTACCAATTCCTGGAGAGTGCCCAGACAGCACTTCTCAGGACCCCCGAGCTTGCTCTGGTCTCCCTGGCTGGAACTAGGTGCAGCAAAACAATTCACTCAGCCAAAACAGCTAAACTGGAACCAAGTTACTGCAGCTTCCTATCTCAAAACACTTCCTTACTGTCTTTCCCTCTTCCTCAATGGGACTCCTAAATAGCATTCACCTGAATGTATTCTCCCTCCAGAACTATGTTGAACCGCCAGCTCAGTTCATTGAGTACTATTTAAAAGATTGCCTAGGTCTTTGTTGGGTTAACTGTCATTAATGAGCCACCTACTCAGATTCCACTTTCTTGGGGAATCATGACCCCAAAATATAAGGAAGTTGCCACCTGCAACTTAGGAAGTGTTTGAGGATGCTGCCACTTGTCTTTTTGCCTTTCCACCTAGTTCCATCCACCAGTTAGACCAGTAACCTCTTTTAACAGCTCTCCCATGCTGTTGTCTCCATAATTTATTTATTAATAATAAAATATTCAGAATTACATTCCATTTCTGGTGACTCTGCTGAGTCATCAATTCCTACTTAGCATTAAATTTAACATAATGTCTTAGGAATATAATAGAATAATTACATTATTTTTTTGAAAAATTGGGGTATGTGACAAACCCAGCCATTAGGCCCTGGGAATTTGTCCCTCTGCGTAGTTTTGATAGTGGATTTTAGTTCCTCCATAGTGACCGGTTCCTATAGTCCTCGAGCATCTTCATCACTAACCAAAGTGGGGTAATCCAAGGCCAGGCTCATCATTTGGAGAATGGGAATCTGTTGTTCATTTATTAAAATGTTTGACCCCTAAGTCTGATAAGGATTGTTTTCCTTTATGAATGTTCCCCTCTTCATCCTCCAATTCCCAAATGGAGTTGACGTTCTTTCTGTGTTGGATATGATTGTGAAAGAACTTTGAATTATCGTCCCCTTTTTCTATCCAAAGAGCTCTATTGTGAAGGCTAGTCGTGGCCTATTCATCAACGAGAATTTCCCTTTTTCGACTTTCCATAAAGAGTATATCTTGTTTCTGCTCATTTGAAGAATAGCCATTTGGATTGTTGGCATGGAATTCTTCCATCTTTGTTTCAATCTCGCAAATTTCTTTCATAATATCCTTTCTTTTCCTATCAATCCATGGAATGTATAGAGCTTTAATCTTCTTTAGATGATCATTGAACTAAATAGCAGCTAAAATTCCATTGGTGTGATTCATAGGGTCCCATTCCTTGAAAATCATACCGCGAAAGTCCATCTCCTTCAACCACCTGAGATCAAACTTGAATGGGTTCGACGGTTTTTTCGCATTTTGAGATAAATCCAATAGGATAGGGTGGTGGTCAGATTCACCACCCACCCCAAACCACTGTTGAATAGAAGCTTCATACCTGATATTTCCCTCATTAACAAGAAATCGATCGAGGCATTTGGCTATATAAGAGTCTCCAATTCTCACATTCCGCCATGTAGGGAGAAGTTGAACAGGGGGGATGTCCATAAGAGAATGAGAGTCCAAAAGTGAGCTGGAAAACTAAGAGAGTGGGTCTTGTAGGGCATGGGGTCCCCAAATATCCAATTCCCCCAAAGTGAAATTCAGGTCGCCGCCTATAATGAGTCTTTCCACATCCAGGAGCCTAACAGAGAAAAGTCAATTCCAAAAAACTTCACGATGCTGATACAAGCCATATACGTTAACAAAAGATAAAGCCATACGTAATTCTCAGGAGAATAACATAGCAGTTAAGACAGATTGTAGAGTCGAGCTGGTAGTGAGAAAAAATAGGGACCTCTGCCAACTTGTAATCAAACCTCCCAAACGGTCGACCATTAGTACATATGAAATACCAACGAGGAAAAAGACTATGTAAATCATCGAAAATAAGGTCCCCATTTGCAAAGATTTCCTGAAGCATTAAGACGTAAGGACGATAAGTGTGCACCAACCTGGACAGGGCTAATTTCTTGGAGGGTAGCCCCAATCCTCGCACGTTGAGGGAGATAACAAGCATTAGGTAACCTTCTTCTCGATTTTTCTTTCTCTAAGCAACCCACATATTTTGCGTTGTTTGTCGGAGTTGAAATCAATGGTGGCTTGTGCACGGGCCAAGTCCATGATGGACCTGCGATCCCGGAACCAAGGAGAGGATATGGATAGGCCCCGGATAGCTCCCAGTCCCTGGTTGGTGTTCCTTTTGGTGTGAGATCTCAGGTCGTAACCACTTGGAGAGGGAACATTGGAAGGGGCACAAAAATAAGCACGAGGGTTTCTCTGAGGAGAGTTAGCCTTGTAAGGGGGAGCAATAGTTACGTAAGGAGAGGCAGAAGGAGTCTAGTACAAGAAGGAATCAGGATTAGCAAGGGTAATAGGGGTGGCGGGTGGTTGAGGAGGGGGTTCAATGGGAAAGTCTCCATGGGGGAGGGAAATTATCGTGATAAAGGGTTCGTCGAGGGGATAGCTAAGGGAGTTGGGGGATGCTCTCAGAGGGAAGGGCCCAGAGAAGGGGGCCTCGCAAGGGTAGATCCTTCTCAAAAAGGTAATATGGTTCATGCTAAAACATAGAGATGGAATCATCAAAGAAAGGAAAGGGGGAAGGAGATATAGAAGACTTACCAGGCCTATCACCAGTAGTGGGGGTGGTCTTGAAACGGGGCGAAGAGGGAGCTTGGCGTGCCATGCATTTCTTTCCCTGTTCCATGGGAATAACGTTATGTGGAGAGTCCTCCGTCACCATCTTCTTTTACCATATCTTTTTTCGAAAACCTTGACTGCATGCCCGAGCAAGATGACTGTAACGGTGACAGTAGGTGCATCTGTAGGGGATGCCGATATAGTCTATGCATTGATGCAAGACTCGTCCCTTCAAGGAAATGTCTATTTCTTCGAGGAGTCCTTCATGTAGGCCTAGCTTGAACAAAACCTTAGAAACTGAGAAAATGCTCGAGTCCTTGAATCCCATGTTAGATTTGAGATAAGTGCCGAGCGAATTCCCTAGGAATCTCAAAATTTCAACCGTCCATAACTCCAGTGGAAGTCCAGGGAAATTGACCGAGATGGCTTGTTTGAAAATCCTCTCTGACTAAGAGTTGAAGAAGAGACTCCATCGCTTTAACCTCAAAAATGATGATTCAAGTTCCCATATGCCTGATAGGAGGGTAGCAGTGTCAGATGCTTTCTCTAAGATCACCCCCAGCCATGCTCTGGTGAGCGCAAAAAGGCGTGGTTCATATCTGAGGATTAGTGTCCAAGTCAGGGAAACCTAGGTCCTCAAACGAGGTAAACTCATCTCTCTTCCTCCGAAGCAGCCCACAAGTGTGTGTTCGGACATGGAAATGGCTTCATTGAGTTCAATATCTTCGCCCAAAGTGAGGTATCGTTTGGAGCTCTTCTTTACACAATTTTTCATTTTGCCACCTTTGGATATTGGTACTATTGGAGAAGGAGAAAGACTAGGGTTGAATGGAGTCTCAGAGCTTCGAGGATCTTCTAACTCTGGTCTTGTCAGGAGTAAAGGCATTAGGACCTTCTGACAATTGTAAGGGATATTTCTGGAGTCCAAGGCTCCTGATTTGTTAACAACATTGATCTTGAGGCCCTTTAGCACAGCGTGGGATAACTGACACTCAAATCGCCCCACTTTTTTGGCGATTTGTTCCCTAGATCCGGTTATAAAAACCAGCGGAATCATAGTTCCACCCCATTTACTGTGGAACTATACCATGGAATTGTGTCCCTAGGGGTTTTGGCCCATTTTAAGACGACCCAGATCGTCGAAATTCCAAAAAAATAACAAAAAGGGGTGGAATTGTGCCTCGCCATAAAAATTTTCGTCGTCGGCAGGGGGCGATTTGAGTGCCAGTTATCACACGCCCTTTTGCACCACATCCCTCGGAAGACGGGTTGTCACTTCCCCCAATGAGGAGACCTTTTGGATATAATACGTGGAGGAAGGGGCATAAGTTGAAGCTTTCGACCGTGACATCGTACCGAGGATTAAAATAGTAGGTAAGAACCATAGTTGACGATAAAAGGCATGTCAGTATTTGAGATTGAAAAACCTCGAAGCAAGCACCCGTGGGGGGGGGATAGTACTATGCTCTTCTATGGTACACCAACCGCCATGAGATTTTGAACCCTAGAAACCAGAGCCGCCATCGTTTCTCCATCCACCCTCGTTTGGTACAGCAACTGAATACTATTGAATGTACTCAGGTGCCAATTCCGTTTTATGAGGTTTTCTTGTATCCACATTTAATTTAAATGTCTTTGTGTCTAATTCTTTATTTACTGTTTACTATTGTTGACCTTATCATTAATGTTTTTCACAAGTGTTCACCATGCTACACATTATGATTGTGATGTATACCAATTGGTATAGGGTGGTATCTTTTTAGTTAAGCATATTATACATTAAGTATCCTCTTACAATAATTTTATTTTTATTTTTTTTCAGTAGAAAAAAAAAGCATACTATTGATATTCGATACTGAATCAAACAGTACATGGAGTTTCAAGTCATTAAGACTTTTGCATAATAAAAAACCAAAAGTCTCAAAAAACCATGATTGACATCATCTCAAAAAACCAAAAAATTCTACAACTGGCTATATAAAATCAAAAGTAAAAAAAATCCACAAATCCTTCATTAAATCTGTGATTTTTCTGAAATTCTTCCTAATATAATACTCCTTCAGCTCCGTCGAATGCTTCCTTAGAAAGTGTATCAGCACAAGAGTTGTTTTGTCTATAGATAGATGTGCTCAAAAGTAATTTTTTGGTACAAATTTATCTCCGTCATGATTCTATTGCACCATTGCAAAAGAGATGTAACCTGCAACTTATAATCACCTTTAGCCCATTTAATTATGACTCGTGAGTCTCCAAAGACTTTGAGTTCTCCAATTCCAAAAATATTTGTAACCTTCAAAATTGTCCACAATGTCATTAATTCTGCTTTCATATTAGTGCCCTTGCTGCTTAGAGTAAAGAATGGTCCTCATTAAGGAAAATGATACCACCTGTGGCACATTTACCATCCTTCGCTACACCATCAAAAAAAGCAATAGCATGATCAATCTGGATACTAAAGAAATTCTTATTTTGTTTCAATTGAACCATTTCCTGCCTGCTGTAATCCTTGATTAAATTTTGGATTTGAATACAAACGTGCTGCAGATTTGGGATTTTGTTTTCAAAAACTACTATGTTTCGAGCATACCAGATTGTCCACACAATCAGCGTAGGCAGAAAGGGCAAGGATTTATGATCTCCTTATATTTACATTTACATTTCTAGATTTATATTTACGTTTATTTGTCCTTTAAGATCAAGTTTTTATAAAATTAAATAATTGATTTCAAAGTATACAAAAAATTTAATTATATAGAACTTTCTTTATGACTGAAATTTGGATTATTTTTTAAACTGTACTAGTGGAATTTATGACCATTTTGACATCATATGAGTACAAAGCATACAATGAACCCTCCACACTCTCAATGATCTCAAATGGAAAGTAACACCCACTGCAACACCTTAGTCACAATGTTGACTTTTCTTGATTCACTATTGAAGATGTACTTAAAATATTTTAGGATTTAACCCAAACAACCTTTATTATGTCTGTGTTACACATGCTCAACATGTTTTGCAGTTGTAATCTCTTTAAGACACATAAACCTCAACACACAAACTTCAACAACTTGAGGTTTGAATGCAATATCAATGTTCAAGCACTTCAAGTTTAAATGCAATATTAATGTTCAAGCACTTAATTACTAGAGCTTCAATTACTAGATGCATAAGCTCAAGGCCTATTTTGTATCATTATAGTGACATGAATGAAATAGTCTTGCTAAGTTTAAATTAACATTATTTGTACTTAACTTATGGTAGCTTCATAATGAATGGTGTGCACATTAAGGAGAGACCATCATAGCTTGGACATGGAGGCATATTTTGTATCATTGTAGTGACATGAATGAAATAGCCTTTGCTAAGTTTAAATTAACATTATTTGTATTTTATTGATGGGAGTTTCATAATAAATGGTGTGCATATTAAGGAGAGACCATCATAGCATCATAGCTTGGACATGGACAAAATATGTAGAAAAAATGCATAACAAATTTTATCTTTTTAAATATTATGGTATATTCAGTGGTAATAATTATGGCAACATCATTATTAATTTGTTTAAGATTATGTGAGCAAGTTTTATAAAAGCATAACTTGTTTGTATCTCCAAAATTAAATCCTTAAAACAAAAGACAAATTGCACTAATACCTCTAAATTGAGCTCAAGCTCCTCAATATCAACTCTCTTAAGGTGTTTTATTGATTTGTCACATTGATCAAGTTCCAGATGTCAAAGTATCAATCTCATAGTTCTAAAAAAACTATGTAAGATAATATCAAACTCCTTAAAACAAACATCCATGTGCAATTTTATGTAGGAAACATTTGCAAAAGTCATTGAAGCAAACTATTTAGTAAGGTTATTATTGAAATTGACCTTGAGATGCATTCCTCTATGTTGAAATCTAAAGTCTATTTGTTAAGATACATCCCCTCAAGACTCATGAAATATGGTTACTTCTAAAAATGTAGTTCATATTTTCTTTGAATTGAAATAGTAAAGCATAATACCATTTTTCATAAACAAATAATATAGATAAGATAATCTTGATCAACGATTAATAAGAAACAAATTTCAATAAAGAAATAAAACTTTATTCACTTCAAATTAAAATTACATCAAATAGATGTTGAATTAGCATTCATAAAAAACCTATCCTATACAAGCCCAAAACTGGAATACGGGCATAATGTCACACACCATATCATTATTCCCAGCCAGAGCCACTATAACCATGATTGAAGGTAACAACCCTCTAACATCATTACATCATGTCTAAAAGCATTTATCACCCTTCAAAGCTTAGAAATAGCTCAAATTTAAATCCCTATTAACAACAATTATAGAAATTCCAAGAAAAATAAAAATCTAATATATATTAGTTAGTATAAAACTATATGAAATGCATGTTGAAACTTTGAGCATAAATGATCCTTATTCTCCAAAATTATCCAATTCCCATGAAGAAGATGAAGACTTTCGTTTAACAAACCATCAACTACCTAGTTTCTTTCTATGTAAATGTGAGTGAAATATAAGAAATTCAAAGTATTTTTCAGGACAAATATCTCATCCAAAAGAAGTTGAAATGATAGTTCCTCATAATATATATAATCCCCCTTTATCCACTTGAGCACCAACATCAAATCGCCAAAATCAATGATCTCCAATTTGCATTCAACTAGGAATCAATTACTTTTGGGGATAGCCAAAGTCCCATGAATTTTTGAAAGAGTGTTTTTTCAAAGAAGATGAGCCTTTTCATGAATTTTTCAATGAGTGGTTGTTCAAAGAATATGAGTCATTGCAATTGTGTTTATCTTTAATGTTGAAATTTTCTCAAGCCATTGAAATAATATTTTCTATTTTTCCTACTTTACTTAGCTTTTTCTAATGCTTCCTCCAAAATTAGTTGGAATTATTCTTCACCTTCAATGGAATGCTTAGAAGGGAGGCTTGGGGTTTTGTGGACAAGAATCCTCCACTCCCATGCCCTGGATAAGTAACGGTGGTTGCACAGTGACAAACTCTAACTAGATTTTATATCAAAATTCGCATAACTTGAAAATAAAATAATGCAAAGAGAGAGGGATGCACACAAAACTTATATATTTGTATTCATTCATAAATATATATTGTAGCCCGTTGGGTTAGCTCAAGTGGTTGAGAGCTGCGAGTTGTAAGTAGAAGGTCTCGGCGTCAAATCCTCGAGTGGCTATGCATAGATATTTAAGGGCCACACTTGATGTCCCCACCGGGTTAGGCCTCGTAATAAGGGCTGATGGTTTACCTTGGGTACCATCCTCGAAATGAGGGGAAGTACCTAAGGGTTTTCCTACGACATGTTCCAAGGAAAAAAAAATTCATAAATAGATATTTATGCAATTTACTTGCTCTAGCATAACTTCAAAATAAAAATAATGCAACAATACAAAGAGGGAGGGATGCACACAAAACTTAGATATTTGTATTCATTCATAGAGAGATATTTATACAATTTGCTTTCTCCTACAATATATGAGAATGTGGTTATCTCTCCCTAATCTTACTCAACTTTATCATATTCTTATTCAATTAACCATATATCGTATTCTTATTCAACTAACCATAATATAACGACTCTAATCTTAGGTGTGTTGTTTATCACAAATCATGTACACACACTCAATAATATATTATGACAAACATAATATCAATAAATCATTGGACTATGATGTACTAGCTATTTATTTCTAACATCCCCCCTTTAATACAAACATAGTCCAAAGGAAAAGGAAAGATACTACAATAGAACTGGAACATACTCTAGTTCGAAGTGATCATCAATGGATGGGAACATATCACCAATCTAACAAATGTAGTATGAAGTAGGACCTACATTAAGTTTAATCACAATACATATGTAATGGGAATTACCTCACTTCATTTCAAATCAAGGATAGGAAAACACCCATTATCCAAGATCTTAAAATAAAAGTGGATAGGGACAAACACACTATCCAATCTACATAATTGAGAGGGACATACACTATTCACAATGAGATCAGTCAAATTAAGCCTTACTGACATTTTCAACATGTGAACAAAGACATATGCTCTACTCACTAAAAGTGTTCCATAGGCCTCCACTTCTTTTCTGCTACACTTCTATGGTTGTTTAGGCCTCACTGAGTAGGTATAGATCAAAATAGTGGGATTAGGTCCTCATTATATCTTTAGGAGGTGTTGTCCATCTCACTTATCATCGTATGTAATCGTTGCACTTTATCACTACCACTAGATCATGAACAACAATATGGTGAACACTACACTAAACACGATCCATGGCTTTAGTCTCTTTGGTACATGGGTAATTGAATTGTCTATAGATAGAGTACATCATCACTGCCACTGATGAATACAACTCTTCAACTATGTAGTCTTTTGGGTGTTTCGATTTTTCCACTATAGCAGACTATTGATCCCTGAGTCAGTGATGAATTCAAGATTGTGAATTGCCTCCTTTATCCATTTCCTCTAGCCTCCTTTGTGAGCTCAACTGGTTACGTCAAATGCATAGTCTTCCATTAATGCACAAAACTCATCGAATTAGATTTGTACTATAACAACATCAATGGAAAAGCAAGTCATGATCTTACTTAGCTATGCAATAAATTTGATTCCTTGAATGTTTTGGAAAATAATGTCTTGATCTAACTTGTCTATGGAATGGATATGATTCCTTAAATGTTTGGGAAAAGAATGTATTGATATGGCTTGGTTATGCAATGGATATTTAATTCCTTCGGCGTTTTGGAAAAGCAATTCTTAATATAGCTTCATGTATTATATTGTCTAGTTTGTAGGGATTTTGTTTAATTTAACATTGAATTTACCGTCATGGTGAATAACTAGTTATGAAACCTTTCATACATTTTTTATCTGGATTCATTTTTTTTAGAACTTAAGTGAGGTTAAGAGAGTATGTACGGAAACATTTTAACTTATGTAAAGTTGAGAGGGAAGTCATGGTCATTTTCACAAATGATTAGGAGTACATAATTCCACATTTATGGGAAAACATAAAGGGTTGTGGTAATCTTCCAACAATCTACGATGCCCAAAAAAGAATGATGGTAAAACATAACTTTGAAATGGACACCAAAGATAAACTTAGATTAAATTAATCAAAGCATGTGGTATTACATGTGGTATTATTTGAGATAGTGACAATATTTTTCGAATCACATTCTACAAAGAATATTTTTAATTATAGAAAAAAGGTACATAGAGCACATAAATCTATTCGTCATATATTTATTAACATCAAACAAAAATATTCAATTAGAGGTCAGGGCCCTAATAAAAGGAATCAAAGGAACAAGAATATGGAGGAAGTTTTGATCAAATTCCTTTCAAATTTATTTATTTATTTATTTTTTGTACTCGGCTCTCGGCTGCTGGCTGCGTGGAAGTCCGATCTAGACCTTGCTTTGCCTTTGAAGGCTACCGCTTGGGTCAGAGGGACCCTTCACGCTTTGAGTTGTTGATCCATGTTGCCTCTCGGCCTTCTTGGTCGCAGTCGCCCAGCCCTCCTGGCTCCCATCCCCTCCTCCGTTCGCTAGTCCTTCTAACTGGGCTCTTTTTCCAGCCTTAACCCTCTCCCTAGGCGTCCTCCCTTTGCCTCCAATGGATTCGGGAGCTGATAGCCCTCCCGATCTAGTCAACTTCCTAAAACTATTAGCCTCTAATGGAAAGAAGCCTCTCTCCTCCTCTCAACAAAAATTCGTGAAGAAACTCGACGAGATCCCGATTGTTGCGCTGCTGGTGGATCTGCCCTGTAAGACCGCCCTTAACCTCTCAGAGAGTGCCTTGATCGGCTAGTTTATAGGCTTATGGCCTTCCCCAAAGTCAACCAAATCATCGGTGCAGAAAAATTGGAAACCCCTGATCACGGAAGATGTTAAATCCTTCTTCCTGGGTAAAGGCTATTTTGCCTTCGTTTTCGAATGCAAGCAAGACCGCAAACTCATCTTCAGGAACATACCCTGTTTCATGGGACCACAAGGGCTCTATATGAACAGATGGACCCTAATTTTCGATCCATCCCTCGACATCCCCTTCACCATCCTAGTTTGGGTGAGACTCCCTCATCTAACCCTCCACTACTAGAATACAAAATCTCTAGAAGCGATCGGGAATGCATTAGGAAAATACATCGACAAAGCTAATCGAAAAGATCAATATTCTTGTGCAAGAATCTGCGTTGAAGTATATTTGGAATACGGCCTTTCGGAAGCAATAAATCTCACAATAGCAGACTGGTCCCACATTCAAGAACTCAACTACGAACAAATTCCTTTTAAATTCAAGTTCTGCTACGAATACAGACACTTCGCTCGATCATGCAAAAAGAAACCGACGGACCCTGAATCGAACGGGAAAAAAGAGCAAAAGACATCCGTTCAAAAAATATCAAATCAGGTATGAAACCTCACTCAAGAAATTTGAATATACAGAAAGCAAATCAGTCACATCACGATTCGATGACCTCCAACAACAGGAACAGATTCAAAGCCCTAGAAACACCTGAGAGCCATGACCTACCCGAGGTTGAAGAAGAAGGAGAAATACGCGAACAACAAGACTGACAAGCAACTCCTCTCGCCCATGAAACTCTGAAGAACCCTCAGTCTCAGAATATTCCCAGCTCCACCAGCTCATATCTGATTAAAGAAGCCCCCTCCTATGCTGAAATCACTAAAGTGAGACCCCCCTCCTCCCCGTCCTCCTCGGAAGAACTTATCGATAAATCTTCCAAAAATCCAGGAAGGAAATCTATCAAAGACCTAAGGGAAGAAGAAGCTGAGTGTGAGAAAATCCAAGGATCCCAAGCCATGATAGATATGGCTTTCAGTAGAAATACTAGAACCAGGACTGTAGGAAAGAAATATGGAGATCCAACAGGAGGAACACCCTCCTCTATCTACATCCCCAAATGATGAAGCCGGTCTCTTGGAATTGCAGAGGGTTAGGCAATCCCTGCAAGATTGAAGCAGTAAAAGACCTTCAAAGAATTGACATGCCCGATCACCTATTGCTCCAAGAGACCAAACTCGATGATAACACGGTCTTAGGCATTGGAAAATAAAAATGGAAGAAAAACGCAGGTTATGCAATCAGTTACAGAGGAGCTTCTGGTGGACTAGCAACCTTATGGTCCTCTGATGCATTCCATCTCTACAGCTCCTTTGCTACTCAACATTGGATATACATTGAACTCACCCACCTTCAGAGCAACAAACACATCGCTCTCTTCAACATGTACTTTCCCAATCTACACTATGAGAAAAAAGATTGCTGGAGTCCTCTTGAAGGTTTTCTTGAGGCTCATGAACCTCAGAACATCATACTCGCTGGTGACATGAACATTACCCTTTCCAATTTTGAAAAGAAAGGTGGCCTCTCTGGAAATGATTACTTCAAACCTCAGGTCGAATCCCTATTACTTACTTGGGACCTCATCGACATCAAGCCCAAAAAAGAGAAATTCACTTGGTCGAATAAGCGTCTTGGCAAGGGAAATATCATGGCCAAACTAGACATATTTCTCGTCCACAGCAGCTTGTTGTCTGACACCCATACTATATCTTCCAACATCCTTGCCAATCTAGCCTTTGACCATAAACCCATACTACTCCAATTTCTTGTTAATGAGGACCTCGACCCTATACCCTTCAGGTTCAAGCCCTAATGGCTCGAACATGACAGCTTCTGGGACATCCTGGAAAATGCCTAGAGAATCCCATTTCTAGTTCCCCTTTCTACATATGGGAACATAAATTAAAAAACACCAAGCACGCCCTCAAGAAATGGGCCATTTCCAACTACTCTAAACCCGCAAATCCCAGAAAGAATGTTGTGGATGCTCTTGAAAATCTGCAATTCGCAATGGAAGCTCAGCCTGTCGAAGCAATCACCCTGCACGAAGAAGAAACACAGCAATCCAACGTTTATCATGCTTTTCGAGTTGAAGAGGAATTCTGGAGGTTGGAGTCGAGGAGCATTTGGCTCAAAGGAGGTGATAAGAACACCAATTATTTCCATAAGCAATTCCAAATCAGACAGTCTTCTAATCATATTGAAGAAATCAAAACAGAGAATGGCTCGCTGGTCTCTGGAACCATGACTATCAAAAACAATTCATTCATTCATTTTTCCAAATTATTTGCTGAGGACAGCATCGCTGAAGATCAAGATGAACTAACACTTTTGGAGCATATTCCCTAGAGAATCACGTAGCAAGAGGTATTCAATACTATCCTATCACCGAGCAAGAGGTATTCAACATCCACAAACCATTCACCGAGCAAGAGGTATTCAATACTATCCTCTCCTTCGAACCCGATAAAGCACCGGGCCTTGACGGTTTCTCTATGCATTTCTACAAAGCACACTGGAAGTATATCAAAATAGAATTTATGAGATTGATAAATAATTTCCATTCTAAGGCAAAAATATATGGTTGTATGAACAACACCTTCTTGTCCCTCATCCCAAAGGATACCAATCCCAACTCCTTCAACAGATTCAGACCAATATCACTCTGCAACTCTTCCTATAAAATTATATCCAAAATGCTTGCAAATCGGATGAAACCTTTACTCAACATAATTATTTCTAACAACCAAGGTGGCTTCCTGAAAGGGAGACAAATATTGGACAACGTCATCCTCGTACAAGAAGCAATCCATTCAATCAAATCCCGAAACAAAAAAGGTATGTTAATCAAGCTTGACATGGCCAATGGATTTGATCGGGTCAAGCATTCTTTCCTCCTTAAAATCATGACATGCTTTGGATTTGAAGAAACATTCATCAGCTCGATCTCAGCGTGCATTTCCAAACCTTGGATCGCTCCCTTAGTTAATGGCCGCTTCACCGATTTCTTCCAAGCCACGCATGGCATTAGACATGGCTTCCCACTCTTTTCTTTTCTTTACATCATTCTAGATGATTCACTCAGTTGAAAGCTAAATCATGAAATGACCAGAGGCTTCCTCCCTGGCCTTCACTTGACCCTTGATTCCCATCCCCTCAATCACACCCTTTTTGCCGATGATTCCCTACTATTAGGTGGAGCCTCCTCCATCTTAGCACGAAAATTCAAGCGCAACATGAATTTGTATTGTAATGCATCCGGAGGAAAAATCAACTTGCACAAAAGTGCAGTCTACTGCTGGAATCTGAACAACCATGTTGCAGCCAAAATCAGCAGAATCCTTGGCATTAAAGTTCACAATCACTGGGAAAAATTCATATATCTGGGCCTTCCCATCACAAATGGTAATGCAAGCTCTAGGAATTGGGAAGACACGATCAACAAAATAAAAAGCAGAATCAGAAGATGGGGGGGGCATTGGCTCAGCAAGGCCAGAAAACTCATTTTACTGAATTATGTCCTCTCTGCTCTACCGATCTATCAATTCTCTATCCTCGTTGCCTCAAAAGGAGTAGCAGATCAAATAAGTAAATTAATAAGAGACTTTCTATGGTCTGGAGGGAAAAACAATGACAACAAAATCCATCTAGTGAATTGGGAGACCATTAAGTAGTCAAAATCCTCAGGAGGACTTCAAATTCGCGATCCACATTTTGCAAACTTGGCACTGGGTGGCAAGCTGCTTTAGAAAATCCTACACAATAAACACCATCGAGTTAGTCAAATACTCAGAAAGAAATATTTAAATGGGACCAATTTAAGATGTCTCGATCAAAATCCAACCTCTAAAGGATCCAACACTTGGACACTTTGCAAGGCAGCTTGGGAGTTTTTCTCAAAAAGCCTATACTGGGTTCCTGGCAATGACAGAAAACTTGATATCTTCGCGGACAAGATTATGGACAATGAAGCACTTCAAAACATCCAAGAACTATAGAATTTTGCAGCTTGGCTCAATCAGCATGAAATCATAACACTAAAATATTTCAGTTCATGGGATATTCATGGCAATTGGCAAGGCTGGAAAAATACAGCCTTCCCCCTCCACCTCGAGTCTGCCCAAACCATACTCATCGACAACCTGAAAGGATGCACTCCCATTCATCTTATGACCAAAGACGAACGGGATTGGGGCCCCACAGGCTCTTTCACCTTTGTCCTCAGTTACAAAGCCCTTCAGACTCACGATGACGAAAGGAAAGCTCTTTGGAAACTTGTTTGGGACCCATTTGGTCTCCCTAAAATCAACTTCTTCACTTGGACCTTAATCCATTGCAAAATTCTCACCAGAGACAATCTCAACAAGAGAGGTTTTCATGGGCCTTTTTGGTGCCCCCTCTGCCACAACAATCTTGAAACTCTCACCCATCTCTTTTTGGATTGTCTTTCTACCAAGCTTGTTTGGAAACTCTTGCTCACCGAACTCAATATTATCATGCCTCCCTTCACTTCCATCTCCCAGCTTTTCAATGACTGGAAATCCATTTATCCTCATCCCCTCTCCACCAAGATTCTTAAGTACCACATGTGGATCTCCATTCCCAAATACACTTGCTGGAAAATTTGGACCGCGAGAAACAATGCCATCTTCCAGGAAAAGCTTTAAATGCCCTTACAAACTGCCGACCAAATCAAAGGATTGCTGATTGAATGTATCAAAATCTTCGAGTACAAAATTGAAGCAACCCTTAGCAAAGAAGAAACAAACTGGATTGGAACCTTCAATCCTCATCCAAGTAAAGAGCCTCAACTGCGAAAACATCCAGGATGGCATATCAGATTAACAAACACTGAGTTCCAAGATTGGAGAAATAAGCAGCATAGTAGCTGGGTAGTCATACATTCGGCTTAGAACATTATTCGTTGCAGACTTTGGAGATGCCGACCTTTGACAGTCAGATACCTTTACATCACCGATCACCGGAGGAGCATACCTAACCACAGGAGCATAGCCTGTTTCGGAACCAGCAGCAGAAGAGTGAAAAGCAAGCAAAGTGGAAGGAACAGAGGCGGATGCAAAGTGCCTAGTTATATATTAACTATAATATATACCCTTTTCCCCAGCACCTAGGGAGGTAGGGCCAAAAGCAGCAGTTGTATATCCAGCAGACAAAACAGTTGGAGTACACTCTCCATCCGCACCTACTTTAAACACTGTACGCTACACCTACTTTTCACACAACCCGCGTCGCCTAAACCAGCCTATACCATTAGTAGGATTATAGCTGACCAGAAACCATCATTTACTAATTGAAATGCGCGAGGGGGTGAGGGACGTTTAGTAACTAATCATCCTCCTCCCTCCACTTCCTCATCGGGTGGGCTCCAATCAATCAAATCAATTAAGAAAACGTGTCTCTTTGGGTAATACTCCTCCAACTCCTCATCGACAGGTTACATTTTGACGATGCCTCCAGGAGAAATCCTAGAGTAGCAGGAGCTGGAGGAGTCCCGTGGAAAAGGGAAGGAGCAATGAAACTGAAGTTCAGATGGGGATTGGGCATTTGTTGAAACAACACAGCAGAAGCCCTAGCATTAATCAAAGGATGCCAGATCGCCAAAAATCAGAAGATCGACAACCTACAAGTCTTTGGAGACTCCATGATCATCATCAGAGCTCTCAACGCAACTACTAGCATAAACAATTTAACTCTTAACCGACTCATCCAACGAATAAGGCAAGGCAAATCTCTAGCACCTTTACCCATTTAAAGGAATTTCACATCCTAAGAAACCTAAACAGCGAAGCTGATAATGAAGCAAACTCAGCCACCGGACTCAATCAAGGGATCCTCCACCTCTCTGGCACAGATAGTGCATATCATCATATTCCATGAGAATGACTCAACATTATTGAAACGGGGCACTCAGTCTCTACCAGCCACATGTTCAATCCTTCACTATGATTTGAATGCTCTCGTGGATTCGATTCTCAGCACAACATGGAATTCGACCTTCGCTGAACAAATTCAGGATATTACAGCGCGAAATTCTCCAGAATGAATACATATTGCCCTTCACCGATATCTTCAACGCAGATTGTTCTTATTCACCATGAGCGGCCGATCTGGAAAGCCTACCCTGTGCAATCAAATCCATTCAGTAATTTTTTATCGCCACATTCATTTTAGAATTCGTCATCAACTTATTTAGCATAATTTTTTATTTATCCATTTGTAATAACGTTGTCATAAGCTCATTATTTTTTGATTTATCCATGTCAAACGCTGTTATAAGCTCATTCAACATGTGAGTCTCTTGCTGATGAAAGTCAAACAGACATATGTAATCTCAACCAACAACGATCCCTACAGACTCTTTTCATGCTGATGCTGAAACTTGTTCTCTGCCAATTTGGACATCAACTGTCCTCTGCCGATTTGGTTCATAACCACGGCTTTTTTTTTATACAATACACGTTTATGTTAAAATAAAAATAAAAGGAATCAAATTGATTTTAAATTTAGGACTTTAGTGTCTAACATTTGAGAGGGACTCAAAAGTTTTAATAGATTTCTTGAACAATTATAAAAATATCCAATATGGGAATTCAAGGGACAAATCAAGCGGATCAAGGTAGTGACAAGAAACTTGGTGGCTTCAAGTTTTATCCATGTTCAATCAACCACAAATCGAGTGAAAGACCGATGGGTTAATAAAGCAATTAATGTGAAAGTAGGTTGAATTTTGCACATCGGTGGATAATCTTTTGGAGAATTAGAAGTTTGTTCTACAATAATAAGGCCTCATATTGAGAGTCGGCCCAAGGAAACGAACTCGGCAGTTAGGGTTCCTTCCCTAGCTTCCTTCCCCTTCATCTCAAAGAAACCATTTATTTAGGTTGGTTGTGCGGACAATCTAGTGGAGGTCTCAGTTATGTGGTGTTTTTTCCATGGTGCGGCGGTGGTGAAGAGGAGGTGGCCTTGCGTAGCATGCAGGGTCAAGCTCCGGTGGTCTTTGGATTAGGCAATGCTTATGGAGGGGATTGATAGTTTTTGACGGGGAGAGTGGTGGCGATCTCGGTATGCATGTAGAAACCGCAACCCTAGAAAGCAATGATGGTAGTGGCATGCAGCTGCAACAGTCCTGGAAAGCAACAACGACGAACTTGGTGACAGCAGTCCTGCCCTATTATTTTCCCATTGAATGAAAATTTCTTCTTAGTTTTGGTGATAAAACACTATTGCTCTGTTTTTCCTACTCGAATCATTTATTACAAGGGCTTAAATCAATGGCTGCTATTTTTGCTCATTTTGAGCATTTTTTTTTCAACAGTTTTCATGTGCTCTTTGAGCATTGGTGATGCATAGTTGTGTGGCCCTATATTAGGGACCTAAGTGATAGATTCATATAAGGGTGTAAAGGGGGTTTATGACCCTTCTTGCTCTGTGTGGAGCGATATCATTGTTCTTATGCACATGTATGGTCTTTTTATGTCTTTTTTCTTGGCTATTTTTATGTAAGGCATTTTTGCCAAATGAACAATATGGTTCAAGATTTTGAATAAAAATTATGATTTGCGATTTTTTTTAGTGGAAAAAAAGGTTGAATATTACACAAAACATTCACAAATATTTTGATAAAAATGATATAATTAAAAAAATATTTTGATAAAAATGGAGGAGATATGGGTAATAACACGTTTTAAATTCGAGGAGGCATATCTAGATTAGATCGAAGGATAACAAGGTGGGATGCTAAGCAGCAAGTCCCTGCCTTAAGTTATTTTTCAATCAAGTTGACAGGCAATGTATTCACGAGCAAGCTGGCAACGCAAGAAACGCAACTTCTTACCCTTAGCAACTCGACAAGCTAGCAAGTATGCTCAAACATTATAGTTGTTCTTATAAAGTATGCAAGCTAAGCTCGAGCATCGAAGCAAGGAAGACAAGCGAGCATGTCCTTATAGTTCGGTTCATTAACAAGAGTATAAATAAGTGAAGTGAAGCAAAGCTCTATCCCAGGTAAGCTATAAGACTGAAAGCTCCTTAAGAAGCTCTTTCATGCAAGAAAGCAAGAAGATGGATACCAAGTATTGATGATAAAGAAAGCTTACTAAGCTAATGAATAGCTATATAACATAGGCTCTTTCATTAGAGTGATTTTGATACCAAAGAATGCTAGTTCTTCAATTTAAGCAGTATTCCAAAATTCATTTCAAGATAAATATGATTGATATGAGTGTAAGAATGTGTCTCACACATATTTCTTAGAGCATAAAGGGGAAAGTGACATGTTTGATCAGGTGTTTGAATTATTAAATTCATCCTTAAAGGACAATGACCATGGTTCTGTGAAATTGTGCCAGGAACTTGTTTGCTGCACGGAGGTCATTGAGACCTCTCTTTGTCTATATATGTCAGAAGACAAAGAGCAGGTGAAATTATTGCTCTATAAATATAATCCGAATCTTTTCATATACATGCAAAATGTCTTTTCTACAAATTATAATTAGAATGGTTTCATAAACATGCAAAATGTCTTTTATACAAATTATAATCCGAATTGTTTCATATACATGCAAAATGTCTTTTATACAAATTAAGACTGTGCATGAAATGTTGACATTGTTGTTTGATTGACATTGTTCAATTTGTGAATTTAAAATTTGGGCATGTGACGCAAATTACATTTGATCTATGAAACAATCTTCGTCCATTTTGGTGGCTTGATTAAACATTATTTTTTAATAGCTACATGTATTCTTAGTTGGAGTTTTGATTCTGAATTCAATATGCAAGTATATACACACAAAAAAAGCCTTAAAGAAAGAAGGGAGGGAAACTTTGTTGCGGCAAAAAGAGAAAAAAGAGTGCAATAAATTACCCTTTCAAGTGGAGTTTATGAATTACTATTCATTATTAATGCTTTAGTCTTTAGAAAGTCATTTTTAAAACTTGATTAATGCAAGAAGGCTAGTTGATAGTAGTAAAGGATTCAATAAAGAAGAAGCAAGGAAGCCTAAATGACTGACATTGTAATTATTAAAAGTTAGTCGATTTCCGACACAAACTCCCGCTACACATTATAAATAATACATAGGAACAAAGCTTATGTACACGAGTGGTATTTAGGAGTGGTATCTGTCATTATATTCTTGGCTTAGCGCAACGGGGTTTATGAATATATTTGGTTATTAGTCCGGAGACTACATATTTATTCCTTTGACAAGTAGTCTTTGCATGCTGTGTAGATACATAACAACTGGTCAGCTAATCATCTTTTCTATCCAAGTGGTTCATGGTGTGAAACAGGTGTTTGATGCATGGTTTCCTTTATGTGTATCATTCAAAGCTTGTTACTGCATGACATTTAAGTGTCTTTGTTTTGTTCAAGTCAAATTCCATCCGACTGAAAGAGAAAGGTCTAGATCCCAAGGATCCAACAAGACTCTAGCTATGCAGCAGACAAGCAAGTTACCTGCATTTTTGACAAAAATAAGGGACATCAGATTGCAAACTGTTTCAAACGCTAAAGCAACTTCCACTTATTTTGATTCTACCTGGATTTGGATCTGGATCAATACCAATAAAAAAGGATGTCCTGCTGCAACAAGTTAGTTGTAGGCCTCTGTAAGTGCAGAGGCCTCTACATCAGTCGGATCCCACCCAGCTAGCCCGAATGCCAGCCAGATGAGATTCAAGGATTGTTTAAGACATTGAGTCAACTTCCTTTCCCTAGGTGGTATCTTGATTCAACAACCTCTAATCACATGTTAGGAGATCTTTCAGCCTTTTCATCTTCTCTTGAGACTCTTGCGATTAGTGGGGAGAACAAGTTCCAAGTCAGTGGCTTGTCACAGGCCTCCCATGAAGGTTATCTTGTCAAAGGAATTGACTCAACCCTTGCATTTTAGTCATTTTTCGATTTGAATATCCATCGGAGGCTATGCCCATTTGGAGAAATTGGATGCTCGAGCACCATGTAATATGTGAACGGGAAAAATATCAGATTATTTCTACTAGTAATGTGTGCAAAGGTTGAGGTTTACAGCTTCAGTGAGACCACGTCAGGTTAAAGAGAATTTAGTTGCTTCAGTTTTATATAGGATAATTTGAGGATTTAGCCATGGGTTCTATCAATCCTTTTTCTCTACCTCCTCTGGATGATGGCAAGCCGAGAAATGCCATCAATGGAAGGATCATGATGTCTGCTGTAATAGTTGTTGCTCTTGTGGTTTGGTTTGTATTTTTGTTGCACGTTTATGCTAGATGGTTTTGAATGCAGTCTGGTAAATTCTCAAGACAGAGATCAACTTCTACGTGTCATCAGTTTCATTTTACAGGACAGGAACCTGTGGGTTTTACGTCGGGTTGGATTCTGCTGTATTAGAGACTCTCCCCATATTTGTGTATAAATCAAAGAATTCGTAGATGGTCTGGAGTGCGTAGTTTGTCTGACTGAGTTGAAGGAAAATGAGAAAGTTCGGATTCTTCCAAATTGCAGGCATAGTTTTCATGTTAAGTCTATTGAAGTTGGATATATCTTGAATGGCTACTGCTAGAATTACTTCAAAAAACGAAGAAACAGAGCACACGAGCACATTACTACCAGGTTATAAGAGCAATTTGAAAATGTACTATTGCCATGAAACAAAGCACACAATCACTGCGTAGGTGTCTCTAAAGTGTGAAGATGGCAGTTGTGGAGAGGGAGGGAAACTACTGTTCACACACAGGTAAGATTCAACTGCAATACCACCATTCTTCTTCACTAAACCCATGCCATTAGATGAGTGCCTAACTAATTAGTTCAATATTCTGTTAATTGTTATGTAAATATTACTCTTTTAGAATTTGTACATATAAACTAAAATCTGGTAATTATACCTTTGAAATCAAAGGCAGTGCGACCACATGTGGTAAGGAAGGAAGTCTCCACGATGCATGAGTAACACATTTAGGAATAGTATTACAGCCAACAGTTGACCCGACATCACCCTTGCTAGCAGCATATCCTACTTCTTCGCCATTAATGTTCTCTTTTGGTATTCGATAAAGCAGATGGTTCCCTTCCACTTTTACTTCTATAGAATCAAACAAAAGAGTCACAGAAGGAAGCGGAGAAAACACAACCATTTGAGGCAGACTGTAACACAAGTCCATCACTCCTTGAAACCTGAACTCCCCATTCTTGATGAAAGGCACACGGCCTTGAGTATGAAGCATGAATTCCTATTTCAATGCCTTGTAAAGAGGGCCCACATTGATAAACGAAAACTGTGTACCAGAGTCCATCATAGTCTTCCTGGCTCCTGTGTTGTCGAGCATGAATACAGACTGTGGCAATGGAAGAAGCTTGTCTCCAACCTTAATACCTTTAAGGCGAACACTGTAGGCGACCTTATTGAAATATGGAAGTGGCTGAGAAAGAATTACCAGAGGCGTATACTGCATTGAGCTATTACAATACATCGATTGATCTCCAAAGATCAAGACGCCTCAAGACGACGGAGGAGTTTACAGAATCTGAAATACAGTAAGAGAATTTCTTGGGGTAATTGCTTCCCAATTGCTGGACGAAAGGCAGAGCTCCTCGATTCAGACTCATTAGTCCTGTGGTTAGCTGAGGATCACTAGAATTATTACTGAGAAAACTAGAGTTAACGCAGCCAAAAACCAGACCTTGTATTGTGGGGTTTTTTCCCAGAGTTACATTTTCTCGCCCCAGATTTCCTTCGCCGCTACCACCGTCTGCGTAGTTGATTGTGAAGTGACAGATTTTCCCGTCATCGCAATAGATTGGAGATGGAAGGTCTCTGGTTTCTTCCAGGGAATTGCAGGGTATTTCTTTGTAGGAAGTAGATACAAATCCTCTGCCTCAAATAAGGCTTCCAAATTGAGGATTTGTTGATTGGTAAAAATTAATGTAAAAATTTGGTATAGAACTCATTATAAATTGTGCCAGATTAATAGAAATACATCTAATCCATTTCTATAGTCCCTGCTGCCTGCAGGCTGGAAGGGACTAATAAGGAGCCACCAATGTACTTTTAGGAGGGGAAAGCTTGCCCAATAGATCCTTCATAATAAAGGAATGATAAGGTGTGTACAATTATGAATGGTAATGGTGGAGGGGAATATAATTCCTTTTTATTAAATCTGCAATGATGTATCACTCACACCTTAAACATTGTTTCGAATTTATTGACGACTTATCAGGTGTGATGAGTGCTAAGAAAAATATAGGGGATACATGTATATCCCGGGTGGTTGGGGCGGTCGGCTGTTGCCGTTTCCACCTAGGTTCAACCTCGGACATGTTGATCTTGGTGTGTATTGAACCCGGAACCTGTGATATTCGCGACACCCTCTCTCAATAGAGTGTGCCATTTCACCTACTATGAAAAAAAAAAAAAAATACCAAACGATCATGAAAGGATCTCTAAAGTCTTAAAATAATAGTTCCAAATGATGAGATCTTGTTAAGAGGAAAGACATAAGGGTTACGAAATAGGCGCTACACAACTTGGCTTAAAGTTGTTGTTTCATCTCCCCCACATTAGTCTAGAATGAATTATTTTATTGTTCATGTAATATCTATATGAATTCACCATCTGAGTAGAATTAATGAATGAATTATTGTTTTATCTTAGTGATGGATGTCATATTTCAAGTTCCTAGTTTTACCTACTCACTTGAATAGAGGAATTCCTCTCTTTTCTATTTAAAATGTAGTAATCAATTCCTCTATTGTCCTTCTTCATTCATTACTGTCATTTGTATGTTTTTCCAATGGTTCGAAAGTGTCAACTTTTAGGGTTATTCTAAAAGTGTTTACATTATGGTTGGGTGTGTTTCATGTGATGGGTGCATGGTGTATGAATTACTTTCCATGTGTTGTGATGGGCATACATATGGGAGGTGTCTTGCTAATTTATTGCTAGGCCTTGTATGTATGCTCGTGTGACATTCGTCCTTGGAGAGATGGACAGCAAGACAGCTTGATGACATTCTTCATGTTGTTCACATGGAGAGTGGGTGGTTGTTTTGGAGGACAAATTGCTTTGGAGGAGGAGCATTGGGAATCTTGGAGAAGCGAGTTGAGCCCTAGATGACATGGGCACACTTGGTTTCTTACATGGAGGCTTGCACTTGAATTGAGGAAGCTTGTGTTGAAGAGTGATCATGTAGGTGGGTGAACCACGAAGAGCACATGGCTTAGGAGAAGCATTGGAGCTTTGGAGGCTTGTGGAGGTGGAGCATTCAACACATATTGTGAAGTGTTCACGCCTTGGAGTCTTGATTGTTAGATGTGCATGCCTCGGAGCTTGGCATACAACACATAAAGTTGGAGTGCTTCACATGTGTGCCCATCCTCTTGTAGCTAGGTTGCTTGTAGTGGACTAGGTCCACTTTATATTATTTTCCTCCCTTACCTCATAAATAAAGGGAGGAGAGAGTATTTTCATTAATTCATTCAAACATACTTGTATGAGCAATGTGAGGACTGGAGCAAACTAGTCTCCCTATCTTTTTTACTCTTAACAATATTATCTCTCTTTGTCTTGGAGTGTTAGATTCTTGGAAGAAGTTCAAGGGAAAATCTAGGGTTAGGGTTTTACCCTATGGAGGCAAAGAAGCTATGGTTTGTCATAAACCCTATAAGGGTAAAAAAACATTGTATCTTGTTTTATTTGAAAATATTTAACCATTAATAGGCCCAACCCCTTCACTTATAAAATATTCCTCTAACTTTATCTGTAAAATCAAAGACTTTAACCCACGTGACTAAGACCTATTGGTGAGTTTTGATGTTGTCTCCCTTTTCAGCAAAATCACTCTCCCTTACATCCATGGCATTATTGACCATGTATCCAAAATCCTTGACAAATAGAACATCAAAACATTCTTTAGGCCTCATAAAGCCTTTAAAGAACTATATGGAAACATGCCAAAAATAAATGTGACTCCATGCTATCTCAAGGAGTTTATATATTCCCTCGTTCCTATGGTAAAACCTATACTATTCCCTCGTTCCTATGGTAAAACCTATACTAGCCAAAGTGCTTGGTCTATTCAACCTTGTCTTAAGGAACACATCCTTGACACCTTTCATAATTGCATATTTAAATTTGCTATTGCAAAGCACTAACATAAATCTAAGCATTTAATTTTCTTGGACTAGACCAAAATTATTGCATCTACCCTCATTACTCTAATTATATTGTTAGAGAAGCCTAAAAATTATAACTAGCATAGATCCATCTTAATTTTGGCTCTATCAAGCACTGAGAAAGATAAAATCCACTCATTGAATAGTTAAAATGTAATAATGAAATAGTTATCTATTCCAATTTGGAATCATGTTGTAAATGTTGTAAATGCTAACACATTAGCATTAATCCCACAAATAGACAAAAATTGCATTAATTAATTAATTATGAGTAAAATAGTTATTTACCCAAATTTAATGGTGGAAGTGCCAACTATTTCACTTTGTCCACTCATTAAATAGTTAAAATGTAATAATGAAATAGTTATCTATTCAAATTTGGAATCATGTAAATGCTAACACATTAATCCCACAAATAGACAAAAAAAAATACATTAATTAATTAATTATGAAGTAAAATAGTTATTTACAGAAATTTAATGGTAGAAGTGCCAACTATTCCATGTTGTAAAATAATAGATCTAACTTAATGTTCTATTATTAACTTAATAATACACAATTTTTAAGGTGAATTGTAATCATAAAAGACAACACATAAATCCTATAAATAGGAAAAAAATGTATCCATTTATTGACTATAAGTAAAATAGTTATTTTACCCAAATTTAAACATGGAAGTGCCAACAATTTCATGTTCTAAAGTATATATCACATAATTCCTACAATAGGAAAAAGTTGCATTTTTTTATAACATAAATTGTTGAGAGTTTTTTTTAATATATAAAAAAGGATAAGAAGCCGAGATACATAGTGTATGAGTAGGTCTGCACTCCAACAACGTTGGGAAACCATTACTCTACCATCATCTTGACCAAAATGCTAACAAAATAATAGACATACAGACTTACAGGCATATCGCCTCTGTTACTAAGACTACCTAGAAGTTCAAGACCGGTCCAAAATACATTAATTCGGTACTGAAATCGAAAATTACATACATAATTCTTCATTAACACACAATATACACAAATTCTACCAGATGTATGAGATCCCCATAAATCACTTCAGAGCTTGTCGTTCCTGCCAAATTTGATCATCAGGAGTTGCTTCAGTTCCATGCTCTCATCGCAGATTCCTTTGACGTTGTCGTCAACCTTTTTGGCAATGCCTCGTATCTCCCTGAGAAGAGCCGTTTCCCAAATTTCACCATTCTCCATAGCCACTGCCAGGGCTTCCAATTTCTCTTTTAACTCATGAACCTCCAATTTTGCTGCCTAATCCGAAATAGACAAATGGAACACAGTTTTTTTCAATTCGCTACCTCAATTCTTAGAACATGTACCTGCGCTTCCAAGATTGCCAACCAGTCATCCATGACACTTATGGAGGCCACATAACCCTGCTTTTCAATTGAACCAAAGCCATGAGCCGGCTCCATGCTCGAAATAGAAGCCGCACCTTCAATTTCACTAGACATAGAATGAAAACACTTCCTGTAAACAACGCCACCAACTACCTTCGCAGTTCCCCGAGCTTGCTCATTGTACTGCGAGCCGTCTAGATTCCCTGTCCAGGAGGGAAATTGCTTTCGAAAGTCTAGAGAAGCACTGTCGAGAATTGGAATAGTGCTCATACGATGAGGAACACCAGAATTTGCCATTTGCTCAGCTACTTGTCTTCCTTTCTCCTGGGATGTTGTCTTCCTTTCTCCCAGCTGGTTGTTATAGCTGGAGCTGCGACAACCTTTCGAGATGCATGCACCCCATGTGGACACCATGTGAAGCCTTCATGCGAGCGTCCTTGCCTCGTAAATCCCATCTAGGTTTTTAAACCATAGCTTAAAAAATGATGCAGTTCGAAATCTTCTAGGTGATAAGACCAAGATAATTCCCCATAGTTTAGACTCATTGGTAATGTGGGAACTTGAATATGTCAAGGGATCCAGACTTTGTTTCGATTTAAGAGGTTGCTAACAAGAACACCCCTACATAAACTAGCACCCTTATTTGCCATATCGTCTGCTGCTTGATTATTCAATCTCATAACGTGAAAGAAGCTGATAGAATTATATTCACTAACGAGGTACTTAAGAAGGTTGGGGATTTTTTTGTTCATAATCAGATTCCTTGCCTCCCTGATGACTAACATTGAGTCGCCAAAAACAGCTAAATCGGTGATGCCATCCTCCCTTGCAATCTCTAGACCTTTTGTTAGGGCTAACCATTCAGCACTATTGTTCGTGTTTCTACCTATACCCCAAGCATAGTCCTTCATCTTGTTTCCAGTGGAGTCGTAGAGTACTCCTCCCGCACCTGCCAACCCAGGGCAAAAGTTGCATTTATTAATTAAATATGAAGTAAAATACTTACAATTTACCCAATTATTGATTAATTTCCAATTATCAAAAACTAATATGTGTTCTATTATTAACCTAACAATACATAATCCAATATATTTTCCATCACAATCATCCACATACACATAAATCTTATAAATACACAAAAATTGCATTAATTCATTGATCACGAAGTAACATGGATCAGCCGAGTATGAGGGAGATCTTGTAACATGTGTCGAGTGTTTGTCGAGTAACAAAATAATACAAAGTAACCAAAAAAGAGTAATACAAAGTAGAAAGCAATAAATATTATGTCGCCCATAAACAATAAAGAATAATACAAAGTAAAAAGTAAATATGAGACTTAAACTAGAGACTTTAGATCTTAGGATTAGGTGGTAAATATTATGTCGGCCATAAACAAAAAAGAATAATACAAAGTAAAAAGTAAATATGAGACTTTAAAGTGTTTGTTGAGTAACAAAATAATACAAAGTAAACAAAAAATAATAATACAAAGTAAAAAGTAATAAATATTATGTAGCCATAAACAAAAAAGAATAATACAAAGTAAAAAGTAAATATGAGACTTAAACTAGAGACTTTAGAGCTTAGGATTAGGTGGCTTAGGTATTGTACTCAAGGAGCTATTCAAGGAGAGGTTTGCACCTTGGGAGATTTGATCCCTCTCGACCCTTGATAGAGCCTAGGATTTGGATCTAAGCTGGTTAATTTCCAATTATCAAAAACTAATATGTGTTCTATTATTAACCTAACTATACATAATCCAATATATTTTCCATCACAATCATCCACACACACATAAATCCTATAAATACACAAAAATTGCATTAATTCATTGATCATGAAGTAAAATAGTTATTCTTAAAGATTTATTAAAACATAAGGATCCTGAATGGAAATTGGAATTGAAATTTAATGTATATTTATATAAATGTATTTTACAATCTAACCAATTTAAATTTGAGCTAACATGTACTTGGTTATATATTTTTTATTATATATTTAGTTTTTGGAGCCAACATATACATGTGACAAACCTCACACATATCATCCTAACAACTATAATAAAAAATATGAGTATATAAACTTAGCTAGTCATCCATCATCTAGGTGAGACACTAACTTTTCTTTGTGGTTCTATCTTATTTAATATTTAATTTATTCTTATTTGGCTAGTCATTCATCATCTTGTTTTTTGGATTATCATATTATTTAATTTATTAAATAGGTTATATATTTTTTCATTTTACAAACTCAATTTTAGTTTTTGAAAATTAATTTTTAAGTTGGAATAAAGTTAATATTTTCTTTGTAAGGATCTCACAATCTATTCTATTTTTTGTATTTTTAATCAAATAAGAAAATGTAAAATAATTAAGTTTTTAAAAATTAGTTTTTAAGGTGAAATAAAGTTAATATTCTTTTAAAATATAAAATATTGTCTTTGAATTCAATAGTTTTTTGATATTTTGTTTATTTTATTTTGAACAAAAAGTTAAACTCAACTCTCTAGTATCTGGACAAATTTTAACATTGTTCTGTGTTTACTTGAATTAATTTTATGGTATCAAACTTTAAAAGTATTATATATTAGCATAACCTAATAACACACAAACCATAAATTAATTATCACAAATAATAAAATAATTTTATGATAATATAAATAATGTAATTATAAAAAAATATTCTTTACTATGCTAAATCCCTTGATTTATTTTAGCAGAAGGTAACAATACAAAACAATGTATCTAAATTGTAGGTGGGAATATTGTTTTGTACTTATAAATATTAAACCAATTCATATAACCTTGATTCATTTTAGCTGATGGGAAAAATACAAAACAATGTATCTAGATTGTAGGTGGTAATATTGTTCTGTATTTAAAAATATAACATTATAATTAAAACAAATTCATATAAATTTGTTGATTTGGCATCTTAATAATATAAATTAATTATTTAATTAATTCAGTAAAAGCAATCATAGAGAAGATTTGGCATCTTAATAATATAAATTAATTATTTAATTGATTCAGCGAAAGCAATCATACAGAACTTGCCGCCTTAAATAGAATGGTTAGAATTTTCGAATGACTAAATTCTTCTAATTATTTTGAACGGACGGTGTAACGGTCTTATACACTAAATTTGAATTCTATGAGATTATTGACCGTTGGGAATGATTAACGAGTCCATCCGAGGGCGACGATCCAACGGTGAAGAGAGTTTGATCGTTAGAGGTATCAGTTGGTGCAATATTATATATTGTAGAGATCATGTTCTATCTCGCTCATTAAGCTCCTCTTCCTGCGCTGAATTTTCTGCTCTTTGCTCTTTCTCATGGTATTTGGCTATGTGGTGTTTGGATTCTGGAGCGCTCCTCTTTGTTTCTTTTGTTTGTCACGGTGTTGTCTCGAGTTTCTTGGGGTTTGTGCTGTACTGTGTACTGTTGTGTTTCGTGTCATTGTCCGTGTTTTGTGTTATTTTCTGTGTTTGTCGGTATTGATCTCTGAGAAACTATTGAGCGAGAGAGAACTTTCGGCCAGAGAATCTTTGAGGCAGAGACACGACGTGGTATATATTCGACGAATCGCTAAAGCGGCCTGGGCATAATCTCTATCAGTTGTGTCATTCGTGAGGGTAAGTATTCACTGAATTAAAAAAAATTCAATCCAGGAACGAAGAAAGATCTGTCTGTATTTTGATATAGTGTTTAGATGTAGATTACAGGAACGAAGAAAGATCCGTCTGTATTTTGATATAGTGTTTAGATGTAGATTACATGAGATCCGTTGTTTCCGTCTTTTCCTTTCATGCTTGGATTGTAAAATCTCGATTCCCAATTTCTTACTTCTGATCTTAAATCAATTTTCATAGGAAAGAAATATCCGGAATTAGATCTATCTGTATTTGTTTTATTATAGAGTGTTTTGATCTAATCTTGATATCCTTTTGTTTCCGTCTTTTCATTTCATGCTTGGATTGTAAAATCTCGATTCCCAATTTCTTACTTCTGATTTTAAATCAATTTTCAGAGGAAAGAAATATACGGAGTTAGATCTGTCTGCATTTGTTTTATTATAGAGTGTTTTGATCTAATTATGAGATCCGTTTGTTTCCGTCTTTTCCTTTCACGCTTGGATTGTAAAATCTCGATTGTCAATTTCTTACTTCTGATCTTAAATCAAATTTCATAGGAAAGAAATATGCAGAGTTAGATCTGTCTGTATTTGTTTTATTATAGAGTTGTTTTGATCTAATCTTGAAATCTGTTTGTTTCCGTCTTTTCCTTTCATTTGTTTTATTATTGAGTGTTTTGATCTAATCTTGAGATCAGTTTGTTTCCGTCTTTTCCTTTCATGCTTGGAATATTGTAAAATCTCGATTCCTAATTTCTTACTTGTGATTTTAAATCAGTTTCCATAAACGAACGGATGGATTGATGGAGCGTGTGTCATTGAAATTCCCATTTGATCTTCCCTTTTGCGTCTCCTTCCCTCTCCATCTCGAATATAAAGATGGCACTGACATGGATATTTATTCAGGTACTACGTTAACATTTTTCTGTCTGTTCTTTAGGTTCTAAAGAAACTGAATAAATATTCTCTGTTTTTGAGAAAGAAAATGAATGCGAAGGAGAAAAAGAGAACGAATATGAAGAAATTTGTTTACATTTTTCAGCCTATATATTGGTTTCTCTGCTTTTGAGAAAGAAAATGAATGCACCGGCCGTTAACATTTCTTGGCCCACAGTTTAGTTTAAACTTTCCTGGTTTATAATTTAGTATCTCTGGTTTTGTTATGAGAAAGAGAGAAAATATGTTTTGTATATACATTGTTAACATTTCTTGGCCCACAATTTAGTTTAAACTTTCCCGGTTTATGGTTTAGTTTCTCTGCTTTATTATGAGAAAGAGAGAAAATGAATAAATATGTTTTGTATATATATGATTACATATTCAGTATTTAATTGATTACGGTCTTCGAAATGTACTCTTCACACATAATCTCGTTCTCTATAAATACAGATCAATTCCTTTGATTTTTTTTCTTTGATTATGCGTTCTTTCTCATCCTCTCACCTTCAATAAAATCATTGTAATGTGTTAATCTAATCTCTGCATCCCTCCTGAGGTTAACTGCTAACGATTTTGCTGTCCTTTGTCCACTGTTTGTTGATTGAAAGAAATCCGCTATTAAAGTGAAAGCCATTGGTCATAATGTAGTAAATAAATGAAATAGCGTTTCATCATTAGTTCAGTTATTCCACACCAACTGTTCTTTCTCTATATTCCCTTTGCCCAACATTATAGCAGCCTTAGGTGAATTCCTTGTTCTCTGCTTTTTGGAGCTGGCGGTGTGGATTCCATTATAATTATGCTACGAAACTGTATAAATTTTCTGGTGGCTGGTGTGGATTCCACTATACTTATGCTCCAAAAGTATATAAGCTTCCCTCGTGTAGGATTTTTCACAAAGCAGTTTTTTGTTTTCTGGCCATCACAAAAGCATAGACATCGCAGGTATTATCTCTTTCTCATCAGTGTGCGATTCAAACTTTTTATGTGCAATAATATTGTGTTTTTTCCTTGGTATAATATTGTGTTGTTTAATAAGTACTGTTAATTAGAAGTTTAGAAATGTGGAAGTAAGAGTTCCCTACTATAATCCATTTCAGGAGATTTGTACATATCCCCATATATGCGGAATGAGTTTTCCATTGAAAAGGAGATTGGTAGAGAAACAAACAGAAAATTCAATGTAATTGGAAAAATATGTAGAAATAAGATGTGTGGAAAAATATTAAAAATTTAAAACAAATTTAAATTACGACTGTAATTGTAATTAATGTGATTGTATTTTTGTAAATATGAATAAATCTTTTTTAATTAATTTAAAGGTAAAATGATAACTTCTAACATTTATATTTAATTTATATACATACATTTAATGTTTTTACAAAAACTTAAAAAACACCTTGTACAAAATCTCATTATATATTATTCCTAACTAACATATAGATATATAAGTTTTTGAATCAGTTCGTTGGATGTTGAGTGCAATTTGCACGGTTTTTAATTAAGAGAAAAAACTTAAAATAAATATGACACCTCATTCAACCTCGTTTTCAAGGCACGGGAATTTGTTAAACGGTTTTATGTTTGTCTTTTTCTTTTTCAAATTAAAAAATATGATGGATAGTTTCAAATAATTATGACATGTCATCATCCATAGCCTAGAAATGCATAGGAAAAAGTGTTAAACGGTTTTATTGTTTCTTTATTTTTTTTAACATGGAAAAACCTCTCATATAGAAGTGTTTTTAATATTAAATTCAAGTCTCCTTATATTTTAAATACACGAATATAATATAAAATCGTCGATTACGTTTAATATTGATTCAAGCATAGTATCATTTTTACGTTTATGGACGTGAAAATCCAAATCCTAATAGGTAAGATATAAACAGAAATTTAAATTAAATAATAATAATAATAAAATTATTATATAAATGATTTTTAATAATATTATTTCAGGATTTTTTAATACATTATCATATCTCTATTTATTTATATAGAGATAAAATGTTTATAACTTAAATAATTTGTAAGTTATTTATTTATTTTTTTAAATGGTGGTTTACTTTTTGTAAATTATTTATTATTATATTTATATTTATTTATATAAACATATAAATTTTTATAACTTAAATAATCAAATAAATAGAGATACAAATGTTTACTAATATTTTGATAAATTAATAAAAGATATGAATATAATATTTTGATAAATTGGTTTATTTGAAGTAATATAATTTTTTTTTGGTTAGATTTTATATTAAAATTATATTTTTAGTTTTTTATATAATTTTTCTAGTTTTAATTTAAATTTTTTATATCATTAATTTTTTTAATTGTTAAATATTTTTTATTAGATAATATCTAATAATTTATTAATATTTAATTTAGTGAAATTTCAACATTTATATAGATAACAGTTTTTTTTTTAAGATATAGAGATAACCGTTATCTATAGTTGATGATTAAAACTTTATTGATAATTAAAATTGAAATAAAATCTGTATAATGTAATGATATTTTATATTATGATTTTATATCATCTTCTTAGCATAATTTTTCAGTTTCATTTTAAAATTTTCTCTTTACTATGACTAAGATTTCAAAATGATTTTATTTGAATTTTGCTTGCTCGATTGTCTATTTTGAATATGGGCTCTGGGGGTCGTATGAAATCAAAGAGTTAGGTTTTGATTGCTGGGCGCGGAAGTTACAGAGCGAAGTATCTAGCTTTATTTAGTAATTTAGGGGAGTGACTGGCCTTCTCTGTTCCGTGCATATGGACAGTAGTTCCTTTGATGACCTTCCAACTGACTCACCATTAAAGAATTTAAGCATCAGAAATCCTCCATCCATATCCAAGGCATGGGTCTTTCAAGTCGGTGTTAAAGGAAGTCTTTAAATTTAGACTTGAAAGCTATGATATAAAAAACTGCTTTTATAAATAAACTTCTATTATATTTTCTAATATATCAAATAATCATATTGAATTGCGTCTAAGATTTGGGTTTAATTTTTAAAATGGCAAAGAGTTATGGTTATAAATACTTAGGGTTTTTCTTTAAACAAGTGCTACTTAGTTGTTAGTCTTTACCTCTTACCTCTTTATATATAAATAATTAAATTGCATTTCAAAAGAGTTAAAACAATATAATATAGGAATAGTTAAATTGCATTTCAAAAACGTTAAAAGATTATTAATATAGATAATTTAGATTAAAGTAAATGCAATGTGATACCAATAATGTTGTTTTCATTGTTGGTAGCCTTCCTTTCTTTTATTAAGTAGAGTTAAGTTAGTCCAAAATTGACATTTATAAAGATAGCTTTACTTTTTATAACTAGTATTAATATCTTAAAATTAAATTAGATACAATAAACCTAATTCAAAATTGACAATATTTATCATTAAAATTTGTATTAAACTCAAATAAAAAAGAAAAATAAGCTTTACTTTTTTAATCCATGTTTTAATATCCTAATTATACGTACTTTTTATGATCATAAATATGATAAGATGAATAAGTTGTATTTCCAATAAACATATTATAGGAAGATTCTTGGATAGAATATGAAACATGCATTATGTTTACTTGAAAGATTAATTCCAATCTTCAAGTTCATGTAAATTGGGATGGTCTCAATTAAGTTGATACCACTACAAATACATACCCATGTGCTAAATTTTAGTTTATCTTTAAAGTAAGAAAATGATGTATTAAAAAATGGGATAATTCACACCATGTCAACATTAACAACCCTATATGATATATACTCTTTTGATAGAAGAATAAGTGGCAAAGGTTAATGTTATATAGGATAAAAATATTTAATAAATATTCAAATTACAATAAAATATATATTCAAACATAATTTAGATGTATAAATAAAATAACAATTTTAACTCAATTAAATAAATAACAATTTTAACTAAATTAAATTCAATCCTTTTATATATATATATATATATTTAATCTTATGTTTAGATCATTGTTTAACTATCTCATATTTTCTATGTATAGGATAATGGTTTGTCATAAATAAAGTATGATTTGATTGTTGATAGCTTATATTCTAAACCCATCGACAAGGCGTAGTGATCTTGAGCTAAACCCAATATATATATACATATATTATTGCACTCCAAACAAACAATAAAAAGTACTTTATAAATATATATATACATATATTATTGCACTCCAAACAAACAATAAAAAGTACTTTATAAAATACAATAGGGTGAACTCGTTTAACCTTAGGAAATGAAGATATCAAAACACCATCGGCTGAGCTAACTTATATAATAAATGGAAAGAAAACACCTATACCATAAGTAAATGACGTCTCGTACAGCCGGGATAGGAACTGAGAATGCTTTCATGGTGAACCGTCACAAAGGCCGCCATTTAATTAAAGGTTATACCATATTGTTTTTTCTGCCATGTGTAATCATTTAATTATTACAGGTTAAGTTAATAATTTGATTTTATTAAGATTTACTATGATAGTGTAATTATTTCAAAATAAGAACCCAGTTAATAAATTTTAGATAAATTAATTTAAAAAAATTAAAAAATATAATATATAAAATATAAAATTAAACCTTTACACATATCTCCATGAGGACTCACCCACAATTTACACAACTACAAAGTATAAAGGATCGAATCTTCTAATTGAAGTTCACCCACCGTTTGCTCATTAAATTAATTATATAAATATATAAATAGGGTCGAGCCTTCGAACCGCAGTTCTCCCGCTCTTCTTGTCTGTGCATGGAAACAAAAATCCAGATAAGAAAATCCCCATAGTTTCTTTCTGCAACGAATATATATAGCAATTTAAATATATAGGTAGCATACAAGTTTACAACTAGTATGGAAAGGTCGACTCTTTAAAGATAGCTCCCTTGGTTCCCGCAGGTACTATGCATGCAATATTCAGATGCTTAGCTCAATACCTTTGACTCCACTTCAGATTCTTACTGGAATATACAATCTTGAATAACGTTTTTAAAATTGGCACGTGGATTTCTGTGTTTTTAGGCACTATATATTTATATATAGTATGTCTTTTAAACCTTTGATAAATATATTTGACTCCACTTCAAATTCTTACTGGAATATACAATGTTGAATAACGTTTTTAAAATTGGCACGTGGATTTCTGTGTTTTTATCCTTTTCTTTTGTATCGATCTATGAAAGGTTGCATCTCTATGAAACGCTGCTCTACAAGAAATGACGGCACTTCTCTTAGATATTTGATAGTATGGTGTTTGCAATAATGAAACAATGAAAGATATTTGAAATAAGAAATACTCCTTATGCAAAAAAATGGCATATATTAATAAATGATCTTTTAAAAGATGAATAATTTTAAGCTTAGGAAATACAAAGCTCCTCATTTAGAAGTTGAGACTTTACGTTGATGCAAAGATCGAGAGGTCTTCCTTGCTTGGTACCCAATCTTGGCAACAAGTGTTAATTAAAAAATAGTGGCAACAAGTGTTAATTAAAAAATAGTTTCATTGGTGAGAGATACATTTATTAGAATAAGCTTTTTTAAAGTATAGTTCATACGTATTAGTTAATTGGTTAATACTGGAACTCATAACTAGAAACATTTCATGTGTCCATGTAACCCATATTAATGGTTTATAAACCCATCGTATTGAGGAACAAGTATAGGGAAACACAATGACGAGTAGAAACATTTATAGGGAAACATAATGACTAGTAGAAACATTTATCATAATCAAGTCATGGACATTGGATAAATAGTACTAATTGTATAGCTTACAAAATAGTATGAGTACATATTAAGTATTATCAACTTTCATACATAATGTACGATTCAAGGTTGTGGTATTGAATGTATGGGAAACAAGTATATATATTTCATAATAAGTAGATAGTAGTTATTAGCTTGAGGATGACCACGATGCATATAAGATAAAGTTCATTTATACCTTGTAAATGCTAAAGGATTTTTATATGTGAATAAGTACATAGCTGTTGGAATTGTAATAGTTTTATTTATGATTACAATTTTTTATTATGTTCTAGCAAGTTTATCCACACATCTTGATTAGTTTCAAGGAATTTTGCACTTTCTTTATTGTTAGTGACTAGAATTTTACATAGTTGACATGTCATGATGGCATCACCATCAAATCTCATTCAAAGTCATATTTTATAGTATTTTATAGTTTCAAAGTGTATGGGTTTCTATATAAACTTTTTATTTATTCTAAATTTAAATGGTTTTTTCTTTGGTTATAAAAACATTAAAGAATGACAATTATTTTTTAATAATGCAATTTGTTTTATTAATATCTTCTATTTGGTTATATGATATTAAAAATATCTCATTTATACAATTTTATTTATTTATTTTGAATTTAAATGGTTTTCGTTTGATATTTAAAAAGATCAATTTTATGGTCTATATAGTAAAGCCCTTGCATAGACACCAACCCACATTCTATATTTGTTTTCAATCATGGTCGCCTCGGCTACTAAGGACTGGCTCAAAAATATCCCTCAAAACTGATCTGCAATCATGGTAGCCTCGGCTACTATGGATGTGACAACCTCTGCCTCCGGCTGGGACAAGTTCTCTAAGGGAGAGAGTGCTTGAGAATCTCAGAAATATCTGGTCAACAACACTCATTGCATCAATCCACGCATGTGCACTCGAGTGTTTGCTTCATCTTCAGATATGAACTTGTGATCTGCAAAATGAAAATGCTATACCAATCTCACAGATCGATCATCACTAGCCCACATATATATAAAATAATGATGCATAAATAAAAACACTGCAAATAAAATGCTGAAAGAAAATTGTTAGAAATAAAATGATGAAAGCAAGTTGCTTCCTACCTACCCTACGTTATCCCACTCAGACAAATACCAAGTGAAGTCATAGATCTAGTGCAACCATTCATCAAATATATTAATGCTTCTTCGTTGATGTTCTTTGACAAAACAAGTCAAGATTGGATTAAAGTTTAATGAATTTAATGCCACGATTTTCCTGACTTGTTCAAAAATTGAAAAAGGATTGGAATGGTGCAAAATAAAATAATGCCAAGGAGCAAATTGACTGATGCAAACATCCTCCATCAAAATACTGATAGGATCATAGAAATTATCCAAATTATTGTTTAAAATAGACGGAGTGAAAATATATGGCACGTGATTCAATTCCTTTAAACACACACTGCTTCCCCCCTTTATTAAGCTCGCATACTCGATTTTGTTTCCCCTGGGATTAATGATAAAACAAGAATCAAGTGGGGACATATTAAAGCTTAGAAGACTAGAAATCAAAATTAAGCCCACTTATCGCTCAAAAATTGCGAAAAAAGATGAAAATGATATTTGAAAATTTTCTCAGTCATACAATCAATGGGATAATTGAATTGAAAAATATTATTGACCCAGGGTAACTTGAATGGAAAACCATAAGATTTATCACCAACTACTTAGCAATCTTTAGAATCCTGACTACAAATTTTGAAAAACAAGCTCGACTCAAACCCGAAACCATGCAAGAGGCCTCCAAAAGTTGGGATGGGCAGGTGGATTGAAAACATGTATTCTCTCCCATATGACATATGATGATTGATCTTAGAATTTGAAAAGAGAAGTTTTTTATATCAATGAAGCTCTCATTTCTAGGAATGATTTCAAAATTTATAGTAGGCTCAACACTTTTATCATTAAAACCATATGAGGATAAATGATCGTTTTCACTAAATTGGCCAGGGGAAACATTAATAAGCTCATTAAGAATATTCCTATTATTCACACAATGATCATGTGAAATTATCTCAAAAGGACTTTGGTTATTATCCCCATTTTCTTCTTCTTCAATAAAATGATTAGAAATTGAATGAGGTTAAGGAGTTGCTCCTCAAGAGGATCTTCATTGGACTCATTGATTGAAAGCCTAACCTCAGAAATTTATTCATGACGGTCAATGGGCTCCCTCTCTTCATTTATTCCTTCTTCGGGCAATGATGACAAAGTATTGTGTGTGATCCTATTAATCTCCCCTTTTGTGTTGATATTTAAGTCAATATCTTGAAAGGTTGAGATTTGCTGATCGTCACACAAATTTTCATCATGGGAATCATCAAGAACACTCTTCAAGTACTCGGAGACATTCTGACGGATGGAAGGCTCATTTAAAAGATCCATCAAAGGAACACTTACAGTTGGCTCAGAAGAAGAGAAATCAATTTGATAAGGATAATCACGAGGTATTTCATCGTCATTATCACGATTGTCCTCAGCAACCCGATCCCCATCAACACAATCATTGTTTGCTTGTTCTTTTATGGGCTCAACAATATTTTTATCCCATTCATCTCTCAATAACTTAGTGAACATGTCGTACCCAGTGATGGATCCTGGTGCTAACTCATCAAACCACCACCCTGCATTTCCGCATAAGTATTCACTTAGGGCCCGCATATAAACATCTTCATCGTCCACACCGAAAGATTCTATATAATCCCAAAGCATTTGTAAATGACTTTCGATTGAGTCAATATAATTTCCATAGAAACCGGGCAACCTTTCAAGGTAATTGTCTGGCATAGGATGAGGTGCCCCATATATTTCAGAGAAGTCAAAAGGAGATGGCTTAGCTAGCGTTCTAACTACTCTGGCTTTTCTGCTAGGGATTTCATTTGGATAAGAATCATTCAACCGAGTGCTTTGGTTGCAAGGCCTTGGTTGGGTTTGATGTTTACTCAAAATGTTTAGGGAAGAATATTTATTAGATGGATGAGGAAAATGGTGGGCATAAATAAAATTTTGATATGCAGGTTTATACCTACAATCATATTCATAACCATCCTCATACTGATAGGTTGATTCCCACTTGTTAATTGCTTCATCTTGCTTTCTTATTTGATTTACATTCTCGTTTATTTCTTTTATGTAACTCGAAATTTGGAGGAACACATCGGAATTCATTATGATTTATGTTACCCGGCTGAACTAGCAGGGCTAGTCTCCGATGACAAATATGAGAGAAGTGACCATTGTCACCTTAGCCAATGTAAGTTTTAAACCTTAACAGTGAAGTACAAACTTATATCGATTCTTAAGCATTAACAGAAAATACACAATGGCACACACATTACACAGAGATTTTCACCTGGAAACCCTTAACCGGGAAAAAACCAACAAAACTTAGAGCCGCATAGCTCCTTTTTCATTATATGTTTTATTTAACCATGTACAATACAATAAATGGTATTCCGCAGCATCTAAAACCCTAATTCGTTTACCCGAATTAGGTTACAACCCTAATTCCTTTTACCGGAATTAGATAAAGTACAATGGGTCAAAAATCGCGTACTAGTGCAAAAAAGCATAAAAAAAGCAATAAAGTACTAGTGCCGTAGGGATCGTGTTGTACACGCAGCGACCATGTGGAGAGATATAACATACCCAACAGCCAATTCCCTAACTTCTTCGGAGAGTTGGATTCTGGAAACTTCAAGGGGAAGAGCCCTTATGTGGCTTGCAAGATAGCTTATCACAAGAATAACTGCGTCTTCTATGACGATCAAATTTAGTGACCAGTGCCTTAGATGATAACTGTCAAAGAACGAAAAATACATACTATTTAATCATAAGTTAGGTAATCAGTGTAGTTCCCAATCACCTTCTATGAAAATCTAGTAGCATCTACATTGGGCTTGTATGGAAGAGTCCAATTTAATCATCCACACTTCTATGTGAAGGATCACATCCGCATCAGAATTATAGCAATGTGAATAGTAATTATAACAGCTGCACCGAGATGAAATTTCAGAGGCATGAACAATAATATTTATATCACTCATCACAAAATGAGTTTTTAGAAAGCACATACAGTTAATCTTCTTGTTTCAAGGCTACGTAAAGGAATACTAGCACAGTATAGCAGCAGTAGGAGCAATAATCAATAACTTTAATGACCACAAGAAAATGAGTGCAATCACTTATCTTCATACATTTTCCATTTCCCACTTATATTCATCAGATCAAGAAGAACTAGAAATATGTCAATATCAATAGTATGCCAGGGATTTATAGCAGCAGTATGCTTGATAGGATAAAATTCAGTATGAGACCATAGTAAACAAGCTTAGCAGTAACCTACACCAATCAGTTGACCATATATTAACTTACAACAGCAAAGGACTTCATGAATGGGTAATGATCAACCAAAAATACCATTCTTTATTACACAGAAAATGACATATCAGATTATGAACTTCACCTTTCTTAGACCTGTATTTAGAATACATTCAGGCTTCTACGAAGGTCAATTTCAGACCTTTTTTTGGATAGACTTCTGAATTATCTTATATGGCAAATTTGTTCCAATTGGCACACCAATAACACTTGAAACTAACTAGTTCGGATTGCTTATGATATTAGGTGAAATTACTTATGGTTGACAACTATGTAATGGTGACATATGCAGTAGTAGCAGGTTAAGGAACAACAGAGGAGCAGATATAAGAAAGTATGGAGAAAAGGGAAGGTCGTGTAGTGAAGGTTGTAGGAAAGATGAGGGAAGAAGAAGGGGATGATAAGGAAAGAGAGAAGATGGAGGGAAGGAGAAGGAAAGAAGAGAGGAGAGAGAAGAATAGGAGGGTGGATGGTAGATGGAGGATGAAAGAGAGGAAAGGTGGACCGAAGGTAGAGGAAGACGGAGCGAAGGCTATGAAAGGGAAAAGAGGGGACATCAAAGGAGAAGAAAGAGGGTGTGAGGCTGAAAAGGGAGAGAGAGAAGGTAAAAGAGGCAGGGGAGGAGGGCCGCTAGGGCCAAGAAGGTCTACAACTAGAGTTTAGGAGCAGAAAAATAGGTTTTTAAGTTTTGCTTTTATGAAATCTTATGTGCAAAATTAATAAAAAACAGACCTAAATACAAAAAAAGAAAATCTAGGCCTAAATAATATATACAAAATTACACATCTAGGGTTTTTAAAAGATTTAGAAATTAGGGAAACTTTGGGTTTAAGAGGATTCTAGCCTAACCTTAGGGCATCAAGGAGAGAGGCCTCCCCTCTTGAGATGGTACTTGGCAAGTTTGGAAACTAGGGCCTTCCTTAATGATCTGAAAATTATCCAGGATCTTTATAACCAATATTTGCATGTGAAAGTTTGAATGCATAAATCCATTAAAAGCTCTGTTGCGGGAAATTCCTGTCAGAAGGCCGTACCAGTACCCGAAACTCCCTGAAACGCGGGTATGGGTACGAAACATAGCCGAAGCACCGACGATCGTACCGTACGACGTTTCCAGATTTGGAAACACTGTACGGTACGACCGACAGAGTTTTGGGTACTTTCGGGCCCCACGACAGACATTTCCAGTTTTTTTTTTTTAAATACTGGGCTATACAGTGATTAAAAAACCATGGGCCACATCCAAAACTTGTTTTTTTGTCTTTTGTTAGCTGGAAAGTGGTTTTAGAAGGATCTAGTAACTTCTTTTTTCGCTAGTTTTGTAGAACAAGCATTTTGTTCTATTTTTTATGATGATGATGAGGATGAGACTTGAGATATGTTATATATTTGTCTTTGGTTCATGTTTCGTTTCATTTCCATCACATAAAGCCTCATGTTACCATGTACAAAGGCTAATTTTGGATGTCTTTGCTTGTGACATTAATAAAGACATGGTTTTCCTTCTAAAATGGTATTTGTGTGTATCATTCTTATTTTTCAATTTTTTTGCAAGATAATGTAGCATTTATATATATATATACTCGGGTTTCCCCTGGCGTACCCATTTTTGGGGGGTCACGTTTCTAGACGTTCCCGTTTCTGAAACTCGGAAACGTTTCCACATTTTGTGCAACCTTGATTAAAAGGATTAAATGACCAATTTAAAGAGCATAATTGAAGCACATAAAGTACATAAAAGAGAGATGCAAACCAACAAAATGAAGACAAGAGCTGATAACCGAGTTCACCCTTCTTGGGCTACGTCTTCAGGCCGCTTCCAATGGGAAGGCCAATCTTATTAAGTCTTCAAAGGTTACAAATTGAGTGTTCTAGAAACACTTCTGAATTCTTACTGTCAAATGCAAAAACAGACTGCACCACTGCGTCCGTCTCGAAATTCTGAGAAAAACAAGTATAAAATTGAATACCTTTTACTGAGTCCTTCTCTGGCACACAAATCGAGACAATAACTCTGCACATAAGACAAATTGTACGGATTGTGTATGGATTCCGCCTCGGGATCCATGCCCATTAATGGCCTCTGTGCCTTGGGAATCGGGCTTGTACTCAGCCTCGTTTACTGTGCAAGATTGCACACTGTGTAGAGGTTCCGAACTTTGAACCATGGTTGAAATTTTGTGTCTTTTTATAACATTCTACCTCATGCAACTTAAAAGATATTCATGCCGATATGTACTCGACCGTGGGGAAGTGCCCCAATGGTAAAGCGTTGCGCTCTTTGGGGAGAGGTCCCGGGGTCAAACCTGCTGGCCTCTCCTCCCTCCACACATTTTTGGAATATGGCGCACATAACATTGAACACGTCGTGAAATGGTTATAATATGGTTTATATATGGTTATGATGATATGGTTTTGAAATGTGGCGCTAATATTGTTATATGGTTCATGCTTATACATTGGATAAGGTTCCACGTTATACATTAGATAAGGTTCCACCATTATACGGTTAGCGCCCCCCACATATGGCTTGTTATAATATATAGTTTCAATATATGGTTATAGTTTGGCGCTTGTGTTGGTTATCATATGGTTGGATTACAATATGGTTATGCTATATGATTTACATCATATGCCTTGGTGGTGGCATGGGGTCAAGGGCTATGCCCTTGCCTCCCCCCTCCCTTTTTACAATGCTGTTATATAACCTAACAATGGAGCATGTGGTAACCTTTATAAAGGTCTTGGTTTCAATTCCCATAGCTCCAAAATCACAAAGCTTATAACCACTTAACCCATTTTAACCATTCTTTTTACCCACTTTTAACATTTTTCACCACTTTTAACCATGTCCTTGACGAAACTTCAAATGCTGACAACTTATTCATTCGGAGGCCGTTTCGTACGAAACAAGCGTTGATGGAAATCTGTCAACGAGCTCTTTACCACGATAAACTTTGTACTATTGTTTGAAGACTTTAAACCTGATCGACGATGAGATGATCCTCCTGGATAAAACCTCCCCACTGAGAAGCTTTTGGACCACCAAAAGCATGGAATCATTCTGCAATCAAGTGAAGACATGTTTGTCTCACTTGTCCAGTATCACTTGTCCATTCTTGGAACCTGTACATCTGACTCAACATGACAACAATCAACACTGCACATACATTGTTAAGTACATTAACCCCTTTTTCAACAAAATCTTCATTCAATATTGTAGGGACCAACCATATACTGCTGATCAGTAGAAAGTTGAATATCAACATTGAACTTGTGAAAGAGATTGTACTTATATCATGATTATGCTTTATCATAGGAACATTATCAACCTAAATAGGTGTATTGTGATGCAACGACACTTCCTTTTCATGCTTGGGATTCTTTTCTTCCTTAATTTGCATATAGACATAAGTGCCAAATTCTGACTTGTATTAACAACCCTTTTTAATTGTTGTGTAGTTCCCAATGATTTGTCATTTTTAAATGAATGTGAGTGTACTATGTACTCAATTCCTTCCTTAAACAAATGATATTGATTATGTTCTCGATAGAAGATTGCTTTTCGATCATATAAATACGGGATTCCCAACACAATTCCACAGATATCTAGTGGAACCACATCAAATTCAACTTCATCTATAAACTTGGATGTAATTGCAAACTTGAGATCACATTGTCTTGTTACTTGTAATCTTTTATCTTTGCATACCTAGCCTAATGGATAAGGTTTCTTGTGCGGTTTAGTTTAATCCCAACGGCTTAACTACTTCTTCTGAAATACGATTAGCTTGAGATTCACTATTTATGAGTGTGTTGATCTTAGTTTGTTTAGTGATCACCCTTATATGAAACAATGCATTCCTTTTTCTATCCTTAGAATTGTCATGATCTTTAGAAGTAGAAGCACATGAAGAGCCAATGTTAGAATCATTACCAACAATAGCTTTACCTTTCACACCTATGATCGATATCTTTGTTTCATCCTCAGAATCTGATCCAAGGTCCTCAACGATAACTGTAGCTTTTTGCTTCCCTTTCCGATCCTTAAACCACTTTGGTTTCAATTATGGATGTAGCTTCCAACAAAGTTCTGCATCATGTCCATCTCTCTGACAATGAGAACAAGAAAGCTTTGTGTCCCCTTTCTTCACAGTAGCATCATGTTTGCTCTTACCTTTTTCCTTTCCTTCTTTTGGTTGTCTGGATTCATCTAAAGAAACATCATAAACACTATTCCCTTTGGATTCAATGTGCTTAGCTTGTACACATACCTCATCAAGGTTAGTAGGATTAAACATAAGTATTGTATGATGCAAATAATGATGTAATCCACCTATGTACTTGAGAAGAATTTCTTGAGTGTAGAGAGCTATACCAAGTAGTACTCTTTCGAAATTCTTGTGTGTACTCTTGCACACTTTGACCCTTACCTTGCCTCAGATTTTTCCAATCCATCATCGCTTGTTGTATGTAACCCAATGGATAGAACTACTTCTTTAATGTTGACTTGAGGTCATGCCAAGAGGATATAATGTTGCATTTTGAGGCCAAATCCTTTTGAGTTCTACTCTCCCACCATATGAGAGCGGTCCCTCCGAGTAAGAGAGAAGCTAACTGAATTTTCAAGTTATCTTCATTAAACTTTGGAATCCTACAATAGACTTCAATTTGACAGATCCAATTATCTAATGTTTCAACATTAAGTTCTCCATTATTAGCAGGTAACTCAAACTTAATATCAAGCTTTAATTGAGCCATATTGAGATCAATTTTCTGTTTAGGTGAAGAATGTAAAGAACCATCAAGAAAAGATGGTGATGATGGAGGAGTTCTAGGAGGTTCCTCACCACCTTCTTCTTCTTTACCTTTTCCATGAGAAGAACCACCTTGTTCGCCCTTCTTCCGATCTTGGTAAAGTTCTTTCACCATACTTTGCATCTTCATGAAAGCTTTAAGAAAATCCCCTTCAAAAATAATTGAAAAAGTCCCATCATTTCCTTTTTCTGAAGCCATTCTTCTTCTTCTTGAGCCAATCTCTAGATCAAACAGTTCAAGCTCTGCTTCACCTCTTTGAAGCTTAGATCTTGTTAACATAAAAAAACTCACAATGCAATGGTTAAGCTGCTCTGATACCAAACTTGATCTGAAAATTATCCATGATCTTTATAAACAATATTTGCATGTGAATGTTTAAATGCTAAAATCCATTAAAGAGGATTAAATGACAAATTTAAAGAGCATATTTGAAGCACATAAGCAAATAAAAGAGAGATGCAAACCAGAAAATGATACAAAGAGCTGATAATGGAGTTCACCCTTCTCGGGCTACGTCTCCGGGCCGCTTCCAATGGGAAGGCCAATGTTATTAAGTCTTCAAAGGTTACAAATTGAGTGTTCTGGAAACACTTCTGAGTTCTGTCCATCAAATGCAGAAACAGATTGCACCACTGCATCCCTCTCGAAATTCTGAGAAAAACGAGTATAAACTCGAATACCTTTGCTTGATTCCTCCTCTGACACACAAATCGAGACAATCATTTTGCACAAAACAAAAATAACACTCTATGTATGGATTCCGCCTCAGGATCTATGCCCATTAATGGCCTATGCACCTCGGTATTCATGTCTGTACCTCCCTCGTTTACTGTGCAAAACCGCGCTGTGTATTCACCCTTGCACTTGGTCGTGGCTTGGCAAATCGTGGCTCATTTTATAACAAGATAACACCTGCAACTTAACACTAATTCACGTCGATGTGCACTCCACGGTGGGGCAGTGCCCCAATGGTAAAGCGCGGTGTTGTTTGGGGAGAGGTTCTGGGGTCAAGCTCGCTGGCCTCTGCTCCCTTCACGCCCCTTTGAATGGTGGCACATACAATTTTTTAACACATTATAGATCGGTTTAATATATGGTTATGTATGATATAGCATTTGTCCACGTTTGTTTACATAATCCAAACGTTTAATATATGGTTATATTTGGCGCCTAATATGGATATTGTTACAATATGGAATGGTTTGTTATATGGCTTTAATATGGTATGTGCTTGGCTCTTTGTTATAAATATGTTAAGAGCCAAGCGCATACCATATAAATAACTATTGCATATTGTAACCATATCCATATCAACCGCTAAATATAACCATATGTTAAACGTTTGGATTATGTAAACAAACGTGGACCAATGCTATATCATAGCTAAGCATATATTACACCGGTTTATAACGTGTTAAAAAATTGTATGTGCCACCATTCAAAAGGGCTTGAAGGGAGGAGAGGCCAACGGGCTTGACCCCCGGACCTCTCCCCAAACAACACCGTGCTTTACCATTGGAGCATTGCCACACCATCGAGTGCATATCGGCGTGAATCAGTTTTAAGTTGCAGGTGCTATTTTGTTATAAAATGAACCACGAATTGCCAAGCCATGACCAAGTGCAGGGGTGATTAAACGGCGTGGTTTTGCATAGTAAATGAGGCAGGTACATGCACGAATAATGAGGTGCAGAGGAAATTAACAGGAATGGATCCCGAGGTGGAATCCATACACATAGTGCTATTTTGTCTTTTGTGTAGAATTGGTGTCTCGATTTGTGTGCCAGAGGAAGACTCAGGAAAAGGTATTCGATTTTATACTCATTTTTCTCAGAATTTCGAGAGGGACGCAGTGGTGTAGACCGTTTCTGCATTTGATAGACATAACTCAGAAGTGTTTCCAGAACACTCAATTTGTAACCTTTGAAGACAAAATAAGATCAACCTTCCCATTGGAAGCGGCCCGGAGACGTAGCCCAAGAAGGGTGAACTCCGTTATCAGCTCGTGTTTTCATTTTATGCTTTGCATCTCTCTTTTATTTTCTTATGTGCTTCAAATATGTTCTTTAAATTTGTCATTTAAGTCTCTTTAATGGATTTTAGCCTTTAAACATTCACATGCAAATATTGGTTATGAAGATCTTGGATAATTTTCAGATCACTTAACAACCTCAAAGGTTGGTTAAAGGAGACCTAGTTGTAGCAAAACTTGAAGACCTAAATCTCAAGCCTAAGAATGACTCCTTTGGGGGAGGTCCTAACAATGCTATGGTGACTAAAATCAGAAAATGACCTAGTTGAGAAAAAAATGCAGCATTAATGGCCACCATTCAATCCTAAACAAGCATCATTCTCCAACAATTAACAAAGAGACATCAAAAGAAACATAGATACCTCTGTGTGCATGTGTTAAACCAACAACGCTAGCATCACCTTAGAAAGAAGCATGAACAAAAGATAGTCCAAGAAAATTGCTCCAAACCACAAGTAGAATCCTTCCTCAAGAGGTGCGCATCAATCAAAGAGCCCTAGTGAGGGAAAAAATCAACATAGAATGTTTTATCCCATAAGTTGTTTTTTTAAAATAAAGTGAGGAGAAGTGTATTTATACTTTCTCACGCTCACTTTAAAAATATAAAAAATATCCAGGCCGACATGCCTTTAAAATGTCAATTTGAAATTATAAAATGTCAACTTAAAATTAAAACAAAAATAATATAAAATAATCAAATATGTGGATAATTTAGGGCTCCCCAGAGTTTACCCATACATGACTAAATAGCTAAAAATAAGCATATGACTCTGTTCTGAAGGCCAAAATGCGGAGTGGAGGGTCGTCACGCCCCATCTAATGGGTACACGTGGATGATATGGGGACCGTGCTAATGGAATCAACAAGGGTACCAATGGATGAAATGGGAATCATGCCGATGGAAACAACACCAATATTCTCATTCGACCAAACACACGAGCACCAAGTGCAATGATACCCATACCCCTCTTTCCCCAGTTCACTGATGATTAGCCAGTTGGCCAACTAGGGAAACCAATGCCAGGTGACAGTTTTACAAACTACTTGGCAGAGTATTGAGACTTAGGTGATGAGTTTCATGCCGCAATAATTTTTCAAGAGTTCCTCAACGTCAAGAACAGGAATAGACCCTGGGATTTCAACATGGGACATCCAAACTTTGTTCTTCAGTGGAAGGTTGGGAATCTAACAATCCCTTCCTTCGATGGGTCCAATAAAAGTACACCGATGGCATGGGTTCAGAAGTTGGAAAGTTACTTCTAGATCAACCCCATGAGGAAAGCATAGGCCATCAAATATGCCACCTTGCATCTTGAGGGAGAGTCCCATGAGTGGTGGTATCATGGACTAGTTACATTGGTCCATGCTAGCATCACATCATATATGTATTTCACACATAGGTTGATGGATAGGTTTGACAGAAGGATCCAGAACTACATTTAAAAGAGTCGGCACATATCAGGTAGATTGGTACTGCAAATGCATATATTGCAGAGTTTCATAGATTGGCAGTTATGGTGACAAATGTCTTAGAGACCCAACTTATTATGCTATTCACAGAAGGGTTGTCCAAACCACTACATGGTTGGGTCAAGGACTTCAAGCCTGCAACCCTACAGGATGTTATTACTCCAATGCACGACATGGAGGGTGCCACCCCAAAGAGAAAATTTATGTCCAAACATTTCGTTCCACAGAAAGGCAATGATAAGAAGCCCTTTCAGAAGGGAGGATCCATGAAGAACATGATGGATGAAGAGGCCCAGAACATGCTAAGAAGGAAGAACCTATGCTTTAGTTGAAAAGAACCTTGGGAACTGGGGCACAGATTCATGGGAAAAGGAAAGGTTCAACTCATTGAGGTATATTCAGACAGCGATGAGGACGATGACGTGGATGAACAACTGCAGGATGATCATGTTGTGTATCTAAATAGTAAAAATATTAATTAATCACAAATAGGATTAATTAATTATATTAAGTAGTTAAATTCCAAGGGATACATCGTTCCATTGAAACGATACCCAGTTGACCTATAAATGGTCAATACTTGTGAATGTAATAACTATCTCATCAAATATATATTATTATTCAAAATGTGGGTTTTCAAGAAATTGCAGGTGTGGTAAGAAATATTGTGGATTTTCGAAGTTATATCACTTCATTGGTATCAGATCGTTGGCTAGATTCAGGCCCTTGACCATCTTTTGGCTTTTAGCTATTATCCCAGGTTTCCTGAATTTTGATCTTTGACTTTCCCCCTTTCAAAAAAAATAAAAATAAATTATTATTACTCGAGTATCTCGACCCTATCCAAGCGCCGCCTAAATTACAGCTCCTCTCCCGCGACCCCCGCACTTCCATTCCTGCACCTCCCTTCACATTCTCCCTCCACCAGCGTACCTCCTCACTCCCCATCTCCTCCTCATCTCGTCCCCGACCTTCCTTTCGCCGCGTTCATTCACTCCATCCCCCACACGCCCTCCCTTCGGCTGCCGCATTCTCCTATCCACGTGCGTCCATCACCCACGCGCAGTTCAGCACGCCCCACACTCCCCCAACTCCCCCGCTACCACCCACCCGCTCCGCCCCCTTACGGCCCCAGCTGCCCCCACTTCGCACCAGCTCCTCCATCTTCCCCCACCGCTCACCTCCTTCTCCCTGCCTTCCTCCCTGCGCCTTCCTCCAGCCACAGCCCGCGACCTATTTTCCCTCTGCCCTCCACCGCCTCCCATCCGCTAACGATTCGCTCCTCTTCCATCCTCCCTCGCCGCTCACCTCCTTCTCCCTGCCACTCCTACCTCCGTCCGCCCTCCTTCCTTTTCCCGCCAACCCTTCCACCACCTACCTCCCACACACCGTCATCTCCCTCCTGCTCCCCCGACTGCACTCGTCCCATCCACCGCATCCTCCTCACACAACGACCTCCTCTCCTCATCTCACCAGCATCGTGCACGTCCTCACCTTCTCCCACCCTGCTCCTTCTCGCACCGCCGTCTCCACGGGTTTGCCACACCTCAAACCCTAATTTTTAAAGAAAACAAAACACAAAACACAAAAAACAATTAAAATTTTATAATAACAAGTATCATTATTATTATAAATTTTTTATTACTTTTTAATAAAAAATAAAAATAATTAATATTAAATATTATTAATAATAACATTATTATTAATAATAATATTAATATCATTATTAATTATTAAATATAATAATTATTAGTTATTATATTTAAAAATTTTGCTCTTGATAAGTAAAATTCAGATGTGCACTAGATTTACTCATACACAAAAATGTTCTAAAAAATGACACCTTATTGGAAGAAATTAGAAGACTTAAAGAAGAAATAATAGCAGATATTTTTCGAAATTTAGATAAAAGATACTTAGTTCGAAATATGCGGGAACATTCATTTAAAGACAAATGAGAAAGTTGAAAACTTAAAGGAAGAATGTGAAAAAGAAAAAGACCAGAGAAAAAAGAACATGGAGGAAAAACATGAAGTTATGCAAAATATGGAAGAAGAATCACGACCTTTTATAAAAGAACAAGAGTTATTTTCACAAGAGCAAGAAGAAACTCCACTCTCAGGAGTAGAAGCAATTTAATCAAAGATGCTATTGGAATCAACTTTAACAGAGTTTTCCATTGATCACAGTGACCAACAACAACAGACGCAAGACGCTGCGTGTGTTTCTAATTATACACACAAGGTGGTTTTCGAAATGGGCTCACCAAGCGAATCATCATGCAAACTATTCAAGAACTCCGAAAAACCCATGAGTAGTCTTGTAGCAAAAGAACGGCCTCATGAATTAACACAAGCAAAAAAAAGTACAAGAGATGATTGTTGCTATAAGGAGCCTGAAATTGCAACTGCTGAGAACTCCAAGGTTTTTATCGAGGTTGCATACTCATTCAATGATGACAAGGGTACAATAAACCATTATGTCAACAACGATGAGAGTAAAATTATCATTCAAGATAATAAGCATGACAAAGATATAGAATACCCTAGTGATGAAGAAATTGACAATGACAAAAATAAAGATGATTGTGACCAAGATGGTGATGAGAATCAAGCCAATATTACTGATAACAATGAGGATCAATGCATCGACAAGAATATCACAATAATAGATGCACAAAGAACATTTGTCACTCCAGAGACCACTATAAAAAACATCAATGAGAACATCTATAAGGTTAATCAGATACACGATGAGATTGATGCTCATGTGAACATTATAAATACAAGGATTCCCTTCAAAGGAACTAACATAGAATGCGTTGGGAATAATATCACAAAAATAGTTTTTACTATCAAGTCTATCAAGTCTTTTCAAATGGTGACAAAAGAAGTTAAAAGAAACAACTACGCAAGAAGCAAAATGGTCAACGAAACTTCACCAAGTACATACTTAATGTGGATTCCGAAACAAAAGGAACAAGAGGAAGCAATGCAGGTAATCAACCTTACATGTCTCAAGTCATCAGTTCGACACATAACCAAAATAAAAGACATCAACAAACTCAACTTTGAGGACAAAGCTTTCCTTAAAGGGGAAGGCAATTTTGTGTATCTAAATAGTAAAAATATTAATTAATCACAAATATGATTAATTAATTATATTAAGTAGTTAAATTCCAAGGGGTACATCGTTCCATTGAAACGATACCCAGTTGACCTATAAATGGTCAATACTTGTGAATGTAATAACTATCTCATCAAATATATATTATTATTCAAAATGTGGGTTTTCAAGAAATTGCGGGTGTCATAAGAAATATTGTGGGTTTTCGAAGTTATATCACTTCAGATCAAAAGGATAGTGGGACAGAGGAGTAGCCATAGGTATAACAACCATAGGTCCAACCACCATAGGTACAACCACAGGGCGGGACGCTTGCTACTTTATAAGCCACCCCCAATTTCAACACCTTCGGGGTAAGAGCAATTATATGGGTGCTACAGATCATGATCTTGATAAATGGTGGGGAAACCCACAACTTCATAGATTCATCTTCAGTATGAAAGAGAGGCATACCTACATAGTAGTTCAAAGGATTTGGTGTAGAGGTAGACGGTGGTCAAGTGAGTCCTTGTCTATTGAGGGTTCCGCAGTTGATAGTGACAATGGGTAACTACAATTTGACGGAAAAATTCTATGTGGTTGATTTGGAAGAGACCAGCATGGTCTTGGGCATCTAGTGGCTCAGCAATTTGGGACCCATAATGATGAACTACCAAATCATGGAGATGGGGTTCAATGCTCGTGATGGGATGAGGGTAGTTCTATGGGGAATTTCCAACGAGGCCCCAAGATTTGTCTTAGCCAAGCAGATGGAAGCGCTATTCATACATGGAGATGTAGCCTATGCAACATAATGCCTAATCATGACTCAGAAGACTTCTCAGGACAACCAACAGTACCACATAGACAGACATGATTTATTAGGGAAGCATGACAGGGTGTTTGGAGAGATACCTCCAAGGAGACCACCAAACAAGGGCTTCGAGCACACTATAGAGTTATGGGAGGGGGCTAAGCCGGTGATAACCACCCCCTACAGACATACGAAGAAATTTAAATATGAGATTGAAAAAACTATTAAAGAGATATTAGCCATGGGGCATATCAGACCCGGCTCCGACCCATTTGCATCTTCAGTTGTTTTGGTCAAAATGAAGGATGGGACGATGAGGATGTGCATCAATTACAGTGCGTTGAAGAAGAAGACAATCAATAACAGGTATCCAATCCCCCAGATTGATGAGCTATTGGATGAGTTGCATGGAGCAATTTACTTCTCAAAGATTGATCTCAGGTTGGGATACCATGAGATCAGGGTCCATGAAAAGGACGTGCATAAGACATCTTTTAGATGTCATTATGGGCATTATGGGTTTTTGGTTATGCCATTTGGGTTGACCAATTCCCAGCCACCTTCCAGTCATGTATGAATCATATTTTCCGGATGTAGTTTCAAGGAGGTTTATGTTGGTGTTCTTTGACAATCTCCTCATATACAACCAAACATGGGAGGGGGACATGAAACATCTAGATGATATTTTGAGTATTATGGAGGAGAAATCCTTGTATTCCAAGGCCTCCAAATGTGAGTTTGGCCTCACAAAGATCTTATACTTGGGCCATGTGATTAGTGCACAGGGGGTACACGTTAGCCAAGAAAAAATTTAGGCTATTTTGGATTGGCCCCCCCTGAGATCCATCACGAAGTTGTGAAGATTCTTTGGGCTGTGCTCATATTACAAACGGTTTGTGAATGGGTTTTCACAGTTGGGTGCACCCCTCACCGACCTTACAAAGAAGGGAGCTTTTAGGTGGACAAAAGATTCTCTGTGAGCATTTGACAGGATCAAGGAGGCGATGAGCGCTTGCCCAATGTTAGCTTTACCATACTTCAACCAAAAATTTGTGTCGGAGTGTGATGCTTCATGTATTCGTATCTGCAAAATAAACACTCGATAGCTTTTGAGAGTAGGAAGATTAGCGAGTTAGAGAAGCTCTACTCGATCTATGATGAAGAGATGGTATCCATCATGCATGCTCTAGCAAAATTCAGACAGTCCTTGGTGGGCAGTAAATTCATGGTGAGGACTGACCAAAACAGCTTGAAATACTTTTTGGAGAAGAAAGATTTGAATGAGAGGCAGCAGAAGTGGGTTAGCAAGAAACATGCCTATGACTTTGATGTAGAATATGTGAAGCGGAAGAAGAATGTTGTTGTTGACGAACTCTCTAGAAAATTAGTTGCATGCTCTGTGATGGATATTTTAGCTAATTGGAAATCCCACCTCATGGTGGAGTATTCCAAAAAAAAATTGGTTGCGAAGTGATGGATGGAATCATACAGGATGACAAGTACAAAGTAGTTGATGATTTCATCTTCTACAAAGATAGGATTTAATTAGTACCAGAATCCAAGCTGAAGGAGAAGATATAGAGGGCTACACATGATACACCTACAACGGGACACTAGAGGTACTTCAAAACATACTGCCAGATTAGGGAGGGGATCTCTTGGAAGGGCCTCAAGGATGAACCAAGGATGATGTGCTGGATGATGTGTTGCTACACGTGAGGGAATGTATTGTTTGTCAGCAGAACAAAACCGAACGGACCCATCCAACAAGAAGTGCAAGAGTAATACAAAAAATAGATGGAGGGAAGTGCAGTGGGATAAGGTAACACAAAGGATAGTGGGACAGAGGAGTAGCCATAGGTCCAACCACCATAGGTACAACCATAGGGCGGGACGATTGCTACTTTATAAGCCACCCCCAAGTTCAACACCTTCGGGGTAAGAGCAATTATATGGGTGCTACAGATCATGATCTTGATAAATGGTGGGGAAACCCACAACTTCATAGATTCATCTTCAGTATGAAAGAGAGGCATACCTACATAGTAGTTCAAAGGATTTGGTGTAGAGGTAGACGGTGGTCAAGTGAGTCCTTGTCTATTGAGGGTTCCGCAGTTGATAGTGACAATGGGTAACTACAATTTGACGGAAAAATTCTATGTGGTTGATTTGGAAGAGACCAACATGGTCTTGGGCGTCTAGTGGCTCAGCAATTTGGGACCCATAATGATGAACTACCAAATCATGGAGATGGGGTTCAATGCTCGTGATGGGATGAGGGTAGTTCTATGGGGAATTTCCAACGAGGCCCCAAGATTTGTCTTAGCCAAGCAGATGGAAGCGCTATTCATACATGGAGATGTAGCCTATGCAACATAATGCCTAATCATGACTCAGAAGACTTCTCAGGACAACCAACAGTACCACATAGACAGACATGATTTATTAGGGAAGCATGACAGGGTGTTTGGAGAGATACCTCCAAGGAGACCACCAAACAAGGGCTTCGAGCACACTATAGAGTTATGGGAGGGGGCTAAGCCAGTGATAACCACCCCCTACAGACATACGAAGAAATTTAAATATGAGATTGAAAAAACTATTAAAGAGATATTAGCCATGGGGCATATCAGACCCGGCTCCGACCCATTTGCATCTTCAGTTGTTTTGGTCAAAATGAAGGATGGGACGATGAGGATGTGCATCAATTACAGTGCGTTGAAGAAGAAGACAATCAATAATAGGTATCCAATCCCCCAGATTGATGAGCTATTGGATGAGTTGCATGGAGCAATTTACTTCTCAAAGATTGATCTCAGGTTGGGATACCATGAGATCAGGGTCCATGAAAAGGACGTGCATAAGACATCTTTTAGATGTCATTATGGGCATTATGGGTTTTTGGTTATGCCATTTGGGTTGACCAATTCCTAGCCACCTTCCAGTCATGTATGAATCATATTTTCCGGATGTAGTTTCAAGGAGGTTTATGTTGGTGTTCTTTGACAATCTCCTCATATACAACCAAACATGGGAGGGGGACATGAAACATCTAGATGATATTTTGAGTATTATGGAGGAGAAATCCTTGTATTCCAAGGCCTCCAAATGTGAGTTTGGCCTCACAAAGATCTTATACTTGGGCCATGTGATTAGTGCACAGGGGGTACAGGTTAGCCAAGAAAAAATTTAGGCTATTTTGGATTGGCCCCCCCTGAGATCCATCACGAAGTTGTGAAGATTCTTTGGGCTGTGCTCATATTACAAACGGTTTGTGAATGGGTTTTCACAGTTGGGTGCACCCCTCACCGACCTTACAAAGAAGGGAGCTTTTAGGTGGACAAAAGATTCTCTGTGAGCATTTGACAGGATCAAGGAGGCGATGAGCGCTTGCCCAATGTTAGCTTTACCATACTTCAACCAAAAATTTGTGTCGGAGTGTGATGCTTCATGTATTCGTATCTGCAAAATAAACACTCGATAGCTTTTGAGAGTAGGAAGCTTAGCGAGTCAGAGAAGCTCTACTCGATCTATGATGAAGAGATGGTATCCATCATGCATGCTCTAGCAAAATTCAGACAGTCCTTGGTGGGCAGTAAATTCATGGTGAGGACTGACCAAAATAGCTTGAAATACTTTTTGGAGAAGAAAGATTTGAATGAGAGGCAGCAGAAGTGGGTTAGCAAGAAACATGCCTATGACTTTGATGTAGAATATGTGAAGCGGAAGAAGAATGTTGTTGTTGACGAACTCTCTAGAAAATTAGTTGCATGCTCTGTGATGGATATTTTAGCTAATTGGAAATCCCACCTCATGGTGGAGTATTCCAAAAAAAAAATTGGTTGCGAAGTGATGGATGGAATCATACAGGATGACAAGTACAAAGTAGTTGATGATTTCGTCTTCTACAAAGATAGGATTTAATTAGTACCAGAATCCAAGCTGAAGGAGAAGATATAGAGGGCTACACATGATACACCTACAACGGGACACTAGAGGTACTTCAAAACATACTGCCAGATTAGGGAGGGGATCTCTTGGAAGGGCCTCAAGGATGAACCAAGGATGATGTGCTGGATGATGTGTTGCTACACGTGAGGGAATGTATTGTTTGTCAGCAGAACAAAACCGAACGGACCCATCCAACAAGAATTCTACAACCATTTCCTATCCCAGAGCAGAAGTGGGAAAGCATCTCTATGGACTTCATCACCGGGTTACCACGAGTACATGGACGTGATTGATGTTGATAAAGTTAGAGGAACCATTCGCCAAGAAGCATTTCTTATCAGAACTGCACATTTTAGGGAAGCTTCGTCATGGCCAATATGAACTTGGACATTCTACTACACGATCTACAGGGTTGTCGATTGAATTAGAGACAAAGACTGAAGATAGCGATGGGAGTGGCTTCTGAGTTGGAGTATCTTCATCATGCTTGCAAGAATGCCATCGTTCACTGCGATGTGAATCCGGCCAACATACTTTTGGATGAACACTTGGAACCCCATTTTGTTGACTTCGGTTTGGCCCAAGTTATAAGCAACCATTACCGCACCTAGAGCTCCTTGGGGCCTTTGTTGATTTTTAATGTCGGTTATACTGCTCCCGATATGGATTTTCTAAGCAATTTATATAATAGAATAGATTTTATTTATTTATTGATATAATCGAATACAATACCTGTTTACGGTTTGCTACTTTACATCTTTTTTTTTAAAATAAAAGTAAAATTGGTCAATTCTCTCAACCTTTATCCAAAAAAGTGTCTTTAGTCCAGGTTTCAACCTGCAATGTTCAAGAGTCAATCATTTATGGCTTGTTTTATCTGCTAAAATTTGGTATTTTGACAAATCAGAGAGAGCTTCTCTATTCACTAAGACTTCGCCAAACACACGAAGGGTCTTGCCTTTACCTATTCCTTTGTGTCCACCAAAGGTAGCGGTTTTTTTTTTAATGGAGGTCACTATTCTAAATGTTTAAGTTCATTGAAAAATATATAGAAATTCTAGACATTAAATTCCTTTACTTCAATTAAAATTCATTGTCTTAATGCATGAGGTAGCTCACCAGAACATCAAGGTAGGTAGTTATTGATAGGGTATTGTTGATGGGCAGATTTGACCTACTTGCCAACGAAGAAGAATTAACCCACACAAAGTGCTTAAAGCAGTCTTTTATGTGTTTGGAATAGCCACTTCTCACGGGAACAAGGCCCCGTTGCCACTATGCAGATTTGCTCCTTAAGAAGGAGACTTAATAATTGAATTTAACTAAATTTCTAAATGCAATTATAGATCCTAAAAGTGTAATTTGACTAAGGTACAATAAAATCTAACTAAAAGATATGCAGTTTACCCTATGGCTATAATATAAATTTAAATAACTACTTAACAGCTACTAAAACTGAAAGCAATTTTAGTAGATGTTAAAAATCCTGTAACTGCAGCAAACTAATTTATCATATCTAATCTATCAAGATCATAAGCACTTTTTAGTTATATACTGATATTATCCTGAAATCTAGTTTGAAGATTATATGCTATCCTAATATAATTATACAATTAATCACTCAATGGAAACAACATTAATATTTAACTACATAAATCATAAAATAATAACAAAAAATTATTACACTCTGACAATAATATGATTACTATAAACAAGATTCCAAAATAACATTCGCCCGAGAAATAAGATTTAATTCATGCATAATCACACAGAACATATGCAGAAGTAAAAAACTGATAATCCAATCAAAATAAGATGTATCAAGATCAACATCTTAAATTTTTTTTTATTCAATCAACGAAATCCGTTATGAAAAACAATTTAAAGAACTGGAATAAATTTAATGATCTTATCTTTTTGTGGTTTGGCAATCTTTTATCCCTCCAATCTGGTGATAATAGTCCAAGTGCACTATCATTATTATAGTGTTTTATTATTAATTTTATTAATATTAAGTAGTTTTTAATAAAACCACAAATTAAAGGGCAAAAGAACTTTTATTTCTTTCAACGTATAGTTTTGTCTTTGAGTGAAAATAAAGTTGCAACGTGTTTTTATAAGTGAAGACATGAAATCTTGCATAGGTTTTAATGATCCAAAGAATTACAAAATAAATTTGAGTATTATTAAATAAAGCATTATTAAATTTTTTTTTAAATTTATAAGTTTTACTTTATTTGCATATTTTTTATAAAACTACAATTTTTTTTTATCCATGAGACATTCTAGAGAGGGAACCACTTTTATAAGTAGACCCTACCTTCAATGTATTTTAGGGTATCATTACTAAGTTAAGCATTGTAAATTATAACATAATTTGTATAACATGATTGCTAAATTATAACATAATTTGTATAACATGATTTTAATTGATGAAAGTGATATTAATTATGACATGGTTTTAATAAAATTGAATTGTGGATTCCATGGGAACCTTAATCAGCTACAGGAAAAGTTTCAACTATGGCGGAACCCTAACAAGCTACAGGTCAGATAACAGGTCAAGGCCTCCTCGAAGACCTGGAGATTGAACGGTGTGGCAAAACTTACCTCCAGAGGCTGGATTATTGGCATTTTCCCTTCAGATGCTTGGTCTGTAGGCGTACGGGACACTTAAAGGCATCTTTCCCTCACAAGCAGGGGGAGTCGATGGTTGTGAATCAGGGACCAGGAAGCACCTCTCCAGGAAAGGACAAATAAGTCTCTTCACCAGGTACCCTCCCCCTAACTGTTTTCCTTCTTCCACTATTGCTTTGAACCCCTCTATCTCATATACACCGGAATTCCTAACTTCGGAAGATTTTTCATCTAAATTATGTTTATCCATTGTTCCCTATGTGCCTTCCAAGCAAAAATCCTCTCCTTATGGTGGGAAGAGACTTGTAGAGATTTCAACTACCTGGGATGAAGTTTTTGGGAACTCCGGCTTCAGGATAGACTCCCTAGACGAAATTTTTGACAAGCTTTCCTCCCTACCCTTCTGGAAAGTCTTCACTTCAAAAATCCCCGGAAGGACAAAGTTCTAAACCCTCCTTTGAATTTTAAGAAAACCCCCCTCTCGATCTTTGCTGGAAATATCGCTCTCCCCATCCTTGAGGTCCCTCTCAGTAACCTTGCTTCAGTGGACCTGAACCAGGGTTCAGTCCAAACAGGAAAAGGTAGCAGTGGACGAAAATCCAAAGGTGGAATAACAAGACTAGTAAATGGAGGTTTGGCCTCAGTTGAAGGAAAATTGATTTGATTAGGAGCTTCTTCAAATGGGACTAAAGGAAGTTTTAATGGTGGATTTAGGGCACTTAGAGCACAAAAATCCCTCGCTTGGGTGTCGAGATGATAATTTTATCCCTTAACTTCAGGGGGTTGGGGGGCACCCTAAGCAACTGGCCCTTTGTATACTTTTGGAGGCTCATAATTTGGATCTAGTTTGTTTTCAGGAAACAATGCTCCTGAGATCAAAGGCCTAAGAGATTTGCTCCAAATTTTTCCCAAATTGGTTCATCGTGTCAACATATGCTGAAGGTCATTCAGGCGGGCTCCTGTCGGCTTGGAATCCCCTTGTGTTCAATTTTACTCCTCATGATACTATTGCAGGTATTCTCTTGGAAGACTTGGAAAAATACAAGAGGGAAGAATTGAAGGTTATTAACTGTTACGCTCCCTATCTTAATAGGGAGGTTTTTTGGAATGAAGTGGATGCCTCAAATCTCTTAAAGGATTCAGGTCTAATTATTGCTAGAGATTTGAACTTTATGCTTTCAGCTAGAGATATTTGGGGGCTCAGATCCTGCCTTGACCCTTTATCCCCTTTTTTTGTCTTTGATCCAAGACTCTGGTTTCATTGGTATAGTTCCTACTCGCCTAGGACCGACTTGGAGAGACGACTGCTTAGGAGAAGAAGGAATGGCCAAAGGCCTCGACATATTTCTCATGACAGAATAGATCTCCAAAACTTTTGACCATTTTCGATCCTGGACTATATCTTCAATGATATCGGACCACTACTCTATTCTTCTGCAGCTGGATGTGAGAATGGGAAGGCCAAATTACCCCTTCAAATTCAACCATAGTTGGCTAGCCGAGGAGGAATTCAAGGAATTGGTAACTAGTTGTTGGCTTTCACATGCACATATAAACCTCCCCTCGGCCTTGGATACTCTGCACTTTAAGCTCCAAATGCTCAAAGTTGTAGTGATCACTTGGGAGAAAAATAAAATAAAGGACCTAAAGGATGAGCTAGAGGAAATCGAATCCAAAATGACTCAATTGTTTTCAACAAGCCCCTCTAATATCTTAACCAACTAGGATAAGTTGTCTATTTCGTAATTGGAAGGCAGGAAGCTAAAGATTCTTAAGCTAGAGGAGGAAACACGGTGCCTTAAAAGCAGGTCCTTCTGCATTGCACAAGGGGACCAAAACACGAATTTTTTTCACAAATTTGTTGAACACCGTCGTAATTACAATAACATCTGGGAAATATCGGACGAGGATGGAAACCACATCTCTCTTCAAGAAGAGATTAAAGCTATAGGGCGGGTGCACGAAGATGCTCCCCAAATTCGTTGCAATAGGGCCGCGCTAGCAGAGAAAAAAAATAGCGCGACTGCACCTAAGGATACGTGCACACGCCTCTAGGTTCGGTACCAAACCAAGGCGCTTGCGCGTCGCTGATGCATACGCACAGAGAAGACGCGCACGTGCCCCTATTAAAAAAAAACAGTCGACAATTTCCCCATTTTTCATTTGGCCGGCCGAGCGCGTCCTCTTCCTCCACGTACGCGTCCATTCAACTACCAACGGAGGCCAAATCCACTCCAAAACCACCCAACAACACCCACAAACTCGTCACCACTTCGATTAATAGGTAAATATCATGTTTTTTTTTCAAGTTTATTCATTATTTGTTTCAATTTTTGTATTTTTTTGTTTATGTAATTGTAAATAATTCCCAAATTTTAAAAACAATCAACCAATTTTCAACTGTAGATTGCAACTGAGACAATGAGTGAACAAGATGTTAACCCCGAGTCCGGTGGAACAAAAGAAAACCCGAACCTTGGACCCAATGCCGAACAAAACCAAAACCCACAACCTAATTTTGAACAAGATGACCTTAACCACTATGTAAATGAAATGCGAGTGCACACTCGTGAACTTAGAAACTCAGGTGAACCATCTCGATTGTCTCTTGCCACGTCAATTGAGAACTCAATCAACTCCCTCATCATGCACACCAGTAATTGACAGACATGACTCAATTTAGAGCTAGGATGCGGGAGTACTACTCCATGGGCATCTCCAAGGAAGCAATAAAAGATTTGAACATTATAAAAGCCCAATTATATAGTATGTTCACCGAGCCGAAAACAGGCCAACCACCAAACATTACAAAGCCACGTGTCTGCATGGATTGGTGTCATTACCAACCGTGGAGGGACAATTGGATGTAGAGGTGGCTCATGGTGTACGATAAACCTCCCTGCAATAATAGGGAGGTTCCACAGTACTTCCTTCGCCAACTGTGGGCTGAGTTTTTCCTCGGTTTACATGTCAACTATTTTGAGATAACCGAGTTCCAGGGTGTTGGGCATGGCTTTGCCCAAGATCGACCTGCTACCAGGAGGAACCCACTAAGAGGGCCACTAGATCCGAGGCGCGACCCCAACCCCTCTCCCTAGCCACCTCAGTTGCCCCATAAGCTTGATCAGATCGAGGTGGCAATGAGGAATGTTGCACGTGGTCTCCTCAGACACATCTCCTTTGTAGCAATGACTACAGTGGAGAGGTCGGGTGACCTTGATAGAGATCCAGGTGCAGGGCCTTCATGACAGGGCCAGGATAGACCCATGACCGATGGTAGCCATGTTGGGCATTCTAGTTCGACGGGGACAATGCCACATCTTTGTCCCCATTGCGGGCACACTTGCCTTGGCCTGATCGAGGGTTGTTATATGGATTAGGTCAGCAATTTTTTTAATGTGTTTTCAATCATCACTTTATAACTTGTAAAGTATTTTTGTTTGACTTAAAACTATTATTTCAATGTACAATTATTCAGAGCTGAGACACCAACATGGAAGAACGTAGGATCTCCCAACCTGGATGCAACAATGGCAGCTGCAACTAAAATTGCGGCACCCCACACGGAGATATTTTCAGTAGCTGGCACAATACTGTTATTACTTATGTCATTTATATTACTCAAGTATTTATATTTATGGCATACACGTTGATAGTTCGTACAATGTTTTTGAATATCTTGATTGCCTAAATAATGACTTGTTTAACATGTCCATAACATGCATGGATTTTGGTGTCCACAGGTGTTCCCTGACTACGGTGATCAACCACCCCCACCAGGGATTGGCAGATCACCACATACACATGTACAATGTGTAGTTATAAGCACATTTTTAATTTGAATTGTTACGACTTACTATGGTTTAATTTATTGTTTGTTTACTAAATTGTGATATTACAAATGTATATGTAGGCGCCACTAACAGTTGCGGCTCCCCATTTTAGTACTATGTATCCACCCTCTCCCATGAGTCCCCCCCCTCGCTTCCATCTAGACTCCTCCCTACGCCCACCCCCTCCCTTCCATCGAGCCTCCCCTCTCCAGCCATACTCCCCCTTCCATCCATCCCCCCCCACTCAACCACACCCCCGCGTTCATACATCCTCCCCAATTTATCCACGCCCCCCTGTCTATCTATCCTCCCCCTTTCATCCATGCCCCCCTTCCTTCCAGCTTCCCCTCTTCGTCCACAACCTCCCTTCCGTCCATCCTCCTCCCTCTATGCAGGACTTCCCTCCCATGCACCATCCCTCAACACCCCCCTAGCCCTTTTGGTTCGATATCCTCTATCGTACAACCAGCAGGGGTTCATAGTCCACGACAACCTCCTCCACCCCATACCACCATTTCTTCTCCCACCATATCATCCCCACTTCCCACCACTATTGTGGCATCTACCCTTCCAGTATCCTCATCTGTATATCCATTGGTTGCACCTGTAGTGGCTGCCACTACACCTGCGCCCCCCCCATCACTGCATCGAAGGTGGTTGTCCGACCATCTGCGCCACCTACTAGCCCAGAAGCCCAGCCATGTCCATCGTCGGAGGTGTACACGGTGAGAATCAAACTAATTTATGAAAATATTTTGATGCATTAACACAAATTAATATAAAATATTTTGATGCATTAACACAAATTAATATAAGCAATTATTACTTTTCAATGAAATGATTGTTGTAAATGTTGTAGGCTGGAATTGCGGAGAGGCTCCGCAAATCCAGGACAACTGTCCAATGTTTCTCAGTCACATCAGAGGTGATTTATTTAAGATTCGATTTCTACGTTTGTTTTATAAATGTGGTAGATGTTGCAAATGCTTGAAAATGACGGTATCTTATATCATTTGTTCCAGAGTCCGGAGAGACGGTCTACTCCTAGACGGAGCAAGACTCGAGGTACCGGTAGCTCGAAGAGTAGGAAGATTGACTTTGGAGATGCTCCTGGGAGTGACGGGGGTGGTCACAATGCTTGACAACCATATGTTATGTACATTAGCCACGACGTGGCACTTTTTTGCACCAGTTTTGATGTACTTTGTATCTACGGCACGAGTTGCCATGTATTTTGGATCTATGGCATGAGTTGTCACATTTTGTTTAGGGCACGAGTTGCCATTGTACATACATTGGGAACCATGTTCCACTATTTTCCAGAAATTGTATATGTTTGGATGAGTTTTGCAGCTTCGATGTACATGGACTTTCAGTTATGTGATTTATATATCTCATTGTCTAATCTCGTTGTCTCATGTTGTGTGTATCAGGATGTGATGTTGTCTACATTTTGGTTTTACCTAGATCTTAGAAGAGAAGTTGGATATCATAGTGTGTGTGTGTGTGTGTGTGTATTGGATATCTATGCAATTGAAAATAGTAGAAAATGGACGTGCATGTCCAAAATTCCTCACTAATGAGAAAATGGGACAAAATAGGCATCTTTTTAGATAGGATTGAATCCAATACTTGTAAACAAAAATAAATCATACACTATTGCAAAATACACATAAACAAAACCTAGTGCATAGGCATGTATGTGAAAACATGACAAATACAATATTTTTTTGTCCATATAAGGAATCAATATCAATGGATATACTAGAGTGTTGTTATTGACAAACTTATCGTATGTTTTAGTCGAATATATATATTTTTGGTTTTTTTTTTAACGTCAAGCGGTCAATATCAAATAAATGATTGTCGTATAGGAGAGTGGAAAATATTAATATTTTTGGCATACACCCGCCTGTAAAAATAGTACATTGTTTGCTAATTTAATACATTACAATTATAATTGTGTTATGAAATCATGATCATGTCTTTGATTACTCCTTTGCATCCAAAGCGTAAGTGTTGCAGTGCATTAAATGACATGACATTTTTTAGGTACCCCTATATCATGTATATTTGACATTTGTTTTAAAAATCCTTGTTTTAGGCTTAAAATTTCAATGAAAGACATTTGACTACGTTCAACTATTTTATTAGAGAACTTGCTTGGATTGTACATGATTCCTTAACTTGTTTTTAATACATTAGTCATCTAGTAATATGTCTATGATTCTTTGAATCCATCAAAAGCATGCTAAACTCGGTTGTGGAAGACCAATTTTTATAGTATTACTTATCCATGCCTGAATTGTCTCTATAAACTATCCTCATTGAGGTGCAATAATGTTGGATGTGTAGCTTTATAATTAAGAAACACTCAACCCTTTTTTCTTTTGCACTTGCAAATGTTCAATAATTGTTAGGAATGATTGAAATGTTTTTCCACAATACATTCAAAAAGATATGCATAGTATATGATTCACTGTAGGGTTGTTGGTGGATTGTTAGTACATGAAAGTTCGACTTGTTTTTGATAAATTTAACTACTTGAGACTATGTTTGTGATTGTTTCAACCAATCAAAAGCATGCTAAAATCGGTTGTGGAACCACTTTTATAACTTATCCACACCTGAATAGTCTACATAAACTTACCTTTATTCAAGTGCAATGGTGATGGATGTGTAGTGTATACTCCATGCTTGATTACTAGTTGATTTATGTGATCTTATGCACAATGAAGGCCATTGTTGACAACTTGCAGAGTATCTTGGGATTACTTATAGAATATCTACATGGTTGTTGATGGACAATATTTCGTAGTTTAGAGCATACTTGTTTCTAACCTTCAAAATACATTATTTGACTGCTTTGATATCACAAGTTGATCTTTTCCTTTCTAAAGGAAACCTTGTGAGGAAATTGAAGGGACACTTCCCCATATTCAAGGATTGCATTTTTAGTAAACATATCAACATAAATTTGTGTGCATCACCTGGGGGGTTTTGAACTGAGCATGTGTTGGAACATAATTAGTGAAATGGCCATAAAAAATGGCTACAAATCATTGAGTTATCCCCTTGGGATACACAAATTGATCTTAACCCTATCCAAACAATTGAGGAGTTGAGTCTAAGAATTTTGAGATAGACACTCTACACTTTCTCGATAGATCTTAGCATGAAAGAGATTGGGGGTTAAGATGAATCTTTGCAAGTAAAGTTGATTAAAGTATTGAAATTTTTTTCCAAGTCATTGTAGACATTCAAAATCTAATATGGAAGTTTTATTTCCAACAAATGGATCCCAGGGACTCTCACTTCATATGACACAAACCAGTATAAGAAATTGCCATCAATAGTTATATACTACCTCTGAAAACAACTAACCATTTTTTCAGTTTTTCAAGGATGGTAAGGTGTTTTGTGTATTTAGTGAGAATAATTTTTTTTTCCCAAATTCATCATCATACATCATTTGGATATGGTCATCTCATTTAACCTCTATAGAGCACCAACTTTTTTCTCTATATCATCTACACAATGTTTATACCCACCCTCGCCCACATCAATGGTTATTCTTACCATGTTCATGTGATGCCACAATTAGTTGATGTTGCTCGTGGTTCAATTATGCACCTTTGGGACTCTGCCTATGGTTATTACAACTATGATTGTGTGGCATCTTCTTCACCATCACCATCACCATCACCATCGCCATCGCCATCGCCATCACCATCATCATCAACATATTCGTCAGCATCACCATCTTCGCCATCATCATTAACTCTAACTCTAACCGATGGAATTCGAGTCCGCTCGTCGGTTTGGGTTCCGTGGCTGCGGAGCAAATGCCCAAAGTGTCCCTGAATGGCCCCAGGGTGCCCGACTAGCATGCCTGTAGCGCCCGAACCGTGGCTCGGTTCGAGAATCCGTCGAATCCAATGGGTCCGGGACGTCGGGTTTCAGCTAGGGGACCCCCCACAGCGTGCCTCGAAGACCCGGAAGCGGTGCCAATGGGCCATCCCCGGAGCTAGGGTTTTGCTCAGTGAAGGCCATTCCAAATTTGCTCAATGGGGCCATTTCTCGTCTGAAGGCCCCCGGGCGTGCGTGGCCACGGTGGACAGGTCCACTATGGCCACGTGGACCTGTGGGAGTCGACGAAATCCAAGTCCGTTCGTCAGTCTGGGTTCCGTGGCCGCGGAGCAAATGCCCAAAGTGTCCCTGAATGGCCCCGCGGTGCCCGACTAGAATGCCCATAGCGCCTGAACCGTGGCTTGGTTCATGAATCCGTTGACTCCGGTGGGTCCGTGACACCGAGTTTCAACTAGGGGACCCCCCATAGCGTGCCTCAAAGACCCAAAAGTGGTGCTAATGGGCCATCCCCGGAGCTAGGGTTTTGCTCAATGAAGGCCATTCCAAATTCGCTCAAGGGGGCCATTTCTCGTCCGGAGGCCCCCGGGCGTGCGTGGCCACCTTGGATAGGTCCACTATGGCCACGTGGACCTGTGGGAGTCAACAGAATCCAAGTCCGCTTGCCAGTTTGGGTTCCGTGGCCGCGGAGCAAATGCCTAAAGTGTCCCTGAATGGCCCCGGGGTGCCCAACTAGAATGCCCGTAGCGCCCGAACCATGGCTCGGTTCACGAATCTGTCGACTCCGGTGGGTCCGAGACACTGGGTTTCAGCTAGGGGACCCCCCACAACGTGCCTCAAAGACCTAGAAGCGGTGCCAATGGGCCGTCCCCGGATCTAGGGTTTTGCTCAGTGAAGGCCATTCCAAATTCGCTCAATGGGGCCATTTCTCGTCCGGAGGCCCCAGGGCATGCGTGGCCACCATGGACAGGTCCACTATGTCCACATGGACTTGTGGGAGCTGACGAAATCCAATTCTGCTCGCCGGTTTGGGTTCCGTGGCCGCGGAGCAAATGCCCTAAGTGTCCCTGAATGGCCTCGGGGTGCCCGACTAGAATGCTCGTAGCGCTGGAACCATGGCTCGGTTCACGAATCCGTTGACTCCAGTGGGTCCGGGACGCCGGGTTTCAGCTAGGGGACCCCCCACAGCGTGCCTTGAAGACCCGAAAGCGGTGCCAATGGGCCATCCCCGGAGTTAGGGTTTTGCTCAGTGAAGGCCATTCCAAATTCGCTCAATGGGGCCATTTCTCGTCCGGAGGCCCCCGGGCTTGCGTGGCCGCCATGGACAGGTCCACTATGGCCACGTGGACCTGTGGGAGACGACGGAATCCAAGTCCACTCGCCAGTTTGGGTTTTGTGGCCATGGAGCAAATGCCCAAAGTGTCCCTGAATGGCCCCGGGGTGCCCAACTAGAATGCCGTAGCGCCCGAACCGTGGCTTGGTTCATGAATCCATCATTTCCAATGGGTCCAGGATGTCAGGTTTCAGCTAGGGGACCCCCCACAACGTGCCTCGAAGACCTGGAAGCAGTGCCAATGGGCCATTCTTAGAGCTAGGGTTTTGCTCAGTGAAGGCCATTCTGAATTCGCTCAATGGGGCCATTTATCGTCCGGAGGCCCCTGGGCGTGCATGGCCACCATGGATAGGTCCACTATGGCCACGTGGACCTGTGGGAGCCGACGGAATCCAAGTCCGCTCATCGGTTTGGGTTCCGTGGTCGTGTAGGAAATGCCCAAAGTGTCCTTGAATGGCCCTGGGGTGCCCGACTAGAATTCCCGTAGCGCCCGAACCGTGACTTGGTTCACGAATCTGTCGACTCCGGTGGGTCCGGGACGCTAGGTTTTAGCCAGGGGACCCCCCACAGCGTGCCTTGAAGACCCGGAAGCGGTGCCAATGGGCCATCCCCGGAGCTAGGGTTTTGCTTAGTGAAGGCTATTCCAAATTCGCTCAAGGGGCCCATTTCTCATCCTGAGGCCCCCGAGCATGCGTGGACACCGTGGACAGGTCCATTATGGCCACGTGGACCTGTGGGAGCCGACGAAATCTGATTCCGCTCGCCGGGTTGGGTTCCGTGGCCTCGGGGCAAATCCTCCAGGTGTCCCTAAATGGCCCCGGGGTGCCCGACTAGAATGCCCATGGCACCCGAACCGTGGCTCGGTTCACGAATCCGTCGATTCCGGTGGGTTTGAGACGACGGGTTTCAGCTAGGGGACCCCCCACAGCATCCCCCGAAGACCCAGAAGCGGTGCCAACGAGCCATCTCCGGAGCTAGGGTTTTGCTTAGTGATGGCCATTCCAAATTCGCTCAAGGGGGCCATTTCTCGTCCGGAGGCCCCCAGGCATGCGTGGCCATTGTGGATAGGTCCACTATGGCCATGTGGACCTGTGGGAGTCGACGGAATCCGAGTCCGCTCGCCGGGTTGGGTTCCGTGGCCCCGGGGCAAATCCTCTAGGTGTCCCTGAACGACCCTGGGGTGCCCGACTAGAATGCCCGTGGCACCTGAACCGTGGCTCGGTTTGTGAATCCGTCGATTCCAGTGGGTCTGGGACGACGGGTTTTAGCTAGGGAACCCCCCACAGCGTCCCCCGAAGACCCGGAAGCGGTGCCAACAAGCCATCTCCGGAGCTAGGGTTTTGCTTAGTGATGGCCATTCCAAATTTGCTCAAGGGGGGCATTTCTCGTCTGGATGCCCCCAGGCATGTGTGGCCACTATGGACAGGTCGACAATGGCCATGTGGACCTGTGGGAGGTGATGGAATCCAAGTCCTCTCGCTGGGTGTTACACAGAAATCTTCCACCCTGTGAGCATCAGCATTCTTTGGCCTGTAGGATCCATTTCAGTGACTCAGATTCATTTTCATCCTTCAGTGATACTAGTTTATCCTATTTTTGTTCCTACCTGCATGTTACATCACTATAGCATGTGTACCCGCGAGTTGCATCCCTATAGCCCACGGGTATCAAGTAAAATGGTAAAAACCACTATTTTATTACTTTTTACTCCCAAAAAGCGGTCATTGGGTGACCTTTGGCTCTCCATCTGCCCAAGTAACGTCTCGATGAGTCCTTTCACCTACCTTTGAGAGGAATATATATTGAGCACATATGGCTTATGGACGGGAGGAGGAAGAGAATAGTAAAGGCACTCTAGTGGATTTTTTCCCTATCTTGAGTCTGCACTCATTGATCCTTGTAGTTGTGAACCAGTTATGTTCACCTTCCAAACTCCTTTCTAGTTTGAGTTTCCCATTCATGGAGGATTGAAGTGGTGGAGGCACAAGTGGATTGATCTAGATCTTGGTTCAGATTGGTTTCCGACAAGAGGTTGTATCACTTTGTACTTCTTCTTGTTCATTAATAGAAATACTCATATTCTCGTCCATTCATGGTGTGAATGTCATTTATTATACATTGGGTTGCATTTGCTTATGATATTATGGACCATTGTTATTGATGATTTTAATGTTATTTATATATCACATGTACTTGTTAGATATTTGTTGTCAAGACTAATTTGCAGATTACAAGTGCTTGGACGTGCGCGGATTGAAAGCTCCAACGGGGATCTACATCAAATGTTGGATTAAGGTTGGTTACATTTCTCCATTTTTCTAACATTGTCATTTATAATAGCATTGTTTTGAGAATTAAGTAGATTTCTGGTAGTCATCTATCTGTTGTGGTATTCCCAAGCCATAGTGAGTTTTCTCCAATACACCGGGTTGGGTTCTGTGGCCCCGGGGCAAATCCTCCAGGTGTCCCTGAATGACCCCGGGGTGCCCGACTAGAATGCCCGTGGCACCTGAACCATGGCTCGGTTTGTGAATTCATCGACTCCGGTGGGTCCAGGATGCCGGGTTTCAGCTAGGGGACCCCCCACAGCATGCTTCGAAGACCCAGAAGTGGTGCCAATGGGCCATCCTCGGAGCTAGGGTTTTGCTTAGTGAAGGCCATTCCAAATTCGCTCAAGGGGGCCATTTCTCGTTCGGAGGCCCTTGGGCGTGCGTGGCCACCGTGGATAGGTCCACTATGGCCACGTGGACCTGTGGGAGTCGACGGAATCCGAGTCCGCTCGCCGAGTTGGGTTCTGTGGCTCGCCGGGTTGGGTTCTGTGGCCCCGGGGCAAATCCTCCAGGTGTCCCTGAACGGCCCCAGGGTGCCCGACTAGAATGCCCATGGCACCCGAAATTTGGCTCGGTTCGTGAATCCGTCGATTCCAGTGGGTCCAGGACGGCGGGTTTCAACTAGGGGACCCCCCACAGCGTCCCCCGAAGACCCGAAAGCGGTGCCAACAAGCCATCTCCAAAGCTAGGGTTTTGCTAAGTGATGGCCATTCTAAATTCTCTCAAGGGGTGCATTTCTCGTCCGGAGGCCCCCGGGCATGCGTGGCCACCATGGTGCCCGACTAGAATGCCCGTAGCACTCGAAGGCCATTCCAGGTTCGCTCAAGGGGGCCATTTCTTGTCCGGAGGCAGAAGAAGATCAATTTTTGACAAAAAATGTAGTTATCAAAAGAAGATCAATTTTCGACAAAACAATGTAGTTATTACATGTGGAGGCAGCGGTTTCCCGTGGAAAATGAGTGTAGGGTTGAGCAGAGGAAATATTTTGGGAAATGGGCTATTACATTAGCTTTTACGATGGGCGGCTGTCGGTATCTATGCTTTAGCGGCTGTAGGTATCTATGCTTTTCTTCCGAGGGAAATCCTATTTCCATCGGAAGAAAAGCATAGATACCTACAACCATCATATTTCCTTCTGTAAACCGCTTGCCCATTGAAAAAGCTAATGTAATAGCCCATTTCCCAACATCTTTCCTCTGCTCAACCCTACACTCGTTTTCCACAGGAAACCGCTGCCTCCACATGTAATAGCTACATTGTTTTGTCAAAAATTAATCTTCTTCTGCTAACTACATTGTTTTGTCAAAAATTGATCTTCTTCTGCCTCCGTACGAGAAATGGCCCCCTCGAGCGAATATGGAATGGTCCTCACTGAGCAAAACCCTAGCTCCGGGGATGGCCCATTAGCACCACTGTCGGGGCTTCGAGGCACGCTGTGGGGGGGCCCCTAGCTGAAACCTGACGTCCTGGACCCACCGGAGTCAACGGATTCATGAATTGAGCCACGGTTCAGGTGCCACGGGCATTCTAGTCGGGCACCCTGAGGTCGTTCAGGGACACCTGGAGGATTTGCCCCGGGACCATGGAACCCAACCCGGCGAGAGGACTTGGATTCTATTGCCTCCCACAGGTCCACATGGCCATTATGGACTTGTCCAAAGTGGCCATGCATGCACGGGGGCATCTAGACGAGAAATGGCCCCCTTGAGCAAATTTGGAATGGCCATCACTGAGCAAAACCCTAGCTTTGGAGATGGCTCGTTGGCACCACTTCCAGGTCTTCGGGGCATGCTGTGGGGGGTCCCCTAGCTGAAATCCGTCATCCCGGACCCACCGGAATTGACGGATTCGCGAACCGAGCCACAGTTCGGGTGCCACGGGCATTCTAGTCAGGCACCCCGGGGCCATTCAGGGACACTTTGGGCATTTGCTCCGCGGCCACGGAACCCAAATCGGCGAGCGAAATTGGATTCCGTCGGCTCCCATATGTCCACGTGGCCATAGTGGAGCTGTCCATGGTGGCCACGCACGCCCGGGGGCCTCCGGATGAGAAATGGCCCCATTGAGCGAATTTGGAATGGTCTTCACTGAGCAAAACCCTAGCTCCAGGGATGGCCCATTGGCACCGCTTCCGGGTCTTCGAGGCACGCTGTGGGGGGTCCCCTGGCTGAAACCCGGCGTCTCGGACTCACCGGAGTTGACGGATTTATTAACCGAGCCACGGTTCGGGCACTACGGGTATTCTAGTCGGGCACCCCGGGGCCATTCTTGTGGTGATAACAAGTTTATTGTCTATTGAGTCTGATACTACATCCAGGAGCCGCTCACTGAACTTTGAAATAGAAAGCTCTGTAATTTTAGGATATCGATTCAACCACTCATACAGTTTCTTACCTTCTTGAGGATCTAAATTTATAATTTTCTTCTGGGTAGATTCAAGCATTCTCGAGGATCTAAATTTATAATTGCCTTCTGGGTAGATTCAGGCATGGAATAATATTTTTCGGCACTTCCAAGATCCCAAGACCATTTCGTTAGCCATAATATGTGCAACTCCTTTGATGAAAGATAAATTCTGGTGTGGACGACAGCATTTGATACACTAGCCAAATCTATGTTGTTGGAAGAACTTAGATATTTCAACAAAGGAGCGTTTTGCAGGTGACTTGAAAATCCCTTCCATTTTTCAGCAATAAAACAAAGAAATTCAACGTATAGATTTTCAGGCAAGCTTGTCAACCAATCAGACAACCGAATACAGGGAGATAACCACGCCGAAAACATTCAAGCTATTATAAAACTCTTGTTTATCAAGATAAGGATGGACTATGTGTACATTACGAGAATATAGATGAATGAAGTCACTTTGGTGAACTTGTCCTCTTGCTCTCTCCAGAATGCGTTTAAAAGCAGGGAGTATTGTCCAAGATTCTATGAACAATGAAGGATTCGTTGTCATTGCTAAGAGAAGTTCTAAGGTCAGTTTCTCGTAAAACAAAGATTGTATAAATCCAGCGGGTGTCCCTAAAGGCCTTTTGGATGCAAGACGAAACGAGCCATAGAATGAAGACCGTGGCTCCGATCAACAAACCGTCAGCTCCATTGGATTTAGGACATCGGGATAGTGCTAGGGGTGCCCCTCCCCTTCGGTCCCGTGGCTCGGGTGTCACCATGTAGGTCCATCTTGGAAACTAGGGTTTTGCTCAGTGAGGGAGTGTGCAATTTTTGCACACGGGGGTCAACTTTGCAAAATCCTCCCCCGGGAACTTTGTGGTTAGCATTCCCAGCTGGAACCTCTCTAGACATATTTGCAGGACTCCCCGGAACTAGGTTTTTCTACACAGTTGGATCTCTATGCCCCGACAGGTATCCAACGGGTGTCCCTGAAGGCCTTTTGGATGCGAGACGGAACGAGCCATAGAATGAAGACCGTGGCTCCGATCGACAAACCGTCAGCTCCGTTGGATTTAGGACGTAGGGATAGTGCTAGGGGTGCCCCCCCCCTCCAGTCCCGTGGCCCGGGTGTCACCTTGTAGGTCCATCTTGGAAACTAGGGTTTTGCTTAGTGAGGGAGTGTGCAATTTTTGCACACGAGGGCCAAGTTTGTAAAATCCTCCCCTGGGCACTTGTGGTTAGCATTCCCAGCTGGAACCTCTCTAGACACACTTGCAGGACTCCTTGGAACCAGGTTTTGCTGCACGGTTGGAGCTCTATGCCCCAGCAGGTATCCAGCGGGTGTCCCTGAAGGCTTTTCGGATGCAGGACGGAACGAGCCATAGAATTAAGACCGTGGCTCCGATCGACAAATCGTCATCTCCATTGGATTCAGGACATCGGGATAGTGCTAGAGGTCCCCCTCCCCTCCGGTCCTGTGTCCCGGGTGTCACCTTGTAGGTCCATCTTGGAAACTAGGGTTTTGCTCAGTGAGGGAGTGTGCAATTTTTGCACACGGGGGTCAACTTTGCAAAATTGTCCCGGTGTCACCTTGTTGTTGTTGGTTTCAAGATTTTATTTCTATACCTATCTATCCTACAAGTATAAAGCATAATATACTCTCCTAGCGAAATTACTACTTCTCAAAACATTAAACATAATTTTGAAACTACTGAGAATCAAGCGCACTGTGGGATTCCCGATTGTTACCAGACCTAGTTCACTAAATGATAAAGGATTGTTTCATTTCTTGGGTTGTTTGTTGTTGCATAGTGACATCCTTGTTGACATCAAGAGTAATACAAAACATAGATGGAGGGAACTATAGTGGGATAAGGTAACGCAAAGTGATATTTTAAAGGAACTCAAGCAAACAAAACAACCTCTTTGAAAATGTGTTGAATATTGCAAGAAAAAAGTTACTCAATATTTAAGGGAAAAGGAAATTCAATAGAGGTCCAAATGATTTATACAAGTGAGGAAATAAGGTTAAAGGACTAGAGGGATCATTGGCATCATTTTATGAAAGTTCTTACGTCATATTCACTTATGTTCCTTCACTAAGTATTCTAGCTACATCATATTTTAAATATTAATGGTGTTATATCATAAATGCCATAATTTTCCTTTTTCCCTATACATTTGTAATTATGTTGAACACAACATAATGGGGAATGTGAAATAGGGAAAGGCTATGTGAAGTGATATTTTCAAGGAACCTAGGAGATGTGAATAAATAATTTGAAAATGTGTAAAATGATATAAGTCCAAAAGTGCACAATGTTTATGAAAAAGAGAGGGTAAAAATAATAAGAGTGAAAGGGAAAAAAGATGGGAACTATTGGGAGTTATTGTAGATAGAACCAAAATATTGAGCAAAAAAATCATTGTACTACCAAAACAAAATCGTAGGTTGACTTGGCAATGTTGGAATTTATTGAATATACTTTTTCCTATAAAAATGGAGGGTAAATTCATGGATGGAATTTCATCAAATTTCATCATTGTACTACCATCAAATTTGCTCAAGGAGATGATGAAGTAGCTCAAGACAATATGGAAGTTGTTGCATCACATGAACCACATACATATTCACATAAATCATAACTCATGTACATCAAATAAACGATATAAGATAACGATATCAAATTCCTATCTAACATGAATAACATTGATCATGCATGAATAAACAATGACATGGCTATAAATCATAACTTAATCATAATTCAAACATCAAATAAATGATATAAGATAGCGATATCAAATAAACTATCTAACATGAATAACTTTGGACATGCATGAATAAACAATCACATCATTTATATACTATGTACCTCAATCAATTAGGCCTTTTGGATCCTCTCAGTTTTTTATTGACTTAAACAACCTCTCGTGCTCTGCATGAGGTAGTAAGTAGCGTACCTTGTTTGATGACTTCGTTGACATTGTCTATAGTTGGATGTTTGTGCCAATGATCAAGTGCGTAAAGTGATACACCCGCGACCCTGGTCTATAATACGTGTATGTGTAGCCATTGCTCTTTGGTCCCTTTCCATCCATTGTAAGATATTCCCCCTGAAAAACCATCGAGCGAGTGGGAAAGGTAATGCCTTCACTATCTGTTAATGATGCGAGGAGGGTTTGCTTCCCCTGGATGCATCGTGCCAACCAATAATTCGTCCCAATTGCACTGTCTGTCGGGGCGACAACTGCATAGATGTGTCCTGCAAAGATGCATTTTACGGTCATATTCCAACAAGTAGTGGTTTGATAACTTGGATAATTACATATAAACAAGGAGGGAACTGGGATATGCATGTAGAAATGTTTACCTGGCTATACTAGATCAGATATATGATCATATTCATTCGAAATAGAGGACTGGCCTTCCTCTAACTAGATTGTTTCAACAACTGCACGTGGGTCCACTGCAAGTGATACATGATCCTATTCATCAACCCAATCCATTGATTCGCATTCATCCCATTCACAACTCCTGCAAGGCCCACAAAAGCAAGCAAGTTTTCGCGTCCATATTTCAAATAAGGGGTTGTTTGAGCTTCAAACCGAATGAAATCCATGAGTTCCTTGCACAGTACTGCAACTATAAGAACGCGATCGGTCTATATCAACTACATGCCAGAAATTTCTGACAACATGTCCTCTTCCTGTTGGTATGCGTTGCTTCGTGGTTCGATCTGACATTTTTGCAGAGCACCATTGAACTATGGTTTCTGCATCCCGAATATGAGGGTTTCTCGTGCACCTCATCTCTTCCCTTCGTAGGGTAGTTTTGAGACATGCCCCAGCACCGTCGTGCTCTCCCTTTCCATGACCGGTCTCAAAATAGTTCCACACATGCAGCACATCACAAGTCTTGTGCAAAATACTCAACCACTGGAATACACGTGCATTTTTGAATTGACCTGCACAACCATCTGACCATATCCAATGCCGATCCATCTGTATACCTCTCTCCTTCAGCTGATCATAGAAAATTTTGAAGCAATGTTGCACGTAATGCAGGTCATGGCACCTGTCGTCACTTATGTAGAAGTTGGTCTCTTTCAATATTATCCTCCTGTCGTTGCTGCTCTCTGGCGCGTGCCTATACGTGATATGGACCATTATGCTAACTTGGTCTGAATGGTAGTATTGACTTTGAATCTCATTCTGTGGTTGCAGGGTGTAGTTTTCAGCAAAGTCCACAACCGACAATATTGTGCCATTGGGGAAGGTGTCCCTGCACTGTCTGTACTGTTCATCCTGCCATCGTGCTACATGGACATGCTGTACATACTGCTCGGTCTTTTGGTAGAATTCCTTCATGAAATTGCAAATTTGTACCTGGTGCCACAAAAACCGGGGCATTAATACAACGTGACATTTTCAATGTGAATATATATGTACAAATTAAACATGTACAGTATGAAAGTATGCAAACTTAGATTACCTGTGACTTCACCAATGCAATTTTTTTGCTTTCCTTCGAACTATCTACTTGATATGTTATGTACTGGAAGTTCTGCATTTCTATTGACATCCTCCCAAATGCGTGCTCCGTGGTTGTGTGGACGCAGGGGCTTAATAATGCAAATCCACTACAATTGGAACACGTCCCATATAAACATGATCTTTTACATTATTTTTGTCCTTCAGGTCTTGTACACATTATTCTATGTGTAAATTCTCTGGATGCATTCGGTGGTTGTAACGATGGGCAATCCTGCACAATGTTAGTATGCAAATCACAAAATATATGTCTATATGTATCATAAAAGTACTCAAATTCTACATGCTATCTACAACAACATGTATTGCGATCATTGCAAATTTTAACATACCAGGGTTTGCATTTTTCAAAGGACCTTTGGCCCAAATTCAATTGTGTGTGCTCATTCTTGAACCTCTCATAGAGTTATGTTTGTGTCGTGTCAAGGAAGTGCTTGACATGGGGTTCACCCCCCCTAACAACTATTCTCAACTTTAAAAAATCTCTTTGATTCGATGACGATCTAGTGTTATCATGCCAAAACTTCTGCACTAGTTCTTTAACAGCATCAATGAGCTTCATGTCTGAACGAGGTAACCTACGAACAAAGGACCAACAATCTTTTTGGCCTGGGGTCTCAAGTTTTTCTCTTAATGGCAGAATACTTTTGAAGAGTCTTTGTGTCTACTTTAAATATTTTACATGTGTGTGATAGTAGGCGACGTTGCCTTGTGGATTTGTCTACAATCAATTCCGACAGTACACCACGAGCCGCATTAAAATATTTTGTACGAGAAGTTTTTCCAATCAAATTAAATGCAAATTGTAGATTTCTAACAACATGATTGTTGACATCTGAACTTCTAACTACCTTTATGCTCAAAATTCTCCTAACATCCGCTAGACAATGTGATTTTAACAAAGCAAGAAACAATTGACATTTTGCTGCATCGGTTTTGGATTCAAAAAATTCTTTCGTTATCTTGCTACAATGGAAATCAATAGTGCGTTTGGGCATCTTACCTTCAAGTCCTGAAAATGAACTTTCATCCACATGAATACGTCTAGGAGTTCTTCGTCGTCCGCTTGATAGTCGAGGCAAGGGAGTCGGCAAGGAAGTATGATTCCCATCAACGGCTTGTTGTGGCCCTTCGTTCACAACTTGATCTTGCAAGGGAGTGTGTTCTGCATGTGTGTGCTCTTCTTGGGGAGGTTGCCAATTGAGAGCTTGTTCAACGTCCATCCCTTCATACTTGACATCAGGAAAGATTTGATTGGATTGAACCACTTCGTTATTGCTTGTTGATGGATCTAAGGCACTAACATTTTGCTTTCTACAGTTTTGCATGTACAACCTGGCTTTTTCTCTTATCTCATGGGCCTTTTCAGGGGGCAGTGGGTTCCTTCTAGAATTTCTTTTATTATTACGTCTGTTGCCCATATTCAATGTGTTTTAAAAAAAAACAAAAATATCACCCCTGCAAGAATGAACAACAAATAAGATATTAAAACTCGATGTGCACATGATTATTAAAGCTCGATGTAGCAATTGATTATGTACAACAACATCTAGTGAGAATGTTTTCATATAATATTAAAAGCTATTGGGAATTCCCTACATATAACTGGAATGACACCTCTAGGAACTCGGTAGGATGGTATTGGATGGTATTGAATGGTGGTATGGGATGTTAGTAGGAGCAACTTCCCTATGAGGGAAAATAGCCCCAAAAGACTAAGAGTTTTCAATTCTCTAGGTGTTTGTGTGAGTTGTTGTAGTGAAACCATGAGGAATTCAACAAATGTTTGTCTACTAGATGGAAGAATGTGATTATGAAATGTTTTTGGTGGTGATGCAAGTAATTTTTTTTTATTATCTTCATGAAAGGTTGAAAGCATTGCTTGGTGCATTTTGTAGTTTTTTTTTGGTAAGATGTTTTTATTGTCTGTGTTGAATATTAAGAAAACTAAAATAGATCTATCATACAATTCTTGAGGAAAAACCAAAATAGATGCCATTCAAACAAGTGAATGAAGACTAAACTACATTTAACAAGATAAAATTATCACCATACCTCAAGGATTATGATTGCTCTTTGCCTCAAATGTCAAATGCTCTTTTGATGTGTCCACTATATGTAAGAAGACTTCATGTGTGTCCAAGTAGCATGAGAATTCAATCCAAGGTGCCAAATAGAGTCCAACTGTTGTGTATTCACTCGATTGATCCAAATAGAGCCCAAGAGGTGTGTACTCAATCCAAGGAGCCAAAATAGAGCCCAAAATGTTGTGTATTCTATCCAAATGGTCAAGGAAGCACCAAATGGTGTATGAATTCAATCTACCATTTAAATGCTTGTCGGACTGTGCGTGAAACCAACGAAGAGAATGCGAAAATGAGGAAAAAATTGCGGGAGAAAGAACGCGGGTGATTTTCTAAATTTTATCTTCAACAGGGACGTGCACGCGTCCATTCTGAACGTTGTATTGTTTGGTGGGTAACATTCAGTGCATTTATTACCCAAGAGATATAAATGTGTCGGGTTATTCCTAGAGCCCCTCCCCATAAAGAGGCCTTCCCCCATAAAAGCCTTTAGGACCTCTTCTAACCCATAATCCCTATGTGCATTTAAGTGCTTCTAGGTGTTTAGGGGTATATTTACAAATATGTATTTTAATTTCAAAACATTAATTTAATTTTGAATTATAAACATATGTATTACATCAAGAATAATGCTTCTAGGTGGATGATGATGATGATGATGAAGATGGTGATGATGACTAATGGAGATGATGATGATGATGATGATGATGAATATGCAGCACACCATCCTCATCATCCTCGTCATCATCTTCTTTATCATCATCCACAACATGGTCATCATCACCATCTTCATAGTCATCATCATCATCATCATTGTGAGGACGAGGATAATGATGGTGATGATGGTGATGATGACGACAATGGTGGATGATGATGAATATGAGTACGATGATGAAGAAGATAATGATGATGATGACAAATATGATGATCATCAAAATCATCATATTCATCATCATCATCTTCACTAGTCATCATCATCACCATCATCACCATAGTCATCATATGATCATGGTCACGATCATCACTATCTTCGTCATCACTGTCTTTAGTCATCTTCATCTTCCTCCTAATCATCATCATCATTGACATATTCATCATCATCTTCGTATCATCATCATCATCATCATTGACATCTTCGTATCATAATCATCATCATCATTGACATCTTCGTATCACCATCATTGACGAAGATGATGATGATGATGATGAATATGAGTACGATGATGATGTTGACTAATTTGGAGATGATGATGATGATGATGATGGTGAAGATTATGAGGAATATGTAGCACATTATCATCATCTTCCTCATCATCAACACCATGATCGTCATCATCAACTTCCTCCTCCTCCTCATTATCATCATCATTGTGAGGATGCAGATGATGAAGAGGATGATGATGATGATGAATATGAGTACGATGATGAAGATGATGATGTTGATGACGAATATGATGATGATCATCATCAGCAAAAACATCATATTCGTCGTCATACTCATCTTCATTAGTCATCATCATCACCATCTTCATCATCATCATCATTGTGGGGACGAGGATGATGATGATGATGATGATGATGATGGCAATGATGATGAAGATGGTGATGATGACTAATGGAGATGATGATGATGTCGATGATGAAGATGATGACGAATATGCAGCACATCATCCTCATCATCATGATCATCTTCATCATCATCAACACCATGATCGTCATCATCATCGTCGTCGTCATCATCATTTTGAGGACGCGAATGATGATGAGGATGATGGTGATGATGATGATGATGATGGTGATGATGGTGATGATGACTACGATGGTGGATGATGATGAGTATGAGTACGATGATGAAGAAGATGATGATGATGATGATGAATATGATCATCATCAAAATCATCATATTCGTCATCATCATCTTCACTAGTCATCATCATCACCATCGTCATCATATGATCATGGTCACGATCATCGTTGTCTTCGTCATCACTGTCTTTAGTCATCTTCATCTTCGTCATCGCCATCTTCCCCCTAATCATCATCATCATTGACATCTTCGTCATCATCTTCGTATCATCATCATCATCATTGACATCTTCATATCATCATCATCATCATTGACATCTTCGTATCATCATCGTCGACGAAGATGATGATGATGATGATGATGGTGGTGGTGGATGATGATGAATATGAGTACGATGATGATGATGATGACTAATTTCGAGATGATGATGAAGATGATGAGGAATATGCAGCACATCATCATCATCTTCATCATCATCAACAACATGATCATCATCAACAATATGATCATCATCAAAATCATCATACTCGTCATCATCATCTTCACTAGTCATCATCATCACCATCGTCATCATATGATCATGGTCACGATCATCACTGTCTTCGTCATCACTGTCTTTATTCATCTTCATCTTCGTCATCATACTCGTCATCGGCATCTTCCTCCTAATCATCATCATCATTGACATCTTCGTCATCATCTTCGTATCATCATCATCATCATTGACATCTTCGTATCATAATCATCATCATCATTGACATCTTCGTATCACCATCATCGACGAAGATGATGATGATGATGATGATGAATATGAGTACGATGATGATGATGACTAATTTGGAGATGATGATGATGACTAATTTGGAGATGATGATGATGACGATGATGATGATGGTGAAGATGATGAGGAATATGCAGCACATCATCATCATCAACACCATGATCATCATCATCAACTTCCTCGTCATCATCATTGTGAGGACGTGGATGATGATGAGGATGATGAAGATGATGATGATGATATGATGATGATGATGATGATGATGATGATGATGATGACGATGGATGATGATGAATACGAGTACGATGATGAAGATGATGATGTTGGTGACGAATATGATGATGATCATCATCAGCAAAAACATCATATTCGTCATCATACTCATCTTCATTAGTCATCCTCATCACCATCTTCATCATCATCATCATTGTGGGGATGGGGATGATGATGATGACAATGACGATGAAGATGGTGATGATGTCTAATGGAGATGATGATGATGTTGATGATGAAGATGATGACGAATATGCAGTACATCATCCTCATCATCATAAACACCATGATCATGATCATCAACTTCATCATCACCATCATCATCATCATTGTGAGGACAAGGATGATGATGATGATGATGACGACGATGATGATGGTGATGGTGATGATGATGACGATGGTGGATGATGATGAATATGAGTACGATGATGGAGATGATGATGATGATGACGAATATGATCATCATCAAAATCATGATATTCATCATCATCACCTTCATTAGTCATCATCATCACCATCATCATCATCATCATCGTCCTCATCATCATCATTGTCATCATATGATCATGGTCACGATCATCGATGTCTTCGTCATCATAATTTAGTCATCTTCATCTTCATCATCATACTCGTCATCGCCATCTTCCTCATAATCATCATCATCATCGACATATTCGTCATCATCTTCGTATCATCATCATCATCATCATCATTGACATCTTCGTATCATAATCATCATCATCATTGACATCTTCGCATCATCGTCGTCGACGAAGATGATGATGAATATGAGTACGATGATGATGATGATGATGAAGATGATGAGGAATATGCAGTACATCATTATCATCTTCATCATCATCAACAACATGCTCATCATCATCAACTTCCTCATCATGATCATCATCATCGTCATTGTGAGGACGCGGATGATGATGAGGATGATGAAGATGATGATGATATGATGATGATGATGATGATGATGATGATGATGGATGATGATGAATACGAGTACGATGAATATGATCATCATCATCACCATGACCATCAAAATCATCATATTTGTCATCATCATATTCATTAGTCATCATCATCGCCATCTTCGTCATCCTCACCATCATCATCATCATCATATGGTCATGGTCACGATCATCATTGTATTCGTCATCATAATCGTCATCTTCATCATCCTCATCATACTCATCATCGCCACCTTCGTCATCATCTTTGTCATCATCTTCCTATAGTGATGATGATGATGACGAAGATGTTATTGATGAGGAAGAGGGTGATGACAAAGATGAAGATGATGATGATGATGGTGGTGGTGGATGATGATGAATATGAGTATGATGATGAAGATGATGATGATGTTGATGGTCATCGTACGCATCATCATCATCATCAACATCAATGGTGATGATGAGGATGATAATGATGATGTTGATCTGACGTTGACGATCAAGATGATGACCTAGATGTTGATGATGATGAGGAAGAAGAGGGTGGTGACGATGATGATGATGATGGTGTTGATGATGATGACGATGATGATGATGATGATGATGATGATGATGATGATGGTGATGGTGATGGTGATGAGGATGAAGAAGATGATGATGATGGAGATGAAGATGTTGATGATGATGACGATGGTGATGAAGATGATGATGATGTTGATGAAGAAGATGGTGATGATGAAGAAGATGATGATGATGGAGATGTTGATGAGGAAGAGGGAGATGACAATGATGATGAAGATGTCGATGATGATGGTGATGATGATGATGAAGATGATGATGATGATGATGATGATCATCATCATCATCATCATCATCTTCATCACCACCATCACCATCATCATCGACATATTCATCATCATTTTCATCTCCCTCTTCCTCATCATCATCTTCATCACCATCATCATCATCTTCATCACCATCATGATCATCATCCTCATCTCATCATCATCTTCATCACCATCATGATCATCATCCTCATCACCATCATCACCACCATCATCTTCATCATCATCTTTATCACCATTGTCACCATCATCTCATCATCATCATCATCATCATCTTCATCACCATTGTCACCATCATCTCATCATCATTGTCATCTCCCCCTTCCTCATCAACATCTTAATCATCATTGTCATCTCCCCCTTCCTCATCGACATCTCCATCATCGTCATCTTCTTCATCATCACATCTTCATCAACTTTATGTATCCCCATGACAAAGGAAATTACATGAATGCATACGCGCACCTACACGTGTGCGCTTCTATGGACACGTGCGCGCCTCTTTGAGCGCACACGTGTATGAATTCAAATTGTTTTCGGCGCCCTTGCAGGCTTGGAATTAGCTTCGGACTGCACCTTTAGGCTCGGTCTGATTTATCTATGATTTATGGCAGAACACATCAAACGCTGCAACTTCCTGTTTTTCACAGCTAGTTCTGCATAAGCTCCACGAGTGCACTGCAGATGAAATTGCACACACTTGTCGAGCTCTGTGTGCAGATTCCAAATATATAATTTTTTAATAGATTTGTTGTTGTTCTCTATTTTTAATTCATTTTAAACTGCACTCCTGTCAAATTCGTAAAAAAAATAGGTCGTTTATTTGGCCTATAACTTTTGATTGGCTTACCTATTTCAAAAATGGAAAAGAACCCACATAAGAGCACGAAAATACCTACAACCTAAAATAAAAATGCATTTTGATTATTTTTAGACCATGATATGGTGGATTAAGACTTGACCATGTCCTTTTAGGGCTTCACTGACTTCGGTAATTTAAAAAATATATAAAATTAACTTTTAAAATTTTGGAAAAATAGCTCCGCAAAAGATTTGTCTGTTGCCTACGCCTCTACATTTTTTTTTTCTCATAAATTGAAAATTTACATAGCAAATAGGTAGGTCAACAAAAAATGTGCATTATGTTTTAGAAAAAAAATAACATACCAATCTTCGAATAATGACATTTTGGGGTGGTTAGACCACATTTCCATAAATAAAAGTTATATATTCCGGAAGGTCATTCATTTTTCTACGTTTCATCTTTTTACACCTAATCGGAAAAAGTTTTGTAGGTACCTCTAATAATTGATTTTAATGATAATATCTCTGTTTTTCCATAATGTCATTGCAACTAACGTGTCATAATTGGGTATCATTACCTTGCACCAGCCCTATAGCAATTACTCAATTTAATGATCTTTTCAAAGACCTGGGTTTAAACTCCATCGGGGCACAAATGCAAGTTTTAGGTACCTTCTTTCAGTTCTTCACTAAAGAGGAAGCTCCCCTTGCATTCGAGGAGGTGTCACTAGCAAAACTAAAAATTACTCTTGAAGGCTTCTCAAAGGATAAAAGCAGGGGGCTCGACGGGTGGTCGATCGATCTCTTCTTAGCATTTTTTGATGAAATGGGACTCGACCTGAAAGTTGTTGTGGAAGAATCTAGAACTAAAGGACGCATATCAGGAACACTCAATTCCACTTTTATTGCTATGGTTTTGAAGGTATCGTGCCATCAGTCCTTTGTTGATTTTCATCCTATTTCTTATTTCAATCTGATATATAAACTAATCTCCAAGGTAATTGCCAACCGGATTAAGCTGGTACTTTCACGTTGGATTTTCCAAAACCAATTCAGTTTCCTAAATAACAGGCAGATTCTAGACGCAGTTGGGGTCAGTAAAAAGAGTCTTCACTCTATTAATACTAAAAAGATGAAGGTTTTCATGCTAAAACTAGACTTGGAGAAGGCTTATGATACGGTTAATTAGAGTTACCTTAGGCTTATCCTCCTCCAAATCAGATGTGGTTTTCCCCTAACTGATTGGATCATGGCGTGCTTATCTTCGACATCCTTTGTTGTCTTGGTAAATAGTATCCCCACTTGGTTCTTTAAAAGATCGAGGGGACTTCATCAGGGGTACCCAACCCCACTTCTCTTTCTTCTTATAACAGAAGGTATGAGTTGTTTGTTGAGAAAAGCTAAGGCCGAAGGCAAGCTCGATGGTGTAAAAATTGCATAAGGCACTAAGATCTCCCTCCTACTCTTTGTAGATGGTGTCTTACTCTTAAGTAGAGGATGAATTCAGGAATGGCAAGTGATGAAAGAATGTCTTCAAGTCTTTTGTGAGGCCACATGTATGAAAGTGTACAATGAGAAGTCGATTTTTCTTATCAGGGCTTTCTCAAGACTTCAAGAACCGGTTGTAGACCTTATTTCCTTTTAATTTCCAACTCTTGGAAAGTGGGATTAAATATCTTGGATTTTATCTAAAGTTGAACAACTACATAGTTTCAGACTGGCTTTGGCTCTCGAGGAAGAATGAAAAACGAATTGACAGTTGGTGCTACATATATCTTTCATTAGGGAACCGGCTGGTCTTAGTGGAGTCTGTTCTCCAGAGAATCCCTATCTATTGGATTTCCCTGATAAAAATCCCCACCTCGATCATGAATAGAATTCGACAAAGATGTTTTGATTTTCTCTAGTCAATCCACAAAGAAAAAAAAGCTTTCCACTTGGCTAAATGGGAGAGATTATCCAAACTGAAGGATATCGAGGGTTGGGGTATAAAAAACCCCTTCATCTTTGGGAAATCTCTTGCAGCTAAGAGCCTATGGCGTTGCCCCTTTTCCAAAGGGTTATGGAGCATAGTTATGAAAAATAAGTACTTGCAAAACTCCACAACTAAAGGTTGGCTCAGGAAAGTAACCAACATTCCTTCCGCCGTATCTATTGTATGGAGAACGTTGTCTGAAGCGGCTCAAATAGTTAAAGACTGGGTTATGTGGAAGCTAAGTAATGGAATGAATATCCACCTTGGAGAAGAACCATCCATTGGCTGCTCAGCTCCACTCTCCCTTTCGCTCATTTGGGAGCTCAGAAATAAAGGCATACTGGTTTTGGCTCAAGCATGCAATAATAATATCCCTACAATGGATGTTCATCGGTGGCGATCGGCCTTATATTTAGGATTATCAGAAGGTCGGGTGGAGGAATGGAAGGAGTTCACTCTCAAGCTGCAATAGACGAGACTCTTCCTAAATAAAATCTGAACACTATCGTTTGGTTGTGGAACAAAAAGGATGGTCAGATCAGGACAAAGTTGGCGTATGAAGTCTTGATCAGTACCAATCAGGAGCAACAATCAAAATGGTGGCATCGTCGAATTTGAAAATGGAAATGCCCCATTAAAGTCAAGTGTTTTGGGTGGCTCCTCTCAAACCCTCGCATGGGACAACTACATCAAAAGGGGCAGATCCGAACCTAACAAGTGTGTGCTTTGTAAGGTTGATGCAAAGAATGTTGACCACCTATTTGTCCAGTGTTCTTTTTCGAAGAAAGTTTGGCAACAATCCAAGTTGCTCCTCCACTGTATGAAAATTTGGCAAGAGGGTCCATTTGAAGAAAATATGAGAGAGTGGTTGATAGCGAATTGGGAGTGGACTGAGCTGCCAATTCTACTCTCGTGGCATTTGTGAAAGCACATGAACCTAGTCCTGTTCGAAGATAGACAAGTTAATGCCCGAAAGGTAGTCCTTGACGCCATTAGGGATTACAATATTTAGCTTTGCAATTTTTCCCACTCGTACCCTCACAATGTTCATTTAAAATTCCATGTCGTCCCATCTCCTACCAAACAAGCTACCTCTAATTTTAAATTAATTTATTAAAGAAAAATTTGTCCAATAAACACATTGAAATTCCATGCCTTCCCATGTCTTACAAAACGAGTCACCTCTACATTTAATTAATTTATCATGCCTTCCCATCTCCTACAAAACGAGCCACCTCTACATTTAATTAATTTATTATGCCTTCCCATCTCCTACCAAACGAGCCACCTCTACATTTAATTAATTTATTATAGAATGATTTACATATAAATATTATAGAAAGATTGTACAACGTTCCACCTCTACATTTGAATTAATTTACCAAATAAAGATTTGTTTAATAAGAATTAATTTACTAAATAAAGATTTGTTTAATAAGAACATCGTACCCACCTCTACATTTAATTAATTTATTATAGAATGATTTACATATAAATATTATAGAAAGATTTTCCACATTTAATTAATTTATTATAGAATGATTTACATATAAATATTATAGAAAGATTTGTACAACGTTCCACCTCTATATTTGAATTAATTTACCAAATAAAGATTTGTTTAATAAGAATTGATTTACTAAATAAAGATTTGCTTAATAAGAATTAATTTACTAAATAAAGATTTGTTTAATAAGAACATCCTAAAAAAATATTAATAAAATTAATTTACCAAATAAAAAGTTGTTTAATAAGAATTAATTTACTAAATAAAGATTTGTTTAATAAGAATATCGTAAAAAAAAAAAAATTATTAAAAAATAGAACTTGGGGTAAGATCCACCTTGGTAAAGATAAAGATTTGTTTACTAAGAACATCGTAAAATTTTTTTAATTTATTAAGAGATAAAACTTGGGATAAAGATTTGTTTAATAAGAACCTCGTAAAAAAAATTTAATTTATTAAGTGGTAAATATTTGTTTAATAAGAACATCGTAAAAAAACATTAATTTATTAAATGGTAAAGATTTGTTTAATAAGAACATCGTACAAAAAAACATTAATTTATTAAATGGTAAAGATTTGTTTAATAAGAACATCGTACAAAAAACATTAATTTATTAAAAGAAAAAACTTGGGGTAAGATCCACCCGAGGGTGGAGAGCCTTAACCGCGTGTGATAAGAAAGTCCGAAGACTGTTCCCGTCCTTGTCGAGGGAGATGCCAACCATCTCTCCTTTCTACGAACACATTAATTACGTATGGCAAGTTGGGTATATATGTAGTGATAACATTAAAGGCGATAACCATGTGGGATAAATAAGCCACCGACACAACCCCGGAGAGCGCAGGGGAGGGAGCACTGAAAGCCACAGTCACAGCCCTGGACGCCTCAGCTATAGGAAGAGGAACACGCGGTGCCGAACCCTCATCGTCAGTGTTTCTTATTTGAATATCAAATATTTATCTGTTCTCTACAATCCTATCGCGTCTCTCTCATGCTTGCCGTTCTGCTGATATGGTAAAAAATGGTTGCATCAGTTTAGTTTTTAATAATTAGGTTTATAAACATACCCAAATTTGAGAAATGCTTGAAGTCAGATTACCTTTATTACGCCATTATCGAGCCTATACGGCATTTCTGTCCGGTTGCTGCCCATAAATCCAGGCATTTTCCAAAAATTTCGGTTACAGTGGCCTTAGACAGATGGGAAACGGCTACCTCAAATAATAAATTGTTCGGACATGAGAATTACACCGTTCACAAGTGCCTATTCTAAAGAATGGTGCAGGTTGTGTCGTGCAAATGATGTATTTGTTGCAAAGGTTGAAAATACGTGTAGACTCAACGTTCCACAATTTCATTCTTTCTCGAAAACAGAAAACATGTCAAATTTTTAAAATCTCAAAGAACTGATGTCTTGGCTTATTTGGGAGCACTGTATTTGAACTAACAAAATTTAGATTCATTAAAAAAAAACGCCAAATTTTGATCAAAAACTTGTAAAAACAAGAAAAATCATCAAATTTTTCTACTTCTATGTTCTGCAAATAGACAAATAGACACTGTACCCTTCTTTCCATGTAATACAAATCTCTGATGTTGTGGCAACTTACCAATCCCTAAGTTTATATGTTCACTACTATAACCCCAACATCACAACCCAATTTTAACATAAATGTATTATTTGGCTCACGAGATAATCGACTCTTATATGATAGACCGATGACAACTGGTCACAAACATTGAAATGATTGCATACATCTTATTAAATGTGAAACATACATGCATAGTACCTACTAGACTATCACCATGGCATCACACATCGGGTCGATGTACAACATTTATTTGTTTTGGGAAAGCTTCCCTTTGGATGTTAGAATTTGGCTGCTACAAGTTGGCAATTTGAAAGGTGCATAGTGGGCACCAAAATTGATTTATGGATTTCCTTTTGGGGTCAATTAAAATCTAGTGTAAATTGTTGGAATTGCATAAACATGATGTTCATGAGTTTTTGAGGGCGCTAAATCAATTTGTGTAATAAAAAATGCAATTTAAACAATGAAAATCACAATTTCAATAAAGCTTTCATCACCGGATTCCAAAAAAAATAACTTGAAAAATTCAAAATTGGGAACGATTAGCTTGCTCCTATTGTAATAGATGAATGGAAATGAGTATATTCTAATAAATGGCGTAAGTAACGTAAATGCAATGGATTATGTAGAAGTTAGAACTCCTAGCATAAGGTAAAAAAACCCAACAAAAGGATGGGCTAGTGCATCAAAATGGGGAACATAAGGATGAGAGTTCATCAAAATGGGGAACATAAACAAGTTCATGAAGAAATTCTTATAAAAAGAACCTCGTTGCACTGAAAAACCCTTTTAATATTCAAGGCTATGAAAAAGTGTGATAAGCCGAAGGCAATGATATGGACCTACCACCTAAGTAAGATGTTTGGAATGATATGGACCTACCACCTAAGTTAAGATGTTTGATCTTTTTCAATTTAGATTGTGAGAGGGAAAATAAAGTAATCAACATAGTGCGTGCCACTTGAGACCATTTGCCTCTAGAAAGTCATTAACACAATATAAACAGCTTATCTAAAAAAGAGTTAAACACCTTTAGTCTTCATAAACTAGTATAACCACTTAATTTGTGGGTGGTGAAAGCTAATAGGAATTACCCAAATGCAATTCTTTGGATTTTCAATTCTGAAATCTACAACCTCAATGAATTCAATTTTTCCAAAGAAATGTAATTATAGTATGACTAGCACTCCAACTTGGCAAAGTAAATTGATAGCATAGAACCATAAAAACTATCTTTGCATGCCTACTTCCCATTCATTATTCTTTCGCCCTAGTTATTCAATATCTTAGTTTTCCCACTCATTTATCACCAGATAGTAGTGTACGTAGCACATTGTTTCATTAACATTTAATAATTAAAATAAAACAATATAATAATATCAAACTATTTATTTTCGTAAAACTTATATACATTTTCCTATATTACATATTAATGCAAAGTAAGGAAAATCATGTGGTCCAGTAAAATGATTAACAAGGCCCCACCACTATGGAGACTCTAAAACTTGACGATCAATAACCATCCTACGGCAGACCCTTAAAGGCTCTACTAGGATATCCTTTATGGTGGTTTACCATCCTCGCCCCATGCCCCATCTGCATGCACCATGCACCATCGAGTAGGATATACGGTCGTCAGAACCGACACCCTTGCCTTCCGATGGCACCCCTTCTCCATTCCGTCACGTGACCTATCCCATTGTCATTCAGTATCTGCCCGTTGTCACCCCACCTCATGCTCGTCCCAACTAAAAGATAGCCACCTTTCTCCATCAATGTGGACGTTGGAAAATCAAGAGTGTTCTCTACCTCCATCACCCCAGTCCACATTCACATTTTCTCTTGATTTGCTCTAGCATCGTATCACCTTGCTCCAGTCCCTACCCCTCCAGCACATCCCTGTTTCCTTAAAGAGCCGTGTGCAAGCCTGCCCGCCCACAATTATCACTCAATATTCCAGTATCATCATTGCAGGTATTTCATGATTGCCAGTGTTTCATGTATAATTCTGTAAGCTTTTAAAATTATGTAGTGATAGATTCACAAAGCCCTTTTAGGATGTCTACAATGTGATAATCACAATAGTTCAATACAACCCTTCCCAATGCAATACAATAGACAACCTATCAATATGACTATGGAAAATTTGTCATGTCCTGTAGTTATTACATGGGTTCCATGAGGCCCATTGCCTTCACTGCACATCCCTTTTGTTTCTACACTTCTACCTTTGATGTTGTTACACTTCAAATATGCTCGCATGGCATAGGTTTGTTGTCCGATAACATGTTTTTAGCTTCATTTATTTGGTGCTCTGTATTTTTTATGTATATAGTTTATTGTGGTGTCTCTTGATCCGGGCTAGGGTTGGTTGTGTCAGCCATACCCAAAGCATACCCAAAGTTGAGTTTTTTGAAAACTTGATTGGCCACATTAGGGCGAATTGAATTGCATCTCGACATGCCAGAGCATTTGGTTTGGTAGTTTAGCTTAGTTTTTGTTCAGGAATTTTATTTGTCAATAAATATTGTTTTGTATCTAATGGGTTTGCTACTATAATTGATATTTACTCTTTAGTAATGTAACCGCAATATCCTATGGTAACCACCTCCTAATCTAACAAGGAAAATAGGTTCCTATTTTTAAATTTTTTGTCATTGTTTTGTATTCCAATTTGGTGGTTAAATTTTCCAACCACCAAACCCTAAACCCCATCCTCTAAGACCCTAAACCCTAAACCCCTAGCCTAGGAGGGTCTATGCAAAATACCCAATGTAGAAAACTTGATTGAGAGGTAATAGAGGCCATCACTCGTTGGACGAGTGTATGGTCATCAAACACAGGTTGAATGCATATTTGAGGACCATAATGGTTAGTGGGAAGAAAAAAAAATGATGAAATTACCAATCATACTGAATTTAGAGTTAGGGATTCTAGGTTATGTTTATTTTTCAATTTTATATGGGTTCAACCTTAACTTTGTGCATATTAAGTACCTACGTTCTCACTATGACTTGTGAATGCTAGCAAGGCAAAAGCGTTTGACTGGAGAGCTTGCACATACACAAATTTACTCTAATTAGTCTTCGGCAAATCATTTTTTTTTAATCTAAGTTTGTTCTGTTTGTTTCGTTCTCCCCATTCAAGAAATAGCTTCAACTCATTCTTTATTTGTTTCATCTTCATCTTTTCTCTTTACATAACAACATAATTTAGGTTGACAACCCTAAAAACATACACATTTTCATTTAAACATAAAATAATATGGACAGTCTCACTAGAGAAGTCCTAAGTTGTTTCGTTGTTTCGTTATCCCCATTCAAGAAACATCTTCAACTCATTCTTTATTTTTTTGTCTTCATATTTTCTCCTTACATAATAACATAATTCATGTTAACAACCCTAAAATCATACAAATTTTCATTTAAACATAAAATAATATGGACAATCTCAATAGAGAAATCCTAAGTTATTTTGTTATTTAGTTCTCCCCATTCAAGAAACAACTTTAATTCATTCTTTAGTTTTTTTGTCTTCATATTTTCTCTTTACATAAAAACATAATTCATGTTAACAACCCTAAAATCATACAAATTTTTATTTTAACAGAAAATTACATAATATAAACAATAAAGAGTCTCAGTAGAAAAATTCTACATTAATGATTTATCTACACCTATTACATATGAACCACACAATTTAACCATATTGCTCCACTCTTATGTAAGAAAATATTTTTTTTTGAAATTTTTCCTTAAAGCTTTAGATATTGCATTTTAGAATATGATTCTACAAAAGAGAATTTGTTAAGGCTTTTGTCCAACCTGGTAGAAACTTTGGACATAACTTTCTAAAGTTTTACTCCCTATATGCAATGGATTGCTTAGATTTTTCCATGATTTTATGATAATCCATCATTTGATCCCAACATAGAATATATTTATAAAATTGTAGGATATAAAATCACAATAATCCGTTAAACATTCTAATCCGTTTCTTCTTCATAATAATATAACCTTTAAATCTAGAAACCTTCTGCGGGAAAGATTTAAAAGTCTTTTGCTTCTTCTTAATAATGGATTTGAACTTTTACCTTTAATTCTCAAAACCTTAGGCTGGAAAGATTTAAAAGTCTTTTGCTTCTTCTTAATAATGGATTTGAACCTTTAGATCTCAAGAACTTTTGATGGGGAGATTTAAAATCTTTTTCTTCTACAACGTAATTAAAAAAATTATTGGCCGGAAGATAGAAGTCTTCTGCTTTAGTTTTAAACTTTATTATATTCTTATTAACAAGGTTTTGTGTTTTAACTTTATTATATTGTTAATAACCATGTTTTGTATTTTAGGGTACTCTCGTAAATATTAGCAAAACAATCCATATTAATAGATTGCAGCCCTGAGCATATAAACCCAGTAAAATAAGGTTTTTACTTTTAAAAAAATGAACTTTTTATTTAAAATTGATATACTTTTAAGTTGAATATATAAATATTAGCAAAACAATCCATATTAATATTACCAAAAAATTCTCTCCATGGTTGTTTTGTTCTTAAGTTTGGTTCATTAGTTTTATGTAGGATTAAAACCTAAAAAGTCCCAAATTTATACTTCATGTTCAAGATCTTTGATGTAGTATGTAGCAACAAAACTTCCATACCATGGTAAGTCAGATTTGGGAAGAGATGCATTTTTCTTTGAAGGGAGAGAAAGGATAGACAAATCCATCCATCTAAAAAGGAGACTTGGCATCTTGGTAGGTTCATTATTGTATAATTTGGGATATATCTATAAATATCTTGATAAAAATGATATGAATTAAAAAGCTATGGGCAACTGTAGCATGTTTTGATTCAAGGTGGCATCTCTAGATTAGATCCAAGGATAACAAGGGATCTTTAGGCTCTAAGTAGATGACTTGATGGAATAAGTGTTAAGAAATATCCCAAGTGAATCATGATAGGATCTCTAAATTTTTGAAACAATAATTCCAATTAATGAGATCTCAATAATAGAGGAAAAACATAAGGGCTATGAAATGGGGGTACGCCACTTGGTTTGGGAAGATATGGCACCAAAAGGTGTTGTTTCATCTCCTCACATTAGTCTAGAATGAATCCAACTATTCATGTAATATTTATATGACTTCATCATTCGAGCATTAATAAATGAATGAATTATTGTTTTATCCTAGTAATGGATGTCATACATCAAGTCCATAGTTGCACCTACTTACTTGAATATAGGATTTCCTCTCTTTTATCCGGCCAATGTAGTAATCAATCCCTCTATTGTCCTTTCTTCGTTATGTATATTATTCTAGTGGTTTGAAAGTGTTAACTTTCAGAGTTACTTGGAATTAAGTGTTCACATCATGGTTGGGGATGGTTCATGTTATGTGGGGTGCATGGTGTATGGATGATTCTTCGTGTGTCATGATGGACATACACATGGAAGGTGACTTGCTAATTGATTTCTAGAACTTGTGTGGATGCTTGTGTGACATTCTTCCTTAGAGAGTTGGATGTTGGGACATCTCGATGAAATTCTTCATGTTGTGCAAATGGAGAGTGGGTGGTTTTCTTGGAGTAAAACTTGCATTGGAGGAGGAAAATTGGGCATTTTGGAGAAGGGAATTGAGCCCTAAATGGCATGGGAACACTTAGTTTCTTACATGGAGGCTCATACTTGACTTGGGGAAGCTTGGGTTAGGAGTGATTAAGTAGTTTGGTGGACCAGGAAGAGGACATGACCTAGGAGGAGCGTTGGAGATGTAAGGCTTGTGGAGGTGGAGCATTGGACACATCCTATGGATCATTCAAGCCTTGGAGCCTTGATTGTTAGACATGCATGCCTTGGATCTTGGCATGCGACACCTAAAGTTGGAGTGCTTCACATTGCTATCTTCTTGTAGTGAGGTTGTTGTAGTGGACTAGGTCCACTTTATATTGTTTGTCTTCATTACCTCCCATATAAATAGAGAGAGGAGAGAGTATTTTCATTAATTCATTCAAAACATACTTTATTAGAGATGTGAGGAGTGGAGCACACTAGTCTCCCTCTCTTTTGTATTATTCATTATATTATTTCTCTTTGTCTTGGAGTGCTAGGTTCTTGGAGGAAGTTCAAGGGAAAATCTAGGGTTAGGGTTTCATCCTAAGAAGGAAAATAAATTATGGTTTGTGATAAAGCTTGTAAGGGTGTTATCTTGTTTTATTTGGAAATATCCAACCATTTATAGGCCTAACCCCTTCATTTATAAAAGAGTCCTCTAACTTTATCAGTAAAATCAATACTTTAACCTAGATGACCAAGACTCGTTGGTGAGTTTTGACATTGTCTCCCTTTTCACCAAAATACCTATCCCTAAAGCTCTGGACATCATTTCAAAACTTGTTGACATTGAGACCCTAAACCTTATTAAGATATGCCTCATATCTACCTAAGTCCTTTCTTGCAAGGAATTTTTTATAAATAAACGGAAGGCATCACAGTGGGATCTTCATTATCCCCATTAGTGCCCAACATCTTCATTAAAAACATTTTGCAGCTTTAACCCTGAATAGTTATCCCCTTAAACCTAAGTGTTGGTTCCAATTTGTAGATGACACCTTCATCATATTGCCTTATGGCCATACTGTGACCGTCTTGAAAACGTATCTCCCCATATCCAATTTACAATGGAAGTTGAACTAGACAATTCTATGGCCTTTTTGGATGTCCTAAATCATGTCAACCCAATGGTTCCTTAAGTCATCAATTTAAAATAAAAATAAAAACTTACACTATCAGATACTTCCATGTCCATTCCCACCTCTATCTTGCTAAAAAAAATTGTTGTCCTCAAGATGGTGATATTTGGAGCTATTTGAATCTCTTCCCCTCATCACTTTAACAAAGAACATTGCCACCTCAATAAATCCCTTCAATGAAATGGCTGTACTCTCTTTCCCAAATCAACAAAGCGTTATGATCTCTATTCTTCGTCCTAAAACCAAAAGCACCCAATCCACATCTCGGGCCAAATTTCTCTCCCTTTATCCATGTCATTCCTAACCATGTATCCAAAACCCTTGCCAAATAGAACATTAAAACACTATTTATGTCTCATAAAGCCCCTAAACAACTATTTAGAAGTGTCAAAAACAAATGTGATCCTTTGTGATCTCAAAGAGTTTATAAAATTCCTTGTTCTAGTGGTAAAACCTATATTGGGCAAAGCTAAGTATGTTCAACCTTGTCTCAAGTAACATATGGTTGCCACCTTTCATAACCATATATCTAAATTTTCTATTTTCAAGCACTTATACAGATCTAAGCCCTTAATTTGCTTAGACTAGACCAAAATTATTGCATTGATTTATTCTTATCAATTGTCATCATCTTGTTTTTTAGACTATCCTATTATTTAATTTATTGAATAAATTAGATTCTTCTCTGCCTTATTTATTATTCCTTGCCCGCAGGTAGTGCAGGGACTATAGAAATCGATTTTTCCTTATATCTATTAACCTGGCACAGATCACAAGGCATTTTAATCAAATTTTTTAAGATATAAATATACTTTGACCAATCAATGCATCTGGAGCCTTATTTGGCCTCAAACAGAGACAACAATTTTTTTATTAATATCCGTTATTCAGGAAAACATGAATAGAAAATGTGTCATACAACATGCAACATGCATCCACCTGATACAACATGCATCCACCTGGTACTTGGTATGCACACCTGGTTGCATGATGTAAACATGTCTCACCGTCGACGTAATCATCAAAATCGAGGAAAGTGAGCCTCTTCCACATCGAGGTAGATTTCAAGACTGCAATTCCGTTGCAAAGGTACTCATCTATGATTTTATCCACTGGATTGTGTTGCCCCAACAATATGAGAGTAATTTTGATGACATAAGAATAGAGCACCGTTCCGTTTTTCAGAAGAGGATAATTGATGTCGTAGTAACGGTAAATATTTAGAACCATGGTAAATATTTTGGACCATGCTTCATGGAGGTCAGAGTCAAGACACGGCTGGTTAGAACTACTGGATTGATTTTATATATAGCCAGAAATAACCTTTAGCGGAGATCCTGGGAACTTCAGCTTAGATCCTTGCTCGGAACTGCTGGATTGAGGAACTAAAGACACAACTTTAGAAACAATGGCTCTATCAACAGACCTCACAGGTCGCAACTCATCTCATTCCTTTCCTGAGCAAGTTAGACATGAATTACTGCCACCTTACCTGCAGAAAAAAAGACTAGCATCTTAAATATTACAGCTTTCTCAAGACTAGTATGGTAAATATTACAGGGATAATGAAGTTAGCATATTGTTGTAAGTCTAAGATGAATTCGATGGATGGAGCTGTCAAAGGTTTCTGCTAGATACGAGTTACTAGGTTGTCATTGAACACTCTACAGCCCTCTCAAGGTAATGTATTTGTTTATTTCTTACTTACTATATTTTTTTATCCATTGCACATTTTATTTTTCTTATATTTACTAACACATGCATTGTGTGCTTGCTACGGGTGAAGACTTCCCATGGCATGGAGATTAGTAGAGACGAGGAAGAAAAAAGGGAATTTCCATGGTAAGCCTCCCTTCCTCAGTCTATTAACGTGTGAAGACCAACAGAGTTCGGGTCGTTGGATTTTTTTTGTATTAAAGCTCAAAACAAGCTTAGCCTCTCCGAGCCTCTGTAATTTTGTTAGATCTTCTAGAATGGTTGTAGGACTTGGATGAAATTCGATTTTGTGCTTGGTGGGTTTGGCAGGCTTGCTTTAAGCCTACTCACACTCCCATTTCTGGTATTTTTTATGAAGATAAATTTCTAAATTAGTGCATCTCATATCTTGTCGAACATGTGAACATGTGATGTAGAGATCCTGTGAATGATACTTTATAATTCTTAATCATTAGGATTCAAATATTTATAACCATTCATTAGTAGAGAGTAAGTCCATTACAAGTCTGGGTTGTCAATAGCTTTTATTCTTACCTTCTGCAGATCCTGGAGTCGCCCTTCATAAGCACCAGCTTTGTCCCGTTAAGTAGACTCTGATTGTTCTTCACATCTTTGACCACCAATTCATAGTCATGGATCGAATTGAATAAGACAGGATTGTTGGTGGTGCAAGGAAAGCCCTTGATTGAAGTACATGTGGAACTTATGTTAAGCCATTCGAAGATTTTACTTTTGTGTGACTCTCTGTTGTAACCCCAAGCTGCAAATACACCAGGGGGAAAACAACGCACGTGGTTTCCCATAAAAGATGTGGAGATCCATGTTTTCTAGTCTCCATGTATCTATGTTTTCCAGTCTCCGATCCTATCCATGTTTTCTAGTCTCCATGTTTTGATTCGGAGTTCCATTGTTTCTCTGTTACTATTTAAACTGATTTTCGAATTTTCTAAGTTTTATAGTTTTTTGCAATCTGTTGGGTTTTTAAAATTTTCGAATAGCAATAGGGAATTCAAACCCTAATGGCCAACTACTCAAATTCTGAGCTTATTCCATCAAAATGAAGAAGGTAACACAGGAATCGGCTTGCCCGAAATGAAGAAGGTAACATGGGAATGGGCTTTCCTGTAAAAGGTGTGGAGATCCATGTTTTCATATTGTTTTCAGTCATCAAATGAAACCTAGTAAAGATAAATACACACTCTAAAACCGTTTGATCTTTTCCATTTTTCCATTTTTATTTGATTTAGATATTTCTCAAAATATTTACATAAATTTTGTCAATAACCTCTTATTTCCATAACTATAAAGATATATTTCTATAATTTCATGGACACTTAAGTCGAGGGAGATTATCACTTTACAAAACAAAGAAATTGCTTAGAAGATAACTGAATGGTAGGTAAGGAAGGGCGCCTTTCTCATGCAGTAGGTGAAAGGAGGGCACACTAAGATCTAGGAGGGATGAAACTGAGTGGAAGGAAGCTCTGGGGGCTAGCTAACTGAGGGCCAGGTGCTGGGACTGATAACTGGGATGCATGCAAATGCATGCAAACCCTAAAAGTGCATGCATGATTGAAAATGCAAATAATGAAAATGCTGCTAGGACTAGGATGGAGTATAGGAATATCCTAACACCCCCCCTTAATCCATCCTGGGCCCTGGTAACTAAGACCAAAGGTCACCCAATACAATGAATAATAACAGTCAATAAACCGAGGAAATGGGGAAAACCTCATGGGAAAAATACCCCCCCCTCAAAATAGACTGTAAGGCACACACAAAAAAAAAAGCTCCAAACTCAAGCAGGTGTGATGCTTGGTCATATGTCTAGAGGTATCTTCTTCTTGGAAAGAAGTGGATCATGCTCAGAAAACATGTGCTTGTACTTGCTCTTCAGATCGAATGTGATGAGAACAAATCCAAAAGTATGAGGATGATCCTTGAACCTGTGATTAGAATCAGCTGAGGTAGGATAAAAAACATGAATGTGCAGATAGTCTTTTGTCTTCTCCTTCGAACCATCATGGGTGAGATCATGCCAAAAAGAACCATCATATGATTGCTTGAAATCCAAATCAGATTTAAGTCTTGAAGAATAGTTTCTTGAGATCTCCTTTGAACCAGCATGGGTGAGATCAAAACTATCATATGCATGAGAAATTATCCCAAGTTGTGATTGCTTAGAATCCAAATTAGATCCAAGACTTGAATCATGGTTTCTTGAGATCTCCTTTGAACCATAAGAGGTGAGATCAAAACCAGTAAATGCATGAGAAGTTATCCCAAGCGAATGGCAATGGTTTCTTGAGATCTCCTTTGAACCAACAGGGGTGAGATCAAAACCATGATGTGCATGGGAAATTATCCCAAGCGAATGACAATGGCCATATTCTTCAATAACCTTATGAAAGCATGGAATAATGATCATATAGTAGTAAATAAGAGGTGATTGCTTGAGGAGAGCGAATGCATTACCTCCAATAGCTGATTTGACCTCCGAAACATTCAATAGATCATGATGCAGACCAATAGACTCTGGTGCAAGAGAGGATTTAGGACCTTCTGCAATATCTAGAGTGTGAGCTGGCACAGAAAGAGAAGAAATTTGGAGTATGAGTGTAGAATCTGCAAGTTCTTCTTCTTTGTGGACAACTTCAATATGAGATGTGTTTGATACTGGTTCATGATCAATGAGATCATCAAGGAGAGCGAATGCATCACTTTGCTTGCTATTGAAGGGGTTTGGACCAATCCCTTCATTCTGTCTGCCAAATCTTTCATCCAGGTAGGCCCATAGATCTTTTGGAGATGAAAAATCAGGGAGGTGATATAACATGCATCGAGACATAGCATACATCATGGTTGCACAAGCTATTTCTCCTTCATTTAACCAGTCATAATCTTCTTCAAAGGATTCAAACTCTCTTTCAAAACAATAATCAAAGAGACCATGTCTCTTCAAATGTGCTATCATTGGTGGTTTCCATTCATCATAGTTGAATGGAGAAAGAGGAGTAATTCCTGATGAATACATAGAAGCTGTAGAAGACCTGCAAAAACAATAGAAAATATCTGCAACTGCTACTGCTGCAAAAATGCAGAAACTGCTGCACTCGAAATCTTGATAATAAATAACCTGCAAAAAACTCTCAGGAATGGAGATAAACAATACTCTCAACATGCTCTGATACCATGTGAAAATCCTCACAGCAGATCTAAGAGATGATGTATACCTCACAAGAAAGTAATTGATTAAGCAAGAAAATAGAAGAAGAGTGGTCAATGCAATATAATGAGCAACAAAATAATAATACAGTAGAACTCGGATAGAAGAAAAAATACTTCACACACACTAATTAATTAATCACAATATGGACAAATAAATCGTACAATGCATGAGGATTTGAATGCCTAAGGTGGCAATTCGAATTAGCCTTCATGGAGTGATCAAAAGATCATTGGAGTGTCATCGGAGCACAACTAGTATTCTATCTCATCATCAGTGGAGTCATCAATGCTCAAGTAACTGTCAACCATCAGGTAAATTGAGTCTAACTGAGTGTGGTAGGTGTAACTGAGTGTAACTGGAACTAACTGAATGAAGGAGGCTCAGTGGAGGGCGCATGGGGAGCTAACTGAAGTCAGAATGGGTAGTCAAGTCTCATTGGAGGTCCATCGGAGTGATACAATCAGTTGAGAGTCAGTCATTAGAGGAAATTTGGGTAAAAAATGGGCCTCCTAAGGAAAATAATAAGAAAATAATAGTAGAGAGAGAGAAAAAACTACTTTTTTGGATCGTATTTTCAACTTATCTCCTTGTAGGTTTACTCAAATTTCAAGCGGGAGGACTCGTTGGATGCATAATTAAATTATGCATCCAACGAGTACCCGTGTTGCATACTTTTAACAACATACACACTATGAAAAACTAAAAATACATTAAAAAAACGTGTTTCTAGTGAGAGAAAATACGTTTTTTAATGTATTTTCAATTTTTCATGGTGTGGATGTTGTTAAAAGTATGCAACATGGGTACTTGTTGGATGCATAATTTAATTATGCATCCAACGAGTCCTCCCTCTTGAAATTTGAGTAAACCTACAAGGAGATAAGTTGAAAATATGATCCAAAAAAATAGTTTTTATTTTTTCCCTCCAATTTTTTTAGGTGCTCCCTTTTTGAATTTTAAAGCATTTTGATTGGCTAATACATGATGACATGGAATTTGTATTATTTTTGGAAGGCCCATTTTAAATTGAAATTTCCTCTAATGCTAGTCTTAAATCAAGGAGAGAACTGAAGATAACTGAATGGTAGGTAAGGAAGGGTGCCTTTCTCATGCAGTAGGTGAAAGGAGGGTGCACTAAGCTCTAGGAGGGATGAAACTGAGTGGAAGGAAGCTCCGGGGGCTAGCTAACTGAGGGCTAGGTGTTGAGCTAATGACTGGGATGCATGCAAACCCTAAAAGTGCATGCATGACTGAAAATGCAAATAATGAAAATGCTGTTAGGACTAGGATGGAGTATAGGAATATCCTAACAAAGTTGATTTATTAAAGGCACTAGTCACTAATTCAATTGTGTGGAAGATATAGTGTGGTTTCCTAAGTGTCTTGCAGAATAGTTAGAAGGGATCTCCCCTTGGAGGTTACGACACTCTGAAGTAGTTGGAAGTGTGGCTGAGGTGACATTGGGTCACACTATCCTCACATTTGTCTATTGGACACTAGCCTAGCTGGTTTTTTTGGTAACAGGTAGGAGGAGGTATAGCGCTCTGAGAAGGAGAAAGGCCCCATGCTTGAATGATGAGATTGTCTTCCAAATTCCTTGACATTATTCCGCATTCCAAGATTTTAAGAGAATAGTTTCCTTGATATTCAAGGCAATCTTTTACCAAACATGAGAAGCGGGGAGAGATGAGTCTTTGAATATTCTTTTGTTCCTTTCCTTCCACGTTTCTCATAGCAGGAAACCCAAGAAGAGTTTCCAAATGCAATTAACAACCATTGTCAATGATTTAAGATATCCAGCTGGCTATGGTCTCTTTAATGTTGCCTCTATTCTGATCATGTTGTCTGAAGATGGTGACCCCTTTATCCTATAGAAAGTTAATGAAGAAGTAGGAGTTGAAAAGTTGCTCCAAATATCCAGTGTAGTTGTTGCAAAGAGAACACTCAGATCGACCTTCAAATTCTTGGACAGTAAGGCGATCCCAAATGAGAACTTTCCCCCATTCCACCCGCCAAAGAAACATTGCAACCTTTAGCCAGAGATTTTGAGTCCAAGTTTGTTTTTAAACTTGATCGCCCATCTCCTTGTTGTGATTGGCAAGAATGGAATAGGCTTCTTTAAGATTAAAGGTATCTTGAGCATGATATCCCCACCTAAGAATATAGTACCCCAAATTAAAAGAAATTCTAGGATTTTGGAGATCCTACTTTTGTCCAACCAGGACGCATACCGGACCTATCCCATTGTAGCATGTGTATTTAAAGGTGAAATACACAACTTAACTTAAGGTAGCCCGCGTATACGCGAGTTACAATTTTTTTTTTGTGTATTTCGGTGTATACGCGACCTGGCATACGCTTAAAATAGCCTGCATATACGCGAGCTGTCTGTGTATAGCTATCGTATGTGTAGAAAAACAGTGAAAAATATAAAGAATGTTCTCCTATAGGACTAATACATGACTATCTATACTCAAAGGTAGCGTATAAGGTAGGGACAAGTCAAAAAATAGAATTCACACTACCAAAAACTTGGGTTTACAATGTTATAAGAACTGATAGATAAAAAAATGAAAACTAATCCACCCAACAAACTCAAAATAACCAGAATTTTTGAGAAAAGAAACTCAAAAAGAGGAATCAAACAACCCTAAAAAGGCACAAAAATACCCAAAAAAGAAGAACACCAGCAAAGTCACCAATTCTATAATGGGAAATATTTCCCCAACAGTTGTTAGGTGTAGTTGTTGCAGAGCAGGAAGATAAACAAACCCTAATCTTGCAAGTAAGAAAGATTTTTTTTTCTTTTCAAACAAACAATTAATCCCCAAGGGTATCCAGTTACATACCTTATTCCAAACGTTTGTAGTAGAATCCTCTAGTCTTGAGCTTTGCCCCTTCACTTTAATTCCTTGTTGCAATTCTTGAAATGAAAACAAAGGGAAGTGAAAGCATAACAATAACCATGAAAATTATATTAAAAACATTCCAAAATTAACAATTTCCATTTTCAAATGAACAATGCTTCACATATACATGAACACATTTAATATTGGACGAGAAAATAGTTTATTTATATATTGATAATAACAACAAATTACATAGGACAAATAAACCTGATATATTGTTGTTGTTCTGAAACTGAATTCTGGGTTCTTCCTCCGAGGTCACCTCAAGCACTCCAACTCAAAGATTGTCTACCAAGTATGCCCAAAATCACCCCAAAAGATTCAAGGAGATATTTAGCATAATAAAACAACGGAGAACATAATGGAAAACTAGGGTTCCATATAGAATGAGAGGGATGTTGCAAGCTGGGGATAAAGGATTATATGAAAATATGAGGGTTTCTTCAAGCAACCAAGACAAAAATAATGGTTTCTAACCTCTTTTTCTTTCTCCTATGCTCTTTTTATATCTTGAGAAGAGGAGTTAGGGAGTTGGAGGAAGTTATTCACGGGATTAGGGGAATTGGGCAACGGTCTCAACCGAAGAAACCTGTGAAAAAAAAATTATTTTAATTTTTTACTCTCGTACGAACACATACGTGAGCTATAGTGATGAAAGGCACATATTTGTTGGAATATACGGGTTTTGGACAGGCATGTCGCATATTTATTGGGAAATGGGGTTTTTTAAAGAGATTTCATCAAGATAATGGGTATCCAGTGTGTTACAAAGGAAAAATGGATGTCTGTAACTTGGGATAAGGATAAGATCAACCACTATAATGTCTTAGGATAAACAGTGGCAAACGACACTATAACAATCGCCCATCTCCTTGTTGTGATTGGCAAGAATGGAGTAGGCTTCTTTAAGATTAAAGGTGCATTGAGTCTGATATCCCCACCTAAGAATATCTTACCCCAAATGAAAAGAAATTTTGCAATTTTTGAGATCCGATCAAAATTCATCCCAAGGAAATCCTAGGGGAGGATCAGGCCAAAGATGTTTGTCTATCCAAGTTCTCCATTGATTGTTATTTGTTGGGTGGGTCCAAAATTGGGATATTGACGGAATGAGAGCGTTGAGGGTAGCATTACTGAAGAGGTAATTGAGGGGGTAGTTTACAACTTTGGGGCATTGCTTCCAAGCATATTCCCAAAAGTGAGTCGAATGTCTGTTCCAAATTTCCCAAAAGAATGTTGTTGAATTAGAGATTTGTTTTGCCAAGCTACCGACCAAATAAGAGACCTCACGCTGCTTCCTTGGAGTCTAATGAGGTCTTTGTGTTCCATGTTTGGCGCATATTTCCTTGACCAAATTTTATCCCACAAGACAGAGGGGTAGTAAGCCATCTCCACCAATTTTTGGTTATCTATGCATTATTTTCAATCTTTGTGTCTCGAACTCCCAGGAATCCATGCAGCTTGAGCATGCAAACTTTATGCCAACCAACGGCCAGATCCCATTTGCGACTCTTCCCTTTAGATCCTCCCCAAATAAAAGAGCGTTAAAGGCTTTTAATGTTAGTGAGAACATATTTGGGAGAATAAAAGATAGAGAAAATAAAGGTGCTGATACTGCAAAGGACAGACTTAAGGAGAGTAAGATGGCCTATCAGATTCAGGGATCTAAAAAACCAATTAGAAAGGTGTTTTTCAAATTTTACAAAAAGGTTTTTCCAAGATGTGTGGTGGATTGTAGAGTCAATGAGAGGCAATCCCAGGTATTTGGATGGAAAGGAGATTTGATTAAAGTAGAGAAGGCAAGAGATTTGGATTTGGAGAGAAAGGGGAGTATTGAAAAAGAAGATATCAGACTTGTACAAATTGAGAGAAAGCCTCAAAGCTTCAAGAAAGGTATGAAGGATAGCTTTGATGGAATTGGCTTCCCAAACAATTGAGGCAGTGAGAAACAACACGTTGTCACCAAACTAGAGGTGAGAGGCCACAATGTTGTCATTATCTAATTGAATACTAGAGAGGCTCCAATTTTGAACAACAACTTTAAGAGCTCTACCCAGACCCTCCACCATAAGGATGAACACGAAGGGAGATAGAGGGTCTCCCTCTCTGAGACCCCTAGAGGAGAAAGTTGCGGAAGGGGGACCGTTAATCAAAATAAAGAAAAAGGATGAGGAGGTTAGGGCTAGGATATGTTAACGCATAAATCTCACACTCATGTGACATGTTTGCAATTCACACAGTAAGGCGTCATCAACATATAGCATGCAACTCACGGAAGACATCCTCCTCATCAGATCCAAGAAGCAATATGAATCCAGAAATGCCAAAGAACAGTCAAAAGATAGGACTGTGCGGCCTAATCACTATTTAGGTGTGTGATTGTGCATGTTACCAGTTATGTGCGCGCATGAATCTTGCTCGGCTTTTCCTTCGGTATCCGCGTGACTCTTAAAATGGCGGGCCCACAACCACTCACGACGCATTGAAGGCTCATCAAAGCCCCATCTCCTCCAAAAATTCGAATTTGGTCTCCCTATGTACTTGGGTTCATTGAATGGCCCCCCTTTGTGTACTTTGGAGCCAAATCATGGAGTTAATGTGTTCACACTTGGATCTAGTTGTTTCTTGTCCACCTCTTGGCCTATAAAAGGAAGCCATGGGCATGCATCTTAGAGGAGAAACCAAGAGCAAGGTTATGCTGCAGAAATTGTATTGGGGCTTCCTCATAGCCCATATTTTTCATAGTTGGGCATTCTCCAAGCTCCTTTGCCTCCTTTCTTCAAGGGGCAAGTGTTTCTCTCCATTGGTTCTTTTAGCTATCTAGCATCTAGTGTGAACAAAATAGGCCTCCCTAAGGGAGATTGTTGGCTTCCCTTTGAAGCCTCAACCTCCTAAGTGACACTACATGTATTTGCTTGACCATTGGACAATCTAAAGTGGTTCATGCATTGGTCATTTGTTGTTGTTTTTACCCCCTTGCTCTCATTTTCCATTCCAAGTTATTTTTTTTTATATTTTACTCTATTCCAATAAAAACACCTTGCAGGATCTACTTTGGGGTTATCACATTTGCTTTATGTTGCTAAATACTTGGACTAGACAACAACCTCAAAGGATTTCACCCAAAGTGGGATAATTTCCCACAACAATATGTATGGTGACTCCACTTTATTTTTGTTCATTTTACCTTAATTGGGTTGTTATTTGTTAGGTAGCTAATTTATGGTATATTGTCCTTAGCAAGTGAAGAGGTCCATACCCTTCATTCCAAAAATTCAGTCTCCTCTTGGTCATAATTGCTATTTCAACATTCGTGCGAATCACGGCGTCCCGACTGCATAGTCTGTGTGCTTAAACCTTCGATAGTTGCGTTACCTGCGCAGTTTTACTGTTATAGTTGTTTTCCTGCACAGTTTCGTCTCTCAATGGTTGCGTGACCTTTTCGCGTTGTAATCATGCTACTACACTCTAGTGAGTGTTTTCTCCATGCTACTGTGCACCTATCTTTGATTTTTCCTTGCAGTTGATAATTTTATTTGTTTTCATCAATTTTTCACAATCTTGCAACCCTAATGGCTACTCACTAATGAACTAGAACTAATTAACTTGCAATAGTTACATGTTTCTATAGTAATTAACTCACTTAGACTAAGATTAGGTATTAAAGAGTCCTTCTCTCTTGAAATCTACTTAGGTAACCAACCTTGGGGCTTTCAACAGGCCTCATTGTTGTCACTAGTATTCAAGACATCTTGTGTTCTTTGGTTACATGGCATGTTCTTAGGCTAAAGTAGTGTAGAATCCACTTTTTGCACACAAGTAAGGACCTAAAGACTCTCATCTCCCCAAGTACCAAGCTCACAAGAAGTGTGAAATACCTCCATTGCACACTTTTAATTCATTAGCACTTTATTTTTCCAAAGCACCATTAGCATCTTTTAGAGTTAAAAGTTAATTTTCCATGTGCATTTACTTTACACTCTTCTAGTTAATTTGCAACAATCAATTTGCTTACCTCACATGTGTTTGCATCCCTAGCACACACTAAGGGACCTAAAATATCTGTCATTCCAAGTATTCTCTTCACCTCGCACTTCATGTGAGCTTGGTGAATCAGAAAGGAAGGGAAGTGTGAAATAACTCTCTTACAGTCATTAAGTGAATCAAGACCCTTAAAATCAACTTTGTAAATTTCCAACCAACTAAAGTCCTCCACAGGAGATCACAAAACAATATTTTAGTTAGGTAGGATTGATTGGGCTAGGAATCCATTAATGCCCACCAATCCAGTTTCATAGGTCTTTGAAACATAACATTGTTGACTTATAGGGTACTATCAAAATCTTGTTATCAACAAGTGTTCAAAGAAAACCTGGATAAGAAGTGTGTCATGCCCAAGGAGGTCAAAGCCAAAGTCGAGGTATAGTTGATCTACCCTCTTCAAAGAGCCACTCAGATTTTTGTGGAGGCAACACTATACTGCCCAGGAAGAACCACTTATCCACACTTGATGCAAGGTATCTTAGTGGCCAAACTTAGGACATAACCAAGGAGGAATTGTGAGTGCAATTGACTTCTACAGTCAGCTATTTCCATTGGGAAGTGTTGCCAAGTTTCCTTGATTAGGACATTTCCTCCTTCATCGGTAGAACTGGCTATTTGTTACCTTCACTAGTCAATTGGTGTGTGGACCCCATCGTCACCATCAATTGTGCTTTTGGAAGGTCCAGTTACATTTGCGAGGAAGGACTCTAGGTCTTTTAGGGAATTTACAATTATTTTCTTTTTAAATACAAGTTCATTAACTTGTAATTAAAAAGAACCTACATGTGAGAACTCTTTCACTAAACCGCCTTTGCACATATCACTCGCTTGTTGCACCATATTGCATTTGTTGTGGTTGGCATATTTTTGCATTTGTTCAATTGTGTTTAATACCACCACCACTCTCACTTAGACCCTAACCTTTCACCATTGAGGAACAAAAAATCCCCCTAAGTCAATCTCAAAGACTACAAGGCCTATCTCCTCTCTCGACAATTGTTTTTCCACTTTCTCTCCATGGTGCACGCGGGAGATACTCTAATTGGGGTCGCTCCTAGGCCACATTGATAGTATCATCAAGGCGAGGTCGTTCATTGCTTGGTTCATTTTCTCCTCTCGGAGAAAGTGTCGATCATTGTACCTCATCCATCATTGGAAGAGGTTCTCCTTCATTTTCTGCCCCTGGAGAAAATTTAGACCCCTTTTCCTCCCCTCCTCTCGGAAGAGGCCCTCATTTGTCTTCTCTCCTCGGAGATCCTTTGGACCATTTTGATCCCTCCTCTCTCGTAGGAGACCATTCATTATTTTTAACACCACCTCGGTCTCCCCCTCGCGGAAACCACATACAACATACAATGGCGGGACTAACTCCCACCTTACCTTTCATGGCTAGCCTCAATCTCCCAGATTTGGCTAAATTGATCAACAACCCTATCACACGTGATCAAACATGGATAGCTATGCCAAATCGACTCCCCTCAGATATTCCTAAATTCAGAGGGAAATAAGGAGACGACCCCACCAACCATGTCATGTCCTTTCACTTATAGTGTTCCTCCAACATCATAGTGGAAGACTCAGTGAGACTTTGCCTCTTCCAGCACACGCTCATTGGGACGAAAACTAAATGGTATGTGAATCTACTAGGATCGACCCATGCCACCTTTGCGACATTGGCCACCGCCTTTTTCACATACTTCGAGATTCCTATTCGTCATGACCTCGACCTCGAAATTCTCACAGAATTTCGACAAAACACATATACACACATCCCAGACCATATCCATGAGTTGCGTAGACGCTGAACGTTGTGTAAGATCGTAATACAACCTTCATTCTTATTGGATTGGTTCATTAAATCACTCCAACCATCCATCATGAAAGATGTTGCCACATCCATGTCGCAAAATGAGGAAGAGGCCATCCTAAAGGCCCAACATTTTGATCTTATCTATGCACAATCAGATACTTATACACCATCCTTCCTGATGCCCCTCAGCATCGGTCGTTGGATCCTACACCTGCGAGTTTGTCACACTTGGCGGATGGGCTTATTGGGTCCATTTCCCACCAAGGAAAGGTTCCTCCTTCTACAAGGAAAGGTTCCTCTTCCTACTCCAGTGCTATTCAATTTGGCCCCGTAGTACCCACCCATGCCTACCATGCCGGCAACCCCTACACCTGTACCAACTCCTCCACTTGGTCAGTTAAAGTATGGACCCTATAGTCCTACTTATCCAAATGTTATCCAAGCCATAGCGATACCTCCACCGCAAATGGCACAAGTCGCTCCTACATCTACATCGTATGGAGTGTTATATTTTCTACTTTTAATCAATATTATCAAGGATCTTAACTGAAAGAGTAACATGCACAACATAACACAATAGACACAAAGATTTTCCTCGAGGAAACCATAAAGGAGAAAACCCTGCAAATTCCTCATAGATAGAATCGTCACCAATACAATATCACAAAAGTAAAACCCCAAAACAAAGATGGTCTTCTGTAGCTCCTCTCTCTTTCTCCTATGCAAACTTGTCCTCTCTCTCTCTCTTATGCGAACTTGAGTGAGTGAATGTGTGTTCAAATGAGAGAGCTAAGTTATCTATTTATACTTTACTTTCACTTGACCTTTTTCACTTGCTAGGTCGGCCTCAGCTAAACTTGACTGGGCCAACTTCTCTAGGGGACTCAATAACCCTAATCTAACTGACTCTAGGGGGATCTATTTCCCCAACTTACAATGGAGGATTTACCTCAATGACTTTACATGACCAAATGTAATAATAACATCCCCGACCAGAGGAATAAACATCTCCACCGGAGGTAGAAATAAAATACAATAATAATAACAATATAAAATACAAGTGAATATCTTCCGAAGTTATAATTACATTAACACTCTATCTTAACTAGGAAGGTCTTCTCTTGCCACAGTCATCAACACATCTGGACACAAGTCTTCATCATTGGATCATCTTCAATGCTGGAACATCATCATCAACACTGGATCATCATCGTCGCTGCTGCTGCAATCCTCATCATGTCGATCATCAATTGGTGACATCTCTCAAATCTACTCGTCATAGGAAGTTCTATAGAGCCAACCCTTTTTCATGTTGGATGTAATCCTAGCCCTCATGTAGGTCTTCATCATCTCTGTGAGCAAGCCATCAAGTAGGTACAGCCCAGGACTAGTCATTACATTACCTCTGCAAACACCTATGTCTCCTACTGTCACCTCATCGTCTTCAGATCCATCTCATCATCACACGGAGCACAGCCCAAATGCACATCACATGTCCCACAACGGTCAGTTTGCGTCTACCAGTATGGGAGGCACAAACCTACCACCATATGAGATCCTTCCTAGGCGCACACACAGTGTCTTATGACTGGTGGACTTTCCAAAGGGGAGGTAATCATGTTGAAGTCTCCTCCCAGGATCCAATGAGGATTCTAAGCAAGATTGTGAATTAGACTTAAAGGGTCGAGGAACTTTAACTTAGCTTCTAGATTAGAAGGACCAGATACATTGGTCAGAATACCCAAAGCATTAGAGCCTAGGATAAGAAAAGAGGCTGATAGGGAGAAGGGGGTGGAGGAAAACTATAACAATTGAAGAAGTTTTGGATTCCAAAGGATGGCCATCCCCTCGAATGACCCTTTGGCATCCAGAGACATGTGTTGACTCCCTTTTCAGCAGAAGCTTGCAATTTTGGACATGAGATCAGTTGAGCATTTCATTTCTTGAAGCATAACAACTGAGGGAAATTCTTGATAGTTTTTTTTATCAAAGAGCGTGTTGTTTTCTTTTCCCATAGATACCTCTAATTTTCCAACATATAATCTTCATAGATAACATTAATGAGAAGAAGATATGGACTGAATCCATTGCATAATGGATCTGTGATTACCTAAAGCTGTGAGAAGCACCCCAAGTTCTGCCAATTTTTGTTGGTTGGATTTGTGGCCCCTTTTTTAGTCTTTCTTGATTCTTAATTGGTGCAGGACCGCTTTACCTTATTAGATTCCTAGGGGATTTTTTGAGGTATCCAAAGGAGAAATATGAGCTAAACCCGCTTCTTCCAGAGCTTTTTTTACTTGAGCCATCAACGCTGAAGGGATCTCAAGGAGATCTCCTCTGTTGTTGGTCTCGATCGTGTGCTTCAATGTGTTATCATCAATCTCAGGTTCATCCTCCTCTTTTGTCACTACCTGGTCTTCATCCCCCATAGTATAGTCTTTTGAAATATCTTTTTCTTTTTATTTTTGCTAGATCCATCGAGGGATGCTACGAGGAGGGGATCGATCCTTCTGGATATGGGGAGTCATTTTCATCTTGAACCATTTTTGTGTCACCCAATGCTTCATACCTATTGGAAAGGATGGGGTAGTTAGTTGAAGGAGGGGCAGATTGTTCTTTCTAGAACCCTTTTGTCTATTGGAAACAATGGAGAAGCCCTCAGGGTTGGCTCTCGGAGGTGAGGCATGAGACAGGGTTGAATTGACCAAAGCGAAATCCAATTAAAGGTGACCATGCTCATGGCACTTTCTACATCTGAAGGGAATATGATCATAATCCGAGGTTTGAATCCACTCTGTATCTTGGAAGCTAAGGAAAATGGAGTCCGGGAGGGGCTTTGAGACATTCATGTTTACACAAATTCTTGCAAAGGAAGTATACCTACCTTGCTTGGTAGCTTCAAAAAAATTAATATACTTTCCCAAAAGTGTTTTCAATACCCATCAAGGTTTCTTCCTCATAGTAGTCATGGGTGAGGGAATAGAGCCTCACCCAAACCAGAACTTCAAAGATATATTCTAGCTCCGAGTTGAAGTTGTCTTTCCAGTATTGCATAAACATCCCTGTATTGTTGAAAAAGTATGGCCCATGGTCCACCACATGCTCCCTATCCTCCGGGTTAGAGAAAAAGGTTGTGAAAAAGCCTTTTAAGCCCAACTTGAGATAGATTTGTCCCTTAGGATTCCACTTGTTTGCAATTTATGCCATAAAAGCTTTCTCATTGGGCCAAAAACCCATGAATTTGCAAATTAGGGCATGATCATGCATACACTGCCTGTACGCGCTCAAATTTCTCGAAGTGACCTCCATACGCGGGATCGAGCTCGCCTTGCGGAAATAGTCGTGCATTGATGGTTTTATCGGCTTTGAGGGATTTTCATTGGGTTCAGCCATGTCCTCCTCAGGAGGTTGATCTGAGTCAAAGACAGGGAGATCCTCTGAAAGATTCTTCTTGCTTTGGCTAGAGGCCTTTGATGGTTTGGGCGAAGACGATTTAGCTAAGGATGAAGGAAAAACCACAACGTCATGGTGGGAGGGAGCTGTTGTCACACAAGTTGTAGTTGTCCCTAAAGGTATCCCATCCGGGACAGTAGAGGAGATGGAAAACTACAAAAGTGACCCAAGAGATGCCAAGGTTCCCAATGCAAGCTGGGAGTCACATCAACTGAGGCACTCTTCACTTTAGATCGATATGAATCAAGACCAAGGGGGAGACCCTATAGCCAATCAAAGGAGACTGGACCCAAACAATGGTTTCTAGGGAAGTGTGAAAGATGAGTTACAGAAACCAATGCAAGGTTAGGTGGACCTAGAAGTTTAAGTATGGTTGAAAGAGGCTTTAAGGGATGACTTTTGAATGATTTAGGCCACAAGATGAGATCAAATAACAAGATCTAGTACCATGAAATACACAAGTGGGGCCCACTGCCTTGGGATATGGAGATGGTTCAAATGGGGCCCACAAGGTGAAGTTAAGGATGCAAATGGTACCAAGGGGTATGCAAGAGGTAGATCTATGGATCTAAGTTGAAATTAGAGATACCCACATATGGGATCTAGCACTTGACACTACTCCCAAGGAGTGTGAATTTTCTTAGATGGACTAGTGCCTTGAAATGGATGGGCCAATGGAGTCAAAAAGATGTCAAATTGTAGATTGAGACACCTAAGGAGGGTTAAAAGCATGTAAAAGTGTGTCAAATAAAGTCCAAAAGCCACCAAAGTTTAGATCCGGGTAGTTTAAGCAATTGTTAATGTGGATCTAGAAAATCAAAGTGATCCAATGGCTAGATCTCCATACATCTGAGATTGAAAGTGCATCACCAAATTAACCCAAGTGGGGCACAACCCTCAAAATGAGGAATGGGGCCCACAAGGTGAAAATCAATGAAGTGAGACACTAGGGGTAGGTTATCAAGTGAGGAGAGTATGAATCAAGTGGGATCTCACCTAACCATGTGTTGGACCTAACCCAACTAGCTTCTCCCAAGGGGTGCGATTTGCCTCAAGAGGGATATTTTGCCTTGGAAAGTGTGTCAAATGGAACCCAATCACCACCAAACTATAGATCCGAATTGTCGTGGATACTATAGAGGTGGGTTTTCAATATCTTTCCAAAAGCTAGGCTAGATCCAAGTAGATCTAAGAAAAACAAAAATGAGGGTTTTAATCAATTAGGGTTTTTATGATCTAGAAGTTATGGATAAGCCAAGGAAGAAGAAAACAATACCTTTGGAGCATACTTGGATGAAGAGATGAATGCTAGTTGAGATGAGGATTACTTTTTCCAAAGATCAAATGAAGAATATTTGAAACCCTCTTGCCAAATCAATTTTCTCCAAGCCACACATGTGTCCCTCTAACCTGTCAAAACCAAGGAGCAAAGCATCAATCAGTTTAACATGTTGAAGGTAGATACAAGCAAGAAAGAGACAAGCAAAGAATAGTTGGTACAAAGACAAAACCACTCCATGTTTAACCAAAATGTCCTCCTCAAAGCTTGAAGGGTAGGCCTCCTCACCAATTCGCACTTGTCCAAAAACGCCTCCTCAACCTGTAAAAAGTATGGCAAAATATGCAAGATAGCTACAAGAGATCCTCCGGTACAATAAACAAAAGCATTTACAATCAAAGCAACCAACATCCACTCCAAGATCCAAGCATGTACTCCAAAAGATAGAAATTTTATTCCAAGAGCCAAGAGCCAAAATCTCTAGATGATTTTACAATGAGGGGGTCTCCTCCTTATATAGGATAATAAAGACCAAAACCCTAGATCTCAAAACCACTTTTTGAAATGAGTGGTTGAGATTAAAAGATCTCAATACATGATCAATGGCTAAGATGAAACATAACAATATAACACATGGATCACTCAAACAATGATGATGTCATAGCTAAAAGATACTCATGGAGGGTGATGTCATCCACTAGAGGGGGCAAAAGTACATGGGCCCACCTCATATGACTAGGACATGACACATGGAGCTCATGGTGCGGCTAGGAGGCATCAATCCTTGCTAGCTCATCCCCATGGCACAATAAAATAATATAATATGTCCAAAATAAATACAAATGATCAAATCTGTCCTCAAAATCTTTGAGAGACATGCAGTAAATGGCCTCCTGTGGCCTCTGTGGACCCCCCTGACTGATGAAAACTGGCTGGAAGATAGGGGGTTCACCCTGGAAGACCTCTGTGAAAGATAAGTGTCAAAACCTTGCCTCAATTTCCCAAATCAAATTCCTCAGTGACCCTTTTATCCCATTTCTGGACTGCCTCGGTAACTATGAAAGTGCTGAAACTGCCACCTAGGGCACCTGTGCTGTCAAACTGATCCCACCAGGCTCTCCAAAAGGGGGGGTATATGGTAATATCAAGTGGGTGGACCACCCCCTCCTCATACAGCGCCCTAGGTGAACTGGCCTCTCATGGCCCCTACTGCTCAGGTTGGGAAATCAGCCCCAAATCTGGTCAACAAGTGGCAAACGGCATCTATCAATGTCAGAAGTGCCCGGAACTGAATGATAGGTGTCTTATTGGATCCAGAAGACCCAAATCTACTAAGAATGTGTACTCATACACCATGGGTTTCCCTGATGGGCTAGTTGTAGGGTCCGCCATATATGCACAGTGCATAATCTGATGATCTGAAGTAATAATAAAATCTGTTGAACTGCATCAATCATCATCTGAATCATATGTCCATCATATAGTATCATCATCAAGAGTATGTGGGACCATCAATAACCACTTATACTATGAAACGAGAACTCGACACAGTTCTCGTTTTTCTCTTTCCTAATTTTAGTAGGTATTTTTAGCTCTGTTTCAAAAAGGGGTGATGCCAGTATCACACATTTTCATTTTGAGGCATTTTTTGGGACCTTTGAATTATCTTTATCGTAAAAAAAAATTAGTTTATATTTTCAGGTGCATTTTTAGAAATTAGCAAAATAGCATACATTTCTAAGTAATTTATAATAAAAAACATATACAATTTCCAATTTTTTCTATAAAATAAAACATTTTAATGGACAAAATAAGACACTTTTATTGACAAAATTGTAAAAAATTCCAGAAAATATAGACATTTAAAACCATTTTCAATCAATTTTCAGATATGTTTTGTATAAAAATGATACTATTTCATATTATTTTCCGAAAAGTGTTGATTCACATAAATTCAAGAAAAATTATACAAATTATTTGTAAAAAACATATTTCAAACATTATTTATAGAAATTTTATTTCTAAAATTAAGTCTAAAAGTCAAAACATTACTAATATATCTTATCAAAATATTGTCAAACTTAGCATTTTTTTCAAAACATGAAACTAATCAACAATATCATGCAGGCCAAATTCATGTCCTCTTCTGCTGCATGTTTCCCCCCTCTAACATTATAATAAAATAAATTAAAAAACAAATTAAACTAACCCCTAACAACATTATAATAAAAAATTCCTAACAACATTATAATAAAAAATTTAAAGAAAAATTAAAAACAAATCAAACTAACCCCTAACAACATTATAATAAAAAATTTAAAAAAGAATTAAAAACAACTTAAACTAACCTAACAACATTATAAACTAACATTTAAAAAAAAAATTAAAAAAAATAAACTAACATTAAAACTAATAGATTTAAACTAATGTTCTTATAATTAAAAATTAAAAATAAAAATGAAAATCCAATAAACTAACCTAACATTATAATTAAAAAATAAAACTAATTAACTATATACTAACATTACATAAAATTTTAAAAAACTTAAAAACAAAATAAAAATAACATTATAAAAAATTAAAAATTAAAAAAAAACAAACTATACAAAATTTTAAAATAAATTAAAAACAAAAATAAAAACAGACTAAAACTAACACTATAAAAAATTAAAAATAAAAAAAAACAAACTATATATAATAACAAATCAAACTATATAACATTTAAAAACAAATTTAAAAAAAAAATTAAAAACAATAAAAAAATCAAAATATAAAACATTAAAACAAAATTTTAAAAACAATTAAAAAACCAAACTATACAAAAATCTAAAAAAAAATTATTCTATACAAAAAAATTAAAAAAAAATAAAATTAAACACAATTTAAAAAAAAAACTAAACCATGCAATGGTCGGGGAGGTGGGTTGCGGCGAGGGAGGGGGGAGGTGGGCGACGACGGTGGCGGGGGAAGGGGAGGGCGGTGGAGGGGGAAGGGGAGGAGGTGGCGGAGCTGGGCGGGGGAAGGGAGGAGGAGGTGGAAGGGAGGGGCGGGCATCGAGCCGCTCACTTGGGCACCAAAGGGCAGCCCCCGTCGATGCCCGTCATCGACGGGGGCACCAAAGGGCGGCCCCCGTCGATGCCCGTCATCGAGCCGCTCACTTGGGCACCAAAGGGCGGCCCCCGTCAATGCCCGGCATCGACGGGGGATGCCCCCGTTGATGCTCGGCATCGACAGGGGCCGTGAGGGCCACCCTTTGGCGCCCAAGCGAGCGACCTCCCTCGCTTGGGCGCCAAAGGGCATCCCTCACGGACCCCGTTGATGCCCGGCCTCGAAGTCGATGCCGGGCATCAACAGGGGCGGCCCCCGTCGATGCCAGGCATCAATGGGGGCTACCCTTTGGCACCCAAGGGAGGGAGGTCGCTCGCTTGGGCGCCAAAGGGCAGCCCTCGCGGCCCCCGTCGATGCCCGACATCGACGTCGATGCCAGGAATCAACGGGGGCAGCCCCCGTCGATGCCCAGGCATCGATGTCGATGCCGGGCATCCACGTCGATGCCGGGCATCATCGTCGATGCCGGGCATCAACGATGATGCCCGGCATCGACATTGATGCCCAGCATCGACGTCGATGCCGGGCATCAATGTTGATGCCCGACATCAACGTCGATGCCGGGCATCATCGTTGATACCGAGCATCAACGTCGAGCATCGACATCAATGTCGGGCATCAACGTTGATGCCCAGCATCAACGTCGATGTCGGGCATCAACGTTGATGCCCAGCATCAACGTCGATGTCGGACATCAACGTCGATGTCGGGCATCAACGTCGATGTCGGGCATCATCGTTGATGCCCGGCATAAACGTCGACGTTGATGCCCGACATCAACGTCGATGCTAGGCATCAACGTCGATGCCGGGCATCCACGTCGATGCCGGGCATCCACGTCGATGTCGGGCATCATCGTCGATGCCAGACATCCACGTCGATGCCCGACATCGACGTCGATGCCCGGCATCGACGTTGATGCCCGGCATCGACGGGGGCCGTGAGGGCTGCCCTTTGGCGCCCAAGAGAGGGTGGTCGCTCGCTTGGGCGCCAAAGGGCGTCCTTCACGGTGGCAGGGGAAGGGGAGGGCGATGGAGGGGGAAGGGGAGGAGGTGGCGGAGCTAGGCGGGAGAAGGGAGGGGCGGGCATCGAGCCGCTCGCTTGGGGGCCAAAGGGCGGCCCCCGTCGATGCCCGGAATCAACAGGGGTCGTGAGGGCCGCCCTTTGGCGCCCAAGCGAGTGACCTCCCTCTCTTGGGTGCCAAAGGGCAGCCCTCACGGCCCCATTCGATGCCGGGCATCAACGGGGGCCACCCTTTGGCGCCCAAGCGAGGGAGGTCGCTCGCTTGGGTGCCAAAGGGCGGCCCTCGTGGCCCCCATCGACGCCCGACATCGACGTCGATGCCGGGCATCAATGGGGGCGGCCCCCGTCGATGCCGGGCATCCACGTCGATGCCCGGCATCGATGTTGATGCCTGGCATCAACGCATCAACGTCGATGCTGGGCATCATCGTTGATGCCCAGCATCAACGTCGATGTTGGGCATCAACGTCGATGCCGGGCATCATCGTCGATGTTGGGCATCATCGTCGATGCCCGGCATCAACGTCGATGCCCGGCATCAACGTCGATGCCGGGCATCATCGTCGATGCCCGGCATCCACGTCGATCCCCGGGCATCAACGTCGATGCCCGCGCATCAACGTCGATGCCGGGCATCCACGTCGATGCCGGGCATCCACGTCGATTCCCGGCATCCACGTCGATGCCGGGCATCGACGTTGATGCCCGGCATCAACAAGGGCCGTGAGGGTCGCCCTTTGGCGCCCAAGCGAGGGAGGTCGCTCGCTTGGGCACCAAAGGGCGCCCCTGACGGCCCCCATCGATGCCCGTCATCGACGGGGGCCGTGAGGGCTGCCCTTTGGTGCCCAAGCGGGCGGTGCCCTCCCCCTCCTTCCTCTTCCTCACTCCCCTCCACTTTCCCCTCCCCCCGCGCCCGCGCCCTCCCTTCCACCTCCCCCCGCCACCCTCCCTTCCACCGCTGCCACCCACCACCTCCTCCTCCTCCTGCTCCTCCCTCATCCCTATGTCGCCCTCCCCTTCCCCCTCCTTGCTCCTCCCCCGCCGCCCTCCCTTCCACCGCCACCCGCCCACGTCCCCGCCATTGCATTGTTTCAATTTTTTTAAAATTTTGTTTAAATCTTTTTTTTTTAATTTTGTTTAATTTTGTATAGTTTATGTTTTTTTAAATTTTGTTTAATTTTTTGTTTAAAGTTTGTTTAATTTTTTTAAAATTTTGTTTAAAGTTTGTTTAATTTTGTATAGTTTAATTTTTTTTAATTATTTTGTTTTTAATTTATTTTAAAATTTTGTATAGTTTGTTTTTTTATTGTTTTTAAATTTTTGTTTTAATTGTTTTTAAGTTTTTGTATAGTTTTTTAAAAAAAATTTATAATGTTAGTTTGGTTAGTATATAGATACTTAGTTTTTTTTTTAATGTATTTTTAAATTTTTAATTATAATGTTATCTTAGTTTAGTTTGTTTTTAATTTTTTTTAAATTTTTAATTATAACATTAGTTAAAATTTGTTAGTTTAATTTGTTTTTAATTTGTTTTTTAAAACCCAAAGCTAATATTCGTGGAATAGGGAGCATTCGTGCAAGATGGGAGTGTGTTAAACCAAGCCGTAGATCCCGAAGGAATATGACATCTAAAATGATGGGTATAGATGTAGACTCAGATTGTGCGCCCATTGATAATAGAGAAGAGTATGGGTCATCTACTTCTTCATCAAGTCCTTCATCTGCAGAAAATGTAGATTCTGATGGGGTGTCAGAATCCATGGATGAATTTGAACAAGCAGTGTAGATGCTTTTTATTAGTATGATTTTTGTAATTGAAACTCTAGAGGAGTTTTTGATGATGGGGTGTTAGAATCCATGGATGAATTTGAAGAAGCAGTTTAGATGCTTTTTACTAGTATGATTTTTGTAATTGAAACTCTAGAGGAGTTTTTGAATATTTATATGAACCATTTGTTCTTGTATGGTCTAATATATTATCTCATTATGAATCGCATCATAATTCCTTTGTTTTTATATGGTTATAATGGTGAAATTATTAGAGAAATTTGTTTTTTTGTTTAATATGCAATTTTCCTGAAAGTTGTAATTTATCTTTTCAAGAAATTTATTTTTTTCCAATTTAAGGTTGATTTTAAAGTTTTGTTAAACAACAATATGGGATGTTTAGGCCATGGCTCTATTTTTTACCCTAAAAAAAAAATACGTGTATACTGGTATCAACACTTTTCTATTTGGGGGGTGTTTTTGGTGTTTTTTTTGCAAAAATCATCGTTTTTATGGGTAGAGTTCTCATTCATAGTATATAGTTCTCGTTTCATAGTATAAGTGGTTTAATCATCCTCCATAAGCATACATCGCCCACATCATCACGAATCCCAAGAAATGACCAAAGTCAAACTAGGTTTGACTAGGTCAATATATAACCAAGAATAAATCATATCAATAGACTAAGACATGTTCCTCTAATCATACTCACAGCTTAACTTAAAGCATAACATCATTTAGTGGCATTAATCATATTCATTCATACCGTTGTTATTTATATTTACTTGCACAATAGACTAAATGACAAACTCACCCATTGGACATGGTCTAACTGCTAGCTAAGGATGAAGGCTAGGAACAAGGTTGGGCAAAGGGGGTGACTTGTCTAAACTCAAATAAAAGACACTTTGGACTGGGAGAAAGGGGGAGCTACAAACTCTGTGTTGGACAAAATAAACACGGGGAATGGTTGTGCCTCACAAATGGGTAAGTTGTTTAGAGAGTGCTTATTCAACTTAGGCATCATGTCTACATCAAGCTGATCCAAATTCATTAGGATCATTCAATTTCATTGCATGTCCTTTTTGGCCTACATAACCCTTCGGATCTCAGGTGTGCTGATAGGAACAACTAATTGCAGCTTGCATCCAGGGCATGTTTGCATACATATATAAGGTCAACAATTGTTTAGATATAGAATTTAAGTACCATTTCTTTTTGGACCTTTCTTATACTCTTCGAGGAGTATTTTTAGCAGTTCATCGCTCTTGCCCTTTTTAGTTTCCATGGGCGAATTTATATAATTTTCCATAAGTAATACATGAGCTTTTAGTTTTAGCCAACAACATCTCAAGTGACTAGGGGGAGTTCGAGCCAGTGCCAAACATCGGGACAACCGACCAGAATGATTTAGGCCTACAATTCAACTTACCAAAGGCAAGTTTTGTCAACAACTCAGAGCCGAGACACTAAACGTACAGGGATGCAGTCCAAACACAAAGGTAGTAAAAAGGGAAGTCCTCAATATCAGAAATCCACGTAAGACAAGTCAAGGGTTAAGGCCAAATAAGGAAAGTCATGGATGGATGGAGTCAAGTGATGGTGGAGCCTAAGCTAGTAGACAAATGGTGTCAAGGAAGACCATATCTATGCAAGGTAGTGAACAAATGAGTTTTGTAGAACAACCTAAATGTGCAAGTAAAATGTTCATTTTATAATTCATCATTAAGATAGTTCATTTCAAGTTTTACAACATTTGGCACATCATAAATGATATACCAAGCGGAAGCTATGAACATGACTAAAACAACAAGATAATAATCCATTGTCAATGATCAAACATCCATAGGTCATATAACATCATCATAAGAATAATCATCATAAACCATCTGAAACACTGTTGCAATACATCTCTGGGCACTGAACTAAAACTGTATGGAATAAAGGGTCACGTCGGTCATCAAATCTGAACTCTCAAGGCTCATCCTTGTCACAAGGTATAACATAAGTCTGAATAATATACTGCTCTGATCATGAGTGATCTCAGAATAATAAACTCATCATAGCCAAGCTCTGAATAATCAAAGCTCTGGAATGTGCAGATATCTGCTAGACACGAATAGTAGCCCTGCTACTATGGTGTGATAACATCTGGCTCCAACTAGGACAAGTGCTCTAAGGGAGAGAGCGCTTGAGAACCTCAGAATCTCTGGTCTCGAACTGCTCTACATCAATCTTCAATCCAACACTACACCATCCTTGCTTTCAGCTTTTATCTTGCACCTGTATCTGCGCCCACAAACACTAGAATACCTCATGGAGCATGTATGGGAGATATATAAAATAAAACTTAAAATAAAATCTATTCTAAAACAGAAATTGAAATGCATAAAAGAAATTTTTAATCTAACAATGGCATATATCATTTATTCATCATTCATTTATTTTTATTACTGTGCAGGAGGAAAAGAAGTCTTTTCAGGAAGGCACGCTCAACTCAACTTGCACAAGCAGCCAGAAATAAAACAGAAAACTAGTCACTCTTTAAAACATGCAGGAAATGAGACAAGCTTAGGAAGGAGCAAAGCTCAACTCAATCAACAACAAAATCAAGCAGACAATCAAAGAAGAAAAGAAATGTAGCAATGCTCAACACAAAAGAACAAGAAAAGCACACAAAACCAACTGCCCAAATGAGCTTATTCGAAGACCTACCTACTCTACTCTAACCAGTCAGCACAAATGTTAGGTAAAATCATAAAACCAGTGCAACCATTCATCAAAGAGGTTAATAATTCTTCTTTGATTTTCATTAATAAAACAAGTCAGGATTTGGTTAAAGATCAAAGAATTTGACAGCACAATCTTCCTGATTTGTTCAAAAATTTCAAAAGGGTTTGAATGGTGTAAAATGAAATCATGCCAAGGAGAAGACTGATTGATGCAAATATCCTCCATCAAAGAATCGATAGGATCATAAAAATTATGCAAGCTAAACTTCGAGATGGATGGAGGAAAAATATGTGATGAAAAATTTGACTTCTTTTTACTCATACTACTTTCTTTATTCACCTCTCTCACATATTCAATTTGGTTCTCCCTGGGACTAATGATCAAATAAAAACCAAGTGGAGATAAATTAAAGTTTAAAAGACATAAAATCAAAGTCAGACCCACTTGATGCTCAAAAATGGAGAAAAGATGGAATTGATCTTTAAACACCTTTTCTAGTCACCAAGAATGATTGATAACTTGACAACAAGCATTATGGTTCCAAAGTGACTGAAAAGGGAAATGAAGTGCTTTTTCTCCAAACATGTAATCATGCCTATACTTCCTATTCAAATTTTCAAAATCAAAAGATTGACAAGACCACCAACCCCAAAAAGATTGAAAAGGATGGGCAGGGAGGGTGGATGCATTTTCTCCCAGATGGATAGAAAAATTTGGCCTTGGAATTTGACAAAAGGAAAGGCCATTTAAAGCAATATTATTCATTCTAGGAATGATAAACTTTTGATCAAGTCTAATATTTACAAACTGAGGACAAGATTCTAATTCTAATAAATGGATGAAGCTATTTTGACTAAGGATGGAAAAATTTAAAGACTCACTATAAGAAGTGGAACAAAGATTAGAGCATCTAGTGTGATTTACTAACTCATCCTCATCTTGAGATTGATCTTCTATTGATTCATAATTAAAATCATGAGAGGATAAGTGATCATTTTTATTTAATTGATTAGTGGGGGAATTAGCAATTTCATTTATAATATCCTAATTATTTACACCATAATCATGCGAAATCACTACTAAATGATCTTGGTCTATGTTCCCACTTTATTATTCTTCAATAAGGTGATAGGGAATTGAATGATCAACAAAGATAGAATGACTAATGTGTTTCTCTGAAGGAGGAACTTCAATAGACTTGTTGACTAAAGGCTCATCTTCAAAAATTTCCTCCGGATCAGGACTAGGGCTACCTAAAAAGAAATTTGAAAACTTATGATTTATACAATAATTGGGGATTTGACTTTTGATTGCTTCAAAACTGGAAGATGTATCCTCAAAATAAACAGGGCAAGAGGAGTCATCTCCGGATGTTGACAATTCACTTGATATTTGATTATTAATTGATTCAACAAAAGGATGAGAAAGGGGAAGGTTTTGATCTTGGATTTGATTTGAAAAATATATAGCATCGGATTCACTTCCCCATTCTTCTAAGAATTTTTGCTCAAACATGTCATACCCGGAAATTCTATTGGGCTTCAAATTCAAGAACCAAAGCTCAGCTCTTTCTTTGAAAGATGAAGCCAATAGTTTCATACACACATCCTCATGGGTTATGGATAATTCTTTAATGACTTCCTTAAAAAGTTCAAGGTGTCTTTTAGCAGATGCTTCATGACGTCCATCAAATTTAGGCAACCTTTCACGAGCTTGATGAGGAATATGACGAGGATACCCAATAATTTTTGAGAAGTCAAAGACTTTCAATCGACCAAAAGTCCTAGGCCGCTCAAAAGCAGCCATGGATGGCAAATTTTATTTTATTTTATTTTATATTTTTTTTTTTTACTTTTTTTAAAATTTTCAAATCAAGAACCTAAATACAAAATTATGCACCCCATGGGTTCTAGATAATGATAGGATTGATCACCAGTGGAGTCGCTTATGTGGAGTCGCCAGGTAGACTTTAAAATTCCTCTACCAAGATGTATGTGGTTAATAAGCGGGGAGAAGATGAATGACAAATAGATGGCTATGCTTAAATTAAGGATTGAAATGATAACCATCTAGATTAATCTAGATGCGATAAGATATGAATTATGCATGGATACTCACAGACACCTAAGGTAATCCTCTACCTCCTCGGCAGCGGCGCCAAAAATGTTGGCAAAGAGAATGGGAGTAGAGCTTGAAAATATATGTCGAACCAGGGTAGGCCTCTACCTCCCCGGCAATGCCGCCAAAAATGTTATCACACAACTTGTAGTTTTCCCTAAAGGTATCCCATCCGAGACGGTAGAGGAGATGGACAACTACAAAGGTGACCCAAGAGATGCCACAGTTCCCAATGCAAGCTGGGAGTCACGTCAACCGAGGCACTCTTCACTTTAGATCGAGATGAATCAAGACCAAGGGGGAGACCCTTTAGCCAATCAAAGGAGATTGGACCCAAACAATGGTTTCTAGGGAAGTGTGAAAGATGAGTTACAGAAACCAATGCAAGGTTAGGTGGACCTGGAAGTTTAAATATGGTTGAAAGAGGCTTTAAGGGATGACTTATGTTTCAACCATTGAATGATTTAGGCCACAAGATAAGATCAAATAGCAAGATCTAGTACCATGACATACACAAGTGGGGCCCACTGCCTTGGGGTATGGAGATGGTTCAAATGGGGCCCACAAGGTGAAGTTAATGATGAAAATGGTACCAAGGAGTATGCAAGAGGTAGATCTATGGATCTAAGTTGAAATTACAGATACCCACATATGGGATCTAGCACTTGACACTACTCCCAAGGAGTGCGAATTGCCTTAGGTGGACTAGTGCCTTGAAATGGATGGGAAAATGGAGTAAAAAAGATGTCAAATTGTAGATCGAGACACCTAAGGGGAAAATCATGGGTGTTGTTCAAGATCAAGTGAATAGGATGGTTAGATCTTGCTAGATCCAATGTTTCACCAAGTGACCCAAGTGGACAACAATCCCCAAAACAAGGAATGATACCCCCAAGGCAGAACTTCACAAAGCCAGACACTAGATGTAGGTTTCAAGGTATGCTCGTTCCAAATCCAATGGAATCTCAACCACCCATGTCCTAGAAGTGGGACAAGTTTATCACCCAAGAAGTGCGACTTCGCCCAAGGAGGGCTAAAAGGATGGAAAAGTGTATCAAATCAAGTCCAAAAGCCACCAAAGTTTAGATCCGGGTAGTTTAAGCAATTGTTAATGTGGATCTAGAAAATCAAAGTGATCCAATGGCTAGATCTCCATAGATCTAAGATTGAAAGTGCATCACCAAATTGACCCAAGTGGGGCACAACCCTCAAAATGAGGAATGGGGCCCACAAGGTGAAAATCAATGAAGTGAGACACTAGGGGTAGGTTATCAAGTGAGGAGAGTATGAATCAAGTGGGATTTCACCAATCCATGTGTTGGACCTAACCCAATTAGCTTCTCCCAAGGGGTGCGATTTGCCTCAAGAGGGCTATTTTGCCTTGGAAAGTGTGTCAAATGGAACCCAATCACCACCAAACTATAGATCCGAATTGTCGTGGATACTATAGAGGTGGGTTTTCAATATCTTTCCAAAAGCTAGGCTAGATCCAAGTAGATCTAAGAAAAACAAAAATGAGGGTTTTAATCAATTAGGGTTTTTATGATCTAGAAGTTATGGATAAGCCAAGGAAGAAGAAAACAATACCTTTGGAGCATACCTGGATTAAGAGATGAATGCTAGTTGAGATGAGGATTACTTTTTCCAAAGATCAAATGAAGAATTTTTGAAGCCCTCTTGCCAAATCGATTTTCTCCAAGCCACACATGTGTCCCTCTAACCTGTCAAAACCAAGGAGCAAAGCATCAATCAGTTTAACATGTTGAAAGTAGATACAAGCAAGAAAGAGACAAGCAAAGAATAGTTGGTACAAAGACAAAACCACTCCCTGTTTAACCAAAATGTCCTCCTCCAAGCTTGAAGGGTAGGCCTCCCCACCAATTCGCACTTGTCCAAAAACGCCTCCTCAACCTGTAAAAAGTATGGCAAAATATGCAAGATAGCTACAAGAGATCCTCCAGTGCAATGGACAAAAGCATTTACAATCAAAGCAACCAACATCCACTCCAAGAACCAAGCATGTACTCCAAAAGATAGAAATTTTATTCCAAGAGCCAAGAGCCAAAATCTCTAGATGATTTTACAATGAGAGGGTCTCCTCCTTATATAGGATAATAAAGACCAAAACCCTAGATCTCAAAACCACTTTTTGAAATGATCAATGGCTAAGATGAAACATAACAATATAACACATGGATCACTCAAATAATGATGACGTCATAGCTAAAAGATACTCATGGAGGATGATGTCATCCACTAGAGGGGGCAAAAGTACATGGGCCCACCTCATATGATTAGGACATGACACATGGAGCTCATGGTGGGGCTAGGAGGCATCAATCCTTGCTAGCTCATCCCCATGGCACAATAAAATAATGTAATATGTCCAAAATAAATATAAATGATCAAATCTGTCCTCAAAATCTATGAGAGACATGTAGTAAATGGCCTCCTGTGGCCTCTATGGACCCCCTTGACTGATGAAAACTGGCTGGAAGATAGGGGGTTCAACCTGGAAGACCTCTGTGAAAGATAAGTGTCAAAACATTTCCTCAATTTCCCAAATCGAATTCCTCAATGACCCTTTTATCCCATTTTTGGACTGCCTCGGTAACTGTGAAAGTACTGAAACTGCCACCTACGGCACCTGCGTTGTCAAACTGATCCCACCAGGCTCTCCAGAAGGGTGGGTATATGGTAATATCAAGTGGTTGGACCACCCCCTCATACAACGCCCTAGGTGAACTGGCCTCTCATGCCCCGTGCTGCTCAGGTTGGGAAATCAACCCCAAATCTGGTCAACAAGTGGAAAACTGCATCTATCAATGTCAAAAGTGCCCGGAACTGAATGATAGGTGTCTCATTGGATGCAGAAGACCCAAATATACTAAGAATGTGTACTCATACACCATGGGTGGCCCTGATGGGCTAGTTGTAGGGTCCACCATATATGGACAGTGCATAATCTGATGATCTGAAGTAATAATAAAATCTGTTGAACTGCATCAATCATCATCTGAATCATATGTCCATCATATAGTATCATCATCAAGAGTATGTGGGACCATCAATCATCCTCCATAAGCATACATGGCCCACATTATCACGGATCCCAAGAAATGACCATAGTCAAACTAGGTTTGACTAGGTCAATATATAACCAAGGATAAATCATATCAATAGACTAAGACATGTTCCTCTAATCATACTCACAACTTAACTTAAAGCATAACATCATTTAGTGGCATTAATCATATTCATTCATTCCGTTGTTATTTATATTACTTGCACAATAGCCTAAATGACAAACTCACCCATTGGACATGGTCTAACTGCTAGCTAAGGATGAAGGCTAGGAACAAGGTTGGGAAAAGGGGGTGACTTGTCTAAACTCAACTAAAAGACACTTTGGACTGGGAGAAAGGGGGAGCTACAAACTCTGTGCTAGACAAAATAAACACGGGGAATTGTTGTGCCTCACAAATAGGTAAGTTGTTTAGAGAGTGCTTATTCAACTTAGGCATCATGTCTACATCAAGCTGATCCAAGTTCATTAGGATCATTCAATTTTATTTAATGGCCTTTTTGGCCTACATAACCCTTCGGATCTCAGGTGTGCTGATAAGCACAACTAATTGCAGCTTGCATCCAAGGCATGTTTGTGTACATATATAAGGTCAGCAATTGTTTAGATATAGAATTTAAGTACCATTGCTTTTTGGACCTTTCTTATACTCTTCGAGGAGTATTTTTAGCAGTTCATCGCTCTTGCACTTTTTAGTTTCCATGGGTGAATTTATATAATTTTCCATAAGTAGTACATGAGCTTTCAGTTTTAGCCAACAACATCTCAAGTGACTAGGGGGAGTTCGAGCCAGTGCCAAACATCGGGACAACCGACCAGACTGATTTAGGCCTACAATCCAACTTACCAAAGGCAAGTTTTGTCACCAACTCAGAGCCGAGACACTAAACGTACAGGGATGCAGTCCAAACACAAAGGTAGTAAAAAGGGAAGTCCTTAATATCAGAAATCCAAGTAAGACAAGTCAAGGGTTAAGGCCAAATAAGGAAAGTCATGGATGGATGGAGTCAAGTGATGGTGGAGCCTAAGCTAGTAGACAAATGGTGTCAAGGAAGACCATATCTATGCAAGGTAGTGAACCAGTGAGTTTTGTAGAACAACCCAAATGTGCAAGTAAAATGTTTATTTTACAATTCATCATTAAGATAAAATTCATTTCAAGTTTTACAACATTTGGCACATCATGAATGATATACCAAGCTGAAGCTATGAACATGACTAAAACAACAAGATAATAATCCATTGTCAATGATCAAACATCCATAGGTCATATAACATCATCATAAGAATAATCATCATAAACCATCTGAAATAATGCTACAATACATCTCTGGGCACTGAACTAAAACTGTATGGAATAAAGGGTCACATCGATCATCAAATCTGAACTCTCCAGGCTCATCCTTGACACAAGGTATAACATAAGTCTGAATAATATGCTGCTTTGATCATGAGTGATCTCAGAATAATAAACTCATCATAGCCAAGCTCTGAATAATCAAAGCTCTAGAATGTGCAAATATCTGGTAAACAAGAATAGTAGCCCTGGTACTATGGTGTGATAACAAGAGCATCAGTCCCTCTAGACGGTGATGCCATGGGAAGATGCAACAAAGAAAGAAACCCTACTCATATAGGTTTAGCATCGAAGAATGTGGAGCATAGTATGTAAAGAATTGCTAATGTAAGAAAAAAAATGTTAACGAGTTGTTGCCAACTTTTTTGTACCATAGTTGGATTATCTGAAGAGCCGCCATTTGACAAACATGATGACTGTTTGTATTCTAGTGTATCAGATGATCCATCCTTTGTGCCTAGCCAGTTTTGGCTAGTCAATTTTGTTTTTCAGTCGACATGAGCATGGCCCCACGGGGTTTGTAATAAAGCGTACTAGTAGGATTTTGAGTGGCTCGGTTCCCCATGACTTGGTTAAGCAACTAAGGTATTCCAGGGAGTTTTTTTCCTTGTCAATTATACTTTGCCTGTAGCCGAGCTATAATCGATGAGGTTTTCTCCTGCTTCCTCCAAAGCTGGAATGCCCGATTTTGAAAATTTTAGCCATGGGGGGTTATTAGAGTCCAACTGATGTATATAAGCCTACTAGACACTATTAGAATAGGTTCTGGTCATGTCCTGGGTCACTGGGACCCTCAGAAAAAATTTCGAACAAATTTTACTGGGTCCTCCAGTTTTGGGTTTTTAATTATTTTTAAAATTTTATTAAATTTTTCCATAGTTTAAATGGAAAAATTTCAATTTGTAATATGTCAGTCATCCGGGATCCAAATTCAGTGATTGAAGGCTCCAATCTTAAGCCAAAAATCACTCATGATCCCCGGACCAGCTAGGCCTAAATTTCGAATCGTCATTCAACCACTTCATTATTAAATCCTCAAAAAATCAATAAATGAGGATTATTAATTAAGTAAATCAAAAAATTTGATAATTGGAGATAATCCAATTCTCTCAGATTTAATCCAAATGGATTAAAATAAAAAGCTAAATGACATGGCACCAGACACTAAAGAGCATTCCAGTCATCTCCAAGTGGATCTAGTCAACTATACAGTCAACAACTAGTGATTAACTCCAAGTAAACTCACCCCCTGCATGCAGAATTTCGAATTAGTGATGTGGAGAAGATATTAAGTGGTTTTGAGTTATGTTTTGAGTTGCATTTAATGGAGTGGGGGCGTCTTGCCTAGGTGGAGGCCACCTCCCACTCCCACCCGCTAGGATCTAATTCAATTATGAGTCAAACTCCAAGCTATTACCTCAATTCCTCACGTATTTATCCACTTGGCATTCGATTTGTGGGTGGTTATGTTTGAAGTTAATGCTATAGTGGGCACCCTCCACAATCTATGCATCCAAAGTTTTGGCTCCCATTGTAATTCGAATCTACACTCCCCACCATTCTCTCTTTGCATTTAACCCTATGCTCATGTGTTTTCCCTCAAGCCTCACGCATATCTTCTTTGTGATCACGAGTTTACAAGTGGCAGTTTCATATTTGATGGGTGATACTTCCTATGGAGGGATGGGGGGCGCCTTGCCTAGGTGGAGGCCACCTCCCCATCCAGTTTTAATGCAACTCAAGTTTATTGGTGTGATTCGAGCTCCAAGCTTGGACAAATTGGATATTTGACATGGATTTGATTGGATTGACATGGAATTCGACTTGGTGTTTGGTATCATTGGCTCTCTCCTAAAGTCAATTTGAATTAGCTCTCTTGGCTTCTTGTTTTGTTATATAATGAGGACTTTTCTCCTCATTCCTCATGGAATTTTGGTGCAAGATTACTTTGCTCATTTTGTAATAATTCTTAGCTTTGGCTATTTGGAATAAAATCGACTTTGGAGGTCTACATGGTGTGCACAATTTGTCCATGAGAATTTGTTGAAGCTTATTTGAAGTGATGTTGTTTAATTATGCTATTTTATTTATAATGTTTTGATCATGCTTCTAGCTTAGAAGTCTTTTTTAAGTCCATGGAATGAATATTTGGGTTTCAATTTATTCATTGATGCTTGGTTGATTAAGATTTAGAAGTAGCAAACTGTAGTCAGTAATACTTATGTTGTTCTTGTCTTTTTTAATTAATCATACTAGACTTGATCAAACATTGTTTGAAGTGGCTTGTTTTGCAGATCTCCTAAGTGCAAAGTGGGATCTTGAGCTTGGTTGCTTCTTCCTCCCCTTTGTCATCATTTTGCTAACTTTTGTGCATTTCAGGGGTCTTCAAAAGATCGATTCGTGCTTCAAGGTTGAGCTTGAGAAGTTCATAAAAGATCCATCCATTATTTAAAAAACTTCAAACTAGTTACTTTGGTTCCAAAGGCTCTTTTCTTCAAGCCTTCTTGTTTTCTCCTTGATCTAGTTTACTTGATTTGCTAGCCTTCTTCCTCTAGCCCTTCTTGCCCCTTCTTTCTTTCATTTTGCCCTAGTTTAGCCTCTTCTCCTTGCTCTCTTCATCTCCTTTTCGTCTCCCTCATTTAGGCTAGGTTTTCCTTGCTTTTTTTTCCAAAGTTTCCTCCCTACTCTTGCTTTCGTCCTCCTCTCAAGCTTTCTTTACCCCTTCGTTCTAAGCCTTCATCTAGCTCTCGTCTTACCCCCTTCAAAGACCCTCTCTACCCTTCATTTTGACCTTCCCTCATCCCTTTCGTCCACCTTCTTTTGACCTCTTCTATATTTTTGTTTTTGGACAAACTTCTTCCTCCTACCTTCTTTTCGTTCCCCTCCTTTAAAGCCCTAGTTTCACACAAAAACATAAAATGAATTAAAAGTTGTTAATTGTTATCTTTGGGTTAAAGTTGCATAAGTTTATTAAAGGAGTTAGTGAGTTAATAGTTTCACTTCTTTGAAAAGGTTTTAATTTAAATTTGGCATCTAGTTTACTTGTTTCACTTGCATCTTATATCTTACAAAGTTAGGCGTTATCACATCATACCTTGCATATTACATTAGTTTAAGATCTAGTTTCATTTCTATTTCTTTAAACTGTATTTCATAGTTAGACCTTGCATCCTAAGCTAGTTTCCATTTTTTAGTCATACTTGCATTTTAGATCTCATTCCTAAGACTAGATTTGCATTTTTGCTTGTCATATAGATCTTAATCTTCAATTTTTTAGATCTTAGACTTAGTTAAATGTTTTGATTTGACTAATGCTAATGGGTGCTTGAAGTTATCTTTTGTTGTAAGTACTTGAGAAAGAATAAACCAACAAGAAGAAGAGCAAAACCCAAAGAGGAAAACTGAACCAATAAGAAGATCCAAAATCAAATGAAGAGAATGATAACCATGAAGATATAAAACCACTCTCCTTTGTAAAAGCTATCAAGATCTTCTTAGTTTCGTTACAGTTTATTTTTCTCTCAAAGACTTTACAAGGGTTAAATTCCCAAGGCATTTGTAAATTGATTAATAAAAAGGCTAGGTGGGATAAGGCCTCCCACACTTTGGGGAAGACTGTTTCATGCATGCCTTAGTTAGACTTGTACAAATTTCCTAGATTAAATTTCATTTTTGGTACTTAGATTAAATCTCTTCCAAGTTTTTCCTTGAGAAAGTAGCTTGGGATTTGATCCCAAGTGCCACATAGTTTTGTGGCTACTTCTCTTTCCCCGTTAGCATCCTTGCGGACATCCAGCTAGCTGGAAGGTTTTTGGGACTAGCGGTTCTAGTGGTCACCTTGTTCGGAGGTTGATCCCACCTTGTTGTTTATTTCTTGGTTAGTTGTTTAATTTGGCCTTAGAAAGTGTGCACTTGTTATTTCCTTTCATTACTTGTTTGCTTTAGAAAATGTGTTTTTTCTTTACGTACAAACTGTCTCTATTCTAATAAAGAACAAAGCCTCTTAAACTTACAGTAACCCAAGTCAAGAGCACTCTCTATCGGAGAGCATATTAAATTTGCATTTTTCCTGCATTAGGCATATAGAATAAATAAGTCTCTTGAACCTTGTCATAAGACAAAGTCAAGAGCACTCTCTGTCGGAGAGTTGAACTATGTGCTCTAATAATTTTAAAAACATTTCAACTTACACTCCCCCTTTAATAATTTATCTTGGTCGCTTTCTAACACCTGTATGCTCTGCCAACCTGAAAAGGTTGGGCTAGTACTCAGAAAGATGTTAGATTTTATAATTTTCGATAACATAATAAAACTTTCACCCCCACAACCAACGAATCGGCGTTGCTTTATCCAGACATACTCAAGTAGTGGGCAAAGTTCCTAAACCTGGTGGGGCCAGAAATCACCGCTGTCTAGACATCAGAGTGGTTAATTCTTTAGACACCTACTATTTGAAATCTGGGCAGTCCGTCTTACCATCAGAAGGGGAAGCCACTGAAAGTATACATTTCCGGTCTTTTGATTACCTTGTTGTTCTCAACCTAATAATCATGACCACTAAAACTTTCAATAAACCAAGATAATTTGCAAAACGATCTCACGAATGGTTCTCCAAGACTTGTACTTTCAACATCCCCCACCACTATACAATTTTTGACTCCATAAGGCACTGGTCTAATTGTTACATTTTCATATATTCATATTGTTGGGCCATTTGTCCATTTAAGTCATTTATCTGTGGATGCTATCTCATTTTCGCAAGTATTTGATATACTGCTGATCTTGTAATCTTGTATCGCAACGTGGATTGCATTTTACCTTGTGTTTTATCTAAAGTAATTTGTGATCTTTTCATCTTTAAAACTCCTAAACAACACCCATCCGCATCACCATACACTAAAAAACACTAAAACACATTGAGCCATAGTAAACTCTTTGTAGGGACTACCCCCCTTGGCTTCGTTAGGAGTTAGCCTAAACGGAGGAGCTGGGATTCAGGTGACAATACCTGGCTCATTGCTTGCCCCCAAGGCCACACTTTCCCCACTTGTAGTGAGGGAATAGCTTTCGAAAGATTTCTGCTGCTGGTGTGCATCTCGACGGACAACACGAGTCATTATTAATTCCATGAGGAAAAGCCTATATGCAAAAATGATTGTGTTTTTATTAGAAATCATGATGACCCCTACTTGGAAACGACGCCAAAAAGTGTCAGGCCCTGGTAATACTTGGGATTGATTCCTCGGATTCTAGATATTACTTTAATTTTCAATCCAAGGTCGTAAACTTTTAAAAATCGTCGGCACTATATATGCAATCTTGGAATTATTAATCTTGCTAGGCTGTTACTGATTACTATTTTTTTAATTATTTTGGGGGTGTTTCTTTGAGGTTTTGTTTACTCTAAGCTGACGAAGTTCTACACAACAATTGTGAAGAAATTCTACTTAACTAGTGACTCAAACCAATTGTGGGACAATTCAACAGAATGTATTGCTACAATTCCTTGGCATGCAGAATTAACACTATTGGAGATGCACAGTAGAAAGAAATGAAATAAATTAAAATTCTACCATCTAAGTAATTCAACCAAATGTATTGCTATCCTTGGCATGCAAAATTAACACAACTAGAGACGCACTGCGGAAAGAAATGGAATTATAATCCTACTAATCATCACCCATCCTAACACATCACTACGAGATCTGGCATATGGGGTTCATCTTAGCAGGTCACGCTTAAATGTTCTGGACAAGATTCAGAACTGAAATGCATAAATTAATTGCAGGAATAAATTGCTAAAGATAGATTGCAAAAACAACTAATTAACATACTCCATTACAACATTTAAACTAGTTATTCAAAACCATTAACAAAAAAAAAATACTGCAATTAAAACTATGTTGCTAACAAATGAATCTACAATGATTAGGATTAGTACAATAGCACCGCAGAGTGGGACCTTACTTTATAGTGTGTTGGATGATCTCTTAATTAATAGGACACAAATAACACCATTAATTTGGTGACACTAGATTGTATTCAAAAGGTATAATTGCCATCGGACTTTTTAGGTCTCTGGTCCATTTATTTATACAAAATAAATTCATTAGAGCGATTGCCCAATTTTAGCAAAAAAATAAACGTTTTCAAAATATGAGACATGTGTCCCTTCAAAATAGCAGCCGGATGTATTAGTTGTAACAACATATTTTGTGATGCATTTGTCAAAATTAACACTTCTCAGACTGACCAATGCACCGAGTACATTCATGAGACTGATGAATGAAGTTTTGAAGTCATTCCTGGGAAAGTTCGTAATTGTCTACCTTGACAACATTCTAATTTTTTGCAAGGCCAAGGACGAACACTTGGCTCATTTGAGGCAAGTAGTGGAGATGCTGTGTCATGAAAAGTTGCTGGTGAATTTGCATAAATGTTCCTTCATGCAGGAGGAATTAGTATATTTGGATTCATAATCTCCAGCCAAGGACTGAAGATGGATCCTGAGAAAGTTAGGGTTATTTAAGAGTGGCATGAACTGATGAACACCACATAAGTGAGAAGTTTTCATGGATTTGCAAGTTTTTATAGGAAGTTCATCGAATATTTCAGTCAAATATGTGCACTGTTGACGACGTGCATGAAGAAGGGCAAATTCAAGTGGATGGAGGCTTCCCGACGAGCTTTTAAGCTGAAACCGAAAGTGATGGAGAGACCAGTGTTGGATCTACAAAATTTTGACAAGGTGTTCCAAGTTGATTGCGACGCAAGTGGATTATCAATTGGAGTAGTGTTGAGCCAATTAGACCAACCGATTGTATTTTTTAGCGAAAAGTTGGACGAAAAGGAGTTCTATGCCATTGTGTAGGCGTTGAAGAAATGGAGGCATTATTTGTTGCTCAAAGAATTTTTGTTATTTAACGATGACCATGCTCTGAGATATTTGAACCCTCAAACAAAGTTGAACCAAAGGCATATGAAATGGGTCAAGTTCTTACAGAGCTAAACTTTTGTGTTGAAGCATAATTCGGAAAAGTCAAACTGAGTGGCCGACGCGTTGATTCAACGGACTACGTTGCTTGGAATGACGACTGTTCAATCAACAGGGTTAGATTTGATAAAGGTCGACTATGAAGCCGGCGAAGATTTTGCTAGGGCATAGAAGGCATCAAAGGAACCATGGAGTGTAGATAGAATTCCATACTGGGATTACTTTGTCCAAGAAGGGTACCTTTTCAAAGGCCATCAGTTGCGTATCTTGAGAGGATCTGTTAGAGAAAATATAATAATGGAGATAGATAATGGAGGACTCGGAGGACACTTTGGCACTAACAAATCCAAGGCGTTCATCGAGAAGAAGTATTACTAGCCAGGATTAGGAACGGATGTAACGAAGCGGGTCCGACAGTGTAGGATATGCCAACATGCCAAAGGAAGGAGTCAAAATACAGGACTATATGCACCATTGCCAATGCCGAATGTTCCGTTGGAAGATATTAGCATGGATTTTGTGTTGGGATTGTCGAATACACAACAAGCTAACGACTCCATATTTGTGGTAGTCGAAGTCGTGAGATTGCATGGGTTGCTGAAGAGTATCACTTCGGACAAAGATAGTAAGTTTATGGGTCATTCTTGGAGAACCCTATGGAAGAATGTCACATCCCCTCCCATGGATCCAACACAAGGAAGGGGATGACACTATCATTCTGGGATTTTACACAAAACTCAGACCCATTCATCAATTCATAGCAAATAAAACACATGTGTGCAGATGCATTATCAAATAAATGCAGTGAAAGTAAAATATATATCCACAAACATGCACATGCATTCAGCATATCAATAACGGTCATTATATTGAAAACATTGCAGAGTTTAAGCAAATAGAGAATACTTATCTTGATGGTGAAGTTGTCCCAAGCAACTAGCTATGCAGCTGCAACGTTCCACCCAATCATAGGCCAATTGTGTTCATCAATCTCTCAACACAATTTCCACCCTCGAGCTAGGCATGATTTCCACAAGAAATGGGAACCTACAAACCTATGCACAACAAAATGAACACCACACTTAAGTTAAGCCACAGTTGGTTTAATCAAACCAAATGTGAAACCTCTTCTATTTTTGGATGCTTGCACTGAAGCTCAAGCCAAAGTAATGGATACCCATAACTCATGCCCCAGCATACTCTTTCTACACACAACAAGCACGGTTGTTGGCATAGCAAAACGTTTTTAGCTATGGGATTCACAAGCAATATGTCCAAGGGTTTTCCCCAAATCGTAGCCAATCAAAAACAGATTGTGGGAAGGGGAAAATTGACCATAGGGAGAAAACGTTTTTCCCCACATGTATATGAGCATTTAAATTGCCACTGTTCTATATCACAAAAATGCCCTTCTCCCAACCGAGAATGAAGGAAAACAAAAAAAAATCATGGAGAAAAATGCCCAGCAAGCTCCCAACTCGTGAGAGAGAAAAACCCATGGGTGAAGAATGGCTTGGGGAGCAATTTTGTGGCTCTTTTTTTGCCAAGGAAGCCAAAAATTGTTTTCCAAAAATGGTGGCTTTCCCATACTCGAATTTTTGGACAGCCATACCTCACCATTTCTCCAAATAATAACTATTTCAACCAACTCTTGGGAGAAATAAATGATTGGGTACAAAATTCAACATGGGTAGTTGATGGTTCATGGGTTCTCTCATTGACACTTGGATTGACTTTATTGGTTCAAGGGTTTAAATATTTTCCTCCCAATTCCTTGTAAAAATCATGCCCCCATACTCTTGTTGCATTGCATTGCATAGCCAGTTGTGGGTATTTTATTAAAATGCATATGTATACGATATTTATGGTTTCTATTGTGCCTAGCTAGCACACAAACCTTATGCATCAATTTTAACACTAAATCAATGGTGGGGCCTTGGACTTGAGCTCCTCACCACAATTTTATAACAATTTTACATCATTTACATTTTTAATGCAATGGGGTCAAAATCTGGATATTACAAAGAAGCTTGACACGAGGTTGCAGTTCAGTTCTGCATACCATCTATAGACTGATGGGCAGACTAAAGTCGTGAATAAAAGCTTGGGAAACTTGTTGAGATGTTTGACTGTTGATCGACCAAGCAATGGCAAAATGTGTTAGCGTAGGCAAAGTTTGCATACAACAACTTTGTAAACAGATCGATTGGAATGAGTCCATTCCAGATAGTTCAAGGGAGAAGTCTGCACGAGGTAGCCAACTTAGTGAAGTTGTCGACGAGAACACAACAAAGTGCAGACGCATAATCATTCGTCGACCATATGAAGGAAGTGCATGATAAGATGAGGCAACAATGGGAGAAGAGCAACGCTACTTATAAGCTACAAGCCAACCAAAAGAAACGACTGCAATCTTTTGCAGAAGGTGATGTGGTATACGCGCACTAGAGGAAAGAAAGGTTCCCGAGGGGGACATATAACAAGTTGAAACTGAAGAAGATTGGACCATGCAAGATTTTAAAGAAGGTTTTTGATAATGGTTATATGTTGGAGCTACTAGATGGACTAGATATATCACTGGCATTCAATGTTGTTGATTTGTACAGGTATAAAGAAAGGTCAACAAGTGGAGGTGAAATCACCACAGACTGGAAAGAGCATATGCCAGAGCAGCCGACGGAAAAAGTCGCGGAAGTACTCACCAAGCAAGAAGTCAGAAGAATGAGGAGTCAAAAGAAGAAAGAATATTTGGTCCGATGGAAGGATAGAGATTTGGAAGACACGACGATGATTTAATAGGAGAGGGTCGAGGAATTAAAGAACCGCGTACATAGTTCTTTTCAACCCAGGGAGGTTGATGCAGGGGCATTGGGGCTCGAGAAGACCAGTCGATCATAAGACAACTGAAGTCGTATGGAGGATGGTCGACGGCCTCCAGACAAGAACAAAACGAGTAGTTAACGAGAGGTAGTCGTGGAGATACTGACCAATGGTGGTCGAAGACAAAGACCGGTTAGAAGAATGGTCGATAGAGGGGGTAGGGCGGAGATTGACAAAAGTCGACTGACGGAGCCAGAGTACAGTAGGAGTGTGTCGATTGACAATAAAGTCGAGGCTTGAAAGCATATCAACCAGAGGCTAAAAGGAGTCAAAACATGAGCCGATGACGACCGAGTTTATCCGACAACAAGCCAATGCAAAAAATTCGAGCAGTAGGAGTAGTTATTTCGTAGTCATGGCAGTTGTTGCAGAATGCCAAATGGCATGATTTGTTGAAGAGGGCAGATGAATATTTAATGCAGGTGAGCTATATCAGGGGGACGAGAAGCTTCCAAAAGAAGAATTGGGCAAGAATTTGAATCCCGAAAACATCTATAAATACCAATTTGTGATCAGAGGAGGGTTGTTGTTTCACTCTAAGAAAATTTGTTAAGTGTCTAGACAAAGAAAAAAGAACAGTCGACTGAGAAACGACTAAACAGAGCATTGACTCTACATTGTAAAATTATCTTTGTAATTCGTGTTTTAAATTTAATAGAAAGCCATAATTCTTTGTGTGCTTTTGTTGTGTACCGTAACAGACGAGGTCTTACAGCCATGTTTGCATCACTATTGATATCTCCAAGACCTCTGGCATTGCAGAAAACATTATGATTGGAGTAGACTATTCTCTAAAAGAAGTCAAAACCTATACTACAATTTTCAAAGATTTTTGTAATGTGTTGACTTGGAGTTAGAAGAAATGCTAGGAATTAACCCTTGGATAATTGAACATGAAATTAAAACTTATGAAAATCCTAAACCTATCTGACAAAAGTTAAGACCGAACAATTCCCGAAAGTTAACCACTATCAAGGTAGAGGTGGAAAAGTTATTGAAAGCCAACTTCATCTACCTAATTCCACTAATTGAATGGGTATCCAATCTTGTTCTTGTTGATAAGAAAAAATGGACAATTCACCCATGCACTTATTTTTTTTAACCATGGGAACAACAACCTCCTAAGGGTATTGTTATCACATATATAGTAGTCGGGCTACCATACATTATTTTTCTGATTCCAGTACACTATTCAGCCAGTTCCCTTGTATTGAGATGCTGAGATGAGCATCTACTATGGATCATTATCAGATTTTGGTCAACAGTTTTGTTCCCTATGCCATGACTGAGTTTCAGGACACTCAAAGAGATGACCGATGTAGCTATTTAGCCATTTGTACAGAGCAGTCAGTAGTGCCCAGAGTTACAACAGTAGTTTCAAAGGACATATGTTGGTTCAGATGATGATCATTTAGGTATATGACTCACCAGGTATATTATTGTGTTGTGGTTATACTGCTTTTATTTCCATCTTCTTAGCATGTCTTAGCATTTAGTATCATGATTTGGTGATCATATAGATATGTGGACCTGATTGTATTATATATATATCATACTTGTCCCTACTCAAACTTAGAAGTTCTTGGCCTATACTCATTGGTTTTACCCTCCCTAGGGAGAATAGAGGTGGTCATTCCCGCCATACTTTGGCTTGCTAGTGTTGGTTTCATTATTCACTGTCTTCATCCATCCACGATTTACCTAGTTTGTTCATTACCCTGACTTACTACTTGACTAGTGGCATGGAGGACCTTTTCCCCATTGTAGCCTCTATATTGGATAAGCTTCCCTGTTTATTGTGTCTCGGCTCTGAGTTGGTGACAAAACTTACCTATGGTGAGTTGGATTTCCTTGTGAATTCCCCCTAGTCACTAAAGATGTTGTTGGCTAAACCTGAAACTTTTAGTGCTGCCATTAATGCAAAGTATGTAAATGAAATGTTGTATCTTGTATGAAAATCCCATTCATGCAATGTGTTTCTCAACACACATGAATGAAAGGCAAGCCAAATGAAAATGGCTATTAAATATCAAATGTTATATCTTTTTTGAAATGTAAATACCTAGGTAAACAAGCTGTCTGTGACACACCTAGAAGTGCTCAAGTAAACAGGTGCCTTAAAAACACACCTACAGCAAGAAGCCTAAATAAATGTAAATCTATGCAATGTGTTTGTAAACACACATAGATCAAAGGCTATGGAACTCTAGGCCCAAAAAGCAATGGAACTTAAATGCTATATCAAAAAGATTGATGGCCTCATTTGTATTATGGATCATGCGCATCTGTGTAAGGTGAATAAACACTCTTTGAACAACTTATCCATTTGTGAGACACCGTCATTCCCTGTGTTGTTGCTTGTCCACTATATGCTATGGTGTGTATTCCCTTTTCCATTTCCAAAGTGTCATAGTGTTAAGTCAGTAAGTCATCCTTTGACCTAGCTAATTGTTTCTTAGCCTTCAGCCTTCACTAGCAAATTGATCACAACTATGAAGTGAGTATGACCTTTAAAGTCTTGTCTGAGTAATAAATAATAATTATGACTTATTATATTTGGATTTAGATCACCAGTAATGATTACTTCTTGTTATAATTGCTAATTGAATGGATTGTAAAGCATGTCTTAACCTTGGACACCTTGCAGCAGCTTGATGACAGTTTGAGTCATATTTTGGTCATGTTGACTTGGTCAAACCTCAATTTGACCAAAAGTCAACCAGAGGACATGAGGCAGCAGACCTTAGATGTTACAGATAGATGATATATGGTCTGGTACAGGTCACCATGGTGGGCTTATGCAGTGGTTTCAGGCTTATGATGATGATTTGTGCTTTTTAGCACTTTTACAGATTATTATTATTTGGTCTACCGGATATGATGAGTATTTATTTTGGACCAGGCAGAGGACTATGTGGTGTATGAGTACACACTTTAGATGGATTTGGACCTTCTGAGTCCAATGAGACGGTCTGTTTTCAGTTTCGGGCAGTTACAATGATGATTGAGCCTCAATTGGCTATCCTAGTGCAGTTTTGGTCTATCGGAGGCCCTGTCAGAGCAGTGATGAGATTTACTTGGTTTACCTAGGGCGCTGTGCATGGAGGGGTTGGTCCAGCCACTTGTTATTACCATATTACCCCCCTCCCAGACTCATTGGTGAGCTCACCTTGATAGCGCAGGAACTCCAGGAGGCAGTTTGGGCAGTTCCAAGTTTCCCGAGGTAGTTCATAAATGGTAAAAATGGTTACAGAGGAATTCGATTTGGGATACTGAGGCGAGGTTATGGCATGGGATGATCAGTGATGATGAGTGGGATGTCTTCCACACCTTCTCCAGCAATTTCAGCTTCATCGGGACCCACATCCATCACTTATGGCACTTTTTTGATGATTTCTGGAGCCCCCTAAGGCTCATGACTTTCCCAGAGAGGCACGATTTGGTGTCTAGATCATTTATTCTTAGATATTGTGCCATGGGGATTGACCAAGGGTGTTAAAAATTACCCCTTGGACCCACCATGAGCTATTTTTTATGTTTTATTATCATGATTTGGTGGGATCCCCTCTTCTAGGGTGAGTTTGTCCAAATATTGTATTATTTTATTAGTGATCCATGTATTGTATTGTTGAGCTCATCTCAACCATTGATTAGATCTTTTGATCTTTTAATTTTATCCGCTCATTTAAAAAGTGGTTAGACTTTGGACTCTCTCCCTCCTATTTAAAGGAGAGAGCTTCTCATTGTAAAGGGGGGACTCTTGGCTCTGGATTATTGGAATAGAGAATTATTATTGCATCTATCTGTTGTGTTGTGGTGAATGCTTTTGGAGTTAGTTCGTTGATTCTTCCTTTGCACTAGGTTCTTGGAGATTTTGTCTTGCTATATTTTTGTACCGCGTTTTTGCATCTACAAGTGGAGGCCGATTTGGTTTGAGGAGGACGTATTAGTAGGGGAGGACCCTCCCTACTTCTTGGGATCTCTTCATTGGTAACAGGAAGTATTACTGTCCCAGGACCTTCTATTTCATGTTATCATTGCATTTTACTTGTATTTCCTCCATACTTGATCTCACTGATTGAATCATTTTCCTTGGTTTGACGGGTAGAGGAGGTCACACTTGTGGGCTAGGGCATCATTTTTTGCAAGCAAATTCAACAATTTCTCATTTGATCTCTGCGGGCGTCTTCCTCAACAACAAGGCATCTCATCTCATCACTCAGGTATGATCTCAAGGTAATCTCTCTTTCCATGATCTATCCATTTGTCTAAATGCTTCAGACCCTTACTATTTCAAAACCCTCATTTTACAATTTTTTAGATCTAGCTTGATCCACTTGGATTTTGGGTATAAAATTTAAAACCCACCTCTATGGCATCCACGACAATTCGGATCTATAGTTTGGTGAGGATTGGCCTTCATTTGACCCACTTCCCAAGGAAAAGAAGCTTCTCCAAGGGAGGTCGCACTTCCTAGGAGGGGTGAGTTTGCTAAGATCTAGCACCTGGGTAGGTGAGATCCCACTTGATCCTTCATCTACACATTTGATAACCTACCCCTAGTGTGTCACTTCAGTGATTTTGACCTTATGGGCCCCATTCCTCTTTTTGAGGGTTGTGCCCCACTATGGTCACTTTGTGGCATACTTCAATCTCAGATTTACTGAGATCCAGCCATTGGATGACCTTAATCTTTTAGATCCACCTACCTCAATACCTCAACATTCCAGATCTGCAATTTGGTGGACATCTGACTCCATTTGGCCCATTTCCCAAGGCACTGATCTTTCTCCAAGCCCATTCGACTTTCCTGGATTGTTGGGTTAGCTTGTGGTTTGATCCTTGTTTTGGTTGCTTGAACCCCTTGACATTGTCATATCACTCAATCAAGCTCATATCTGGTATTGGTTAGCCCCAATTCAGTCCTTAACTACCCTACATTGGACACGGTTCCCAAGGCAGTGGATTCTCTCATAATTGACTAGTACCCTAATCCTGGATCTTATTTCAAACATCATAAGTCACTCTTCCACCCATAATGGACCAAAGCTACACAATTTAAACCCCTTGATCCAAACTATTATTCATCTTGTGACTTCTTCCGTAGATCTAGGGTTCACCATACACCTTACGTACTTCAACTATACTTGACTTGATCTGGTGTTTTGGTTTGATCTCTCCTGTCGGGAGTAGATCTGGGTCTCGCCCTTTGTTGTCTTGGGCTAAATAACATAAAGTGAAGATTGCCTCGATTGGTGTGACAACCATCCATTGGGAATCGAGGCCATCTTGGTTGCACCTCTTTGGTTTCCCATCCCTTCTGCCATCCATCTTGGATTCATCTCTAGGGGCACCTACAAGTTTGGTGATAACAGGTATATCCAACAGCCCGCAAGGTAGATATACCAAAAACTTGTGGCTCAACAGAGGTCGAGATGTGGATCTGAAAAAGGTTTATCCAAAGGACAATCACCCCACCCATTTCAATTATCACATTATTGATGTATGCATTGGAAGTGAAGTAGTTTCCTTCATGGATGGATTTTCTAGGCACAATCAAATCCATATTCCCACTGAAAATCAACAGAAAACTGCATTTGTGTCCTTGGAGCATGATTTCCTATAAAAAAAAGTTATTTATCCTTAAAAATGCTAAGGCCATGTTTCAACAGGCTATGTCTTACGCTTCCCATGACATCTAGCATATCATGGAATCTTATCTAAATGACCTAGTGACTAGATCCAAAAGAAGAATTGATCATCTAGCCCACCTTCGAGTAGTTTTGAATCGATATTGTTTCAATAATATTTGGCTAAACCCTGATAAGTGTGTGTTTTGTGTCGTGACTAAGAGACCGCTTGGCTTCATAGTTTTCATGTACGAGATCATGGTTGATCTTTTTAAGGTTGAGGTAATATTTGAGGAAAGGTGAATTTTTTGCAAAGATTCATCGCTAACTACATCAAGATTATGAAAGCTTACATGCACCTTTTGAAGAAAGGAGTTCATTTCATGTGTGTTGATGCCACTTAACGATCACTTTGATGATTTGAAAAAGGCCTTGATGTCAACCTTATTACTAAGTCCATTAGAATACAACAAGGACTTCCTCCTATATCTCACAACTTCTAAATCTACCATCAATATGTTTGGTATGTGTTATATCCTTTACATGTGGGTTGTACCAAAGTTATATCCTCCCTAGCATAATAAATTTCATGTGTTGGGTAAGCCAGGGGGTCGACCAACCTCCCTTGCCAAAAATTTTTTTTTTTGGGGGGGGGTTTGCTTTTCAATCTAATGTGTAAGTTAATCTCGATTAAGGGATTTGGGGTTATAATACAATCTTGACTAATGGATTAGGGTTTTGGATTATGCAAAATACCTAAATATTGTATTGTGAATGGTTAAGTGAATACAATGAGAAAGAGAGAGATTACAGGTCGCCCCTTTATCTTCTTCTTCACTTCTGACAAAGCTCTAATTCCTTGTTGCCTCTATCATGTTGTCCTTCTTCTCCAACCAGTCCTCCAAACAAGTGTGTGACAATGATTCTCCTATATCTCCTTAAGGCTTGCTGTCCAAGAACAAGGTTTCCGACCACCCGGGTTCTCCTTCTGCAAACTTCTTCTCCTCAACAGAGTCACAATTATGTCTCATTTCTCATCAATTAATGCCATTAAACTCCATTCCACTCCTCTTGAAGGTTCGAGTGTGCCTTATGTGCATGTTAACATGTTTGCATGCGAGGGCATTTAGTGTTGATGGGAGAGTTGGCCATCTTCCCTCCACACAGTGTACTTTCTCGTATCTATTGCCACGAAGTGCCTCCCTATCCAACAACTCCTCAAGCTCCGAACCATTATTTGTGACGCTCCCTTGTGGTGAAAGCTCCATGCCCTTTTTCCTAAGGCACCCACTTTCTCCTAGGTGTGCCCTCGTTTTGGATGATGATGCTTGGGGATAGTTTTGACCCAAAATTCGCCAACTTGTCCACCATTTGTTGTTGCCTCTTTTGACATGGTAGAGAGGAATCTTTTGGGTGGTGATGATTGAGTAGGATTCTCTTTTGCATCCAACCAAGGTTAGGATCCTTATTTTCCCAACACCTTCGAATCTTTCATATAACAATCTTTGAGTCTCCAAAGATGACAATGTTTTGAAGATTCAAAAATGCAATAATTTCAACTCTTTGCAAGAGAGCCATCCACTATACTTCATTGTTTGTCTTTCGACCAATTCACTAAGCAAAAGTTTTTATTTTGTTTCTTCTAGGGTCTATTATGACTCCTCCCTCCTCCCACAGGTGCCTCCGTTATAGTTAAAAAAAACACGAATGATACACTAAAATAATGCCTTTCATCACTTGTTCTAAGATCCAACAACTTATTATTAAATTTACAACTTGTAACTCATAACAACATTGCAAATAAAACATGTTAAAAAAAGACTCAACAAAGTGAGATATTGAAACACTAAAATTTTCTCTCATTTAATAACAAAAAAAACCCTTAATCAACAATAAATTCTTTTAAATCATAAATACTTCAAATATATACCAAATTTATTTACTTTTTACTTTAAAAACCTTGCACAGCACAACCCAATTTATGAGCAACACCATCATAATTTGGATCTCTACTTTCTCATTCGTATTGAAATATTTTTTTCCCAGCATTTATATTTAATTTTACATGAAGTGATTATAATTATATAGAAACAATATCATCAATAATATAATAGCCCAAGAAAGAGTGGGTCAGTTTAATCTGTACATGACAATATAGTCTTTTTTATTTCTGATATTTGGAACCCTCTACTAAAATCTAGGTAATTAAGTCTCATTTTTTTTACTCCAGAATCTCAATGTTTGAAAAATCGAAATCGAAATCGATAATGAATTGGTCATAAATCGGTCGATTTGAATTTAATGAATCAGTTTGCTCAAAAATACATAAAAATTTTAAATTTTTAAGAAAAACAACATTTTCAAGATTCTAATTCATGATTCCATAGCATTAGAAACAAAATATCCAATGTTTGCCCATGTATATACCATATAAGAGTCAATATATCAAAATGGCACAAAGTGTACTATGCAATACATATCTAGGAGATTGGAACTGGAACAAAATACATAATCCATGAGGCCTATAGGCTATATGGCCAGTAGAGTCCAAAAAATAACAATTTATATAGTCAAACTATCAACTACATAACATTGTCAACTGTGTCTGTCATACATCGTCCCTGATCAATCATTATGATCAAATTCATCACCACTGCTACGGCTAGGAGTAGGAGTAGAACTAGAACTAGAACAAAAAGAACCAAAAGCTTAAGGACACGCGAAGGCATCAACATCTGGCTCAATCTCAGGCTCCTCGGGCTCAAGCACACGGTCATCTACTATTGCAGTAGTGGTACTGGCTGAATGCCTACGTCGTCATCGCCTACAAGTACGAGGTCCTAGTGTTGGTTTGTCGAGCCTGATCTTCCAATTTCATAGATGATGTTGTTTCAGTCGTGTTTGACCCTAGGTATGGTTATGATCCCAGCACATGCAACAGGGGGTTTGAGGGAGTGGTGCACTCCCCCGGCTGTTGGCCCCCGAAAGAAATTTTTGCAAGTCCTCCATCTCAACATCTAGATCATCACCAAACTCTGGCTCTACTATCACCACTCCCGCCGCTGCTATCACATGAAAAACAATGCGAATGGGGTTGGGATGGGGGCTCGAGAGGGTAGTGTAATTGTCCCCTGACCCACTGCTCTAACAATGGTGTTGTCACCAAGTACAACCTCCACCTCTCTCACTGTCCGTGATAACTCGGAGAAGAACTCTCGAGTACCTATCATGTGTCTCGAGGCTCCGCTGTCAATATACCACGTACCAGTGGTGGATGGACTTGTCTGATGCCCTGTCAACAATGAGTGCTCAATCTCCATATCCATGTCAATGTTGGTGGCTAAGGAGACTCTCTCTCTCTCACTCTATCCAGCATATAGGGAAAACTCCCTCTAAAACCTGTCACCAAACTCATCAATCTCTGCTGAGGCTGCTATCTGCTGACCCAGTCTCTTCTTCCTCTTCTTGTTTGGACACTGAGATGCATAGTGCCCAAACGCCTGACAACAGTAGCACTTGATTTTACTCAAGTCATTCTTCTGCCCACCCTGTGGATGCTGTTGTTGCTGCTGTCGCTGCTGCCCCTTGGCCCCATTCTTCTTGGGACCCTTCTTCTTCTTACCCTTTGCTGTCAGTGCCACGTTCTCCTCATCTGCTCCACCACTTGATGAACTACCCTGTACGAGACCCCTCCTGGTCTGCTCTTGCACAAAGTCATCCCACAACCTCTCCCAAGATGGTAGGTTCTCCCTGCCCACAATGGCCTGCACAAATGCACTCCAGGGCCTTGAAGCCCCATTCACTGCTGTGCGTACTAGCTTTGTAGGGGATACTACTTCACCAACCGCTGCCAGTTCATCCCGAACTGCAGAAATCCTAGTGAGGTAAGCTGTGACTCGCTCTCCTCCAGTCATCCTGATACTCTTGAGCTTCTTCTTGAGAACAATCTTCCTGTTCTCGTTGGAGCTCTCATACAAACTGATCAAGGCACTCCACATCTCATGTGCCTTGGTCTTCCCGGAAATGTGAGGGATGATGTGGTCTTTTACTGCATCTAGTATGATTCTCCTAGCCTTACAGTCTTTCTTGTTGAAGGTTGAAAGAGCTGTAGCATCCGAGCCATCTGGAATGGTAATGGGGTTTGTGGTGGTGTTCCTCACAACCTCCACCCATAACTCATTGTCCTCCAAAAGCAACAAAATTTTGGCCTTCCAAGGCACAAAATTTTCTGTCCCATTCAACTTGTCTTCAATCCTCAAACCTGTAGCCATCTAAAAATCAACCCAATAGAACGCTGCCCACTAACAGAAGGTAAGAATACTGAACTTTCTGAGATCTGCAATTTTTATGTGTGTCTGCAAATCAACTTGTTTTCTGCCCCCTTTGCTCTGATACCATGAAGAATTTTCTACCCTTTAACTACCTACTGGTTTAAGTCAAGATTTGGTGGTTTTCACCTACAGCCGGTTTTGCATAGGCTGTAGGTTACTTATTACAAAAATGCTTTAACAGTAAACACACAATGAAGGCTACTAACAGGCTGCAAACAAATTTAATAACATTCACACATGAAAATGACTCAGAGATTTTTGGCCAAATCGAGCCCTGGAAAAACCCCCACGGGGAAAACCAGTTGAGAGAGAGAGATATTTATTATTTCTTCAGCAAAGTTTTGTAACAGCAGTACAAGAAAAAACACAACTTATCTCCATATTAAGTGCACCCCAGAATGCCTCGATTTTTGTGCATAACAGCTCCGTAGAAATATGTGCTGAAGCCTCTCGATTTCTATGCAATTAATGTCTGGATTTGAGTGTTGTTTTCTCCTTAGTTTTAGTGCAAAAACCACTCTGATAACTGTGCTGACTGTTACTCTAATTCTGAGCTTGTGTCACCTTCAAAACCTTATCAGAAATGACTGCTGTACAGTGCCAGTCATTTCCAGAAAAGCATGCAGCAGTACATCCTTGAAATGCTTGCAGTATACCTCGGAACTAGTGCCTGGGATTGCTGTCTTGATGTCTGTGCATCAACTGTGTGAAGCTTCCTCGAAATCTGAGCCAGTATCTTCCTCGACCTACGTGCAATGGGAAAGCTGCTGTACGGTTTGATCACGGGTTTAGTGCTGAAGATAACAGCTGCAACTAGAAACCAATGTTGATAATAAATGGCAAACACATGCCTCGAAGTCAGAGCTACATCCGGAAACTCATGCCTGTGGAAACTCGTGCCAATGGAGACAAATACAGTCTCGGTCTACGTGCAGTGCCCTAGCTCGGCCTCCTTCAGTCTCTCGTGTTCTCTCTTCACCTCATTCACCTTCATTCACTCAACAATTGTTTAGGTTTGGAGCCTCCCTCCCTTTTTGTCCAATCCCTAAAAGTGATTCGAATCCAATGGTGGAGAATCTCCCAATCCAATGGCTAGGATTAGATGTGAGCAAAAGTCACATTAATTAAATCACTTAAATTAATTTATTGCTCACCCACTTTAACTTTAGACAAAAAGTGACTTTAAAAACATAAAGTCTCATTAATGTGTTTAATTAATGTGAGGGTCCCATTACCCCCTTCTTAGTGACTTAGGCTAAAATCACTAGGGGGAACACATCCCAAAGTCACTAAGAAGGGGGTAATGGGACCCTCACATTAATTAAACACATTAATGAGACTTTATGTTTTTAAAGTCACTTTTTGTCTAAAGTTAAAGTGGGTGAGCAATAAATTAATTTAAGTGATTTAATTAATGTGACTTTTGCTCACATCTAATCCTAGCCATTGGATTGGGAGATTCTCCACCATTGGATTAGAATCACTTTTAGGGATTGGACAAAAAGGGAGGGAGGATCCAAACCTAAATCATTGTTGAGTGAATGAAAGTGAATGAGGTGAAGAGAGAACACGAGAGACTGAAGGAGGCCGAGCTAGGGCACTGCACACAGACCGAGACTGCATTTGTCTCCATTAGCACGAGTTTCCACAGGCATGAGTTTCCAGATGTAGCTCTGACTTCGAGGCATGTGTTTGCCATTTATTATCAGCATTGGTTTCTAGTTGCAGCTGTTATCTTCAGCACTAAACCCGTGATCAAACCGTACAGCAGCTTTCCCATTGCACACAGGTCGAGGAAGATACTGGCTCAGATTTCGAGGAAGCTTCACACAGTTGATGCACAGACCTCGAGACAGCAATCCCAGGCACTAGTTCCGAGGTATACTGCAAGCATTTCAAGGATGTACTGCTGCATGCTTTTCTGGAAATGACTGGCACCGTACAGCAGTCATTTCTGATAAGGTTTTGAAGGTGACACAAGCTCAGAATTAGAGTAACAGTCAGCACAGTTATCATAGTGGTTTTTGCACTAAAACTAAGGAGAAAACAGCACTCAAATCTAGACATTAATTGCACAGAAATCGAGAGGCTTCAGCACGTATTTCTAGGGAGCTGTTATGCACAGAAATCGAGGCAGTATGGGGGGCACTTAATATGGAGATAAGTTGTGTTTTTCTTGTACGGCTGTTACAAAACTTTGCTGAAGAAATAATAAATATCTCTCTCTCTCAACTGATTTTCCCCGTGGGGGTTTTTCCAGGGCTCGATTTGGCCAAAAATCTCTGAGTCATTTTCATGTCTGAATGTTATTAAATTTGTTTGCAGCGTGTTAGTAGCCTTCACTGTGTGTTTACTGTTAAAGCATTTTTGTAATAAGTAACCTACAGCCTATGCAAAACCGGCTGTAGGTGAAAACCACCAAATCTTGACTTAAACCAGCAGGCAGTTAAAGGGAAAAAAATTCTTCATGGTATTAGAGCAAAGGGGGCAGAAAACAAGTTGATTTGCAGACACACATAAAAATTGCAGATCTCAGAAAGTTCAGTATTCTTACCTTTTGTTAGTGGGCAGCGTTCTATTGGGTTGATTTTCAGATGGCTACAAGTTTGAGGATTGAAGACAGGTTGAATGGGACAGAAAATTTTGTGCCTTGGAAGGCCAGAATTTTGTTGCTTTTGGAGGAGAATGAGTTATGGGTGGAGGTGGTGAGGAACACCACCACAAACCCCATTACCATTCCAGATGGCTCGGATGCTACAGCTCTTTCAACCTTTAACAAGAAAGACTGTAAGGCTAGGAGAATCATACTAGATGTAGTAAAAGACCACATCATCCCTCACATTTCAGGGAAGACCAAGGCACATGAGATGTGGAGTGCCTTGATCAGCTTGTATGAGAGCTCCAACGAGAACAGGAAGATTGTTCTCAAGAAGAAGCTCAAGAGTATCAGGATGACTGGAGGAGAGCGAGTCACAGCTTACCTCACTAGGATTTCTGCAGTTCGGGATGAACTGGCAGCGGTTGGTGAAGTAGTATCCCCTACAAAGCTAGTACGCACAGCAGTGAATGGGGCTTCAAGGCCCTGGAGTGCATTTGTGCAGGCCATTGTGGGCAGGGAGAACCTACCATCTTGGGAGAGGTTGTGGGATGACTTTGTGCAAGAGCAGACCAGGAGGGGTCTCGTACAGGGTAGTTCATCAAGTGGTGGAGCAGATGAGGAGAACGTGGCACTGACAGCAAAGGGTAAGAAGAAGAAGGGTCCCAAGAAGAATGGGGCCAAGGGGCAGTAGTGACAGCAGCAGCAGCAGCATCCACAGGGTGGGCAGAAGAAGGACTTGAGTAAAATCAAGTGCTACTGTTGTCAGGCGTTTGGGCACTATGCATCTCAGTGTCCAAACAAGAAGAGGAAGAAGAGACTGGGTCAGCAGATAGCAGCCTCAGCAGAGATTGATGAGTTTGGTGACAGGTTTCAGAGGGAGTTTTCCCTATATGCTGGACAGAGTGAGAGAGAGAGAGTCTCCTTAGCCACCAACATTGACATGGATATGGAGATTGAGGACTCATTGTTGACAGGGCATCACACAGGTCCATCCACCACTGGTACGTGGTATATTGACAACGGAGCCTCGAGACACATGACAGGTACTCGAGAGTTCTTCTCCGAGTTATCAAGGACAGAGAGAGAGGTGGAGGTTGTACTTGGTGACAACACCATTGTTAGAGCAGTGGGTCAGGGGACAGTTATATTTGAGAGGGATTCCATGAGTCCCATGACTTTGAGGGATGTGTTATACATCCCTGGGCTGAAAAAGAACCTTGTTTCAGTTTCCACGATTGAGGACAGGGGTCTTGGAGTGTGCTTCTCAGATGGGAGAGTGCAGGTGTTCCCTAAGACCACAGGTGTATCTACTCCCATGGATATTGGGGTTAGATGTGGACGACTGTACAAGTTATTGTTTCAGCCTCAGCATGCTCTAGCACACAGCAGCAGCAGCAGCAGCAGTGACGTATGTGAGTTATGGCACAGGAGGATGGCCCATTTACATCACCCCGCTCTGAGAGTGTTGAGGAGCATGGTCACAGGTTTACCTGAGTTTGACACTGAGCAGAGTGATGTGTGCAGAGGGTGTGCTTTGGGAAAGTACACCAAGACAGTGTTTCCTAGCAGTGACACGAGAGCAGCAGGAGTGCTCGACCTAATTCATTCTGACATTTGTGGTCCTATGTCCTCAGTATCTTTGACTGGCCATGAGTACTATATCAGCTTCATTGATGACTACTCCAGGAAGACCTGGATCTACTTCTTGAGGAGCAAGAAGTCCCCACTTGTATTGAGTGTCTTCCAAGGGTGCAAAGCCCTTGTGGAGAAGCAGACGGGGAGGAAGATCAGGATGTTGAGGTCAGACAACGGGGGTGAGTATACCTCCAAGGAGTTCAGCGCTTTCTGCAGGCAGGAGGGTATACAACGACAGTTGACAGTTCCCTACACTCCTGAGCAGAATGGAGTAGCAGAGAGAAAGAACAGGTCGATCGTTGGAGCAGCGAGAGCCATGCTTCATGATCAGGGGTTACCGTTCTTTCTGTGGGCTGAGGCTTGCAACACTACAGTGTACCTGCAGAACAGGAGTCCCCACCGTTCCTTGGGGAGGATGACTCCAGAGGAGATGTATTCAGGCAAGAAGCCTGAGGTGAGCCACTTTCGGATATTTGGCTCTCTGACTTACTCTCACGTCCCTTCAGAGAGGACGACGAAGTTCGAGCCCACTGCAGAGAGAGGCATCTTTGTGGGTTACGACGAGACTTCGAAGGCATATCGGCTTTACATTCCTGGCCAGAGGCGAGTTGTAGTTAGGCGGAAAGTAAAGTTTGATGAGGACAGGGCCTTCAGGAAGTCGAGAGAGATGGATCAGGGGGAGCCACCAGCTCCCACACCTCAGTTGGTACAGGCTTCTTCGATACAGGTTTCAGGTCCGCAGGTTTCTGGGGTGACTGGATCATAGGGTACAGGCACAAGTTCTACAGGGTCAGTGGTTCAGATTACAGGTACTTCAAGGACAGATACAGGGACAGGTACAGGGATTGGCACAGGTTCAGGATCACCGGTTTCAGGCTCACAGATTGCAGGGTCTTCAGGGACTAGTTCATCAGCTACAGGTCCTAGGGGTGTTAGACCTCATGCTTCTGGCACATCCTCAGATGATGATACACCAGGTTTGGAGGAGCCTTCAAGGAAGAAGAAGCCTAAGTGGCTTCAGGACACCTTGAAGGAAGCGGAGGCAATTGGCAAACCTCAGGAGCAGATCAGGACGATTTTTTAGCCAGACAGATATGGGATGTCCCTTGTTGCGAGTCTTCGTGACTCTGTGCCTTCTACATATGAGGAGGCTTCTTAGCATCAGGTATGGAGAGATGCCATGATGGAAGAGTACCATTCCATCATGAAGAATGATGCTTGGGAGATTGTGCCGAGACTTGAGGGGAAGTCAGTTGTGACTTCCAAGTGGCTCTACAAGGTCAAGCATGCTGCAGATGGCAGTGTAGAGAAATTCAAGGCTCGGTTTGCGGCTAGGGGGTTCTCACAGGTTGAGGGAGTCGACTATGATGAGACTTTTGCTCCAGTGGCTCGGTATTCCTCTATCAGGGCAGTGATATCGATTGCAACAGAGATGGGTTGGAAGATCCACCAGATGGATGTGAAGACTGCATTTCTCAATGGTCTTCTGCAGGAGGAGGTGTATTTGGAGCAGCCACAGGGATTCGAGACACATGGGAGAGATTCTCATGTTTGCAGGCTTAGGAAAGCCTTGTACGGTCTGAAGCAAGCTCCCAAAGCTTGGTACTCCAGGATAGATGCTTATTTGACTTCGATGGGATTCCAGAAGAGTGAGGCTGATCCCAACCTATACTACATTGTGGTTGGTGGAGATCCGCTCATTCTTTTGCTATATGTTGATGATTTATTTATCACTGGAGATGAGCGTCATATTGCACAGTGCAAGAAAGATCTTGCTACTGAGTATGAGATGACAGATATTGGGCTGATGCCTTACTATTTGGGGATGGAGGTATGGCAGGAGCCAGGACATATTTTCCTAGGACAGGGGAAGTATGCAGCAGAGATTCTGAAGAGTTTTCGGATGGACGACTGCAGGCCTATGTCTACACCTATGATCACCAACTTGAAGCAACTTCATGCTTTAGATGGTAAGTTGGTGGATCCCACATTATATCGTCAGCTCATCGGATCGTTGATGTATCTAGTCAACAGGCCAGACTTGTGCTTTGCAGTCAACGCTCTTAGCCAGTTCATGGTGCAGCCTAGGAGTGTACACTGGAGTGCTGCAAAGCACATCTTGAGATACCTTGCAGGGACGGTGGATTATGGTCTGGACTACAGGGGTTCAGGTGGAGTTAGCTTGATTGGGTTCACAGATTCAGACTGGGCAGGTTGTGTGAGGGACCGGAAGAGCACTTTCGGTTGCTATTTCAGCTTGGACTCGGCAGCAGTGTCGTGGTTTAGCAGGGAACAGAATTCCGTTGCATTGAGTTCTGCTGAGGCTGAGTATATGGCAGCCAGTCAGGCGACTTGGGAAGCACTGTGGCTTCATAAGTTATTGGTAGATTTATTTGATCAACAGCTGAGACCTACGGTGATTTACTGCAACAATCAGAGTTGCATTCAGCTCTCTGAGAATCCGGTTTTTCATGACAGGTCAAAGCACATTGAGATCAGGTACCACTTCATTCGGGACTACGTTTAGAGAGGGGCAGTTGAGCTACAGTATATATCCACTAATCAGCAGATTGCAGATGTCCTGACGAAGTCTTTGTAGAGGGGGAAGTTTGTCTTCTTCAGAGATAAGTTGGGAGTGGTGCGGAACACCTTCCTCGGTAAGAGGGAGTGTTAGTTTTGTACCTTGGGATGTGTTCCCCCTAGTGATTTTATCCTAAGTCACTAAGAAGGGGGTAATGGGACCCTCACATTAATTAAACACATTAATGAGACTTTATGTTTTTAAAGTCACTTTTTGTTTAAAGTTAAAGTGGGTGAGCAATAAATTAATTTAAGTGATTTAATTAATGTGACTTTTGCTCACATCTAATCCTAGCCATTGGATTGGGAGATTCTCCACCATTGGATTAGAATCACTTTTAGGGATTGGACAAAAAGGGAGGGAGGCTCCAAACCTAAATCATTGTTGAGTGAATGAAGGTGAATGAGGTGAAGAGAGAACACGAGAGACTGAAGGAGGCCGAGCTAGGGCACTGCACGCAGATCGAGACTGCATTTGTCTCCATTGGCACGAGTTTCCACAGGCACGAGTTTCCAGCTGTAGCTCTGACTTCGAGGCATGTGTTTGCCATTTATTATCAGCATTGGTTTCTAGTTGCAGCTGTTATCTTTAGCACTAAACCCGTGATCAAACCGTACAGCAACTTTCCCATTGCACGCAGGTCGAGGAAGATACTGGCTCAGATTTCGAGGAAGCTTCACACAGTTGATGCACAGACCTCGAGACAGTAATCCCAGGCACTAGTTCCGAGGTATACTGCAAGCATTTCAAGGATGTACTGCTGCATGCTTTTCTGGAAATGACTGGCACCGTACAGCAGTCATTTCTGATAAGGTTTTGAAGGTGACACAAGCTCAGAATTAGAGTAACAGTCAGCACAGTTATCAGAGTGGTTTTTGCACTAAAACTAAGGAGAAAACAGCACTCAAATCCAGACATTAATTGCACAGAAATCAAGAGGCTTCAGCACGTATTTCTAGGGAGCTGTTATGCACAGAAATCGAGGCATTCTGGGGTGCACTTAATATGGAGATAAGTTGTGTTTTTTCTTGTACTGCTGTTACAAAACTTTGCTGAAGAAATAATAAATATCTCTCTCTCTCAACTGGTTTTCCCCGTGGGGGTTTTTCCAAGGCTCGATTTGGCCAAAAATCTCTGAGTCATTTTCATGTGTGAATGTTATTAAATTTTTTTGCAGCCTGCTAGTAGCCTTCACTGTGTGTTTACTGTTAAAGCATTTTTGTAATAAGTAACCTACAGCCTATGCAAAACCGGCTGTAGGTGAAAACCACCAAATCTTGACTTAAACCAGCAAGCAGTTAAAGGGCATAAAATTCTTCATCTCAGATGGTACAGACCCCACCCGTGGAGGAAAACATCCATATAAGAAATCTCCCAATCATCCCTTTCACCCCATCCAAAGATCATACTGTGTCCCGATGGGATAGATTTTTATATTATAAGAAGACAAAGTCTGTAGTCCTAAAGTCAAAGACAAGGTTAAAGAGGCCTTTTCATTCGGATATTGTCACCTAGCGAGAAACCACTGTTATGCAAAATACAAATACGGCCCCCGTGGCCATGGCATATGCTGTTGTGGCGGTAGCAAAATCAACCAAAGACAATGTGATCGACATGGTTAAAGAGTTCGAGTCAACAAAGAGAAGAGCTCGTATGCTGCAGCATGCCGTGGCTAACGAGCAGGCCTACAGGAACCTTGTGGTGAAAAAATATAATCGCCTGTCTGCTGACCACAAAGAGTTGTCAAATAAGTATCAACACCTGGAAGAAGAAAATGAGCACCTGGCAATCCAGATGATGGTACTTGAGGCAGAAAAGAATGATTCCAAATCTAGAGTTGTTCAGTTGGAAGAAGATAAACAGTCAATGGTTGAGCAGCTAGAGCAAGCAGAAAGCAGAGCAATGGATATGTCTCCTTTTCGCGAACAGTCCTATGACATCTTGAGACAAATGCATTCCACACAAGAACTAATTACTGAGGAGGTTTGCAGACTCAAGACCATGTTGGATAGAATGAAGGAGGTTAATGCCGAGGCTGTTAGGCTTAGAAACAAGTACTCTCGAGTAAAAGCAAACATTTTGAGCCAGATGGAGTGGAGAGAAAGGAAGATAGATTTCCCTAAGCACCTCCCGTTCAAATTTGTAGCCGGTTTTAAGGAAGATGTAGCTCTCATGGAATTTTGCAGGAATTGCGGCGCCAAGCTAATTGCTAAGATCCAGGGTACGATGGGGAAAGGTAATAGCCTGTATCAAAAGTTTCACGAAGTGCATGAAAGTGCAAGGTTATTTTTCCCCAGACCCTTGATGAATTTCCATGTAAGGGGCAACGCCTGTCCGATTTAAAAGACGAGTTGGGCGTTCAAATGGAGTATGTAAAGAAAATTGATGTGTTGGCCACATATGATCTCTATTAGTACATTGGGCTATCATCAGTGCACAATCATATGTTCAAGGAGATCCACCAGATAACAATAGCAGGAATTCAGAGTATTGAAGCAGAACTTGATAAACATGTGACTTCACAAAAAATCCTGCTCCCCTTAGCAAAAAACTGTTGATGCCTCGGATATCGCAGCATCAATCAGAAAGGGATTCACCCCGGTAAGCAGTCCCAATTAGATTGCTCACCGTTTGGTGTGGGGAATCTGTCCGGTTAACAGTTTCCGACTATCGTAAGATTTAAAGATTCTTATTCTTTTAACCGGTTACGGCCCGATCCACCGTTTATGTGTTTTATTTTAAAGATGATATGCAAGTTAATTGTTGTTGGAGCAACATTCTCCCCAAAATTTTGTACATATTGGGGCCCCTCCTTTTACTTTTTCTAGAAAGACTGCCTAAAGAAGTTAATTCTCCTTCTAACTTAGTTTTTGTTTTCAACTGAGGAATCTGCTTTAAAAAATTGAAGTTTCTTCTTCTAAGAAGCTCAAGTTTCTCTCTCGAAACTGCAGAAGCATTCATGATTCTCTCCCGAAACTGCGGAAGCAATTCACGAAACTCTCCCAAAACTGCGGAAGCATTCACGATTCTCTCCCGAAAACCGCGGAAAGACTTAGTGTTTTTTGGAAGAACAACTTAAGTTTCTCTTCCGAAACTGCGGAAGAAGCTCAAGTTTCTCTCTCGAAACTGCAGAAGCATTCATGATTCTCCCCCGAAACTGCGGAAGCAATTCACGAAACTCTCCTGAAACTGTGGAAGCATTCACGATTCTCTCCCGAAACCACGGAAAGACTTAGTGTTTTTTGGAAGAACAACTTAAGTTTCTCTTCCGAAACTGCGGAAGAAGCTCAAGTTTCTCTCTCGAAATTGCGGAAGCATTCATGATTCTCTCCCGAAACTGCGGAAGCAATTCACGAAACTCTCCTAAAACTACGGAAGCATTCACGATTCTCTCGCAAAACCGCGGAAGCATTCACGATTCTCTCCCGAAACCGCGGAAAGACTTAGTGTTTTTAGGAAGAACAACTTAAGTTTTTCTTCCGAAACTGTGGAAGAAGCTCAAGTATTTCTCTCTCGAAACTGCGGAAGCATTCATGATTCTCTCCCGGAAACTGCGGAAGCATTCACAATTATCTCCCGAAACCGCGGAAAGACTTAGTGTTTCTTGGAAGAACTTAATTTTCTCTTCCGAAACTGCGGAAGAAGCTCAAGTTTCTCTCTCGAAACTGCGAAAGCATTCATGATTCCCTCCCGAAACTGCGGAAGCAATTCACAGAACTCTCCTGAAACTGCAGAAAGAAATTTCAAAAAAACTCTCCCGAAACTAGGGAAGAACTCGGCGAACTCTCTCGAAACTGCAGAAGCTTTCGTCAAATGTTGTCGTAGTAATTTGTCGATAAGCTTGAACAAGTTATTTCGTAGGTTGCGGAAGGATATCCTGAGTCTTTCCGAAACTGCCGTTCGTGATAAGCTTCGAGAGGCTGTATTTCGAAAAGACTCACAAAGTGCTCCCGAAACGCCGAAGCAATTCGCCATCTTGTTCCGCAATTGCGGACGAAACTCGTAAGTCCACCCCGCAACCGATAGTCGTCCTTAAATGCCGAGACGGCTTGAAATGACCGCACCGTACAAGGCATTAAAACCCCGTTTTAATGACACCACCGACCCGTTTAATGCCGCACGTGTCTAACCTTTTATAAGGGCGGTGGGGGTTCGTTGATCGCATTGTTAGTTTATCGTTCAAAGAACGCCGTTGGAAGACCGCGCCGGCTCGCTCCAGCTCAGTGCATCCACGACCGCGTCCACCTCACTCAACCACTGTCTCGTCTCCAGGTAGGCTTTTTAACCGCCATCTTTGTCTCATCTCCACGTCGAGTTACTTTTTGGGTTTTCCCGTTCATAACGTGGCCGATAGGCATTGGTAGCGTAGGTTGTTTTTTTTGTTTATTACGGCCACCGTGACCCCTTAGGTTTCTTCATCTAGCACAAGAATCGAATCACGGGTGTACTGTCGCTCTTTTCTAGGAGAACATTTCCTAGGGAGGAAATTTACTGTGTTTAAACCACCTAGCTGTCTAACATAAGATCGTGTATGTCTCCTTAAATCTTCTATTTCTGCAAAAGGCACAGCATACAATACTTCTTGAGGTTCAGAATCAGAGACGAGGTTTTCTTGGTTTGCTACTTCAAGATTTGGGCTGTCTGAAATTCCTTTTTTAAGCGGGTTTTCAGTAACATTTTTGACAGTGGGAGATTTTCCTTTATCAGCCATGCACCCTCCTTGGCCCTCCTTCTAACGCCAAAAACTGTTGATGCCCTGAAGATCGCAGCATCAAGTAGAAAGGGATTCTCCCCGATAGACTATCCCAATTAGATTGTCCACCATTTGGTGTGGGGAATCCGTCCGGTTAGCGGTTCCGGCAACCGTTAGGGTTGGAGATTTGTTTCAATTACACCGGTTATGGCCCGATCCACCGTTCTTTTTTATTTTATGGTTTAAAATGATATGCAACTGCCTGAGCTAACTTAATCTAAATGCAGAACTCGAAACAAATCTATATTTAAAACCGAAATAAACCTAAACTATCCCTGCAAGGAGCAAAAATTATAAGTATGAGTAATATGCTGAAAGAGTTATCTAAAGATCAACAAATAGCCATTAAATCATAAAAATACATCTACAGCAAGAAAGCAACAGATATTAGAAGATAGCTTCCAATTCACATATAACGCATCCCATTACTCATGTAGGAGAAAATTCATTTGCACAAGAAACAGTAAGATCATTCAATACAGAGAAATAATTCAAGACAGCAAAGAAAGATCTCACTGTAGAATCTGAAAGTCACAACAATAATCCAGCATGCATCCAACATCCATTTCCATGCAAAAGACGTCCTCTCCAGGCTCTTATTATGAAATTTCATTTTCTTGGAGCAAGTGCAAGATAGCTCGTACAAGTTAAGAAAATTCTTTTTCCCTGCCAAAAGTCTTTTACACTATTCCCTAAACTTCTATTTATATCTTTACAAAATGCCTCTTGGGCTGCCACCTGGCTCTTTACACATGTCCTCTACAAACTTTTCCTCTTAATAAACAAGTCGTGGCCCTTTTCTTAAAACATAAAATTTCTCAAAAAGAAAAGGACAGCTGTCCAGTGATTCTATGCTTTAAACATAGGGAGACCAAAATACAAAAATAGGAACAACGCCTTAGGATCAGCGTGTTCATCCTTGGGAAGGCGCTTCTGCTGGGAGAGAGGTGCTTGGACCAGCTGCTACTGCTCCTGCTGCTTTCTTTTCCTCCTCTGCTATGTAACTGAACCAGATACCAGTGTCTCTGATAACCACATTTGCTGGGGAAGGGAGCAAAATCTTCTGGGAAATCACATGTTTGCCAAGCTCTGCTTCAACACCCTGAATTTCTGCAACTGCTACTTGGCGGATTTCTTTAAGCAAATGACTGTAAATTGATGACAGTCCAATATAGTGATGGAGATCATCAGTGGCTAAGACATCAATCTTCTTTACATATTCTATTTGAATTCCTAGCTCTTCCTTCAAGTCTAATAAACATTGCTCTTTGCTTGGGAACTCATCGAGGGACTGAGGAAAACTCATCTTGCACTTATCATGTACTTCATGGATTTTTTGATAAAGGCTGTTACTTTTATCCATTGTTCCTTGGATCTTAGCCATTAGCTTAAGGCCACAGTTCCTACAGAATTCCATAAGGGCTATATCTTCTTTAAAATCATCTACAGATTTGAATGGGAGATGCTTGGGGAAATCACCCTTCCCTTCTCTCCATTCCATATGGCTCAGGATGTTTGCTTTAACCCGAGTATATTTTCCCTTAAGCCTATTGGCCTCTGCATTGACTTCTTTCAATCTAACCATCATGGCTTTGAGCCTGCACACTTCCTCAGTAATCAGCTCCTGCATGGCATGCATTTGTCTCAGAGTGTCGCAGGACAGCTCATGAAAGGGAGACATATCTATTGCTCTGCTCTCTGCCTACTCTAATTGCCCAACCATTGCTTGCTTATCTGCTTGCAGATGAGAAACTCTAGCTTCCGAATCGTTCTTTTTTGCTTCTAAAACCATCATCTGGACTGCCAGGTGCTCCTTTTCTTCTTCTAAATGGCGATACTTATCTGACAATTCCTTGTGCTCAACAGACAGGCGATTATACTTATTCACTATAAGATCCCTATAATTCTGCTCATTAGCCACAGTATGTTGTAACATGTGAGCTCTCCTCTTTGTTGACTCAAATTCTCTAACCATATCGACCACATTGTCCTGTGTTGCTTTTGTTGCTGACACAACGGCGGATGCCATGGCCATGGGAGCCTTATTTGTATTTTGCATCACCGTGGTCTCCCACCGGGTAACAATATCTTCTTGGAAGAGTCTCTTTATCCTCTCTTCTGATTTCAAGACTACTGCCTTCCTCTTCTTATCATACACAAATTCATCCCATCGGGACACAGTATGATCTTCTGATGGAGTGTAACAGACGATTGGGAGGTCTATTACATGTATTCCTGCTTCTATGGTTGGGGTCTGGACTACTTGAGACGTGTCTGTTCCCACATTTTGGGTGCTGGGGACACCTGCTTGAGCTGTGTTTGCCTTCACATTTTGGGTGCCGGGAACACTTGCTTGAGATATGTCTGTTTCCATATCCTGGGTGTCGGAGCCACCTGCCTAGGAATCTTCATCGGTCTTAAGTTCTTCTTCCGCCTTTTGTTCCTCTTCAGCTTTACGCCTTCTCTCTTCTTCTTCAGCTTGCTGCTGATTTTCACTTTCTTCCATCTGCTCTGCATCTTCAACTTCTTTTTGCATCCTTGCATCTTCTACTTCTTGTTGCAGCCTTGCTTCCTCAGCTTCTCTCTGCAATCTTGCATCTTCAACTTCTTGCTGCAACCTTGCAACTTCTGCTTCTTGTTGTAGCCTTGCTTCCTCTTTCAATCTTTGTTCTTCGTGGGCCAGGGCATCAGCTGCTTCTCTCTCTTTCTGCAGACTAGCTTTTCAGGCTGGGGTAGAGCTAGAGCTTGCTCCACTGCCTTGACGACAAATCTGCAACTCAGTCATGTTGTTGATGCCTCTGAACACTTCTTCCTCGGCATCATAGTAATGAGCGTATTCAAAATGAGCATAAACTTCTTTGCAGTGCTCGGCAATCTTGCTCCGCCTATCATTTCTATGGAAGATCATTTCACCGAAATGGAAAGCTTTCGGCTCTTGAACAAATTCCTCAGCTGGCAACCCCTGAGAATTTGTAGGCTCCTATGCAGAAGGGAAAAGGAGGGAAAGAAGCCTTATGTTGCTTGTTAAGCACCCCTCCTATTCCATCAAGGAAAATTTGCCTGACTGCTTCCTTGAGGACTACATAATCAATAGCGTATTTTGGCAAAATGTATGGCGCTTTGGTACCTCTAAACATCCTGATGTAAGTGCCCTGCTCTGAGAAATAAAAATCTCCATAGTTTTCTAGGACCTCCATGGCATTTTTTGATAGACAATTGCGCTCTTCCTTGAAAATCTGCTCATATAGAGGCATGATGAATTCTTCGCAGATGAGCTTATAGCTTGCTCTGTAATTTTGAGCCCACATTATTTTATAAGCAGTGTAGACCGGGGTGTTGGCTTTATCCCATGTGTAACCTGGTTTGGGGAAAGAGAATTTGGCCAAAATACAGTCAATGAGATAGGAAGACATGTAAAATTCTGATTTTTTTAAGGCCAGACCTTCTCTTGCAGCGGCCACTGTGGATGCCAAACTGTCCAAAAGGATAGTAGCCCAGTCAAACACCATTCCTTTGAATGCTATGAAGTGGATGATGGGGGCCCACTGTATCCTATATACAGTGCCATCGGGCATACCGAAAATTTTGCATAGCATCAGGGCGATTAACCTAAAAGGAGGTCTTAGGTTCTGAACATCATATTCATCATTACCTCTCTTCCTCAGGTGCTTGCCTTACCCAACCATTCATCACTTAGAGCTTGTCGGGGACGTGAGAATTTGTAGGCTGCAGCAATATATGCTGGATGGAATGAAGCGAAAGGCTCTCCCTTGCTGTCATGCAACACTCTTATCTTTGGGTTGGCATGTTCCAGTATCCACCCTATCACTTCAGAGGATGGGAACAATTCAGGGCGGGTAGAATCCCTAGCTATGCCGAAATTTGTGATGTTGAGGTAGATTTGTTCTTCTTCCAATAATACATCTGGGATATCCTGGTCCCTGATCATCCGATAAACATCTCCCCAACGGACCTCGGGAGGAACACCGATGGTACACTTAGTGTCTTGGAACATAGTTTCAGTCCTTAGTTGCACTGGCTCTGGTTCCATCACTTTAGTTTTCTTTCTACCACCTTTTGGTATCGTGGCTTATCCCTGCTAGCAACCAAATGTGAATCATTATAAAAATTTGCAACATGTTATGAGAGTGTAACATAGAGAAGGACAATTTTAACATATTAATGAGAAATATAGACAAAATTATAAAGCTGCATGTTGGGGAAGCAAAACAGATCACTTCAGAAAACGAAAAAATGGTCTTGAGACTTGATTATTCTAGGGAGACAATGCCTAGTCAGGAACTTTTGGAATGCTTCCGAAAAGATAAGCATATGACGTGGAAAAAACCTGCTTCCCTCCTATTCCTTGGAGAGAGGGTGCCCTTCATCGTAGCACTTCTAATGGTCAATGGTGGGGGGCATGGAGTGGAAAAATCCTATGAATAAACAATGAACCAAGGGACTGTTTTCCACATTCATTAACTGAGCCGAAAAGGTGAGTGGTTGAGTATCTCAACCGACCACTACTGTTATTAATAATACTTGCGAAACGGTGTGTGGCCAGTATGAAGCTTGAATCAGAGTAGGAAAATGATCGGAATGCGGTCAGTGAAAAACTTGGATGGTCACAGCTACGGCTTTCAGCTGGTAAGAATGAGAAACCTAAGGGGTCACAGCGGCCATAATAAACAAAAAAAACGACCTACGCTACCAATGCCTATCGGCCATGTTATGAACGGGAAAACCCAAAAAGTAACTCGACGTGGAGATGAGACAAAGATGGCGGTTAAAAAACCTACCTGGAAACGAGACAGTGGTTGAGTGAGGTGGACGCGATCGTGGATGCACTGAGCTGGAGCGAGCCGGCGCGGTCTTTCCAACGACGTTCTTTGAACGATAAACTAACAATGTGATCAACGAAACCCCACCGCCCTTATAAAAGGTTAGACACGTGCGGCATTAAACGGGTAGGTGGTGTCATTAAAACGGGGTTTTAATGCCTTGTACGGTGCAGTCATTTCAAGCCGTCTCAGCATTTAAGCGCGACCGTCGGTTGCGGGGCGGACTTACGAGTTTCGTCTGCAATTGCGGAACAAGATGGCGAATTGCTTCGGCGTTTCGGGAGCACTTTGTGAGTCTTTTCGAAATACAACCTCTCGGAAGCTTATCGCAAACGGTTTTGCCGAGTCGTCCCGCAGTGTCGGAAAGACTCAGGATATCCTTCCGCAACCTACGAAATAACTTTGTTCAAGCTTATCGACAAATTACTACGGCAACATTTGACGAAAGCTTCCGCAGTTTCGAGAGAGTTCGCCGAGTTCTTCCCCAGTTTCGGGAGAGTTTTTTTGAAATTTCTTTCCGCAGTTTCGAGAGAGTTTCGTGAATTGCTTCCGCAGTTTCGGGAGAGAATCATGAATGCTTCCGCAATTTCGAGAGAGAAACTTGAGCTTCTTCCGCAGTTTCGGAAGAGAAACTTAAGTTCTTCCAAGAAACACTAAGTCTTTCCGCGGTTTCGGGAGAGAATCGTGAATGCTTCCGCAGTTTCGGGAGAGAATCATGAATGCTTCCGCAGTTTCGAGAGAGAAACTTGAGCTTCTTCCACAGTTTTGGAAGAGAAACTTAAGTTGTTCTTCCAAAAAACACTAAGTCTTTCCGCGGTTTCGGGAGAGAATCGTGAATGCTTCTGCGGTTTTGGGAGAGAATCGTGAATGCTTCCACAGTTTTAGGAGAGTTTCGTGAATTGCTTCCGCAGTTTCAGGAGAGAATCATGAATGCTTCCGCAGTTTCGAGAGAGAAACTTGAGCTTCTTCCGCAGTTTCGGAAGAGAAACTTAAGTTGTTCTTCCAAAAAACACTAAATCTTTCCGCAGTTTCGGGAGAGAATCGTGAATGCTTCTGCAGTTTCGGGAGAGTTTCGTGAATTGCTTCCGCAGTTTCGGGAGAGTTTCATGAATTGCTTCCGCAGTTTCGAGAGAGAATCATGAATGCTTCCGCAGTTTCGAGAGAGAAACTTGAGCTTCGTAGAAGAAGAAACTTCAATTTTTTAAAGCAGATTCCTTAGTTGAAAACAAAAACTAAGTTAGAAGGAGAATTAACTTCTTTAGGCAGTCTTTCTAGAAAAAGTAAAAGGAGGGGCCCCAATATGTACAAAATTTTGGGGGGAATGTTGCTCCAACAACAATTGGCGAGTCACTGGTGAACACAGATATCTGAAAAAATTCCTCTCGATGATCCGAAACCTTCTTAAAAGATATCCATTCTATATGCAATATTCAGCTGAGCACTTGAATCTTGGTGAAGGAAGAAGTCACTTTATCTGCTAGACATTGGGGAAAGGGGAGCTTTGATAGAGACATCTTTAAAACTCTCAAACGGCAAACATATGGGGTTCATTTTAGAAGATTCATCTTTCAGATGGCTACTGCTATCAGACTCCACAGGATTTGCAACACCTTCCCATGGACATTATTGTTCTTGTTCATCATTCCCATGCCGCTTGCATCCTTTTGGATGTTTATACTATTGACAGCTTTGCTATTTTAGCCTTCCAGAAATATTTTTTTTAGACATGATCTTTGATTTTGGCTCCTCAATCCATAATGTCCTTTTGTGTGAGTGAGAGATTTTATTGATTTGATCAAGCCTCACGGACGGAGAGGAGCCTACTTTGAGCTGAGTCTTTTGGACAACCCTCTTGACTTACACGCTTTGCTTTTGTCTCAGCCATGCTTCAATTGAGGCGAGAATCTCTGGAAAACAGACCCTTGATTATAAGCCATTTTGGCTGTTAAATTTGCAGCATGGAGTCATTTCAATACCCTATGCCCTCGGGATGTGCTACTCTCCGTGGGTCCAACTTCAATGACCTTCTTGAGATGCCTTTAAGTGTGAGAGTGGATGGAGCCCGAAGATAGTAATAAATATAGTCATAGATCTCTGCTATTTAAACAGGATTAGTGTGACTAGCAGAGTAGGATTCCTTCCTTCTGAAGAAAGTTCAGCAAGAGCACAATACATAGATAAACTTTCATTCGAGCGTAGTTTCGAATTCATGAGTAGTGAGATTTCTTTGAGAGATTTATCTTGATGAGAAACTCAACCGCAGGAGCTTTCAGAAAACAAACTTTGTACAAAAGGTTCAAATGACGAGAAAAGAAACAACATAGTTGAAAACAATAAAAACAAAGGGCTAAAGCAACATAAAAGAGAAATTTATTTATGTACAGAAAGTCTCAGTGAGACTGCGTAAAGTATTGTTTCAGGGCGAGGCCATTGAGAGGAAGGGTTACTTCTTCTCCCTCAAGGTCTGTCAACTTATAAGTGGATGGGCCTATCTTTGCCGAAATTTGGTAAGGGCCTATCCATAAATGTTGGAATTTCGTGTGCATCCCTTTGCCTTCATGATTATGATCCCATTTCAGGACTAAATCCCCAACTTCAAAACTTCTTTTATCAGACTTCTTCTTATCGAACCATCTCTTGACTATGTCTTGGTGCTGATGGAATCGGTCTTTAGCTTTCTGTCGGGCTTCTTCAAGTTGAAGTAGGGTATTGATCCTGGATTATAAGACTTGGCTACCAGACCCTCGAGAGGCTTGGGATAACTGTAAGGATGGAAGCAAGATGTTGGGGGGAAGGATGGCTTCCTTGCCATGAACAAGATTGAAAGGGGAAACCCCTAATGCGTTCTTTGGAGTCACCCTATCTTTCCATAAGGCGTTTGGGAGAGCTATATGCCAACTTCGCTGATTTTCTATCATAGTCTTTTTGAGAATTCGAATGAGGTTTTTGTTTGAAGATTCAGCTAATCCGTTTCCTTGAGGGTAATAATTGGCTGAATAATGCAGCTTAATCCCCCATTCATAAACAAATTCACTTATCTTAAAAAACGAAAAATAGGGAGCATTATCAAAAACAAGGGAAATTGGAACCCCAAACCTGGTTATGATGTTTTCTTTCAAGAAACTGATGACCGTGTCTTCATTGATCTTGCGCAACGGCATAGCCTCCATCCATCTAGTGAAGTAGTCGGTAGCCGTCAGGATGTATCGATGTTGCAAAGAAGAATTCGGATTTATCTCTCCAATAACATCTATACCCCACTGTTCAAAAGGTTCAGAGATGATAACCGGCTGCAAGGGTCCTGCTGCCTTAGGTAATTTCCCGGCACTTCTTTGGCATACATCACAGTTCCGTGCGTACGTATGGGCATCACGGAACAGAGTGGGCCAATAATATCCAGCTCTTAGTATCTTGTGAGTTGTTGTCTCCCCTGAATAATGTCCACCAGCGGGGCCATCATGTAATTCTTTAACAACTTTACTTGCATCTTCCTTTTCTAGACATCTAAGAAAATTCCATCATAATTCTTTCTGAAAAGTATCCCGTCGACGATTTGATAAGCTGCTGATTTCAAATGGAGTGCCCTCCTTTGCTTAGAGCTCCAGTGCTCAAGTAGGTATCCTTGCTGCAAATAATGCACCAGATCTCTATACCATGACTGAGGAGTTGTGAAGATAGGACATACTTCAACTGAGTTTAGCTCAGCTTCATTCTTCCAATGTTGCTCTTCATCAGTCGAATTTCCTGTAAGCAATTTGCACAGGCCTTGTCCTTTGATGATTGTGGCTGGTTTAAATTCTAAATCGTATTCTTGAAGAGCTGTGACCCAGTTCCCCCTCCTTTCTCCTAGTTCCTTTTGAACGAAGAGGGATCTAACAGCTGAGTGGAGAACTATAACTTTAGTTCTGTTCTTAAGAATATATGGCCTGAACTGCTTGACTGCTTTGAAGACAGCATATGCATGCTTGTCAACCACGGGATAGTTTAGCTCATCCCCTTGCAGACCAGTGCTCATAAACGAGATTGGGTATTTGTTCCCTAGCTCCATCTTTTGGGTGAGTACAGCCGCGAGGGAGTCATCCGAAGCAAAGGTATACAAGATAAAATCCTTATCAAAATATGGGCTTCTTAAGGAAGGAGCTTTAGCTATAGCTGCCTTAATGTCTCTAAACGCATCCTTTTCTAAATATGTCCACTTGAACTGTATGCTTTGTTTAACCATTTGTTGCAAAGGTTTAACAATTTGTGCAAAATCTGGAACAAATCTTCAGACGAAATTGATAGTACCCATAAAGGACTGCATAGATTTTTTGTTATAAGGCATTGGAATTCTATTGATAGCTTGTACTCTTTCCTGATCTATTGACACTCCTCCTTTGGAAATGATATGGCCCAAAAGTTTACCTTCGGGAACAGCGAACACACTCTTCTTGGGATTCAATGAAATACCATATTTCCGACAGCGATAAAAAAATATGCTTCAAATGGACAACATGATCTTCCCTTTTCTTTGAAAAAACTGTCACATCATCTAGGTAGACAACAACACACTGCCCACCCAATCCTCGGAAGGCGATATCCATTGCTCGCTGGAATGTAGCTCCTGCGTTTATCAGGCCAAATGGCATCCTTCTGTATGCGAAAGTTCCCCACTTAGTGCGGAAAGTGGTCTTAAGACGATCTTCTTCGGCTACTAATACTTGATTGTAGTCAGAGAAACCATCGAGAAGAGAAAATAGTTCAGATCCCGACACCATTTGAAGAATTTGTTCCATTGAAGGAACGGGATAGTTGTCTTTATCTGAAGCTCTGTTTAAATTTCTGAAGTCCACACATAGTCTTATCTCTCCTGACTTCTTTCTTACGGGAACTAAGTTAGCAACCCACTCAGAATGCCGGACCTTAAAGATTATTTTAGCGTCCAGGAGTTTCTTCAATTCCTTTTGAATCAGAGGTTCCAAAGTAGGATGCATCCTTCTTAATTGCTGTTGAAAAGGCTTGACACCCGCTTTCATTGGTATAACATGCTGAATAATGTGGACGTCATATGTTTTCAGATCCTCATAGGTCCATGCAAAAACATCCTTATACTGTCTAAACAGTTTGATGAACCTATCTCTTTCTCCCGGTGAACAACATTTGCCAAGGTTGACAAATTTTGGTTCTGCCTCGGTACCTAAATTAACTAACTCATGCTGCATTGATGAACTGTTAGTTTTGGTGTTCGCTGGCCTTTTGAACTTACTTTGAAGGTCAAACAGCATTTCGAGTGACCTTACCCCTTTGGGGATGAAATTTCCTTTATTTGCATCCTTCTTTAGCAAATCAAAATCGTGTTCTTCTTCATCTATCACAGCTCCTTGGAAACTGTCTTCGTTCATTAGAAAACTGATAATCTATTCGTCATCATTGAAAACCCTGAAGTTTGTGACGTTGTCAGGAACGGAGGGCCTGAAAATTAATTCAATTGAGCATTTGTTATTAGATGGCACCAATCTAGAAGCGGATGTTGCTAACAAATCAGCTGTAGAATTTTGCAATCTAGGAATAGACTTTATATTGAAAGCATCAAAATGCATAATTAAATCTCATACCTCAGCCTGATAAGCCTTCAAATGTGGTGAGAGACAGTGAATGGTATCTCTTACCTGTCTCACAACTATTTTTGAGTCACCAAAAACCTTCAGGTATTTAACATTTAAATCGATGGCCTTCTTTAATCCGTGTACCAAAACTTCATATTCCGTAGTGTTGTTAGTACAATCAAATTCTAACCTACAGGACAAAAAATACTTATTTCTTCCCGGATCTATCAGAACACAACTGGCTCTGGATCCTTCCAGAGTTTTAGAACCGTCAAACTATAATGTCCAAAACAAATCTTTTGATTCAGCTAAATTAGTATCTCTATGGTCTAAGTCAGTGACTAAACTAACTATATTATAGTCAACATCATCAGTCCGAGAAAAATGAAGGAGATCGAACTGTTCATCTGATTCATGGCTGATAGTTTCAGACTGGTAATTACCCGGATCAATTTCTAAAAAATAATTCCCCAGAACCGAGGATGAGAAGGTTACAGCTTCATTCTTTCCCTCTAGTTGAGTTACATTTTGTTTCATGTGCGGTTCTCTCAAGACTTTGATCTGATTCTGTCTATTTTGATAAGGCAACCACAGATGAGACCAATCAGTTACAAAGTAACCATTCAGCTTGGTGGACCAGTCCCTACTTAAGATCAAACCATAGGCCTCATGAATATCAACTACCATTATGTCAATAAACTGACAGACTCTAGAGTCGGCTAATAATCTAATGAGGACATCTTTCATTTCCCCAATAACTCTAACAGCAATCCTATCTAACTGAATAATTTGGGCCGAAGATGGAACAGGTTGCCCGTCAATTTTTTTACAAATTGACAGTGGCATGACATTTGAAGATGCTCCAGAATCTACCAGACAATTGTGAACATTATGATTGAAAATTTCAAAGGTCAATAGGAATGGCAATGTCTGAGATTTAGATTTCCCGCCGATACTAGCCTCATTAATTTCGGGATCTTCTTGAGTATCCGTTAATGGAGTGCTGGGCTGGGGTTGCAGAGCATGCAGCAGCTTATCTGGTTGCTGAGGCAAACTGCACATATCGAATATTGACACATTTGCTTTGACTTTCTTTATATCCTCAATAATGTCATATCCTATATCAAAATTGTTCCTAATTCTGGCCGGATTGTCTGCTTTATTCATCGTGCCCTTCGGTTGTTGAACTATGGTGTCAATGTTTGGTTGTTTGGCCGCTGTTTGGCTAGCTTTAGGTTGCGGTGTAATGATTGCTATATGTCTTCTAGGTAGTTATTTTGAAACTTTAGGCTTGGGAGGAGTCGAGTCTGGCACAGGATCCGTAATAGGGCCTTTACTGCGAGTATTAATGTTCACAGCAGAAAGAGAGCTTTCTATGGGATCTTCTTCTACTAATTCAGTTAAAAGTACCCAATCCCATAGCACGATAGTGGTGTCCGAAGGTGGTTCTTCTAATTCAAGGCTCGATTCCTCTAGAGGATCATCTTGATCTGAAATCTGTGAATCCAGCATTTGGTTCATGACTAAACTCATAGAGTTAATCCATTGTGGGCAGCTCTTTTCCGAATGCGGTTCTTGATGAAAGGTGCAGAAGTTTTCCATCCCTATTTCATTGAGGTTTAAAACCGGGGAAGTATTCATGGGTGGATGAGGTTGATCGCTGTCTTCCCTTTTTTTGTAAAATGGCTTGAAAGGTTTCCTAGATGTACTAGTAGCCTTATCTTTCTCGAGATCTACAATTTTATTGGACAACTTCTACATCATCTTAACTACATTCTCCATGTCTGTTGATGACTTTTCTTTACCTCTGGTGAGCAGCAAGTTTTTTTACTGACTGTTGGTTTTGTTTCTGCATCTAAGGCATGTTTAGCAATGCTATCCGCTTCTTCTTCCACCTTTTTAACTTCTTCGAAATTCTCTATCAGGGTGGTTTTGTTAGATCTTTTAACGAACATTGCTATGGATCCTTCAAGAGCCGTTGTATAATATTCAACCAGAGATTCCTCTGTTGGTTTATTTGCTTCACTGAAATTATTTAAGAGTGTTGTGAACCTTTGGTTAAAGTCTTGAACCTTTTCTTTCTTTTCCATTCTCATGGACAATAATTTTTTCATAAGCGTAGCTACAGTTTTTTGGTTTCCATATTTCTTTAAGAAACATTTTTCAAATTCATCCCAGCTTGAGATCGAGCTAGGTTGTAAGCTAAAATACCAGGACGATACTTTTGGCTCAAATGTGTATGGAAACAGCCTACAGACTACATCTTCATGTTGCACATTCAAAAGATTCGGAGCTAAATAAAAACTCTTGAAATGATCTTCGGCCAAAATGGCTTTCCCTGGGTCGAATTTAGGCAAGACTTTCTCTGGATTTTTTGGAAGGTTGTGGAATGGCCCAGCTAAATTCAACGCTCCCCTTGCTCTCCAAGCAGGTACGGCCATGTCTCTATGTGGAGAATATGGTGGAGAATTGTAAGGTGAATTCAATGGAGTGTTCTTTGGAGTAATAAGTTCTTCAAAACTTTCTTGATCTGAAATATTTTCTGGGTTTTCAAGATCGACCTTGTTCAAGGGTTCTGCAATTTCTTCTAAGGTTAAATTCACAAGCTCTTCAAAACTTTGCACAAGAATCGAATCACGGGTGTACTGTCGCTCTTTTCTAGGAGAACTTTTCCTAGGGAGGAAATTTACTGCGTTTAAACCACCTAGCTGTCTAACATAAGATCATGTATGTCTCCTTAAATCTTCTATTTCTGCAAAAAGCACAGCATACAATACTTCTTGAGGTTTAGAATCAGAGACGAGGTTTTCTTGGTTTGCTACTTCAAGATTTGGGTTGTCTGAAATTTCTTTTTTAAGCGGGTTTTTAGTAACATTTTTTACAGTGGGAGATTTTCCTTTATCAGCCATGCACCCTCCTTGGCCCTCCTTCTAGCGCCAAAAACTGTTGATGCCCCGAAGATCGCAGCATCAAGCAGAAAGAGATTCTCCCGGTAGACTATCCCAATTAGATTGTCCACCGTTTGGTGTGGAGAATCCGTCTGGTTAGCGGTTCCGGCAACCGTTAGGTTTGGAGATTTGTTTCAATTACACCGGTTATGGCCCGATCCACCGTTCTTTTTTATTTTACGGTTTAAAATGATATGCAAGTGCCTAAGCTAACTTAATCTAAATGCAGAACTCGAAACAAATCTATATTTAAAACCGAAATAAACTTAAACTATCCCTGCAAGGAGCAAAAATTATAAGTATGAGTAATATGCTGGAAGAATTATCTAAAGATGATATGCAAGTGCCCTAAGCTAAATGCAGGTAACTAATCTGAATTAATCTAAAACAGTGTAAGTAAATGTAATCTATCCTTGCAAGGAGCAACTGTAAATATGAGTAATGTGCTGAAAAAAACATCTAAAGATTACATGGATAGCCATTTAAATCATAAAGAAACATTTTAAGTAGAAGGTTAAAGATATTAAAGATAACTTTAATTCACATTAATACATTCAATTACTCATTTAGGAGAATTATCATTGTACTGGAAAAGCAAGATCATTCAATAGACAGAAATAATTCACAACAGCAAAGAAAGATCTCAAAAGAATGTACGAGTGACATAAGAATAATCCAGTAGACATTCAACACATCTTTCCAGGAAAAAACGCCTTCTCCAGGCTTTCATTAGGCAAAATCGAGTTCCTTATACATGCAAAGAAGTAGTTCACGTACAAGACAGGAAATGTCCTTCACCTCTCAAAAGTCTTTTACACTATTCACTAATCATCTATTTATAAGTTTACAAAATGCCTCTAGGGCTGCCACCTATCTCTTTACAATTTTCTTTAAAAACTTTCCAAAATAAAGCAATTCGTGGCCTCCTTTATATAACAGAAAAAAGGACAGTTGTCCTTGTGACTTCACGTTTTGACCACCGAGACAAAGAGAAATAAACAAAATCAAAACAACGCATCATGGCTGTTGCAGCTAACTTTGGGGTAGTGCCTCTGTTGGTGATGATGTGCCTATGCTGATTGCTAACGCTGCTGTCATTTTCTCTTCCTCTACTATATAACTAAACCATACACATGTGCCTCTTATAACAATATTTGCTGGCGAGGGGAGCAAGATTTTTTGTGAAGTCACATGTTTATCAAGTTCTGCTTCAATACTCTGAATTCCTGCTATTGTTATCTGGTGGATCTCCTTGAACATATGATTGTGCACTAATAATAACCCAATGTAGTGATGGAGATCATCTGTGGCCAACAAATCAATTTTCTTTACATACTCCATTTGAACGCCCAGCTCGTCTTTTAAATCGGACAGGCGTTGCTCCTTAATTGGAAATTCATCAAGGGTCTAGGGAAAAACAACCTTGCACTTTTCATGCACTTCGTGAATCTTTTGATACAAGCTGTTATGTTTCCCCATCGTACCCTGGATCTTAGCAATTAGCTTGGCGCCGCAATTCCTGCAAAATTCCATGAGGGCTACATCTTCCTTAAAACTGGCTACAGATTTAAATGGGAGGTGCTTAGGGAAATCTGCCTTCCCTTCTCTCCACTCCATCTAGCTCAAAATGTTTGCTTTTACTCGAGAGTACTTGTTTCTAAGCCTAACAGCCTCGGCATTAACCTCCTTCATTCTATCCAACATGGTCTTGAGTCTGCAAACCTCCTAAGTAATTAGTTCTTGCGTGGCATGCATTTGTCTCAAGATGTCACAGGACTGTTCGTGAAAAGGAGACATATCCATTGCTCTGCTTTCTGCTTGCTCTAGTTGCTCAACCATCGACTGTTTATCTTCTTCCAACTGAACAACTCTAGCTTCGGAATCATTCTTTTTTGCCTCAAGTACCATCATATGGATTTCCAGGTGCTCATTTTCTTCTTCTAGGTGTTGATACTTATCTCACAACTCTTTGTGGTCAGCAGACAGGCGATTATATTTGTTCACCACAAGGTCCCTGTAGGACTGCTCGTTAGCCACGGTATGCTGCAGCATATGAGCTCTTCTCTTTGTTGACTCGAACTCTTTAACCATGTCGATCACATTGTCTTCGGTTGCTTTTGTTGCCGCCACAACAGTAGATGCCATGGCCATGGGGACCGTATTTGTATTTTGCATATCAGTGGTTTCTTGCTGGGTGACAATATCCGAATGAAAAGGCCTCTTTAACCTTGTCTTTGACTTTAGGACTACAAACTTTCTCTTCTTATAATATACAAATCTATCCCATCGAGACATAGTATGATCTTTGCATGGGGTGAAAGGGATGATTGGGAGATTTCTTCTATGGATGTTTGCCTCCGCGGGTGGGGTCTGTACCATTTGAGATGAGTCTATATCCATATCCTGAGTGTTAGAACCACCCACTTGTGTATCTTGGTTGGCTTTAATCTCTTCTTCGGATTTAAGTCATCTTTCTTCTTCAGCACTTTGCTCTTTCTCAATCATCTCCCTCTCTTCTTGATCCTTGGCAGCTTGCTGCAACCTAACTTCTTCAAGTTTAAGAGCCTCTTCCTGCTCCCTTTGCAACTTATCGGCAATAATTTTCTGGAATCTCTCTGCCTCATCTTTCAACCTTTGCTCTTCACGGGTCAGGATCTCAGCTGCTTCCCTTTCTTTCTGCAAGTTGGCTCCTCGGGCTGTGGTAGAGCCAGAGCTAGCTCCACCATTATGACGACAAATTTGCAATTCAGTCATATTACTGATTTCCCTGAACACTTCTTCTTCGTCATCATAGTAATGGGCATACTCAAAATGAGCATGCAACTCCTTGCAATGCTCCAGAACTTTGTTCCATCGGTCATTTCTATGAAAGAGTGCTTCTCCGAAGTGAAAACCTCTTAATTCTTGAATGAACTCTTCGGCTGCTGCAACCCCCGAGAACTTATAGGCTCCTATACAGAAAGGCAAAGTAGGAAAGGAAGCCTTATGTAGCTTATTAAGAAATCCGCCCACTCCATCAAGGAAAACTTGTTTGACTGCTTCTTTCAGGACTATGTAATCAGTGGCATATCTTGGTAAGATGTATGGTGGCTTAGTACCTCCGAACATTCTGATATACGTACCATCTTTCGAGAAGTAGAAATCGCCATAATTTTCCATGACTTCCATGGCATTCTCTGACAGGAAATTGGGTTCTTCATTGAACATCTGCTCATACAGAGGCATAATGAATTCTTCACATATGAGCTTATAGTGCACCCTGTAATTTTGAGCCCACGGTATTTTATAAGCAGTATATACCGGGGTGTTGGACTGATCCCATAAGCAACCTAACTTGGGGAAAGGGAGTTTTGCCAAGATGCAATCAATGAGATATGAAGACATGTAAAACTCTGACTTTTTTTAAGCCAGACCTTCTTTAGCTGCAACCACAGTAGATGCCAAACTATCTAAGAGGATAGTGGCCCAATCAAGAACAGATCCCTTAAATGCTATGTAGTGGATTATGGGGGCCCATTGTATCCTATATATAGTTCCATCAGGCATGCCGAAAATTCTGCTTAACATAAGGGCAATCATCCTAAAAGGGGGTCTCAGGCTCTGAACTTCATACTCATCATTGTCTCTCTTCCTTAGTTGTTTTCCCGTGATTAACAACCTTTTAGCTATTTCAAAATTATTCATCTGTCCCAGCCATGCGTCGTCTAGTGCCTTCTGGGGACATGGGAACTTGTAGGCTACTGCAATATAAGCCAGATGGAACGAAGCGAATGCCTCTCCCTTGCTGTCATGCAACACTCTTGTTTCTGGGTTGGCATGCTCCAATATCCACCCGATTACTTCTGAGCAAGGGAATAGCTCAGGGCGTGTAGAAGCTCTGGATATGCCAGAGGCCCTGATGTTTAGGTAGATTTGCTCTTCTTCTAAGAGTACCCCTGGGATATCTTGGTCTCTAAGCATCCGGTAAATATCTCCCCACCTGACCTCAGGAGGGACGCCTGTGGTGCACTTAGTGTCTTCAAACAGAGTTTCAATTCTCGGCTCTACTAGCTCTGGTTCAACCATCTTAGCTTTCTTTATGCTACCCTTTGGCATTGTAGCTTATCTCTGTCAAGCAACCATGCGTGAACGAACATAAGATTGCAAATTATCACGTGGAATGGAGCACGACACCATAGTATTTTAAAACATGAGACTAGCATAAAAATATAATCTAATAAATCATAATGCTGCCTATTGAGGACAGAAAAGACGAAATCTACTAAAAGAACGCACAACAATCTGTGAAATTTAAACGCTCTAGGGAAAGCAAGGTCGACATTGAGAACTTTAAAGCGGGCAGGTGAGTGAAGTTACGGATCTATGCTGCCAAGGAAGATTAAGTCTCGCGGATTCACATGACTGGGACTGTCTATGAGAGCCAACGGTTGTAAAGTCTACGGGCAATCCAGTCCAAAGAAAACATCCAATCTGCGTTAAAACAGTCAGGGAACTCTGCATTTAAAAGAGGCAGCAAAAGCTTAAAGACCCACAAATGAACAACTCTGACTAATATTTCAAGTCTTGGAGGGGGGAGAGTCAGTGCTTACTAGATTCCTATGGACAACACCTTGAGAAGACCGAGAAAGAAAAACAATATATAAAGAACGCCTCTCCCTAGCCATGCAACTTATACGCTACATTTATCCTGAGAAAGCTTGACGCAAACAATAGATCAAAACGATGGTAGAGTTACCTACCTGGCAACGAAACGTTGGTCTCACGGAGGTCGACAACGCAGTGAACAAGATGAGCTGGAGCAAATTCACACAGTCCCTAAACGGTGTTCTCCACAACAAATTCTACCAATGGAAAAAATAAAAAAAACCCCTACCACCCCTATATACAAGCTGATACGTGTGGGCATTCAATGGGTAGGTGACGGCTTTTAAAACGGTGTTAATTATGCGTATAGTGGGGTCACTTCAACACACTTGGCATTTGTAACCGTCAAATCGGAGAGAAAAGGTGAGTTTCATCTGCTGTTACGGCATGAAACGCCAAGTTTTTTCGAAGTTGTGGCAAGAACTCGCGAGTTTCTACCTCTACGCGGGAGACTTGGCGTTTGAACGAGGCATTCGCCCGTTGCGGCAAAGATAAGAGAGATGATCCACTGTTGCAGAAAGACTCAACAGGTTCCTCCGAAATTGAACAAGTCAATCATCCGTTGCGACGAGAGTTCTTGAGTTGGTCCGCCGTTGCGGGCGAGGAAGACGAGTTCTTCCGAAATTTCGGGTGGGTTTTTTGAGTTTTTTTTTCAAAAGGTGCAAGGTTGAGGGACTTGATAAGGAGGCGCCTGTTGCGGCAAAACGTCGTGAGTGCTTCCGCCGTTGCGGGAAAGAATCTCAAGTTCTTCCGATGTTTCAGATAAACGTAAGTGGTTCCGCCGTTGCGGGGGAAAAGCCCGAGTGCTTCCGCCATTTCGGGAGATAAACTTGAATTTTGACTTAGAAGAAAAAACTACAACTCGAAAAAGATTTCTCATTGAAACAAAACTAAGTACAGAAAACTTTCCAAATGAGACTTAACTCCTAAGCAAACTTTCTAGGACCTCGTCCTGTACCCTCTTTTTGCGGCCAATTAGCTCTCAAGAGCAGCAGCCGGTTTACCTTTATCGTGACTGCCCGTCTTTCGCCAGATGCTCAGCAACCATAGCGGGCTCCTAGTTGGTCCTTTCAGAGTCGAGGTCATCGACCGTGACGTGTGTTTCCTGTCCACCGAGGACGGACATTACTTTTCCATCCCGGTGAGTCTCCACCACCTGCAGGGATATGTCCCCGGGTGGGGAGACATCCCTTGATTCCGAACCTCGTCCTGTACCCTCTTTTTGCGGCCAATAAGTTCTCGAGAGCAGCAACCGATTTACCTTTACCGTGACCACCCTACCTTGCATGATGACCAGTTGCCCCCTTTTGGTTTTACTGTCATTTCTTTTTCTCACTTTGTGACACCATTTCCCCTTTTTAGTTTGTTTTTGTACCATAGTTTTCATTCAGTTGTTTTTCACCTTTCTTACACCTCCTGTGTCGGCCTAATAAATTTAAAATGTTGTAGAGTTAATTTCATTATTGATATATCTTCATTTTCAGCATTGTCATTTTGTTTATTTATGTTGGATTATATTATATATATTGTATGTCCTAACGAGCGGTCTGCAAAGATTGGTATAGCGTCTACATTTTACAGGAACAGGTACACGTTTGATGATGATGCAAATAGCATGTACGTGCATGTGCTTTGATGACAATGAGAGGGGTGCTGCGGACCAGAGATTCTGTGGTTCTCAAGCACTCTCTTCCTTAGAGCACTTGTCCCAGCTGGAGCCAGATGTTATCACATCCATGTTAGCTGGAGCTACCATGCCGCAGATTGTGTGGTCGGGGACCATACTATATTTTTTTTTTCCAGATCAGAGATCGGATGCCTTCAGAGGAGGCACACAGTTTTGTTCAGATTGCCCCGAGCAGATATATCAGTGGGGACAGATGGTTTTATTGTATTGTCCAGACATGTTACTTAGCATTTACCGCAGGATCACCCTTCCTTGCCAGGCTTTGACACAAGCCCATTAAGACAGATGCCTAGTCTTGTTTTGATTGAGACTATCACAGAGTATTGCTGGTTTACTATTTGTGCCTGGATTCAGTAGAGATCCAGTTCAGAGACAGCCTCTGCAGCAGGTATATGGTGCGGCAGGTATTGCATTTGATGTTTATTGCTCATGATTGTTGGTTAGACTTGTTTATACATGATAGTACACTAACTTTGCATATGATGATTGATTTGGTGATCTAGCTATTGTTATGATATGTGATTGGGCCCTTGGTGATGTCAATCCACCCCTTCCTAGTAGGCTCTTGTATATGCACACCGGGTCACACCCCTACTCTTGGTATAGACTTGGTCACTTAGTCCCCCTTGGCAGCTGACTTTGGATCCACCTTCACTTTCTCCATCCATCCGACTCATCCATGATGATCTTTCCCAACTTAGATTCCAATTTGTGACCTTAAGGATCCCCTTCCCCATTGATCTCTGAGTATGCCATGATTCCCTGTCTATTGTGCCTCGGCTCTTTAGTGTGTGAGATGCACTCTCAAACTTGGGATTTGCTCCTGTCGGTTGCCCCCGATGTTGCAATGCAGTTAGGATTGTGTAGCCTCACCGAGTGCTCCCCATCGGTCATCGAAGCTTGTATGCTTACCCCCATTACTTTGCAATATGAGCACCTTGATTATATCTATTGAGATATGTATGTAGCCCAAAAAGGCCTTGATGTAAAATGAAGAAATGAAGAAATGTAAAGCAAGCCAAAAAGGCTTTTGTAAATGTAAAATCTAGCCAAAAAGGGCTAAGTATGAAATTCATTGTAAAATCCATGCAATGTGTTTATAAACACACATGGACACAGGTCAGCCGTACATGTCAGCATTTGTAGTCGTTATTTCCTCACCTAGTCCTGTGGGGCAAGGAGGTGAGAGGGAGCAAGGGACAAGCTCAAGATTGTCCCCTAGAGTCTCAAGTTACGGTTTGCCGGACACTCAGTTTGGCGGCTCTAGAAAAGAACCTCACGGAGTCTTCGGGCACGAATGTGAGTTGTGAGGTACTTGTTAGATGACCAATGGTGGTTTCCCTACACTATACCCATTTGTGAGGCATCGCCCTTTCTCATGTTTTTGTCATGGTATGCTTATCTCAGTGGACCCTGCTTTCCCGAGTTATCCAAAAGGTCACATGATTTTGTCCTTGTCATCCCTCATCCTTCACCTTGTATTCCACATCACCCAAAGTCAGCTAGGTGATCAAGTCTATAGGTTGTGCATAGCAGTTGGAGTCTTTTGTATGTGGTGGGCCCACCTCACCTGGGGCCTTATATTTTTTCGAGATTTTAATGTATTTTTTATCACCATATTATCATCATATTGTTTAGTAATGTACTAACATGTATAAGGAAGCCTCCCGCTCCATGATCGCATACAGGTATTCAGCCAGCATCAGTGTTATCCAGATTTGACTTGGTCAAACCAGGTTGACCAGGCCAAAAATGGGCCCGGAAAAATGTTGTGAGCGGAATTTCGATTTTGGTCAATTATTATCTACAGGGGACCCATATGAGCCTCCAAGTGACAGAATGTAAAAAGATCGAGGCGTTTGTGAGATTTTTAATTATTATTGGTCATTAATGACCTGTTTTGATTAAAAATCATAGATTTTGGGCAAATAATGCCTAAGTGATGGATCGTGGTCGTTCAAGTGACCATTCTTACTATTTTTGGGGTCCACGATCACATTGCAGCAAACAGTTCAACGATCCGGGCACTATAAGTGGGTCAAAAGCCCAATTTACCCCTTCAGCAATATAAACCAGCAATAAAATACATGGAAAATAAAAAATTGACAAAGGCAACTATAGCAAAGGGCAAAAATCAAAGGCTGGCTAATTCAAGGGTGATTTCTAAGGTAATGTTGGTATGTTTGGACATCATATTATGTATTGTGGGTCCCTCTAGGACAACTCATTTTAGAGGTTGAATTTGCCCATGGGGGCGTTTTTCTCCACCTTGGCAAATTCGATTTGCATGTTATATTGTATGTGGGACCTTGGTGTATTGGTTGGGGGGATAAAACACCCTATAGACACCCCCCAACCTTGTTGTATTGTTGTATGGACCCCACAAGGGGGACCCCCTCTCCACATGTGCGCTATAGTTGGGCAATTCGCACCCCCTCTTTGAGATGATCTCCACCATTCGATTGGGTTGTTGGGGATTAGATCCTAGCCCTCCATTTTGGGGGGAAATAGTTTTGAGAGTGGCCTTTCTCTATAAGAGAAGGCACTCACCCATTGTACAGCTCTCTTGGGCATTTTTTTGTAAACACTTGGACTGAAATAGAGAAGAGATTCTTGAGAGTTCTTGAGACATTGTTGCTTGGATGAATGGTGTGATGATTGATAGCCATTTGCTGATGTATTGATGAGTTTTCTAGTGCATTTATCCATCTTCTACAGCTGAAACGAATTGCAAGTTGGAAGGCCACTTGAAGAGGGGCACATTTTTTGGAGTGGGAGCTCCACACTTGGGTTTTTCTTCAAGGATTTTCAAAGAGGGAGTTGAATTTGTTGTTTATCATTCAATTTCTCAATTATTTGCCTTTCAGTTTGTTGTGTTAACTATCTATTTGCTGCAGATTTCTGACTTTCCATTTCTTATGGCAGGTAGCTAGGGCGCACTTGCTCTCCGGCTAGCTCAAACGCTTAGGGAAAGCGCTGGTTGCTCATCACTTGGATTTGGCAAGTGGTCTTCACACAAATATTCAGCCATTCATCTTTGTTTCAGGTATTCCTCTCATGCTCAATTCTCTAGTTATATTTCTGATGTGTTTGCTAAGTTGAAACTGCATGTAAAACCAAGAGAAAATTAAAAACTAAAAATTTGACCGTGGGAACTTAAATTTCTCTCGAAACCCGCTTATTATTTGTTCTTAAAAGCCTATATCTCAAGTTTCATTTAATTTCGACTCCCATCTTCCCATAGATCTAGCACTGGTCGTTTTTCCCTTTCAGCTAGTTTGGGTCATTTTAGGGTTCTGGGTACTCTTGATTTGGGTTTATATCGCCATTTTATTCTAAGAAATCAAGTTATCATTTGCTGAAAGTGATTAAAAACCTTAATTTTACACTGCCCTAGGTCCACCATTCTTTGAATCAATCTCTCCCTTGGACAGATTTTCATTTGCTAATCACTTCTTGCATTGTTTACATCCTTAGTTGATTTTCAGCCATCTCATCTGTTATATTCATCACACTCAATCACTGGCCACATTTCATTTACGTGCTTATTTCATCTGTGTGCCCAACCGGTGGCTGAAACTAGACTTAGGAGTTCATTTACACTCATCTCTTTATCTTTCTTGGGATTTTGGTGTATTCTGTCTCTCAACCTTCATCAGTTGAGTGGGGGGTCTCCCCCCGACTTGGCTACGTGCCTCATCTGAAGTGACAATAGCCTTGTCCGGTATGACTTCCGTTCTTTGAGCGGAAGACTTGGCCATTGCTGGTTACACCTTCCTAGTTGCACTCCCTCTACCATCCCTGTTGGGACACCTTACTTCAGCAGCTAGAGTTTGTGTGATAACACTCACCATCCAAAGTCTCCAGAAAAAATGATCATATCCCAGCTATCTTAATTATCCTATAAAGGCCCATCCAATATCTTTCCAATTTTGCATGATTTCCAGGCTTCTCCTTGTAAATTTTATCCCATCGTAAAACTACATCTCCAACCCTAAAATTTTCACTACGGGTATTTTGGTCAAAGGTGCATTTAATTCTTTCTTGTTCGATGACAATCCTATCAAATGCTTCCCTTCTTTTCTCGCCAAGCTCAACTAGCTTGTCTATCCTAGTTTGGATTGCTTCTTGATCAGATGTGCATTGATGTAATAATTCATATATTGGAATCTGCATGTTGATTGGAAGCCTACAATCTTTCCCATATACTAATTCAAATGGGGATTTTCCAATGATTCTCCTTACCGTAATGGGGATTTTCCAATGATTATTTTTACCGTTGTTCTATCAGCCCATAATGCATATTTCATTTTGCTATCCTAGCTTTGCTTGTTTTCCCCTATCATTCTTTTGAGAAGCCTAATCAGATTCTTATTACTTGACTCAGCCAAACCATTTCCTTGAGGATAATAATTTGAGGAGTGGGATAATACAATTCCATGATTTATGCAAAATGTCAACATCTCTATCTTGCTGAAAGCTTTAGCATTATCTATATTTATTTTTAGCACGCAACCATATCATGAAACAATGTTCTCTTCCAAAAACTTCACCACTACCTCAGTTGTAGCCCTTTTAGTTGGTATGACTTCGGCCCATCGGGTAAAGTAATCAGTGCAAGTCAAAATGTATTTGTATCCATTACTTGAATTTTCATCAAATGATCCTACAAAATCCATACCCCATTGCTAGAAAGGAGCCTCCACTATGACTGGTGATAAAGGTAAAGCTGGTAATCGTGGTTTTCCTGAAAAGAATTGATATTCTTGGCACGATCTAACAAAAGTATGCACATCTTTAAATAAGGTGGGCCAATAATAACCAATTCGCATGATTTTAGCAGCAATTGTTCTTGGAGCATAATTTCCCCCACATAATCCTGAATGCATTTCCTTTATAATGGTTTTTTATTCATCAAGATTTACACATTTTAATATAGTTCCATCAAGATCCCTCCAACCCAGACCATACTGAGTCAAAACATATTTTTCTGCTTTGAGCCTTAAAGCCCTCCTCTAATGATCTGCTTTGAGCCTTAAAGCCCTCCTCTAATGATCAATTAGATGATTAGGGCAAGATAAATTCCTCAAAAAATATACAATGTCCTTATACCACTCATGTTCTTCGACAATGTGGAGAATACAAGGACCTTTTTTTGTCAACAAGATTTACTGAACAATCACCGCCCTTCTTAGTTAGAAGTTGAGCCATACCCTGTCCTTTTACAATTTTAATTGGTTTGATTTCCAGATCATATTCCTGGATTCGAGAAATCCATAGGACATCTTTTACTGCTTGATATGGCACATATACTTTGATCCTAGAATATCCTACATAAGTCCGAAAATTGTTTAAGGCTTTCACTAAGGCGTAGGCTTGCTTTTCAGTAGTTGTATATTTCAATTCTATGTCTCTGAGGTTTTTACTCATGAAAGCTATGGGTTGCTCATGATTTTCATTATTCTTCTGTAACAATACCCCAACAATAGTGTCCTCGAAAGCATATGAATAGATCAAGATATCCCTGCTATAATCAGGACAAGCCAAGATGGGTGCAGCTGATATAGCCTTTTTTAATTTGACAAAAGACAACTCACAAGCTTTATCCCACACAAAGTTGACATTTTTTTTAAAAGAGCATTCAAAGGTTTAGCTAGTTCTTCCAGGTTTGGAATGAATCTTGGGACAAAATTTATTTTTCCAAAAGAGGATTGGAGAGAACAAACAACATGAGGTTGGGAAATGGCATTAATAGCCTGGACACGTTCAGGCTCAATTCGGATTCCATCTTTTGATACAGTATGCCCTAAAAATTTCCCCTAATCAATTCCAAATGTGGATTTCTTAGGGTTCATGAATATCCCAAATTTCCTGCATCAATCAAAAAAAATTCTTAGATGTTTGACATGATCGCTTCTTTCTTTAGAAAATACAGTCAGATCACCATGATATATAGCAATGATTTTTCCAATGAGATCATTGAACGCTTGATCCATGGTGCATTGGAAAGTGGATCCCACATTCAACCCAAATGGTATCCTTATGTATTCATAGGCTCCCCAAGGAGTAGTGAAAGTTGTTTTTTCTCTATCCTCCTTTTTTATTTGCACCTGATTGTATCCAGAAAAACCATCCAACATAGATAACATCCCATCCCCCGTAACACTTTGCAATAAATTATCCATATTTGGCAAAGGATAATTATCTTTTAGAGAAGCTTGATTCAAATTTCTAAAATTGATGCAAAATTTTATTTCTCCATTCTTCTTTCTTACTATTACTGGATTGGATACCCAAGTCGTATGTCAAATTGGTCGTATAATCCCATCTACCAACATCTTTTCGAGCTCTTTCTTGACAAGAGGGGCATAATGTTACGGAGTTTTTCCCCTTCCTTCAGTTGTGGCAAGTTCAAATTCGAAGTTTCTTGGCATTGTTGGAGAGAAAAGTCATATTTTGGTTCCAGACATTGGCTTAGTGGTTTGGCTTGGGTGATAGATAAGCACAATTGTATTCAGTGAGCTACTTCATGCTAATCGCTTGGTCATGATCTGAAGGAAAAATAGTCAAAAATTGAGATTTCCTCGAGACAGTGGCAGAGCTTTAAATCAACTCAGATTGCCAGGTGTAAAATCATCAGTCAACAGTGGATCAAAATCTCAAGGCATCAATCCCATGTTTTTAGTTTCAATATTCGAAGAAGATTATTAGAAGATTGACTCCAAATCGAGGGTGTCTAACTCAGCAGCAATCAAGCATTCAAGATTACATATGGCAGAGTATTCCGGGTTGAAGATCAAGAATGAAAGTCTTTGCAGTTGAACTGAAGATTTTTATTTAATAATAATCTCTTATCTAAATAAGCTGCAGATAGGTCGAGTTTTTCTTATAAATACTATTTTTTATAATGTAAAATGGGGGGGGTTCAGTATAGAAGCTCGAGAGAGATGTGGGAGGCAGAGACCTATGTGTTTTGTAAGCCCTAGGGGCAATTATTTTTGTAAATTCTGAATCAGAAAACTCCCATGGATTCATGTTGCCTCAACGTCGAGCATGTTTTCTGTCTACAGCAGTCTGATTTATATCTTTAATGGCAAAAAGTTTTCAATGGTGATTGGTGTCATTGCTAATGACCATTTTCCTCATTATGCTATAGATTTGAAAGTTGTTCACATATTGTATTCTGGATATCTTTTTGGATTCCTTAAGGCTGATGCCCAGTTTTGACATTTTGGATTCTTGTTTATGTTGCCCAATCAACATCACTGGATTCCTCTGTTTTGATGCCCAATTTGATATTCATATCCATGCCCAATGGACTATTTTTCTGAACTTTAAAATTATTTATTATAATCTAGCTTGCTGCCCTCTCCCTTTCTCATTCAGTCTTGCTGATCCACTTACCACCCTCAAATTCAATCATCCATTTCAGATGCCTAAGCTCTGTACTCTAGCAGTCAAGTACATGTTTTAGGTCAAACACTTGGCATTGGATGGTTAGTAGTTTGCATATTCTCAAATCTGTTTGCATAGACTTTCTTGACAACTATCCATGCAAGAAAATTGGAAATATCTAAGTATAGGATTTCCCCTTTGAAGATTTCTGAGATCCGCAATTGACACTAGTCGCAACTTGTGTGCCTCTTTAAAATCTAGAATTTTCTGTTACTTGCACACATTAAAATCAATCCTAAAGTAGTAGATTGCATGGTAAAATCAATTCATAGTTGGAAAATATCATTGGCAATTCTCCTCTGTTTATTCATCTAAATCTACTCATAAAACATAATTATCTATCTTATTAGAGAATGATTTTCTGGGTTGAGAGTTTCAAACAAACAACTAATTGAATTTTCTAGATCTTCCCATGTTTTAACTTGGGGTTTGTATTTCATTTCACATTCAATCTAAAGGTTAAAACTTTCTGCTGTTGCAAACCTGTTAGCTGATTTAAACAGACATATTTTTCACAAGTTAGCGAAAACTTTTAATTGCTACTTCAGATCTGGAAATGATCGTAATTAAATGTGCACTGTTTTACTGGTAAAATCTCCTTTGAAAACAGAATTAGAATCTCAGCTGAAGGTGGATTTATTGGGTTAACATTTCAGATTAGTAAGCAATTAAATCTCTTTCTTTCAACCTATTTTTACTCCCCAATTTCATATCTATCTAAGGGTTTAAGCATTCTGATGTTATAAATCAGTTAGTGGCTCAAAAAGACATTTTTGGCAAGAACCATAACAACAATCGAATTAATAATTCAGATCTGGAATTTGTGGGTAGTTTTGCATACATCAACCAAAATCCAGACCCTAATTTCTACATAATTAAAGCACATTAATAACAGGTCTGAATTCTGGCATTTAGTATCAACTCGATTTACTCTAATAAACCATTCATAGTTGATATAGCAATCTAAGTGATTCTGGAATTTCATCACTCTTTAATACTTAGTTGCTTTTAGGGAAGCCCCCTTTTTTGGATTGTCCAACCTAAAGTGAGAAAAGTAGTTGCTTAGGTGAGAGGGGTAACTCTTCCGAATTACAGTTAATCTCAGAACCTATTGAGGACTTTGCACTAAAAGAGAGTTTGTGTGATAGCATCCACAATCCAAGTGGGGTTTGAAGCAAATCCTTTGCACTTGAAGGCCATATTCCAACCAATCTCTTTCCTTGATAGAGTCCAGATTCTCAGGGATTCTGCTTTAGGGAGGGTTTGGTACCCTGAACCAAACCATGCGAATTTGATCTAAGCTCGCAGGAGGCATAAGTAGAAAATCCACTTTTGTGCAAAAGAGGTAAAGGTACAAATTCTTGAATTTTAAAGGTATTTCATGTGCAAATACAATATAGAGAAAGAAGTTTTTTAAAAGTTCATGTACATTATTATTGTGGAGGCAATGTTTTAAAGCTATGAATCCATATAAATCACCTATGTAGAAATATTGGTGTGAAAATCAACACAACACTGAGGAAATGAGAATAGCAAGATGTAGCAAAGCCCGAGAAGGAACAACTCCTAGAGTATTCTGCAGATTCATTTGAGGGGGTCTAAATTTTGTATCCTTAATGACCCTAGCTCTAAAAGACATGGCAGTTGAAAACAAATTTAAGGGATGTCCAAATCCCCAAGAAAGGACTTTTGGAAACTATAGGAAAGGGGTCGTGAATAGCATGATGAGTGTAGTGACACGATTGATAATACAATGCTAAACCCAGTTCTACTGAAAGGGGGATCTGCATAATCCTGCAAAACAACACAATTTTAGGATAATCCATATCAGTTTACTATTTTAATTGGATGGTGACTAGCTGAATTCTACATATTAAGCTTGAATGAGAATGGAAGTAGGCCCAAATTATGTAAGTTTAAGATTACTAAGCCATAAAAACATAATCCCCAAATAAGTATTGTGCTCATCTGTAGAGAACATAAGTGAGTGTGTGTATGTGAGTGGCTTCAGGATCATCGACATCTGATGTTGTTTCCAAGTTCACAATGCACACACTGCCTTTAAAAACAAACTTGGTTTACTCGTCTTTATGTGGGTGTACACCATGAGTATGGAAATAACAATAACAAGTGTTAACAACGATGGTAGCACCATTCTCACTTCCATAGCTCTATTGTAATGTTAATAAAGTTAAAATAAAGCAAGTTGCATGACATTGAGATGTTGTAGATGTGTATATTCAAAGGAAAAGTACAATGTAAGGGTTGGCTATTCAAAAGTAAGTGGAAAGTGCATCCTCCACTTTAAATTGTAAGTTCAATGTTAAAATATAGGGGTATTGTGCAGAGTCACAAAGTTTACAATTCAAACACTAAAGTTTATATGGTATTAGGGAAACTAAAACATTGTTACTGGAGTGTAAATTTCCTAATATCAGCTTTTCACTTTACTATAGACATGTATTATAAATCCTTTTTATCTTATTAGTGTGGACTACCATGTATTCTACTCTACTCACTTCCATTGAAGATTTGGAATGAGGAAATATTCAAAAACATTAGTAATCATCTAATTGTATACCTAAAGCACAAAAATACACTTCTTAAACTTGGGTTTCTGTTTTGATGAATCTCTCTAACCTGTGAAATTGTTGAATAACCTGCACACCAAATCAAGTTGCAAACAAGAAACAATCACCAATTGCAAGAGAGAGCCAAAAGAATGAAGAGAGAAAGTAAGAATTCTATTCCACAATGAATGAATGATAAAATTACATGAGATATACTCAAAATAATGAACTAATGCACCTTAGTTGAGCTTCTAGAGCTTACTCGGGCATCCACTGACAAACACTAGTAATCTGCCACCTAGTCTCAGTTAACAAGACATGTACAAGTGGATATGCCCTCCTAGTCTCATGCATGAATGGACTCCACTTGGTGTAATTGAGATGCAACTGAAGCATGACTCAAGGAGAGGTGTACCCTTGTCTAGGAGAAGATTATTCTCATCTAAGAGAGAATATCTTGGACCAAATGAGATCAAGTGCACGCTCATTCGTGAGATTAGGTAAATGGAACATAGGAAAAAGATTTATTAGGTAAATGTGCATATGCTCTAATATAACCCACTCCCAAAATCAATAAATTTTGAATACCAAGATGATGAAAGGATCCCAACAACTGACTACAAGTATAATCCTTTCAACTATAAAAATTGCACAAGCATAGCCACTTAATGAGAGTTTAAGGGCTCCAAGAAAAGGTAGGAGAAGAAGTCAAGGTACCAACTCTAATAAATCTAAAGCCTTTAACAAGTTAAAAGAAAAAGGAAAGATAATCATTATGGGTGCCTAAAAACACTAAGGAAAAGGAAATGGGGAAGATATAGTTTGTTAAAGAACAAAGACAAGGATAGCACAATATAGTAAATTGAGTCTTGACCACAAAATCCAAAGACAAGCATCATAGAGTAGTCACCACAAAATCCAAAGACAAGCAAAGCAAATCCCTAGGTAGGGTGAGAGAGGAAGAGGGGCAAGAAAAAAAACAAAGGAACAAAAACCATACAAGAAAGGAGAAATCAATAGAAGTCCACATATGCAAAATAATGAAGTAGAACAACAAAACACAATAAAAGAAGATTTAGACGTGAGGAAACAGAAGATTTGGACATGAAGCATTTAACACTGAAATAACAAACTCAAAAGAATAAAGGAGAATAAGGGATCCCTCAAATTAAGGCTCCTAAAACTTTGTGAATAAAAAATTGATCTTTTGATACTACATAAATTAGACACTACTACTCTACTACCGCAAAGAAAAAAGGAAGACCAAATTGCTGGAAATGTGGACATTAAATAAGGTTTATCCCTTGGGCAGTCAAAAACCCTTGAAATGAATAGCCTTTCATGGAATATAGGGGTTTTAAATTCCTGAATCCTATAACGAAATATTGTGATGAAAAAGATGTCATATCCAAGCCTAGATTTCAAGTCGAGGCTACTCTTTGACATGGGAATACAATAAATTGAGTTATAGTTATGGCTAATGTAATTCAGTAGTTAAGCCTTCCAACTGCTAAGATTTTCTGATATTATGTAGATTTTCTGATGGACGCCACCTCCGAACCACATTTCAAATGACCTGCCTCATACCAGACCCTCTTGAAGAGCCTGAAAGAAGTCTACCCCTCTCTCCCTCCCAATAGGATTTTCAAACCCTTCTGTATTCACCCAATAGATGAAGTGAGATTTAAACAACATATTTACCGACCACCTTCCTGTAATGAAGTATTTACCCCTAGGTCTTTCAATGCCTCATTTATTAAGGTAAATATCATATGAGTTTTCTTCATTTTTGGTTTTACCTTGTTTTACTGGATTCCCAATTGGGACCCGCATCTTGACAAGAAATCCTAAATCATTTATTATTCAGCGTGGGTTTCTCAGGGTATGTCCTTTAAGCTGAACAGAGCTACAGACCTAGCAATCTGCCTACATATGTTATATAATACGGGCCACCAATGCATTTCCCTTATAAACAGAGCTACAGAACTAATTATGCTCTGTCACATATGTTATATAATAAGGGGCACCAATTCCAAGAACTGAATGCAAACTCGAGGCAAATTTGTCCTAAACCCAAAATCCCCTATTGTGCTCTCGTGCAGTTAATGGCTAGGCCAATACTTCCAGTGAAGGATTCCACCTAAACATCTCAAATAACAAAATCCTCACAGATAATAGCCTAATTTCCAGAAATTCAAACCAATCTTAATATTATAGTATAACGGGACACCATTTATTTAAAATGGAATGTTTTTGTTGAATTTACTTGTATTTGCAAGTTTTGCCAGAAATTGCTTGGTTTTTATGCTTATTTTGCTACCTAGATTATAGGAAACTCTTTTTTTCACATCTATAGGCTACTGTAAAAATTTAATTAAATATATGTTACAGTATACAGTTTACTCAAAAAAATTAATTAAAACCTGAAAAACTACACCCACAAATACTGCAGTTGGAGGTTGGAAACTCGGAGTGATCAGATAGAGTTCATAACACAAGAACAGCAGAAGATCCTTCACAGCCGAAAGAAAATGAAAAGAACATATAAAAGATTAAGGAAATGCGTGCGGCTGCATGACAGGATGTAGAATGGGGATTTACATAGTTTTGTGTTTGAAATGGCTTTATTATCACAGATAAACAATAATGATCAAAACCTCGTTAACGGCTGGTGCGGTCGTCCGAAGACATGGTGAACCTTGAGCTTTACAGTTCAAACTCAAATCCACCTTTGCACGGTTCCGAGAAGAAAATTGTGCCCTCCTAAAATTAACCTCCTATTACGAGATCATATACCATTTTTCTGGCATAATTACTTTTTCAGATGACATATATCCACATCAAAAGCACATTTGTTACTAGCACTGGAGTGGGTCGAAAGATACAGACCAAAAATTGAGTAAACACTACTTTTTCTACACCTAAGACTAAAATGGGTTCAAAGAGGTGTATACATAATCCTGGGAAAAAATATATTTTGAAGATGAAGCATATTAATTTAGCGGGAGCTACCATTCATGCCACCTCATTACTAATTAAATTGGATAATAACCAAGTGAATTCTACATAGTTCAACGTGGAATGGAATTAGGGCCAAATAATGCCAAAATGGGTATGGTGCACGCTGCCTTTATCTACTACCTTGGTCTGTTATTTCATCATCTTACACGTCCGCAAGTACTTTGAAAAGAACAAGTACTTTGAAAAGAACAAATATAAGGTTAACACACTCGTTCAGTTGCCTTATTGTGCACTACACATATGTGACATGCGGTACATGTAGACCTTGCCATTCCGAGGCACTGTGGTCATTCTGGGGAAGTGCTAACATTAAATAGTGTGTACGGTGAGGTGTTAGTCCACATTGCACACTAACAGTGTGCTAATTTTATAAGGAAGCGTAAATTTGGTAATAGTTAGTGTGCTAATTTTATAAGGAAGCGTAAATTTGGTAATAGTGTGGATCACCATTAATAACAAGTCATATTTAAAGAAGCGGCCTCGTATACTACTTAGTTACATTGAGTTTATTCCCTTCCATCGTGTTAAAACTCTCTCTACAATTTTTGAAACTATACCTAAAAATGTGACACATCCTAAGATAAATTAGGCATAGATATAGAAAAGGAGACATACAGGCAGAAGCATGGATGTTAAACATACATAATAAACGTTTTTATATAAGAGGTTTTCCAATGTCAAAAAAATTAAAGAAATATTAAACATAATAAATTATTTTATATTATATTTATTTTTAAAATTTAAAAAATAACGTTTAAGAAAAAATTAAATATATTATGTTTGAAAAATATATATAAAATATAATACAATAGAACCATAATATATGTTTATATGTTATAATAAAATCATAACATATTAGAAATAGTATGTGTAGAATAGAATCATTATATAGACATGTATATGTTAATTAGAAATAGTATGTGATTGAATAGAATCATAATATATATAATTATATGTGAGGTAGAAATAGTATGTGATACACATGTGATAAGTGATTTGTATTTTTAAGTTTTTTAATATATTTTTTTAATTTTTTTAGTAAACTTAAAATTTTTGTTTAAATGAGAATTTTCAAATTTTAAATTTTTTTTTTGAATATTATTACTTAAAATTTTTGTATAAGTAAAAACTTTTTAATTTTAATTTTTTATTATTTGGTTATTTGATATTAAAATAGTTAATTTATCATGTAGATTTATATTTCTACAAGAACCACTTACATTTAATGATAGAAAGCTGCATATAAATAACAAATCATATTTTTTTATTTCAAAAAAAAAAAATCATATAATTTATTTACATAAACTATTATATAGATTTATATTTATATAAATAACAAATCATATTATTATATTATTTTTAAAAAATAATTAAAAAATCTTATAATTTATTTACATAAATTATTATATAGACTTATATTTTTATATGGCCTACTTGCATTTGATAATAGAAAGTTACATGTAACTAAAAATTCATGTTACTATATCATTAAAAAAACTAAAAAATATTACTATATTTAGAATTTATTTACACAAATCATCTTATATATTTATATTTTTGCAAGAACCATTGTATTTGATGATAAAAAGCTCCTTGTAACTAACAATTATTATTATATTTTAAAAAAATTAAAAAACAATATTTACAATTTATTTGTATAATAAAAATTTAAAGTGATATCTATTTACTAAATCTTAATTTTTTGTGTTTTATTATAAAATATTTTTCTATTTATATTGTCAATTATTATTATATTTCAAAAAAACTAAAAATCAATATTTACAATTTATTTGCATAGTATTTAAATCTAAACTATAGAGTTTGAAGAAAAATTATTTACTAAATTTTTGTTTATCTTAATTTTCTATGTTTTATAATAAAGTATTTTTCTATTTATATTATAAAATATTTTTTTATAATATAATTACAACAGTAATATAAATTTATTCTAAATTATATTGAATTTTCTACATATTTCTTTACAAATCTACAAAGGAGCCCTTACTTCTCCATTTCTCTCTATATATTTGTAAGTGTGTTACAACATTCTCAAAACTTTTAATTAAAACTGGTTAGAGTACACAATATTGCATTTAAAGGGTGGAAGTGATCTGATAAAAACAATATGGAAAAAAAATACCAAAGAAATCAATCAATGAAAGAAAAAATTCAAAGAAATCCATCCTTATTAAAAATACACATGTAATCAATTACTTAATGAATATGTAATCAAAACATATACAAATGGATTTATTTAGAAACTATTACTTAATGAATATGTAATCAAAACATATACAAATGGATTTATTTAGAAACTAAACTATACGCATGGATTTATTCATTTTCTCTCGTTCTCATAAAAAAAACTGAGCTCTCTTTCTCGTGAAAATCCCCCAAAAATTATTTAGTTATTCATTTTCTCTCTTTAAAGTATACGCCGGGAAAGTTTACACTAAACTGTGAGCCAAGATATGTACACGGATGCATTCATTTTCTTTATAGGCAGAAAAAGCAGCCAAACCAAGAAAATGTAAACAAATGCCTTCATATTCGTTCTATTTTCTTTCTCAAACTATAGATACTAAATAGAAACCATAGAAATGAGGATAACGTATACAGATTTATTCAGTTTCTTTGAATGCGAGAGAACCTAAAGTATACGCAGAAAAATATAAACGTAGTACCTGGAAAAATATCCGTGAACTTCAATAACGCACGCGGCCTCCATCAATCCATCCGTCCATATCAGCTCCCGCTTCCAGTACCGCAAGCTGCTGCACATTTCTTTCTTATGAAAATTGATATTATTAAGCTCACAAGTAAGAAATTAGGAATCAAGATTTACAATCCAAGCATGAAAGGAAAAAACGATAACAAACGGATCTCATGTAATCTACATCTAAACACTAACAAATACAGACAGATCTAACTCCGTCCCTAGATTGAAGTCTGCATATTTATTTCAGCTAAAACTTTACCTCACGAATGCCACAGCGAGTAAAGATTATGCCCAGGTTTCAGCGATTAGACGATTATAAACCACGCCGTGCCTCTGCCTCGAAGACTCTCCCTGGCCGAAAGTTCTCTCCCTTTCTTCAATGGTTTCTAGGACAATAACACAAAACACAGACAATGACACGAAACACAACAGTACAGCAAAAACCCCCAAACACATACAATAAACACAAAACACAACAGTACATCACAAACCCCAAGAAACTCAAGACAACACCGCGGCAAACAAAAGAAACAAAGAGGAGCGCTCCAAAATCCACACCACATAACCTAATACCATCAGATCAGAAAGAGCAGAGAGCAGAGAATTCAGCGCAGGAAGAGGAGCTTAATGAGCGAGATAGACCATGATCTCTACAATATATAATATAGCACCAACTGATATCTCTAACGATCAAATTATCTTCACCGTTGGATCGTCGCCCTGGGATCGACTCGTTAATCATTCCCAACGGTCAATAATCCCAGACCATTCAAATTTAACGTATAGGACCGTTACACCGCCAGTTCAAAATAATTAAAAGAATTTAGTCATCCCACAAATCTAACCATTTTATCTAGGCGCCACGTTCTCTATGATTGTGATTGTTTTTTATGAATCAATTAAATAATTAACTTTATGTGGTGTAAGATACCAAATCAACAAATTTAAATGAAATGGTTTTAATTATAAATAATATAAAAAAAACAATATTCCACTTATCGTTAGATACATTGTTGTTGTAATTTTTTTTTATGTCTCTAAAGGGGATTATATATATTTCGTGGAGTTTCTATTATTTTGGGTTAATGCATCTCTACAGCTTATAAATTTTTCCCTATATCTATATACAAACTATAGTTTAAATATATTGTATTAAATTAAAATTTTAAAATTAGTATTTTGTCGAAGTCCTATTGGTTGGAAGACAGTGACATCGTTCTCGATTCTCCCTTCCCAGGAGGTGGCTACGGTATGACGTCACCCTTCCTCTGTCACCTTGACAAACCTCTGACATCTACTGCACCTGCTCACTGCCACCTCCGTTGCAGTTGATGCATTGCATTTCATCTGCTCTAGGGGAGAGGAGCCAGTAAGTGAGCGTTTTTTTTACCGGTAGTGGTGCAGCTTAATTCTCCGTGTTCCCGAGCTTGTTTTTTCTCCAAATTTTTATCACATATACTTTGTCGTGTTCTCTATCTAACCATATTGGTCTTAAGGTGTGACGAATCTAAAATGATGCCATGTCAGCCACAAAGTTCCAAGTTGTCTAGTCTTAGTGTGCCTTAGTGTATTTTTGATTGGGACCAATACTTGAACATTGATGTGACTTAAAGTAGATGTGACTTAAAATGATTTTTCAATTTCAAATATTCATTTTATTTCAAAATGTAGTTCAATTTTTTTTGATAAATAATTTTAAAAACATGAAAATATTGAGAATTACTTGTACATAAAGTACTTTTATGAACCACTTACGGTAGATAGTTTTTTCAAAACTGAGGTCAACCAACACCATTACTATGTCCACTATTGATCACCCTATCTCAACTACTGGTTTCCGTGCTCCACCACTGGCTCCTCTCCCCTACTGGATGCAATTTGTATATTATCTCACTCTTCCTGCAACCCACAGACCTGGTGCATGCATCCCACGTGGGGCATCACTGGGTATCCATCACCTGCTCCGTTGAGGTGGTATCTCTTCCCAGGATGTTAGGTAGTGCCAAGGTCTCTAGCAGACAATCTCATTCGGTCGGGGCTTGCAAACCGGTTGAACTCTTGATTTCACCATGGCTTAGTTCCTATGCTTCTCAGATTTCCTGAACGTTGAGGGGTTTAATCATATTATACTTAGAATTGTTTTGAGATTTGGACTCCAGACCCAAGGCTCCAATGCACATTTTTGGTTTTCTGAAGAGTTTTGTTAGCCTGAAAATTCTCGGAGTTTCAGCAGAGGAGTGCCATGATAGGTCATTGGATTTCTTCATGCTCGGATCTTCTTTCTTCAGCGAAAGAAATGGATACCCTATGCCATTATTGGCAATGGAAACTTTGTGAACGGCGTCGGGTTCCAAGGACAAGTGCATTGTTTCAAAATAGCAGTGCCAACCTGGCACTTCTTTATTTTTAGAAATTTTCTGTTTGCATTTCCAATGAAGAATAATACTACTACTATGCACAAGATAGAAATTCCTGTTATCACACAACACATCAATAGTGGAAGAAGAAAAAGAGGAGCAGAGCAACAAAGCAGCAGAAAAAGAAGAGCATAGCATAGCAGCACAACAGAGAAAGAAGAAAAAGAGAAACATACCTGGAAGTGCATTTGTCTAGGGTTTTTCTTCAAGACTTTACTTTAAGATGAGGAAGCATGGGAATGTTTTGGACAATTGTAAACCATTTGCAGTCACTAACAAGGTATGCAGTTGCTTTTGCTTTTTAAATAATATTTTTCATCTTTACAAGGATGTTTTTAATATCAATCTTGATGTTAATTTTCATTTTGTGCAGACCCAGGTTGATGCTTTTATATCCATTGAAAGTGTTGTGTTCTTCTTTTTAATTAATTTAGTAAGCATGTAATAAAGTTATGGCAAAGAAATTAAGACTTTGTTTAGACATGAAATGAAGAATCTGGCAATGTCAATCTCATATATGCCTTTGTAAAAGCAATTGAGATCCCATCAAAAGTAGATGATGAATAGTCACGGCTTACATATTAGATACTCTAATATTTTCTAACCCTCATAGAAACGGCAGCAGCAACACTAATTTCATGGTAAGTAGTGGATTCTTCGTTGATTTACTTTTGCATTTAATTTTTTCTTGATGTTTTTAATTTTCATTTTCCCATGTTGCTATAGCGGCAAAGACTGATGGGTTGGTTTTTACTGTCACCATACTGTTTGGGCATCTTGTAAAGTTGGCTTTTATAGCGTTGCTAGTTTTGCCACAGTTTAGAGGGGGTATCGTTCATTTATTAGAGATTTGTGAGGGCACAGTTGATCAAGTATAGGAAGTGGGTTAAGAAGGACAAGTTGGGGTCTGGGGGTATTGAGATTCAAGATATCCAAAGTCCCAAGGAAAAAGCCACAATGGAACATTTCATCTCTGAAAATGGACATTATGCATTTAACATCATTTTTTAATCAGTGAGCAACTACTAATGAATGCCTCCTACAATTTTATATGCATTTTTTTCATTTGTTCATTCTATTTTAATGGATGCATATAACAATGATCCTCCAATTCAAATCTATGCTTCTATTTGTGATTTTACTGCAGGCAATGCATGAAGATCAAAAGAGAAAACAACATCATACAGATCTTTTATAATGGATGGAATGGAAATAATCACTTACTCACTGAATCTATGCACATGCTCTGCCCACATCTGCAGATTGGAGTGTATATATTGTGTGTATTTAAGAGATTAGCTCTTAATTAATAGGAAGCAGCATGACAAAATACTTCAAAGCAAATGGATGTTTTTCACATATCATTAAAACGGAAAAGATGTCGTCCTGAAACAATGATTTGAATAGATATTTAGAGATTTAACTGACAATAAATCCCTTGTTGGTGCATTTATTGTTCCTTTTGTGTATATCAAGTAGAAATAAAACTCAATTTTGGAATTGCATATTTTGGTTGATTTGAATTTATAGAGTTGATGATTTTGTAGATTGATTTAATCCGTATTGTATATATGAAACTATTGCTGACTTATTTTGTTAAATCCAATAATAAATGGTCAATGTTTTGGTGATAACTTCAACTTCAAAGTTCAGCCCAGACAATCTTTTTGGGGCCAGACAATCTTTTTGGGGCGGTTTACGATCCTTTGTATGGGAAGATTAATTCATTTGGCTTGCAAATATTTATGTATTTCCTTCAAATCTTAAATTAGAACATTTTGACCTAAATTGTGAATATAAATACTAATATTTTTCTTTTAGTGAAACATGAATATGTTTTCGACATGGAAACAATTTTTTTGTTATGTTATCTATCTTCATTTATGAAAGCATTAGATTTATTCAGTCACATTGAATACGTCGTTGATGACAGTAAATTATTAGATATGCTTAATAATCTCAATGATATTAATGGCCCTGGTGTAAGAGTATTCAGGCTTTTTGTCTACTGTGTTTATTGTTGTTCTATTTTTTTACCATCCGTCTTTGAGTTTCCCATGCTTGTATAATATATATGAGAAACGGGACAGATATATACATATATAATCCCTATGTCATATACTAGTTTGATGTCATATTTACAAATATTCGGTTTAAGTTTGATCTAGATTCCTATTTTATATAATAACATATATTTTGTTAAATGTCATAAGGTTTGATTTGTAAATTTTAATTAAAATTAATTAAAAAAATTATTTATATAAGGTTAATATTTTAATACATATTTAGAGATACAAAAAATGTTTTTATTTTTACTTGACATATATATTGTCCAGTAATAGAATTGGTAAAACAAAAGATCAAAATATATATATGTCCTTCATGGAGTAATAAATTGTTATAAATAAGCTCATATATATCTATTACATAATTAAAATCAAATGATCAATATACACGTTCTACTTACTCCCACTTTTATACTTACTCCCATTCTTACTTATTGCAACCTAAATCTACATAAGAACTTCGCAAAGTTCACAAAGTCTAAGCGAACAATCGTAAAAAATGCAGTAATCTAAGTGACATCTTTCAAATTTCTATGCTTTTACTCATTTAAGGGCATAGAAAATGCAATAATCTAAGTGACATCTTTCAAATTTCTATGCTTTTACTCATTTAAGGGCATAGAAAATGCAATAATCTAAGTGACATCTTTCAAATTTCTATGCTTTTACTCATTTAAGGGCTAAGCTATATTATTGATGAATAATGCAGTTAATAAATATTTTAATTATTAAGTTTATTTTTATAAATTTGTGTAGAGTTTGATGATGATTTTTTAAATCACAAAAATTGCATACACCAGTCCACACTTTAGTTATCATTCAAGGGTTAGTAAGATCATAGTTTAAAAATTAAATTATTGTTATAAATATTACATCAACTACATAAAAAATTTAAAACACTCACACAATATAAAATTAATTTGATTTTTGATGGCTAAGTAGTTTTGTGGCAAAAGAAGTTTTTTTTCCTATTACAATTTTTTGGAAAGAGTATCGTATTTTTATAGCTTTTGTCTTATAGCAGTAGTTTTTATTGTTATTAGCAACTGCGGGGACATTGCCACCTCGTGGCTCTTGTTGTTAAAATGAATCATTTAATATATTTAGTGTATTTTGGTTGATTGGAAGGAATGTTGTTATTCTCTCCATAAAATTTAAATATTACTTAAATAGATGTATTTATAACCATACCTCTATATCAAATATTGACATTCTTTAGTGAAAAAATAAATATATATATATTATTTTTTCCAACATCATTTACCTTATAATACCAATCATCTTTGCTATTAATTATTATAATCATATCAATAATTAATAATTAAAAATTAAAAATCATTATATATATGATATTTTCAAGGATATATATTATATTAAATCTTTATATAAATAAGTTATAATATTTTTTAGGATATCTACTATATTAACTTCTGAAAAAAGTTAATGGAATATAAGCTAAAATATCTAAAAACTATTTTTTAATTAATAAAATAGAATATTTAAAAAATCTAGAAGTTAATTTTTTAATGTAATAATGATGATTGAGGAATAATCCAAATCATAAAATCTTTGAAAACATAAAAATCATACACGATAAGTGTTTTTCTTTATCTAGAGGATTGCTATGCTTGAGGTATAAATTCTTAAAATTGTTTTATAATTAAGTCAAGGTTAACTTCGACTCAAGAGAAGTTAGTATAAAGATGCTATGGTTTGGTTAAATTATTAGGAAATTTTGCTAAAATGCTACTTTGCTAGATTTTTTTAACACTAAAAATATTATCACATAAAAAATTATGGAGCTAGAAAAAATTAGAGACTAAAAGAAAATTAAGATACTATATAGAGGTCATTAAACATAATCTATAACCTTTATATTGAAATAGGTAGCTAGACAATTCTTAAAATTTAATTGGTGGATACAAACTAAAAACACTTCTCTGAAAGCTTTTTGAACATTAATTTATACGTTTTATAAATTTATATAATAATTTATTTATTAATTAATTTTTTAAAATAATTATTACGCCGAAGACATATATTAAGGAAGACATATATTAAGGGGTCGGCTCCGTCCGGCTTTCCTCGTCTCTCGATGACCTATGGAGAGCCACCACCTGTCAAGTAAGATATGCCAAATAATGGAAGATTGAGGTTTTCACTCAACTCGCGGAGGACTTGGTCTGGAGTTCGAAACGAAGCGGACCAGTTTATTGCTGATGATCCCCCGCCGACAGTGGATCCAGCGAATACAAGCATCCGTTGATAGTCTGTTGTGAGTATCTCTTCGTAGAGGTCTCTTATGGTGTCCCGCTCAAGCAACGACAAGTCTTGATAGGCCATGTAACCTCCTTTTTCCAGGATTATTACTTTGAATCCGGCCTTTGCTAACACTGCTGCTGCTACTCCTCCTCCAGATCCCGAACCGACAATAACTACATCGCATTCCAGGATATGGTCTCCTGATTTTACAATTTCTGGCTTGGCTATAGAGGAGGCGTCTGCTAATCTGATTCCGCGAGTCTTCAGTTCCCTGTTCAGATCTTCGATGAGAGCACAGATAAGTCTATTACTGAGTTCTCGAGTGGTTTGGGGGTGAGTGTTGCGCTCATGGCAACTAGATCAGGTCCACAATATCCGATGGCTTTCCATAAAGGATTATGTGCATTCTTGTCCACCTGTTATATTTTAATAAATCAGTGCAAAATCGATGAAGACCGGCTTGAAATGGATATTTTGTCAAGATATGAAGGGAATTGCAATTTTGCTGAATTGAAATGGTTCCATGCAATGCTAATCTTCAAAGCTTTGAAAACAACTCTGAAGACTGAAAGGGAACTTGAAGACCGGCAACCAAAGTATTTTCTTCAGCACCTGCAATTCTGCAGGTTTAAGTATATCTTCCATTGTTCTTCCCACCTGCCAGAAACAATCGATATGCACTCAGTAATTTGGCGTAATCAGCAACAATGTTAGAGAGCAGGCGGCCCAATACGAACTCGGCCACATTCCATAGAGAAGTATTGAACGAAGCAGCCGTCAGTATGACTTGTGGAAAACTGGTAGCCCCAAGAATCGAGCCTCCAAAATGAGTTCCATGACCTATATTCGAAACACATGCAAAGCCTCAGACAGGACTCAGGGAATACCAAATCTACATCCATTAAATAGATTTTGTAAGGAACAAAAATCTGGGAGATCACTTACATTGAATGCTCGATAAAATGTCAATGAAGTGCGCCTTTGTTGAAGCTACGATTCCACCACAAAATACATCCAATTCAATTAACCACGAACCCAACGGCGCTCAAGCCTGGTACCCATGCGACTTTAAATTTAATTCCTCCGCAAGAGTAAGGTCTAACCATCAAGCTTTCAGACTAAGACTCCTCCACAACATAATCTTGATGGAATGAATCAAATGGATAGGTTTTGTTCAGGACTTCAATGCTACCTGAAATTTAAAATGCTTCACTGTTGATTGTATCTCCATATTCCTTAAGCCGATAGGCACTCGTGATTATAACATTCACTCCTAAATGAAATCACATTCTTTGACGCCACTAGACCTTCACTTATCCACCGTAATGATTCAATCTTTATCAGGGTTTATGAACATAGAATTTCATGTTTAGGCACCCAAGATGCTTCCAACCCGATGACCATGAAATCATTACACTTAAACCGGCAAACCATTTCAGGATTTATTTCTTCCAAATTCCATTCAGACCTTAACTCCAAGACTTTGACCACGCTCTGCAATCCTGCACTTATGCCATATCACAGATTCTTCATTCCTCTTTGGCGGCTCCAAATCGTCATCCTTATTCTTTGCACATTGGCTTCACATTGGACGCGGAGATATTCACGAGTTTTTAACTTCTTTCTCTATGCTTGTCAATGAGATTACTTTTCGTTCAACAGAGTAAAATCAGGGAATACCTAATCTACCATTAGAATTCTGTGTTGGATCAGTCCTCCGCACACACAAAAATGCAAATACGTTATGCTGCTATAACTGAAAGAAACCCTTTGTGAACAACATTTCCAAATATCAAATGAGCCGAGATAATAACTGTAAGCATTCTACCCTCGTAAGTGAAACAAACTGAATAGGAATTTTATACAACTGAATCAGTGGAACAATATATTTGCATTCAGTCCTCTACCACAATCCAGATACCTCAACATCCCGGTGTAGAATTTTTCTGACCATAAATGCTATTGCTTCATCTGCATATGGTTCATCATGGCCTCGACATCTCACCCCGAAAAAAGAAAATGCAATAGCGCATGTTGCCTTTGGAATTAGCAGCTTAAAACGATGTCCACTTAAGACATAATCAACAATCGATGTTTGTCTTTTTGTTCGCTGCAAGAAGGGTTGAAAATATTTTGTCTTCTTAACTGGTGCCCTGCACATAATTTTGTAAAGAATGCACATAATTTTGTAAAGAATGTTAAATTTTCAGACCAGAAAACAGAAAACATTTGTTTATTGCACAAACTAATAAATCAAATCAGATTCAAGATTGTAACTTGCCACTGGAAAAGATCATAAATATTGTTAAAAAATCAAAACATTTAAAAATATTCACGATCAAAAGGTCTGTTAAATGCATAGCAGGAGAATCCTTAGTTGAATGTATTCCTCTCTTGCCAAATTCATAGGAATTTATTAATTACCCTTTTATTAAAGTGTCAAACTATTCAAGTGGTGACAAAAAAATCATATAATTGTTTGGTCTTTTATTATTTGGTTGATCTTTTTGAACATAAAGCAATTTAAAAATGGGTGGTCAAATTTGAGTTATATTTAGTGGCAAAATTTAAGTTATATTTATTTGTTTTAAACTAAAAATAAAATTTTCAATTAAATTTTAGGATATTAACTTATATTTAAAAATATTATATTCAAGGATTTGAGATATGTATATAAATATAAAATGATTAAACAATGTAAATTAATATAAATATTAAATTATCAAATATTAAATGCTTTTATTATGTATATACAAAACAAAACCATATAATTTGATAAAATGATTAATATGATATTATGTCAATTTCACAATGCTACAATGATTAAGGATATATATATGCATAGAGGATTGGATGGAGAGGGAGATACATGGGCATGCGATAAGGCTAGGGTTTTAACCCTCGCCACAATCAACCTCTGCATGATAAGGCAGTAACCGAGCTTCAATTCAAGGAGGATCGAATTCAGTAGAGCAACCACAGGTGGAGTGTAGGATTCAGAGGTCGTGTCTCATCTATACGGTTGAAGTTGCAACCTTCCTCTATGCCCATGCCACCTTTTTTCTTGTCCAGGGTTTATTCTGTGCCAGCTCCCACGTGGTATAGAAGATGTTACGATGTTAGTTCCCAGACATGGCATTGTGGGAAGCTTATATACTTCCATTATGGTCAACTATGATGCTTCTTCCATTCTCTTTCTCTATAAAACTAGGCAAGACAACCTATTTTCATAATTAGCGTCGTCTAAATTTTCCAAGTTCAATATTCATTCCATCGTTTCCCATTATAAACATGCAACGTCCAACTAATACGATACTCGTAATATTTAAATAGATCAAATATTTTATGGTGAATCCAAAGCAATGGAAACTATGGCTATCTCTTGCCCTTGTCCTCACTTATGCACTTGTCCTCAGTTGTGCATGGTGCATATGATCCAGATCTTCTCCAAGATTTCTATGTGGCTGATGATATCTCTACAGGTAAATCCATATTCACAACCAAACATTAACAAAGTCTTTGTTATTTAAGGCTACGCCGCAGGTATTTGCTACCACATAGCCTTGTTTTGAAAGTGTCTTAAATGGTGGATAACCTCACATATATAATTTTATTTTTTATATATGAATGTTATATTAGAAGTTGTGCAACAATGACTATTTTTCTTTTTTCAATGTATTTTATGGTTAAGATGGTATTTATATATATGGGTTATTTTTATGAAAATACAATTATTTAATAGTTTAAAGTTGAAATGATATAAGTTTTATAATGTATTTTATTTAGAAAATTTTAAACTTTTATATATATATATTATTTAAAAATGATAATTTTTTTAATGTAAATTTGTGGATTTTGCTTATTTTATTATTATCAAATCATTTAAATTAGTTTTATTTACATGAGCGATAGTAAGGAAAATGATATGTTTAAATTATTATCCGAAAGTTCATCTCCTGAATATCACATGAACGCATGTACGACTACATACGTAAAGTAATCTTTTATGACATATTAAAAGGGTATAGAGAATCCAATAAACCAATAGATGATTGTACAGTTGTACAACATACCAGCCACATAAATATATTAGTTGTAAATATGATAATCTACAACGCATGTTTGGTTGAAAGGCCATGAAATGAGTAAACGACTCATAGGTAGGAGTAGGACCTTCATCTCTTAAAGTTTCAAACATATACATGTGTGGTTACTGTGCCAATAATATGTAATATAGAAGGAGTTTGCTTACTTGATCAACATATGCTTATGAAAAGCTCGCCATTTATAGTAAAGCATGTCGACAATTGTTGCACTCAATTTTTCGTGCAGAATATCCATACAAGTAATGTTGTCATTTACCCAAGATTTATTTTCAAAATCATTTTTTCCATTTCGCACATCATTTTGCCACTTGGAGAATACCTCAAAGTAGATGAGGCTTGAATTAATTCCTTTGTAACAAAAGTTTAAACTTTGCTATTATGTTTATGTCTATGTCGTTCATTTATTTCTTAGATTATTTGTTGTAGGTCATGCTCCTGGGAAACAACCACAATTATACCAAATCACATACCATTCCACGCATAAATCGAAGTAACAAGAAACAAATCCCCCTCAATATGGCTTGGGAATTGACTATCCATAAATCCCAAGGATTGGCATTAACAAGGTCAACCATTGACAATGGCAACAATGAAGGTCAATGATTAACCCTCACAACAATTCCATGTACTACAACATTAAAAGGAATCTAAATTACACCATCGTTCTCCTTCAAATAGTATACAAAGATGAAAGACACTTCATATGTCTCACTTCGAAAAACGAAAGAAGCATACCTTCATTCTCTATCCCTTTCACACTTAAAATTGCAATCCTCAATCCTTGCACTCCCTCTACCAAATGAAACTACCGATGTTGATTTCCAATATATTTAGAGTCAAACTTGATCACATATGTATACCTTTTTGTATATGACAAATTAATTTTACTTGCCATCCATTATATGGATTTCTATTTATTGCTTATTAGTACTTAAAACATAGTTTTCCTTTCAATTTCATCGACTACTATCCCTATCATAAATTAGCTAGACTCTCTTTCAAACACATAAAATTATATTGTCTACATACACACATTTTTTCTCATTTTACAACATATTGAGGTTCTTCTCGACATTTCATTTCCCTAGTATTGGGGGTATGCTAATTTATTTTTTATTTGAAATATTTAAATTTCAACCCACGCAACGCACTCCCTTCAACCGCGATGGGATACGAAGAGCATTCACCCAGCTAGAGTTCGGAGACGAACAAAGCAAAATGAAGAGCATTAAACGAAGACCTAAGAAAATGAACGACGGAATAAGCAGCCACAATTCGGAAGAAAAAAAAAGTGTCGAAGATTGGCAAAGCATTAACTCGCCGCTCACCCTTCCATTAAAAGCGACTAACTTCATGAGAATTTTCGTGTTTTTAAGTTTACACATAACCCTGCCATATGGCCTTCCGCCAATGCCAGCACGATAACCGGAGAGTTTGTATCTTTTAAAATGGTTTTATTAGAAAAAAAGCATATTAGATGTTAGACGTTTAATTTATATTGATACAATTTAAGGGATAGGTTTCACTTTGAGGGAATGCCCCATAATTGTTAACTAGGAGGCAAAACAAGATATAGTTTTCGAAGGAACTGAAGAATGTAATTTTATTTTTAATCAAAGTATGTTTTTCATGAGGAAAAAAAACATTTCAATATTAAAATAGTTGTTTGTACTAAAAATAGAATGGGTAAATTTGTTAAAAAATATTACAATTAAATTTTAAAAAATTAAAATGTTAAGTTAAATGATTGGACTAAAAATAGTATCTAGGAAATTTGGTCAAATTAATTTAAAAACAAATAATATAAAATATTCTGAGAATAGGTCAAATTAACTTAAAAACAAATAATATAAAATATGAGAATAGAATAAAAAGATCAATTTGGTCAAATTAATTTGAAAACAAATAAAATAAAATATAACAATAGGATAAGAGAATTGATAAGAATAAATTAATGCAATAATTTTGATCTAGTTTAAACATTGAATTAAGGGCTTAGATAATGTTTATCGATAGCTCAAACCCTAGTAAGAACACATCTCAACATCGAAAACATTCACATTATCGAAACCTTTTATACACAGGTTAAGTTTTATATACAAAAAGCTTATTGCAAGACAGACATAAATCAAAAGCTACAGGTAGGATTCATTTACGAATTAAAATAGACATTGGGGACTATCTTTAGCAAAAACAGTGGACAATCGAACTTATCTCATAACTTTTCCAAAACTTAAACATCAATGACGAAGTACAAGAAACAACCATTTACATTCGACCTGAGATAGTTTCGTATTCGAACTCGATTCAACAGTTTTCCAAACAGTCATTTGCTAAACATCTTTTTAAACAAGACTATATCATTACAGTACAAGAGAACCAATATCATAGAAGCAAGAAAAACACGACTCCATTAAGGAATGCCCAACAGCATAGATAAAACATGATAGAGATTTTATTGTTTCCATTTAAGATTTCCAAAATACATAGGGTCTTTTCCCTTAAACAACCAACGGTGTAAAGACCAACTCAAAGTCGGTTCCAACGCTACAACAAAAACAATACTGAGCCGAGCACCAAAACGAGACTGAGGATCAAACCTCTTACAGTATGATACCAAAACAATATTTAAAACTTCACATTCGGCCATTGCCGAAACAAGTCGAAAGGTTTCAACTATCAGTACTTGGAAATCACCATCAAACTATGTCAAAGAGCACCTACGAGGGTTTCAAGAACCACCGAAGCTTACCAGGAGAAGTAGAAGCATATTCCATTCTCCAGGATTGCACAGAAACCATCCTTCAAACTGGTAACTGCAAAGTTAAACATCGAAAAGGTTAAAACAAGAAGATACAAGAAAACAAACAAGAAATAAAGCATTATTCATTCTCGTAAACTTTACCTTCTAATCGAAGCTCAGATCATTGGCACACCACACCAGCAAAAGAACGACGAAGCCTGGTAGCAACATCAGTAACCACAATTTCAAAAACCCTGAAGATGATTTCAGAAGGAAAATCCAAACCCCAATTACAAAACCACTCTCAACAGCTGATAGAAAACCACATTTCGTATGATTGTATTGTGGCTCTATGGCACGAAGCTAAGCCTGCAACTATTAAAAAATACCTCTCACAGGTCACAGGTTCGAAACCCTGGAAGGGAACTTCCTCCAACCCTACATTTTGGCAGCTTGTCGGCCTCAACTCAACGTAACAATGAAAGATCGAGAAACTTGTTACCAGTACATACAACGAGGTTAGGGTTCCACAATCAACGATCAAGATTTGGTAAGATCAACGGACAAGAAAGAGCCAACAAAACTACGTTGAAAACCGAGCAAACTTGTAATGATATCTCATTAATTACAAACAACCACGACGTTGCCAACACTGTATGCTAGTGAACATTACCGTGTACAGCTCGGAGGAGAAGCGTTATGGAAACCATACCAGCTAGGATCCCAAGTTATGTTACCAACCCAGTTCACGTGGATGGAATACGTGGTATGACAGCCACACTTTCCACTAAGGAAGTTCGGGCAGAACGTTTAATACTTGGTCGGGAACTGTCAACCTGTAGTTGGCAAATTAATACCCGTCAACTCATCACTTCAAAAACGAGATTTTGTGGCTTCGAAGCATACGTTAACAATACTTAGGACAAGAGCTAAGTCATAGCATAATTCAATCTAATGTTTAAGTCATAGCCTTTAAAAGGTTTGTTCACATCGTATTCATGGTTTGCATAGGATAATATCCTATAGTGCTAAAGTATAGCTAGAATTACACCATATTCAAATGTTTGCATATTGTTAATCATATCATTGCATATTGTAATCATATCATTGCATAATGAAAACCATATCATTGTAATATGTAGTGCATGTTTAATATAATTCCAAGTTTAAAACTTAGGCATTGAAATAATTACATTTCCATGCAATATGTAAATACATAGCAACTATAAGATATATGTAGTTCATTTCTATAGTTTTGTATAAGTATAAGAATGAAGTTTCATAATGCTAGTTCATAGCATATATATACCATAATTATGATCAATTTTCTATGATGACCTTGTAGGGCAAGACTTTTTAAGTGTTGACAAGGAACACTCAAATAGATAAGTTCATAACACCAGCGCTAGTCACTACACCTTACTTATTCAAAATGATAAATTCAGGACTCAGAGTAGTCGAAGTGTTGTAGACGCAAAACATAATGATAGCTCGAAAGTATAAACACTTATGCTACAAGTTTTCTAATAACTGTTATCAATAGATATTGGTATTACTGTTTTGATAATAATGACGATAGTCATTTGTTAATAATTGCAGCGTTATAACATGTACTAGGACAACGCGAAACGATAGTATAAAAACTAGGATTAGAACCATATATCCATACCTCCAGTAACTGGTGTTGCAAGGAAGTACTTAGCATTCTAATTTTACATTGATGATGAATTGAAAGACACAAGTACGCTTAACACATGTTGTCTTATAGGATTTCTTACCTACGGTCTGCACATGGAAACAAGATTCAAATGCCTTAGCTAATCGTAACTAAGTAAACTCCAGGGTACCTCGTAGGACACCTTCATCATCATACAAACAAACTGTTAGCACTTCATCAAGAACATCACAGTAGTACAGCATGTAATCATATTCAAGAACTTAAGCAAATCTGTAAAACTGTACTCGTTTGCATAATCATAAAAGATCTTTCGTTAAGGAGATTAACATCCACTTAAATCTGAAAAAGCAAATACAACTATATCATTTTATCAGATAAGTATGACGTGTCATCGTTACTAATTATCTTAGTTAAGAATTCGAATTAATTTATATGTTCCGCATTAAATGACTTTGATAATTATTGCTATTATAAAAAAATTTAATTTTTTGTATTTTCGGGATGTTACATGCAATGAAGAGTCCAAAAGAGAGGGAGACTAGTGTGTTCCACTCCTCACATCTCTAATAAAGTATGTTTTAAATGAGTTAATGAAAATACTCTCTCTATTTATGAGAGGTAACGAAGACAAACAATATAAAGTGGGCCTAGCCCACTACAACAACCTAACTACAAGAAGATATGCACACATGTGAAGCACTCCAACTTTAGGTGTCACATGCCAAGCTCCAAGGAATGTATGTTTAACAATCAAGGATCCAAGGCATGAATGCTCCACCTAAACAAGCCTCAAAGCTCCAATGATCCTCCTAGGCCATATGCTCTTTTTATTCCACGCACCTACATAATCACTCCTCAACCCAAGATTCCTCAAGTCAAGTATGAGCCTCCATGTAATAAACTAAGTGTGCCCATGCCATCTAGGGCTCAACTACCTTCTCCAAAATGGCCAATTATCCTCCTCCAAGGAATTTTTTCCTCCAAGAAAACCACCCACTCTCCATGTGCACAACATGAAGAATGTCAGCAAGATGTCTCAGTATCCAACTCTCCATGTAAGAATGTCACACAAGCATCCACACAAGGTCTAACAATATGAATTAACAAGTCACCTCCCATGTGTATTCCCATCATGACACACGAAGGACCATCCATACACCATGCACCCCACATCACATGAAGCACCTCCAACCATTATGTAAACACTTAATTCGAAGTAACCCTGAAAGTCAACACTTTCAAACCATTGGAAGAATATACATAATGAATAAATGACAATAGAGGGATTGATTAATGGTTACTACATTGGCTAGAGAAAAGAGAGGAAATCCCATATTCAAGTAAGTAGGTGCAACTATGGACTTGAGGTATGACATCTATTACTAGGTTAAAACATTTTTTCATTCATTTATTATGCTCAAATGATAAAGTCATGTAAATATTACATGAATAATAGGATTCATTCTAGACTAATTATGTTAGGATATGAAACAACAAAGTCCTAGTGCCATATCTTCCCAAACCAAGTGGCTTACCCCTATTTCATAACCCTTATGTATTTAAACTGTTATTGAGATCTCATCAATCGGAACTACCGTTTCAAAACTTTAGAGATCTTATCATGATCCACTTGGGATATTTCTTATCCCTTATTCCATCATGTCATCTACTAAGAACCTAAAGATGCCTTAATATCCTTAGATCTAATCTAGAGTTTCGAGCTTGAATTAAAACATGTTATTACCCATAGCTTCTTAATTTATATCATTTTTATCAAGATATTTGTATATGTATCCCAGATTGTACAATATTCAACCTACAAAGATGCCAACTCTCCTTTTTAGATAGATGGATTTGTCTTCCCCTTCTCTCCATCCACTAGTAAATTCGCTTCAAAGACAAATGCATATTTTCCCAAATCCGAGTTGCCATGGCATGGAATTTTTGTTGCTACATACTACATCCAAGATCTTGAACAGGAAGTAGAATTTTGGGACATTTTATGTTTTAATCCTACATAAAACCAATGAACCAATCTGAAGAACAAAATAACCATGGAGAGAAATTTTTTGCCTAATGCATCACTCTTTGGTGTTGCTAGCTAAGGACACTTATAGGACCATCACTACCTTCTACAGTCTTCTTGTTCTTGGCCTCTACATGGGCATCAACTACAACATACCATTGTCCAACTAATGTAGATAACTCCAATCCTACATAATAAATAAATAAATAAACGAAGGGATTTGTTTACCCACCATCACCCTTTTTTTAGAGAGTTGAGTCTGCATGATGGTACTGCCATAGAATGCTCCATTAGTTGTGACCCATTTCTAATCAAATAATGAAGGAGGGTATTCTATATTTCAAATTGAAATGTGATCATTTGCCTCTTCACTATAAAAATTCTTAAGAAGGTGGTCAAATGAATGCATGAATGATTAGGTAGGATTTTTAAACAATTAAGCTCAAAGACTTATCTAATAAAAGGGGGTCTGAATTTTACACTAACAAGGATCACAATGACAAAGTCTTTAGTCTCCCATTATTAGAATTTAGTTAACCTTTTTCTCAAATAGCCTTGCTCAAAGTGCATGAATTAAAAACCCACTTCTTGATAAATCACCTACTCATATTGACCAACTAGTCTAAATTCACTTAATTGCTTTTTGATCTGACATGGAGAAAACTTGAAATCACCAAGTTTCTTGTCATTGCCTTTATCCACTTGGTCTGTCCTTTGAATTCCCATATTGGATATTTTTATTATTATTCAAGAAATATTTTCAAACTTTTGAGTCCCCATCAAATTTGAGACATATAATTCCCAACTTCAAAATCAAATTGATTCCTGTTATGAAGTCCCTCACCTCTAAGCTAGGTGCTTTCAATGAGTTCAGACCAATCTCCCTATGCAATTTGGTCTACAAAATCATCTAAAAGGTGATAGATGATCGTTTAAAGCCTATGTTTTCTAAGTTCATCTCTTTTGAACACTTTGGGTTCCTGGAAAATTGACAAATTTTGGACGCCATTAGGGTGGTGCAGGGGTGCTTGCATACTATCAATTCAAAGAATTGGAAAGCATTGGTACTGGAGCTATACTTGGTGAAATCTTATGACCATGTGAATTGGGATTTTCTCAGGTTAGTCCTATTGCAGATAGGTGTAAGTGTGGAGGCGGTAAACTGGATTATGGGTTGTGTAGTTCAACTAATTATGTAGTTCTCATAAATGGGGTGCCTAGCAGGTTTTTTAAGAGCTCGAGAGGGCTTAGGAATGGGTTCCCTCTATCTCCAATGTTATTTCTTCTAATTGCCAAAGCATTCAGCATGTTGAGACAACAAGAGACAGAAGAGAGGGTCGATTAGAAGGGACCAAGATTTCAGCTCTCCTTACTATTACTCACTTATTGTTTGTGGATGATGTGTTTCTCTTTGGGAAGGGCTCTTTGGGGGAATGGCAAGATCATACGGACATTTCGACCTATTTCAATGTAGCAACGAGTGTGCCTTTCAATGAAGAGAAGTCAATTTTTCTAGAAAACAATGTGGATGTGAAGACCCTGGTGCAAGTGAGCTCTATGTTTCATTTTCACATTGAAGAGTTGGACGAAGGTTTAAAGTATCTTGGGTACTTTATAAAACCAAATAACTACACTGTTGAGGATTGGTTATGGCTCTTGGAAAAGATTGCAAAGTGGGTCAGCAATTGGTGTTTCAAGTGGCTCTCCTTAGGGGGGAGATTGATTTTAGTAAAGTCGATCCTGGAAAATGTGGCAATGTACTAGTTATCTTTAGAAAAAATTCTTAAGGTAAATTTTGGAAAAGATAATAAAGAGGATTTTCAGCTTCCTGTGGACTGGTAAAAGGAGAAGGATGGAATTCACTTATTGAGATGGGAAAGGATAGCTAGGCAAAAAAAATACAGGGGTTAGGGCATAAAAACTTACACTTCTTCAGATAGGCCTTCGTTGTTAAGAGCTTGTGGAGAGGTTTATTCTCCCCGGGACTCTCGAGTCTGGTAACTAGGGAGAAATATTATATGTATTTATGTGAGAATGAAATGAAAGAGTGTGTATAGAACCACATACATAGATATGATGTAAGAAACATAGTGACATAATAAACTCAAATTCTATTAATTGAATAAAATAGACTAGATTGTAAAATAAAGCAGCTAGAATGGTGGTACATTTATCTCTAAGAAGAGATGTGATGGTTATTCTCATTCGTCACAAGCTAATTACAAAAGGAGCATGAAGAGCATTTTTATCATAAGCATGAGGGAGAAAACCCTAAGATAAAAAAAACCTAACCCTAGGAGATGATTCGTAAAAAGGTTTGTGGGTCTCAAGGTGGTTACTTGAGGTATCAATTTCTTGGGGGCATAAATTTGGCATGCAATCTTCGTTTAGGGCATTCGGTAGCTCCTTGGAAAGGTCTAACCAAGAAGTACACGTTTCACTCGTCCATTCTTCCTTTGGCAATGTTTGGACTGTGGCCTCACCAAAAAACATCTTTTAGGACCTCAAAACGGCTCTGGAATTTTTGGACATGAAAATCTGTAAAATATGCCAAACTGGAAAAATTGTTTTGAGTAAGTGGAATAGGTGAGTGGCCACCGATTTCCATTTGGATCAGTCCTCCCCCCTTAAGAAGCAATGGTATCCATTGTGTTAATTCCCTCATCATATGATGAACCGTGTGTTGAGTTGAGATCCTGGTGAGATATTTGTTGAGGTGAAGAAATTTCCTTGCTTTGACAACCTAATAGACTTGTAATCGTTGTTGATGGATGTGCTAGACCCATTCAACATTTTGGTTGCATTATTATACTTGGTTTGAACCAGTGTGGATGATTCCTTTCTGGGGATCACCTTGAATGCGTGGCCTTGGATGATTCCTCTTTTGTAGATGCCATCAAGGAACAATATTACCCTCTACTCAACATAAACGAGAAGAACGAAAATGTAATTTTTCATCACCTATCTGGGTCATGATAATTTCCCACGGGGTAATATTGTTCCTTAATGACATCTATAAAAGAGGCCCAAGTGGGATCGGCCTCAAACATTTTAGACTCCTTTGTTAGGTTTTTCTCACAATTAGTTTCCCACCAATTTTTTACATGGGGGATAGCCTTAAGGAGCACAAAGGTGATATTTTCCCTGTCAAATAAATTGTAGATAAAGAAATACCCTTCTAGCAGACTCAAGCATTTATCTAGGGAATTAACATCGATCTAGCCTTCAAATAAAGGAGTATCAAAGTTAACTTGTACCTTGAAGGGTGTGGTTCCTCTGAAGTGATTGATTGATGATCCCTCCATTGTTGTTGGCATCCATCGAAGGATCTGGGCGAAATTTTCTTTCATATCCTTTCTTTGTCACATGAGAGCTTCCTTGAGCAACAATTTGATAGGATCTCTTGCTCTGTCATCTCTTTTCCTCATCCATGGGAGGTGTTTTGGGTAAATGAGAGTGGTTTTCCCCAAGCTCGACTAGTTCAATATCTAACTCTTGATATTCAGATATCGTTGGGGACATGCACTGAGAGACAATAGAGAGAACATTGCTCCGATACCATTGATCTAGGTTTATGTGAGAACGAAGTGAAAGAGCATATATAGAACCACATACATAGATATAATGTCGGAAACACAATGATACAATAAAATCAAATTCTATTAACTGAATCAAATAGAATGAACTGTAAAATAAAGCAGCTAGAATGGTGGTAGCTTTATCTTTGAGAATTGATGTGGAGGCTACGCTCATTCGTCACAAGCTAATTACAGAAGGAGGTCGAAGGGCCTTTTTATCATAAGCACGAGGGATAAAACCCTAAGATCCAAAATCCCAACCCTAGGAGATGATCCATAAAAAAGTTTGTGGGTCTTGAGGTAGTTAGCTGAGGTGTCAACTTCTCGAGGGCATAACTTTTGCATATGATCTTCGTTTAGGATGTTCGGTAGCTCATTGGAAAGGTCAAGCCAAGAAGTACACATTTCTCCCATCTATTCTTCCCTTTCATACAACTATATTATGGAATCCCCGAAAATTGTTGTTTAGGGCCTCAAAATGACGCTGGAAGTTTTGGACATGAAAATCCATAAAAACTGCCAAACTGGAAAAAATGTTTTAAGCCAGTGAATAGGTGGGTGGCCACAAATATCCATCTGGATCAAAATATTTGAAGCAGTACTCTATTTTGGACTCACTCATACAAGGTTGCGTGAGGGGAAGAGGGGCTTCACTCTTTTGGAATAATATGGTCAAATCGTTTCAAATCTTGAGGGAGTGGATGCCACGGAAACCTGGGAATCGCTACAGTATTAGGATGGGAGAAGACCCGTATGTGGGTGGTGAAGGGGTTTATCGTTTGTCTCATGAACTTGTTGATTTCCTTAGATCCAAAGACCTAAGGTACCTTTCCCATGTTGAAGTCATTGAGGAAGATGGGTTGGGATTTCACTCTTGGAAATCGATGGCAGACTTGCATCTTCAGAGATGTCATGTTGAAGAATGGGAAGCTTATATATTGGGCATTCAGAGAGCTAGGGTGCAGTTTACAGGGTCGGATGACCAGCTGGTGTGGTCCTGAAGCAAGAAAAATGGGTGTGTAACTGCTAAGTTGGTGTATGAGGCAATTCTTCTCACTTCATAGGCCTTGGCTCAGGAATGGTGGTTCTCTCCACTTTGGAAGTGGAATATTCCTCTAAGGATTAACCTTATTTTCTTGTTTACATTGTATCAAAGGATTCTTACTTGATACAACTGGATAAAACGAGGGGGAAGCGGTCTCGGCTACATTCTCTATAAGGTGGAACTTGAGAATATTGATCACCTCATGTTGCACTATGTTTTTACTCAACAAGCTTGGCAATAGGTTAGGCGTGATTTCCTTATTGATCATCCCTGGACTAATCAAAATTTGATGGCTTGTTTTCAAAGTTGGTTTAAGGGTGCAAAATATTGGCGAGACTTACTAGCCTTTGTGTGCTGGGAGGTATGGAAACACCATAATGTTTCTCTGTTTGAAGGTAATAATATTTCGGTCATGGTCATTGTTGGAAAGGTCTGTGGAGGGTATAAGGATAACATGGGGGAGAGGATTGAAGAGGGGTTGACTATTGATGAAGTCAGGAGACAAGGAATTGTTCCTTCTTTTAATACAAACTGTCCAATTGTTTTTTTTTACGGGGAGTCCCAGGAGAATGGACATAAATATGGAGCGGGGGTTCTCCCCAAACTAAATGATTCATTTGTGTTCAAACTCAAACTCAATGTTGGGAAAGGTTCCAATATAAAGGTGAGTTAATGGCATTGTGGATGCTATTGTTTTTTGCAAATTCACTATTTATCTCCAACCTCCAAGTTGTTGGTGACTCATCAGTGATTGTGGACTGGGCTCTTCATAAGAGTTGTTTGCAGGTAGCAGTTTTATAAGGGTGGAAACAGAGAGTCCGTCGACTATAGGAATAGTTTTTAGTGGTTACTTATGTCCACATTTTTCGTGAATTTAATAGTTCACCTGACCTTCTATCCAAACAATCTTTTTGTTTTCCTAAAGGTTCCATTTTCTTTGAATTGTTCCAGGGCAATGAGTTTATTTATGGGGGATCCATCCCATTCCATTGGGGGATCCATTCCATTCCATTTTATTGACATAACTGATTGTGTCTCCTCCTGTGGGATTAATAGATGTATTTACAGAATCCAAGGCTTTATAGATATTTGGGATCGACCTTGATTTTGGTTGTTGTACTGTTAGATTTTGAATGTTATTGTCCGAGTGACAAAGGATCCATAATTTATCTATGGTTTATCTATAAGTTGATCCTGCAAAGTTTTCCACTCAAAATTTCTGTAACATAAAAGCTCTATAATGTTTCATTAATACTTATAATATAAGTATGTATCTTTTTCAATTTTAAACAAAGTTTATTTTGTTTGATGCTAATAAACATATGACCAAGAAACTTGTGTTCTCTATGTACCTTTACACCTTTTATCTGTGAATCAAAAATACGTTTTTTGTTTGGAAAAAAACAGAATATGATGGGAAAATGTTGTCACTATCTCTAAAAAATACCACATGCTCTAGTTAATTTAGTATATGTTTATCTGTGTTTGCCATGTCAAAATTATGTTCCATCCATCCTTCTTTTGAGATCTAATAAATTGTTGGAAGATTACCACGTGCCTTTTTGTTTTCCATAAATGTGAATTATGTACTAACTCCCAATCATTCATGAAAACATGATCGTGACTTCCCCTCACCCTCGCTCAAGTATTAAAAATGGTCTCCTTGTGTAAATATTTAATTGTTTCAATACATCTTAACCTCACTTAAGTACTAAAATTTAAGTTATATAAAAAAAATCTTAAAAATAAAGCTATATTAAAAAATTATTGTCTAAACATTTAAAAGGTATCATAACTAATTATTCATCATGATTACTGTTAATCAAAACTTATTTTTCAAAACATACAAGGAATTGAATATCCATTCATAACCCAGTACCTAGTTAGATGAATATATTATTTTCCAAGATATTTAATAAATCCTATCCATTACATAAAGACTTTGTTTTCAAAAACATTCCAGAATCAAATTTATTGCGTAGCCAAGTTATTGACGTTCTTAAAGTATAAATTGAATTTGATGAGTTTCGTGCATTGTCCCAACTATTTAAGAATAATACCACCGTATTATTGGTGGACTATGTTCCTAAGCATTTTGGCAATTGCTTAGAAAACATACTTCTACATACAATTATTTGAAATTTTTTCATCGCAAACAACCATGTTGAGATTTTATTAGAAATCAATTTTGAATAAAGGTATACATATTCCCTTTTTTAGGTTGTGAGATTTTATTAGAAATCAATTTTGAATAAAGGTATACATATTCCATTTTTTTTAGGTTGTGAGTGTGTTTATTAACTATGGAGAAATGGAAATTTAAATTGTGTTATATTAGTGTCATATTTAATTAAAATGAAAATTTTATCCCAAATACATTTGCAAACTATGTAATGATGAGCATGGAGAGAAATAAAAAGAATAATGTGTAGATTATTAGGTTTTCGAAGTTGAAATCTCTAGTCATTATTCCATAATCTTTATATTAATAATAACAAAAGTCACATGTAGCATAGTCTTTGTCTATTGAATACTTTAAAGAACAACATATGAAAAATAAAAAATATATATTTAATTGTATAGAAAATTAGACTTTACTTTCTCCATTTTTAGAGGTATAGTTTATAAAGAGGCTATTAAAACACACAAACATGATTTAACAATAAAAAATTTAAAACACATAAACATTATTTAATAATTAATTTAATTTTTTATACTGATTTTTTTATGTTGTTATAAAGAATATTCATTTTTTGTTTATTATTTGGAAATATAAAGTTATAATAAAATTGTGTAAAACTTTTCAGGTTGCAAGTGAAGGAAGCTCTTTGTGAAGTTAGCTTTGTTTTGGTTCATGTTTTGGGATTTTGTTGTTCAATCTATGTAAACATGAACAATTGGTATCTTGAGAGTTGTTGGGTTGTATTTAGTTGACAATTTGTTTGGCCGATACACTCTCAACTTTGATGGATTTGTAGTTGTAATGTTGATCCAAGGAATAACAAGTTACATTTTTTTTTTTGTATGAAAAAATAGAATTGTTTAAAACTTAACCGTAAATTTAATTAAATTGTAGTTTATATTTTTTTATTGTTTAATGAAATGAGTAAAACAACAAAAAAATAAAAATAGAGTAGTTAATATTTTTTTTTAATAAAAGTAGTAAAACAACAAAAAATTAATAAAGTATATTTTTTATTTTTTATTTTTTAATAAAATCAGTAAAACAACAAAAAAAATCGTTAGATTAAGATAACAACGTAGGGGAGGGATTCGGTTTGGTGAACGAGGACCACAAGTGGACATAGAAATTGTCACATCAGACATCCAAAAGTGGGGTAGACAAAGTTATATAAATATTCTTATATTAACCAAAATATATACAAAAGTGACTCTCGTGACTTCTAGGCCCACCACAGTCCATTAATAGCATAATTATGTAAGTCTACTCATAATTGACAAAAGAACTTTACAAGCAGTCACGTCCCTGCCAAATCCCACAATGTTCTGACATTACAGTAGATCAAGATCCTTAAAACAACTTGCAATGAACTGAGCACATGTACATGCATTCAATCAACTCAACCCCAACGAATGGCATATGCAGCCAAGGGTATTCCACTAGAAGTCCCCACATATCCCATCAAACATCCACAACTGAACCATCTTCATAGACTCACATGCACAATAAAGGGATTCAAATTTCAGCTTCTCCTGTAGTGAGTTTTGACCACCAAGCCCTTCTAGTGCAATTAATGGTGACCAAACACCTAAACACATCAAATATCCCATTAAACTCGTCAAAGGAAACCATTAAACACAACAAAGGCATGCATTAATCTGTTTGAAAGCACAAATATCACACAAATATCAACAAATGCATTCTCATTAAACACATCAAATCATCCATTAAACAATATGAAAGCACAAGGATCAACCAGGACATCTTCACAGCCATTGGATCACACCCAAAACAATCTAGTGCACTCACTCATAAATTCGAATTTGCAATAATATTTGTTTTATGGATCTTCTTTGCATTTTTTATGAAGAAAGAGACATGTTTTGCCTATCAAAAATGCTGCTCATCTTAAGTTTATTAGCTCTATCATATGTGTGGTAGCACGTTCATCATCAACTATAGCATCATGGAGTGTGAAACAATGTGAGGGGACTAGAAACTATAGCATCCAAATTTACAGACCGATCATATTGCAAGAGAAAGTTACAGGTTCGATGTAACAAATCCAAATTTTCTCAGACCTAAAATTATCACAATCCTAGAAATTGCAGGTCCGAAGAGATTACACAACCAAAGATATTGCAGTCTAAATTCTATTGTATCTCTGAATTTATCTTAGGGGTGAGGTTCTAGTGAGCATCTGTCATGGAAATAGAGCCAGCGTGGATTTGAAGTAGTGTGTGAGAAGAGTAGTGCGTGTGTTCCAAAAGTTAAATGATGAAATCTGAAGATCGTTGGGCACAAAAACTATGAAATTTTTCTAGATTTGGGTCAACAGGTGTAATCGCATAAAAAATCCAAGCCTGTGGATCGTGAAGCAACAAATTTATATTGATTGAGAGCCCTTGTTTTGTGCATAGACCAAATCTCTCATAGATCAAATGGAGTGGCTATTTCCTACTCCATTCAAGCCCATAGTTGTTATAGTTGACTGAAGGAAGGAATTACGAGTTCGTTGGATTAATTGAATGAAGTCATGGATTATCATATCATATCTTATGAAGCCACATTCAAACTGAGAGTTACCAGTTTGCATATTCAAGCTTATGTTTGGTCATGGCATCAAATTGTTTTCATTTTGCATGCCTTTCTATTAATGGAAGGCATAGAATGCATGGATCGTTGGAATGAATGGACCAAGTCCACAGGAATTTGGATTCGCCACACTCTGTCTATTTCTAGGTTGTAATCCACGGGAATTTGGATTCGTTCATCATCAACTATAGCATCATGGTAGTGTTCTGCTCATTCCTCAGTTGAGATGAAGGGCAAGACCTATTGTACTCTATACCGAAAGCTCTACCTCGATATACCTCTCTACTCAAAAAATATTGAAAATAAACGCAGAATGAGGAGATGCTTGAGCATTCAGCATTGGTGGAGTTAATTGAAACCGTGGTAATGGTGCAGAAGAGGGAGAATGCAAAGCCAATAAGCATTATTCAGAGGGGCAGTTTAAAAAATAACATCCGGCACTGAAAAGTTCACAATTCTCAAGAGTTTCACATCAAGTTATATGCTTTTCCTATAAAATACTTTGGGCAGTTGAAAAAATAACAGCTATAAAATACTTTGGGTAGTTGAAAAAATAACAGCAGCCACTAAACAATTCACAATTCTAGAGAATTCCACATTGAGATATATAAATCATTTAAGAAATAACAGTCACAAAGCATTAAAACAGTGATAGCATAAAATAATTACCTTAACCAACTGAAGAAGTCTGCACCAACTGAAGAAGTCTGCACCCACTGAAGAAGTCTGCTGCACCAACTGAAGAAGTCTACAAACTGCAGCGCCTGGACTCTGGAGACTGTATGAGACTGGTTTGGACTATGGAGAGTGGAACTGGAGACTGTATGAGACTGACTCCTAAGGCTGACTCCTGAGATATGTTTAAATAGATTTTCAAGAAAGCGCTCAGCGATGGCTGGCGGGAAATAAAAAATTAATTAGTTGTAGGTGCACAGGTCTCTATGGAAGGTGTTACAACTTACACTTACCGTTTTTTATGGGCAATGGCTGCTACATGGCATCAAGATTTGAGAATTTGCGTGAATGGTATTATGGAAGGCTGGTGCAAACTGCAGGGGCGGACTGGCGGTGAAGTTGTAGCCTGAATAGTGGTTAGTAACTTAGTACCTAGTTACCTATAGGCTAGTGCTACACTAGTTACAGTACACAGACTAATCTGAATAGGACACAGACTGACAGTGAGATGACGATTCAGCGATTCGGCAATCGACGGGTAGTGATGTGACTATAGCATGCAGTGCAATTTGCTGCAAATAAATCTCGAGTCTTGACGGGCAATGAAAAGAGCCACCCTTCCTGTGAAAAATTGAAATTTAATTAACCCTTCTTACGAGACTGGTAAATTCAAAAATCAAAATTTTTTTTGACGAGTAATTTTTTTTTTACACTTCAGGGACGGGCTAAAGGCCTTGGGAAGGGCTCGGACGGGTTCAAATTTGACCAAAATCTATCATCCCTTAAAACCAAATTATTCAAAACCTGAAAAATCATTGCTGAAAATTCTGAAGATAAGGCATAAAAGTTGTCCATTCACTTAGTCGAAGAATGGGTCTCTTGCTAGTTTTTTTATTTCTTTTGGTCGAATAGGGGGAACATGATGAGCAAGAGGCCCTCTCACCAGATACTCAATGTGATTCAAGTATCTAGTGAGACGACCTTAATTTGACTCTCTCTCTCTCTCTCTCTCTCTCTCTCTCTCTCTCTCTCCATACACACACATATTCCATGTAGACCATTCACATGAAACCCCCAGATACTTTATGAGGCTGCCAACGGGTGGCAACTAGGGAAGCTCATTAGTGTAGACTATTGGACAAGTGTTGTACTCTTTGTAAGTTCGTAGAGCAAAGGGACCAAGGGTGGGGGGGTGATTAACCCCACACCCCCACCCCGGCTATGAGGGTGAAAGAGGCCTCACACACCCCCCCCCCCCCATGGCTAGGAGAGTGCAAGGGGTCAACAGGCCTTAAAGAAAAAAAATTATGGTCCTATTTTTGGTCCATTTTGAGTTGTTTTCAACCAATTATTTTTTGGCCCATTGTAAACTAGTTCTGATAAATAAACTAGGGTTGTAATATAATTTAGGTTAATGGATTATGGTTTTGGATGCTATAATATTATGTCATAAATAGAAAAGATAATGCAATGAGATAGAGAGTGGAGAAATTCTTAGGAATGGTGGAGAAATATTATGTCTTACCAATTTTGGGTTTCAAGGGTAAATATATGTGTAATATGTATGCAAGCCATTGCTAAATTTTGTGTTTTAGATTTTGTTTGGTATTTCATTTCTTACACATTTTTATCAAAACACTTCATCATGTATGGGAGATAGGATATTGTCTTCAATAAGATTCCCTTTTATCAGGGTTTATCTCATCCTATGAAGAGAAAGGGTATCTTGGGTCTGCGATAAACCTGTGTTGGATTGGGAGCTTTGCATAGTTAATCTTGTGCAAGGAAAATGGTGAGCAGTACAAGAATAGAAATAGAGAATTTTAATGGTCATGGCTTCAAGTTATGGAACCTAAAGATGGAATATCTTCTTGTAGATAGAGAACAATGGATTTCTATATTGAATCAAGGTACAAAGCTCACTAGTATGTCGAAAGAAGATTGGGAAACACTGGAAAGAAAAGAGAAAAGCATGATTGAACTCTGCCTCTTAGATTCAGTGTTGTCGAACATATTTGGAGAAGATAGTGCAAATACATTGTGGGATAAGTTGGGGAACTTGTATTAGAAAAGGTTCTTAGTAAACAAGTTATTTCTTCGAAATAAGTTGTACCACCTTAGGATGGACGACGATGACTCTATGGAAGATCATCTAAATGTATTTAATACTCTAATAAGTCAATTGGTCTCTATTGATATTAAGATGGGGGAAGAACATGAGTGTATTACCTTGCTTTGTTATTTTCCAAACTCTTGGGATAATTTGGTTCTAACAATTGGCACTGCCACTCAATCCACATTAAAGTTTGAGGATATAGTTGCATCCTTGTTATCAAAGGAAATGAGGAGAAAATCCAAGGAGGACCTGCGACCATGGATGTTTTATCTATGAGAGGTCAAGAGAGGAAAAATAATTCTTTTCGGGAAGATCTAAGTATAGAGGTAGATTTAAATCTCTAGGACAATTTGAAAAGAAATGTTGGAAATGTGGTAAAGCTAGGCATTATAAGAAAAAATACAAATCTAAAAATGTTGATAAATGTAAGGGATCTGAGGTTGTTGCTTCCATATAAATAAAAACCTCTACGAAAAATGAGGTGATGTTTACTTGGCATATATGCGTACACATTCAAATCATGATGTATGGTTTATCGACTCGAGTGCTTCATTTCATAAGGAGTGGTTTGTCAATCCTAAAAGTACAATGAAGATGATTTGTTCCTAGGAGATGACTTGACGGCCAAAATCATAGGATGTGGAAGGGTCAAGTTGTTGCTCAAAGATGGAAGGATTAGAATTCTTCTTGGGGTTTTTCACATTACAAATTTGGCCAAAAACCTAATATCTGTGAGTAAGATGGGTGATACAAGTGTTCATATTGTATTTGAAAAGGACACATGCAAGATGGTTCAAGGAGCAATGGTGTTGATGCGGGGAGTTCATATTGGAACTCTGTACAAGATGTTGGGAAGCACTTTTAATGACGGGTGTAATAGTTCTATTATTCATGAGGATTGAAAAGTGGAAGATAGTACTCCTATTGTCTTATCTGTAGAGAAGACAATGCCATGGAATAAAAAACTAGGACATATAAGAGAGAAGGGTCTTCACGAATTACATGGTAAATGCATGGTTGTAGGTATGTATGATTTCTCATTAGATTTTGATTTCTATGAACATTGTATAGTATGGTAAATATAATCGGGTGAGATTCCCATTTGGTGCTGCAAGAGCAAAAATAATCTTGGAGTTAATACATAGTGGTGTATTTGGAATTAATCGTGTTCCATCCCTAGGTAAATATGTGTATTATGTTTCATTCATTGATGGTTTTTTGAGGAACATGTGGGTCTATTTCTTCCATAAAAAGTCTAAGGTTTTTGGTAAATTTAAAGAGTTTATCGTCTGATTGCACAACTTGGAAACAAACCATGACATACAAATATGAACATTATTTAGCATGCATTCCGGAGAAGATGATGGAACAATGGAATACACATTGCATATGCTAAAGCTACATAAATATTGTCCAATAGTTGCAGCCATCTCTCAAGACTACACCTAGAGCATCTCATCCGTAGTCTTCCATTTACATACACTTTTTATAGAGGGCCTATTTACATTGACAATAGATAACATGATTACTGAAATCAAGAACCCTTAGTGATGAAATCTATATTCAATTTTTGATATTGCATATCTCATGGCTCAAAGAAAAAAACCTAGAAGTCGTTGGAAAATCTGGCATATGCATACCTATTTTTGCGCAAAGCAAATAGCGGTATATATATTTTCACTTGGAAATTCTGACATAATCTTTTCAGCATTGTCACATTGTTTCGGCAGCGCGCGTTCCTCTTTCTATTGCTGAGGCGTAGACTAACAACGAGACGGCGTCCAGGGCTGTGGCTGTGGCGGTGGCTTTCTGTCCTCCCTCTCCTCGCTTATTGCAATGGATACGGCTTATTTATCCCACATCGTTATCGCATTAAAAATTCATACTACAAATATAAGTGATGTGCCAGGTATTACTAATGTGTTCGTAGAAAGGAGAGATGGTTGGCATCTCCCTCGACAAGGACGGGAACAGTCTTCGGACTTTCTTATCACACGCGGTTAAGGCTCTCCACCCTCGGGTGGATCTTACCCCAAGTTTTTTACAATGTTCTCATTCGACAAAATTAAATTAATTCAAATTCGAAAAAATTAATACCAAGTTTTTTACAATGTTCTCGACAATGTTCTCATTCGACAAAATTAAATTAATTCAAATTCGAAAAAATTAATACCAAGTTTTTTACAATGTTCTCGTTCGACAAAATTATTTTTAATAAATTAAATTTTATTCACAAAAATTAATATTAGTATGAAAATATTATAAAATAAGTATTTCTTCACAAAATTATTTTTAATAAATTAATTTAAATTAAAAAAAATTAATATTAATATGAAAATATTATAATGAAGTTGTGACCATGTTCTCAATCCACAATGTCTTTTTAATAAATTAGCATACCTTCGAAATGGGGAAAATGAAATGTCGAACATAACTTAGTGAAGTATTTCTTCACAAAATTACTTTTAATAAATTAATTTAAATTAAAAAAAATTAATATTAATATGAAAATATTATAATGAAGTTGTGACCATGTTCTCAATCCACAATGTCTTTTTAATAAATTAGCATACCTTCGAAATGGGGAAAATGAAATGTCGAACATAACTTAGTGAAGTATTTCTTCACAAAATTACTTTTAATAAATTACTTTATATTCAAAAAAATTAATATTAATATGAAAATATTATAATGAAGTTGTGACCATGTTCTTAGTCAACAATTTTTTTTTTAATAAACTAGCATACCTTTGAAGCGGGGGAAATGAAACGCCGAACATAACTTAGTAAATTTAAAATGAGAGAAAGTTGTGTGTATGTAGATTATGTAAGTTTATGATGAACTTGCACGGTCGAGGTAAGAGGTATCTTGGTCCAACAAATTTGTGCCAATCAGAAATAGATTGTCCCATTGTGGTGCTAAGCTTGGCGTACTGTCTTATGGATGCTGAAATGAGCCCTACCATTTCTATCCAGAGGATTACCTTTGCATCAAGCTCTGGCAGTGATGATCCCAGCCGCCAAAATCAGTAATATAAAATCTTTGATCTTCAATGCATTAATTTTACATGACAAAATATTTGTCCTCCATCATCTCGACATAATTGGGAGCAGAATGAAGAACGACCTCATTTCTCCAGTAACTTTAACTTCCCAAGTTAAGCACAACGGTTTGCAACATAAAAATAATAACATAGGTACACTATAAGAAATCGCATGCTAAAAGAAATTAATGACACAACATTAAGAACAAGATCATAGCTTGGGATAAGATATGTTCATTCTCATTATTAGAAATTAACCTAACTCTAATAACAACAATCCTTTTTTTTCTCTTTTCCTATTCATTCTTCGACTTCCTCAACAATTTAAGTTACTCTTATGACTTTCAATTGCCATCTCAGTACTTGAATACATTTATGTTGCTTCAACTTTTTCTAGTTCTCTTTAGCTCATTATGTGACTTTCCATCATCCCTCTACATCCTCACTACCATGCACTTTCATTGTCATGTATCTACCATGTACCAAAGCCATACATTATGCACTTAAACGTTTTTATGCACTCTCTTTTGATGCACATTTCTTCCACAGTGTGCGTGTTTCTTGTTTAGAAGTACTGCAAAAAAACAAAAATGGAAATTAATTTACATCTCTTTTTAGCATAAAATTACAGAATACAGAAATTTAAAGACCAGAATGCAGTAAACACATTGTCTAGTTTCCAAAAATGTTACGCGTTTCAAGAAATTTTCAATAACCACTTTAAGATAAGATAAAACTGAATAATTTGATCAACAATGCCATGAAATGAAATGAAGAAGATTCGACCTTATTGCCTTGAAAAGCCTTACCCTTTACTTATTTTATAGACGTGAGCTTCCCCACAGGAAATACAGGCGACATGAAATGCTTTACCCTTGGCTTTCCTGCCATCATCATGTAGGAAACAAAGCTCATGCATACAAAATTAGATATTTCAAACCGCAAAAGCACCAGCATTACTGTTTTTCTTTTGCTAGAAGCAAAACGGTGAAAGTGAAATAATAGTGGTTGAAGACACTTATGCCCCTATGCACAATGCGTTGCAGTGAAAATGCTACCTCCACTACATGTTTGGCAACACCATTTTATTGATGTTCGACATATACCTCCACTGAGTTCAACATCTGCCTCTGCCTACACGTTTGGAAACACCATTTTATTTTGTGATTATGTCTACTAATTATGGCATCCTCGGTTCTCAATCGATTATTTTGACACTTGGTCAGCTTAATAGAGTAGTTGTTGTGAATCGGAAAAAACCCTGGTACATGTGGCTATGAGTCCAGTCGCAATCGTTAACCATATCCTGGGAATGGAAGGAAGTAGCTTTAGAAGATGGGCAAGTCTCACTCGTTTCCATCTTGGAAGGTGGTAACTTCTACATTTTTGTTATCTTGTTTTTTTTTTAATTTGTTAAAAGGGATTTCAAGAGAGGCGATCTGGGGGCATGCCTTCCTCTTATACATTTCTTCCCCTTCAAGTTGGAATAGGTTGTAGATTCAAGAGATTTAGATCTAGGTTGACACATATCTACTTAGTTTTTACTCTATATTTGTTCACTTAAACCAATTTCATGCTAAGATCCCAAGGAAAGGATGAAAGAGAAATGAATGGTGAACTTTATTGACAAATGAATACATGTACAATGAAGAATTTTGATGATCTGGCCGCATATTTTTTATTTTAAAACATAAGAGCGACATGGTTAGTAAAGATTTGAATTAATAGAATCCATCAAGAATAAAGTAGAGACTTTATTCTTGATGGATTCTATAAAGTGTAGACTTTTATAGATGCAATTTGGCATGGAAACTCCACTGATTCATGACAACTCTGCATTAGTAAAGGAGTTTGGAAAAATCTTAGGCTTGAGATGGTAAACTGAAGCGATCAATTGGGTACTTATTTGATTTATATATCTTGTGTTGTGATTGATAAGAAGCAAGTAGAAGGTTCTTCAATGTATTTTAAGCCAATTGTAAAATGTATTTGAGAATTCCACAATTGGCATCAAAGTTATAGTCCAATGGCAGCGATTCAATTTTTGAAATCTCCTCCTTTTCTTCGATATGAATATGAACTTGAATTCTAATTTGATGCTTGCATGAACTTGAATTCCGATAATTCGGTGTTTTGTAATAAAAACGCAATGAGAATATTTATCTTTTTGACACTGAGGCCAGCGCAAACAACTTTAGTCATTGTTAATCGTCGTGCTATAATTTGCCCCCCATAAAAGAGGCCCAGCCTTTGTTAATGGAAAGGAATGTAGCCGTGCGGAAAAGAAAGAGCCACTTTGTGTGACCATAATCCTACTTTTACTGCATCACCATTCTAGAGTATAGATTTACATACATGTGATATCAGTTAATTTGCCATGTTTGTAATAAGTTAAATGATTATTTGAAACTTTATTACATGATATCAATTAATTTTACTTTTTACTAATATAGTTGGCCTCAAATGCTTTAATAGTTTAAATTTTTTATATTCAAATTTCCCAGATATGTTTAAAAAATTATGTCCCTTTTTTACATTGTAAAATGAGTATAAAAGGGCCCATTCTGGGAAAATTCCATGATATATAAATATTTCTTATTGGAGCATTTCCCGGTCCTAAAATAAAAGCAACATTATTTGTTAAAGTATTATATATATGTGTGTGTTAATGTGGTTTTCTGGGACCAATAACTATGTAAAATTGATGGCTATCCATATTCTTATGAAATTAGCATTAAGTAAATAAATATTACATTTACAAGTTCTAAGTAAATATTAAATTTACAAGTTATAAGATTTTGTATTGGTCATAAAGAGAATGAATAATGAATATTGTAATCATGATGTCACAGTGGATTTCACACTTCAAGCCATTACATATAAGCTCACTAAGAATACACGTCAAGCCATTGCATATAAGCTCAAGAAACCCGCACAGGCGGGCAAAGGTCGTGGCTTGAACACTACACTAAAAGTAGTTTTCAACATTTTTCAGTAGAGGATGGGTGGGATCAACCTTCACAAAATGTTGACTCGTCGTGCAAGTTGCATCCTAATGAAATTATCTTCAGTGACAGGGTGTATATACATGCAAGCCAGTAGAACTCGTACACAACAAATCCCGACCACGCAGAATGCTATTCTTGGAAATTCTATGTTATTTCACATTGCAGATGGGAGGAGTCAATAATATGGGGTGGTGGGGAGGGTCTTCACATGAATACCATTTCCCTCTTGCAAAATGCCCAACTACTCCTAGTATCGAGGTTGATGGTTACTGGTTGTCCAATAAGACGGGTGTCCTAGCAGCAAGGGCAGATTCGTCTTCCAATGGGAGTATTACAGTATTAGCAAAAGCGATTGTTGGCTTGATTGATGCTGACCCAGAGGTTTTCAATAAGACCCAGGTTCTTCGTGGGTTCCCTTTGACCAACAAAACCCCTTCGCACTAGCCCTTTTGGCAACAACCTGCGAACAGGTTGAGGTCTTGCCCGAGGTGTATCTATGTGGTACTATGGAATCAGGTTTCCACAGTATGTGATGAGTTGTTTGGACGGACGTACTGCGCAGCGCAGCAGGGGGTATGCGCTGCGAGGAGAGACTGTGTGACGATGGGCAATGCCACGGTCTGCCTATGCACGGGATCAATTCTGATCTGATGGTATCTGGAGAAACCATCAGTAAAGGAATAGGCCTCATTCCCTCCAACATTTTCAAGCACTTCATCTGTGAAAGGAGTGGGGAATGGGTCGTGCATAGAAGAGTCATTCAGTTTTCTAAGATCCACACAAATCTTGATCTCACCCTTTGTTTTCTTATCCTGAACGACCATGGGACTAATCCACTCAGATTCCTTGACAGGTTCAATGATTCCTGCTTCTAGCATCTTATCCAGCTCTGCGCAGACTCTTTCTTTATACCATGGGTTCAATCTGTATGGCCTCTGCTTCACAGGCTTGGCGCCTGGCTTCAAGGGAATCTTCATGACTCCTAGGTCTCCCAGAATTCCTTTCATTTCTGTAAATTTTGTCGGAAACAGCTTATGATACTCATGTAAGGTGTCTGCGATCTCCGCAACAGTCTGCTCGTCCCAATAGTCTCCAATTGATGTGAACTTGTGCCAATATTCACCTTCTGTGTCTTTACCGGTCCGCTCATATCTGGGATTTCCAATGAAGGTCCTTCTACATCGCGCGCACCCTCCGATTCTGGTATGTTTATGTTGCACGGATCATCGTCATCGTCTTCCTTGCTATCCTCATCTTCTTCAGCTACATTATAACACTCTATGGGATGTTCTTCATGTTCCTTCCATTCTGAGTGTAGGTTCACAGGAACGGTATCTGCCTCGAAGAATTCTTCCCATGTCGTATCTTCGCGAAGACAGTGTCCCCTGAATATGCATTCCTTAATTATCTGCAATGCCTCATGGATCATCAGATTCTCGTCCTCGAAGCTGAAGTCCCTCTGGAAGTTGGCAGTCAACATATCCCAATCAGTGGTTTCCCTGCACAACTCCAAGTCTAGGTACCATTTCTTCGGAATGTCATCCTCCAGGGTATGCACAAAGAGATGCACCCATTCTTCATGTGGCCTTCCTAGCCATGTCTACAAACAGACTTCAAGATGCTTTCTAGGATCTGTCTGTCCATTAAACTTCTCAAAGGGTAAAGTAACCATGTCGGCAAACCGGATCTGCATCTTAATCCTGCATTGATCCCAAGTGGTCAATGTCTGCTTATGCGCATCCCACCATCTGGCTGGTGTGTCGTGCAGTGCCATATCCAATGCGGGTAACCTATGCTCATCTGGAACTACTGCAGTATATTCCTGGATGAAAGTGTAAACATTAGCAGAACCATCATATGTGGGAATAGGACTTACCTGCTTTCCAATCCAACGTAGTGATTTCGTAACCTGCGCACACCTTCTTGCTGATACTTCATGCATGCGGCTTTGCCAATTTTCCAGTCCTGCCTCCGAGTCAGAGACACAGGAGCTATCACATCTCCAGCTGAGTGTACCGTCCGCAGTAGGATTAATGTAATCTTCCTGGTTCGCTGTGAGCTGGTATAGTCTATCCAAGTCTTGAGCCTTGGATTCCTCCTGAATCGGCTCGCTGTATCTGTCACCATCTGCAGGATCCAACGGTGCGATGACCCTAAGATGCTTTCCTTCAAATATCATCTTCTTTGTCTTTAGGTTTATGATAACCAAGTTATCAATAGCCCAGTCAATTCCTAGCAGTGCAGGAAGAGGCTGACTATCATCCACAATCTCGATAACTTCAAAGTATGCATGACTTTGGACTCCATCGATGTCGACCACCACATCAGCTAACCGACCAAAAGGTATGACTTTCTCTTGGTTATCCATTCTCAACTAGATAGGTGACCATGACAACTTTGGTCGACCCATCTGCTGCCATGTCTGCTTAGTCAAGACATTCACTTCAGATCCCAAATCAAGGATGACTTCATCCATTTCAAAATATCATATCTGCGCGGTAAGCCTCATTTCTCGGCCTGTTCTTTTATGCTTCCTTATGTGATGTACTGCGTTATCAAAAGTTTTTGTTCCCGTCTGTGGTTCATATTGGTTTATGAGCTTCTGTAGCTCTACTATGGCATTTTCACTTTTTAGTAACTTCATACAGCTTCGCAGGAACTGCGCAACGGAAGTGTTGACATCCGTTGCGGTGCTTGTTTTATCATAAGCAACTGGCATGTCTTCAACATGCGGTGTTTCACTGCGCAACGGGATCCTCTGTGACTCTGATGCCGGTTCTCTGAAGGTATCTCGCACGTCGATGAAGACCTCCTTGTTCTTTCGTAGGTCGAGAGCAGGTGTCTTTCCCGGAGCTTTCCTTATCCATACTGTCTTAAGAGGCGTTTGCTTTGTGTGAGCTTCCCCTGACGTGGAAGCTTCTGCTCCCCTATCGCGGCCTGTCTCAGCGCCACTGCGCGTGACCACATTGATGCTCGGGTCCAATGGTCTGTTCTCTGCTGCTATCCACTGGATGTTTGGATTCGGTGTCTCCGTCCATCTTCTTTTCTGCATTTCCACCTCTAGCACTGGGCAATCTTCAATAACATGCTCGAATGATTTACAATAGTTGCATGTAGTGCATGGGTTAACACAATCTCTAGATACGTGACCTGGATGGCCAGAATTGTAACAAATGACCTAGCCGTGGCCTCTTCCCTGCGTCAAGCCAGCATTTCTTCCTCTGTCGCGGTATCCACCACCACGACCTCTATATCCTCCTTGGTCATATTGCGCATTTTCTTGTTTTGGCTGGTTTTCTTCTTGTACGCGGTACAAGCCAGTGCTTCTCATTGAGTCCATATCTCGTTTTCTCTCATTCATTAGCTCATATGCGTGACAGTTGGATTCATCATGTCCAACTGATTTATAGAAAGTACAGTATAAATTTTTAGGTGTTTTCACATATTTCTGTATGAGATAGCAGTCTTCAAGTCTATGTCCTATGGTTCTACAAATTTCACACCATGGGGCCTGATTTTGATTTATCGGGTTGGGCGCATCACTGTTAAGATAATCGCGGAATAACGGACAATGCTCCCGATCATGGCCTTCTCCTTTACAACTTGTACACCAGACCTCATGTCTAGGTTCATACCTTTGTTCTTTGCCATTTTTCATGCTTTGCATCTCTAGTGTCAAGGTGGTCAGCTGGTTCTGGATCTGAGACAGCCCAGAACTAGTCTCACCAATCGACGAAGCCTTTAGCTTCATTGCGATCTCCAAGGCCTCTGCCTGTGACGCAACCTTCTGCTGCATCAATGGTAATCTGATGTGGGGCAGCAATGCATCAATGAACCATTCCTTGTGTTTTTTCGGAGCTATAACAAAGCTCACTTGGTCCAAAAGCGTCTTAAACTTCTGATCAAACTCCTAGACCATTTCAGTCGGTTTCTGCTTTATTTCTTTCAACTCGGTTATACACTGAGATTCAGATTTGGGTTTCTTAAACTCTGCCACAAGCGCATCTTTAATTTCTGTGAGGGTTCTCGGCTGTGTCTGAGAGTACTTCATAAACCAATGTAAGGCTCTGTCTCTGAAGGTGGTGATGAGTTGTGCTCTCTTCACGGCATCATCTTGGGTTTGTCTTACACTCCATACGGCTTCACAAAGAAACCAATGCTGGTCAGGGTCTTCTAGACCAGTTCCTTTGAAGATCTGTAGCTTCATATCAGTGTTTTCCATTGTCCTATTAGGTGGTGTACCGCTCGGACTAGTGCGCGGCTGCTGTAAAGGGCTCTGTGCAATGAAAACAAATGGGCTTATTGGGGTAGACGTACTGGGCTGAGTATTCTGCGGGGTGGGTTGCGTAGCGGGTGGGTTCTGAGATAAGGGTGGCGCGGTCTCTGCAGTCGGTGGGTTCTGAGGGGTAAATGGTGGCACGGATTCGTTGTCAAGGTCACAAGGAATCTTGGTATCTATATGGAGTCCAGGACCTCCAAGATTCTTATTAAATTTATATCTCTTCCCACTTCTAAGATTATGGGTGTCTTCGTCAAAATCACTATATATACTGTTTACCATGACAAACTTTGAAAATATTACCGCATTCTTAAAACACCTTTCTCAGCTAACAACATCTTAATGTATAGACTGAGATTGTTCAGGTACTTACCTTGAAATCCTTCGGAAAAATATGCTTCTGCTTGGCTATAGGATTTGAGTGTGTCTACAGCAAATTCTGTTACGAAGCCTTCTAGCATATGATCGACCCAAAAATCAACTGCGTGTGTCAATGGGTTGTCTATCGCTTTGAGCAACGCTGTGAGCTCGGGAGTCCACTCTGTAGGAACTCCTCCTTGAAAACAGGTTTTCTTTTCTGTGAGCCACGAGATCCACTCGTGCAGCTCGTTTGGAAATGATGCCCAGAAAATCTCATGAATATCTTTCCACATATATCTATTCATCTACTATTTGTCAGATAGACACGTATGTCTATTCTTTTGCCTTGCAAAGTCTCTTACGGTCTTGTCACACCAAGCTTGAATCTCTGCCTTTTCAGGATGCCAATTGTCGGAGCCTTCCGGGAACTGATATTCTTCATCACACATCACGATTGCAACTCATCACGGATTCTAGCGCGGCAACGGAACCATTTGTTGGCTTGACTGATGTTGACCCAGAGGTTTTTAATGAGACCCAGGTTCTTCGCGGGTTCCCTTTGACCAACAAAACCCCTTCGCACCGGCCCTTTCGGCAACAACCTGCGAACAGGTTGAGGTCTCACCCGAGGTGTATCTAAGGGGTACTGCAGAATCAGGTTTCCACAGTATGTGATGAGTTGTTTGGACAGACGTACTGCGCAGCGTAGCAGGGGGTATGCGCTGCGAGGCGAGACTGCGCGGCGATGGGCAATGCTGCGGTCCGCACCACTAAGTCCTTCTACTGCGGGACTTCTACTGAGACTGCGAACAATCCCTTTCAACTTTATACTTGAAGTACTCGGGAAGGCTTAAGGCACTGAACTAAGTATCGCTCATCCACTCATTCGTCCACTGAAATGACTATTACTCTAACATCCGTTTATACACTTAGAATGTTACTATTTAAGCGTCTACCGCAGATGCAAGTCACTATCATTCATTCGTCTGCTGCGCATAGGAAAGTACTTAAGCAATCTCTTAACACTTGAACAAATAACTGATTCACTGCTTTCAGACGCAAAGCTAAGTATTAACCATTCATCTATTCATGCAGACTTAACATATCATCTCCATACTCTCCTGATGGCAAATGCATACAAAAGTCTTCACATAACAGAATGCAAGGAAATATTCAAACATTCATCTACAGAAAACAGGTAAATGCAATCATACACAACATTGCTCCACTCAATCATACAACACAATATTTAACGTGGTTCACTCCCCCGGGTGGGAAGCTACATCCACAAGAACGGTTGTTATATATATATCTTTAATGGGAAGGGGACAACCACTCTTGGTCTGCGCACTCGGCTGCAGACTCTCTCTCTCTCTCTCTCTCTCAGCTAGGTCTCTGCGCACACAGTTGCAGAGCCTTTACAATGGCTTCTCCCTCAGAATAGATCTTACAATACATCAACAACAAAAGTAACCAAAGTAACCCCTTCCCTTACAAAAATTTCTTCTTTGATAGACCATGCCCGAAGCTCATGTCTTTACAATGCTGAAGACCAAACCCTTAGGGTTTCCAAAACTGCTACGATTTCTCTAAACCGTCCTGCTGGCCTCTGGTAGCGAGTGTGCTGTCGTGGAAGTCCTCCACGCCTTTGTTCTGTCTTTTTCGGCCTTCCTGTTGTGTGCATACCAACAGGTCATCTTCATCGAGCCGCCCTTCCACTAACGAACTCGTACGACTGGCTCAACTCCCAGTCACTTCCTCTGCAGATCGTTCGTCCTCTTAACGGCCTCGTACAACTGGCTCAACCTCCAGTCGCTTTCTCAGCGTCGTTCTCCACTTAACGGTCTCGTACCACTAAGCACGCCCAGCTGTTGCTTTCCCTGATTCCTTCTCCACTTAACGAACTCGTACAACTAGCCGCCTTCCTGATATGCTCATGCCCGTAGCTCAGCATCCTGGAGCATCTTTGCCAAAATTAGACCACCGTTGGTCTATCCGGTACCTGTGCCTATCCTTCGTCCAGCATTCCGCTTTGCTGGCTCCACGTGGCCTGATCACTTCGCAGCACTGCTTCCTCACAACACTGACCTTCACGGTACTGCCAAAACTTGGTTGCTACACGCAACTTCACAGCATCCCCCATACTTGTACACAATTATATCTTTTGTTGAGCTGCGCTCAACTCCGCAACTCAACCTCCTTGTGTTATCCAAAATTGCCCCAACTTGGGCCAGGCCCAACAGTGATCATAACACTGGGAAAACATAGAAGAAAAGGCCCAAATATTATACTATGAGTCCCGCCACAGTTGTAATCACAGAGATCCCCCGAGTAAGGAATATTATGGAGCACTCTTGAGAAAAAAAAATCCACAAAAAAGGATCGCGACAAACACCTTCCATGACCGACACATACAACTAAGGAGTTTGCATGTGTATATAGGCAATTAAAAGACCATATTAATATACATTGGGAATTACATGGCTAAGGATGCCTCTTCGTTTGGGTGTTCTTATCTGCTGTATTTTTGCGCCATATTGGAATTCTTGCTTCACGATATTTGTTGTTGCAAGCGTGTTTTATTGTTGGGGGAATCTACATTGTGTTGCTTATTTCACACCAGTGATAGATATATTTAGAATGTTCATTCGATCTCTGAATCCAACCCTACGTGAATGCAATCTATGTTGGATAAACACATGTTTAATTCGATTCTAGTGCCGGAGAATCCCAAAGCGACAGCTCCTTTTAAAATAATATATACTTGCCCAAGCAGTCCATAAAAAACGGTATAGATGGCTATGGGTTTAAAGCTTGACCAGGTCTTCCCACACCAACCTTCATCTGGTATTAAAGATGATATTGGCGGTGTAGCTGGCACTGGAAAATCAGTAATGGATCTGGAGCGAGGACTTATTTTCCATCGAGAAGAAGAAAGGGCCTCTCCGCTGAAGCCTATGGTTCCCAAATTGATAAAGGAAACCTCAAGAACACGCTCCTGGCAGACAAGCGACCATGTACGGGAGGACAGTGAACGTGGCAACTTTGTATTGGAGTGAACGTGTCCTATTTTTATTTGATGGAGGGACGACAAGTGGCGGCTCCTCACAGGCCGTTGACGGACGACGGTGGCCTGAGAGGAGCTGACCTTTTAAAATATGCCTTCGGCATAATTAATTCAAATCCCAAAAAAAAATTAATATGAAAATAGTATAAAATAAGAATTCCTAAATCATAGTTGTGATGAGTTAAAATGTTAGTCATTATCATTGTAGTTTTTCATCTCACGATATTGATACAAATTAAAAAAAGGTTCTTTAATTATTTTTATAAATGACTATTGATGTCTAATACTTTCTTTTTAATGATTTTGTTAATCAATTATCGATTATTTTGTTCTTCAATTGGTGGTCGTGTTACCAAAAATGGAATGTTGAGGGTCGTTTTACTTTAAAAATGGGGAAGAAACGGAAACGAGATGGAAAACAACGTTTTCTACGGTCATTCCCTTTTTTCAAGCACTAAAACCATTTCTTAGAAAACAATCTTCGTTTCTGGTCATTTCTTCGGGTCGTTTTCGAATTTTCTTAGGGGATCTTTGGCTTCCCATAGTGGATGAGCACCAAAATTTTCTTGTGAACAGGGCTTGATTGCAGCAGTAGCTCTTATTTTATTGTGAACATGGTTTGATTGCTCTTATTTTGAATGTCCTCTTGAGTGAACTCCAATCAATCCCTTTAAGAACAAAGGCTCTGCGAACCCGCAACACAAAGGGACTACGACTAAAGCCTAACTGCTTCACTTGCCTTTTTTCTCCACAGGCTTCCATCGTCACTGCTCTTTTGTGGAATAGATCTCAAGTGTGATTCTAATGTAATGTGTATTTTCCTCTGATATCTCTACGAGACTTATATTATTATAATCGACTAGCACAAAACTATAATTGATGATAGAACATCGAAGATTCAATTTTGCAAAATCAAATATTAATTAATTAATAATTTATGATGAATTAATAAATACGACATGCAAGTTGCCTCAGTAATCACCTACTTCCTCACCTCATGTCTTTCCACATCGTTGTTATTTTTTTAAATGTTTTGAATGACCTGATGTTAAATAATAGTATCATAATCTTTTGTCACAAGCATAAACAAAATACTATCCTTAAAACATCCCAAATTCCCAACATCCCCTACTTTTAAACCTGAGAAACATAACAATAATAAATGTTACATAAACAAATTACTATCTAGAAAGCATATGCTTTTAAACATTGAGATCCTTAAAAATAATAAATGTAGATAACTAATATTGCACACCACGGTCATATGGTTTATAGGGCTTAGTAATAAGGGATGGGTTGAGGAATCTGTTCTAAAATAGAGAAATTTACAATGTTTGGTTTGTTGGAGGAATATTTTTTGAAGGCTTATTTCACTATTTGGTTTGTTGGAGGAATATTTTTTGAAGGCTTATTTCACTTTCTGGTGATTATTTTTGGGAGTTTCATCGATTTGTTTAGTCTTCTAACCATTTTAATAAAGCTTTATGGTATTTGAGGACATTTGGATGCATTTTTAGACATCTTTGTCCATTTAGTTTTGTGGTTTTAGCCTAAAAAGAGAAGCTTTTCAACTTTTTTAATAAAGTTTGGAGGTCACTTAGCATGCACAGATCTATTCATCAGATCCACTTGATACATTATATCATACTTGTGGGGCTCTTTTGTTATTTTGAAGACCCTATAACATATGACTGACCCACTATTAGAAACACTTAGCATATGTCTCTATTTATCACTCAATTTTATGATTATAAAAAAGAATCCTCTCAAAATTTGTCCATTTTTATTATAGAATATTAGCATTTAAAAATATTGAAAAAATTCTTCAATTTTATATTGGATCATTATATAGTTTTCTACAAAATCAATTTAATTATTAATAGATTTTACAATAATGTTCATTCTAACTATTTTCATAATTTGTTATTAAAATTGCTTTAATAATAAATATTCTAATAATGTAACTTATGATTTGTTATTAGAATTGCTTTAATAATAAATAATCTAATAATGTAACTTATAACAAATAATCAAATGTATAATCCAAGCTAACAGCTACTTGAATTCCAATTCATCTTTTTGCAAATTCATATTTATTTCTTATTATATTGTAATTTTTTATAATTATATTATATTTATATTTTATAACTATATCAAGTACAAATAGCTTAATTTTCCCGATGTCTATATTTTGTTGTTCTTACCTTTTAAAAACAACATTGATATATTTTGTTGTTCTTACTTTTAAAAACAACATCTCTATGTTTTCTGCAATATTATGCAAATTTCAAAGCATCTTGTTAGCAATAATGTAAGGACATTGCTTGAGAATATTTAATGGGTCTTAACATGGTTGGAATTTCAAAAACATTTAATCATATATACTTTAACAAAGTACTTTCGTTTTTATATACATTGGTTGTAATTGGTCAACCAAAATAATTCGTAATATATATTTTATATATCAAAATCCAAACCTAAACCCTAAATCATCTTCCCTTAAACAACTATGTTGTAATAAGCTTAATATAATATATTTCCAACTAGGAGTTAAAAAAAAAGTTGCACACCTTTCCAATATTTTGTGTAGATATGTGATGTTCAAGCCCGGCAAGCAGGAGCATTACAAATGGCTCATTCTGTTATGTTGTTTATATGCAAAATATTTAGAAATCAAAATTGTTCCCAACTTTCCGTCATTTGGAAACTATCCACTTAAAGGATTTGTTTGCTATTATAATATCATATTGTTTATGGTAATAATGACCTATTTTAGAAGCTTGAGATGATTTATTATGAAAGATTCCATTATTCATGAGTATAGTTGATTTCAGCTTGAAGATATATCAATTCACTATGCATAAAGGCTTGCAATTATGAAACATCAAATATCAAGATGAAAACATAAATAACACCATATCATCTATTTAAAATCAAAACTAGGTTAAGACTAAAAATAATTTATGTTCAAGTTGAGCATTGGATGGAGTTATTCTTCTGTCTATTGGTATGTGCCCTTTAACTTTAGGCTCCCATTCCAATAAACATTAACAACAAACAAGGTCCACACTTTATGTTATTTCAATTCAAAGCCACCTCATAAGTGCATGGCCACTAGGTGTCATTTTGCATAGATAGGTGTAACCATATTTTGCATAGCCATAACTGTAACTGTATTTTGCATAGTTATAGGTGTAACCATCAACCATGATCCATGGGTCACAGACAGAGGGGACTAGGAAGAATTTATTGACAAACTCTACATTGAATGTTTGGTCTTATCCATTTAAGAGTCCGTTTAGATTGAAAATAGAGATCCACATGGACATCTAGTAACCATGGATCATAAATAGACGGGATTTGGTAGAATTCCTCAACAAACTCAGTATTGTTTGTTTGATCTTTTCCCATTTGAGAGTTCGTCGATTGGAAATAGATATCCAAGTAAACAACGAACCTTCAAAACAAATCCGAGGACAAACACTCTTGTCATATTGCACTTTAACTCATTTTTTATAAGTCTCGTTAGCTAATGCTACATCTCGATGATGCTCATTAAGTTGTTATAAGTATACAAGACGTTCTTTTTTGGTTGAGGTATCAAGGAGAATTCAACAACTAGTTTCAATGAATGTATCTCTCATTCAATCGGTAAAATTGCTTCAATGTCGTGAATAAGCTGGAAATGAGTGAGTCCTATGGTGGTTTTTACTAAAGCTAAGTAAGCTCATCATAACAAAAAATATCATCAATTGCCAATTGGTTTCATTTTTGTTTATCATCCTATGCAACATACTTTTCAAACTTTGGTCATAGCTTCAACTTGGCCATTGTATTGAGGATAGTAAGGGAAATACGTGGAGTAATAGTTCTCTTGTTGAAAACCTATCTTCATGGTTATTTATAACATCATGTAATTCTAGAAGTGAGATCCATGATCCATGACAATTTCTTAAGGGATACATAACTGACTAATTATATGAGTAAATACAAGAAGCGTTGTTGAAGCGTCGTCATTAGTTGAAGTGGGCATAGCTTTGGGCCACTTGGTGAAGTAGTCAAGACCCACTATAATGTAATGGTGACCCTTTGTTGAGGCTGGCCCTTACACATCATGAAATCAATTTCCCACTTTGCAAAGGGGCCAACAGTAACTATAGGGTGAAAAGGAGTAAGGGGAGTGGTCCGAGAATTTTTGCGAGAACTTTCTCAAACAAAAATATTCAATGAAGGACCTTTTACTAACTATTATATATGCATATGAACATGAGAAATTATTGTTGTGCATCTTTAAACAAAATCAACCATACAACAATGCAATAGTAATTCAGGCACATAAATGAACACCCATGTGATAAGGGAGTTCACTAGATCTCATGGCTGCATCTCCGAGCCTATTCTAGAAGAGTGACCGGTCCATTAATATGATGAACATAATGCATAAAAGTTTATTACATCACAAATGGATTTCACCTGCAAGAAGTCTTTACCAATTGTTCACCATCTGGACTACATAACAAGTGCCTTTGTATGACCACATTCTCTTGAAGATCCTTCACCTTTGTTCATTGCACCAAGAATGTCGAAAGCCAACACCTGCATCACATATGAAAATATGTAGTTGCTTCTTCTGCACAACAACTGTCTCTAAAAATCCATAATCTCCTTCAAGCCCTTCACCTTTGTTCTTTAGATGGAGAATGTTGAAAGCCGACACATGTATCAAGGCATAGTTGTAGTTGATCAATTGATCTCAATCTCCAGGATCTAAGAAAGTTCATACTTGCTCATCATGTCCCAAAGAGCTTATGAAACTCAATCAAGTTTTCAAAGTTTCCAAATATAGGCTTTAGGCAAAATAATTCCTCTCACAAGAAGTGGCTACAAGCCCATTACAACATGACAATATCAATCTTTAAGTCATGCAATTGGACCTTGTCGATCCTTGACCTTTGAAGTTCTTTGCAATGAAACACCATGAGTTCAGCCTTGTGTCCTAATAACTTACATTACATTGTGACTTGCTCCCAATGACTTGTGCCTTGTCCAAAGAAAATACTTATATTGTGGCTTGGTGGTGGAAGCACTTAAATAGTGCCTTGGGTAACCAACCACTCTTAATTTTGGCAATTTAAAATCATGCCCTACTTTTCATGGCAACCAAACTTTAGTGTGGCTTACCTCCAAAAACCATTAACCAAAGTTTTTGTTATACCCATATATATATATGGCACGGTTGTTTAAACATTCCAACCATATGTCATATAGTAAAGTTTTGACATTTATAATATTCCATGTGCCACTTCAACAATATGTTGAACATGTTGGCATATACTCCAAGTCCCTTAATATATCCCATGGTTTGTTATAACAACCCATCCCAAACATATCCGTGACTTGTTCCACGTGTGGTACATTCCAACAAATGGTTCAAAGCTTATACACCACAGGTTGGTTAAAACATTACTATATTCCAACGTACCATTTAACTAAGTGGTTATGCATTGAAATCGTGGCCACAACCTTTGGCATATAGTTCAACTACCCCAAACACTTGGCATAGTATATGGATATAATAAGGCAGGAGTATCGGGGTCAAACCCGCGGGCTCCGCCTCTTTTTAACCACCAAAACCCATTAATAGTATTGGAAAATGTTAATACTTGCACATTTTGTCAAATATGGGAGGACATTCATTAGGAAGCATGTAACCAAGGAGGTTTTCTATAAGTTTTGTCTTCATCCTCATACAAGTCAGTATAGAAGAAGCAGAATATCAATTAAGGAAAGAAGGCTCATTAATATGCTTGAATATATGTATGTAAAGCTTTTGGATGTCTAAAAGCTTCCCAATGGAAAGGAATGATTCAGGAGGATCTAAAGATGCTCAAAAATCAAAGTGCTCAATTGCCAAAAAGAATAGCAGTAGCACCATTGCGTAGAGCTTGACCAGATCTTTCCAACAGCATGGGAATCGCCTCAAACAGACATAGGATGATGGAGATATCACAGTCTGAATTTTTTGAGAAACATGGAAAAAAAGGAGCTGCAGAGGTGCCACATGGTAGCTCTAAAGAGCACCATGCGGTAGCACTGTACAAATGATGATGTCAGCAAGTGACATATGGCAGCACCAGAGGGTCCACATGACTCATTTTTTTCCTTTTGGGGGTCCAAATGAACCAATAAAAAAGTGCCATGTGGCATGATCATGTGGCCAATTGACGTGGCATGTTGACATGGAATGATGACGTGGCATGCTGATGTGGCATTGTTGATGTGTAGGGTGATGTGGCAGGATGATGTGGCACTTTGATGATGTGGAACAATCACATGGTGCCACATGGCCTCCTTGATATGTGTGCAAGTGGCCAAACTTAGCAAACTCTGCCAAATTTGGCCTCTGCCAAAATCTCTACCAATTCTCCTTTCAGTTAGGTAAACTTCCGCCAAATTTAGCTGGTGACAACCAACTGCCAAATTTAGCTGGTGACAACTAACCGCCAAATTTAGTAGTACGTCTCCAAACTTCCTCCAATTTTAGCCAGGCGACTCTGAGCTTCCGCCAACTTTAGAAGGATGTTAGCAGCGTTGACTTGTCACCCACAAAATTGGCAAAAATGGGGTTAGGCCCTGCCACTTGCCACCCAAGATAAAAGGGGGTCATCCCAACAGCCAAGGGGTAGTGCATATTGCATAGAAGCCCACACAGGAAAGATGCCAAGGTGGCATGAATTTCGAGGTAGGTACATGGGGTTTGTACGCTACAAAGAAATCGAGGCAGATTTCCAGCTTTGGAGTAAGGTTCCATATCTTGAGGTTGAGAGAGGGTCTATCTCACCTGCTTGGAAAGGGGTCAAGTTTATACTCAAATTTCATGAAATTTCACAAGGACTTCAGATTTGTTGTTTGTTTCTACTATAGAGGTCCATAACTAAAGGGGGTCTTCAGTGCACCTATTGTAAGTCATTTATTTTGTAATTTTGACAATTGAAGATTAATTGAGCGGCCCTACTGGTTGAAGCTGACCCAGAGACATAGCCAGGAAGTCTGGTGAACTCCGTCATCAATTTTTGTGTGTGTTTATGCTTGCATTTTCATTGTCTCATTATCTTCATGGTGAATGTTTCATAAAGTACATTGAAAGCACAAGTTAAAAGACATCATTCAATAAACTTAGCTAAAGTAATTCATCCACATGATAGTGGGGGTTCTAGTGAGAATTCAATCTTGAATAATTGGAAGATTTAAATGTTTATGATGGTATAATGCATTATTGAGGCTCTTCCAGATCGGAGAGTGTGCATTTTCTTGGTAAAAAACTGACAAGGTGGAACTTTTGGACTACTTTAATGCAATCTTTGAAGATGAAGGGCCAAAAGTAACTTGTGCATAATTTTTTGGGGTTGTTTCCATTCCAAAAGGATGACCACAACATGCTCCAACGTGGCAATCATTTAAAGCTTCTCAACTTCCTCATGAATTAAACAACGATGCAAGATCAAATTGATTCCTTTGTGAAACAAAGTGTCTCCGATAATTAGATAGTTCTTATCCTGATGACAAATTCACCAATGTTCATCAACAGATAAGTGAGAAGGGCACCATCGAATTTGAAGATATACTATGACATCTCCATACCAAGGGTCTAAAGAGACAATGAGGAATAATGTCTCGTCCATCAAGTAATCATTGACAACAATATCCTCATTATCTCTAGGTAGCACGGCATTAGCTCAGCAAAGGTTGAGGAATTTTTGGATTTGGATGCAACAAACTCTAAATCAAACTCTTGGAGGATGGAAATCCATTTTGACTATTTTCCCCCAATTATGCATCGGGATAGAATATGTTGCATAGGATTGGAGTCTGCCAAAACAAGCATGTGACTAAGAAGGATATAATGTCTGAGTCTTTAGATAACATGCACTACTGCCAATGCTAATTTCATAATGTGGAAATATCGCAACTTAGGGTCGACAAGCTCCTTGCTTAGGTGATAAATCAAATGTTCTTGTTGTGATTCATCTTCTTGGCTCAAGAACATGCCAATGGTTGACTTGATGATTCGAGGTATAACAAAAAATCCTTGTTGTAATCTAGAGGACACAACAAGGGATTAGGCACAAGAGTAGTTTTCAAGGCACCAAAGGATCGTTGGGTTTGATCATCCCAAAATGGGACCCCCTATTTCAACAAGAACATAAAACCTTTCGCAATCTATGTATAGTTCACTATGAATCTTTGCAACAAGTCTACTTTCCCTTGCAAACTTTGAAGTTGTATAATCATACGCAAGGGAGGAAATTAAACTATTTCTTCCACTTTGAAGGGATCAACCATGATCCCTTGCTTGGACAAAATGAATCCAAGCAATATTTTGGGAACTACACAAAAAATGCATTTGTGGGGTTTTAATCAAATTTTATAATATTAACATCGTTCAAAAACTACACATAGATGAGATAGATGTTTTCTCCACTATCAATAGCAAGCAACCAAGTCATCTAAATAAGCCTCGACAACGTGCTTAATATCATGAAAAGCGTAAGACATGGCCTACTGAAATGTGGCCCCATGAAGTTGTCGATGCACTGCTTTTGATAATTTGACATTGTAATCTATTTTTTATGGTTTACCAAAATTTTAGGTTGATAGAAAACTCATAATTATTCTTATTGATCACATACAAAAGTGTTTCTTTTTTTTAATTAAATCATAAAAATAATATTCAATTATGACTCATTTTTAGAAAATTGAGTAGTACAACACAGAAAAGACAATTTTCACAATAACCTTCACATTCATAATTTTTTCATTTGAATAAAACACACTTTCTCTACCTATAATCATCAATATAAAAATCAAGATGATCAAAATTAAAAAAAACACTAATAACATTAAAGAAAACTATAATTCAATAATATCAAAGAGAGCCCATACACACGAAACAAGTCATTGTTTCCAACAATCTTGACATAAATTAAAAAATTTCATTGCAAATTGTTTTCTACTTTCTTAACACAAATTTAAAATATTAAACCATTATTTCTAATCTGATATGAACTTTTATAATAAACCTTAACCTTACTTTGTAAAAAGTTGATTCTAACAACTTATGCAATATATATATATATATATTGAAAATAATAAGGGTTTGAAGAATCACACGGGGTTACATATGGGTATTATGTTGTAAGAATTAAAACTCACATTATTTCTAATCTCATAAGATAATTTTTATAATAAATCTTAACAAAATAGTCAATTCTAACAACAAAAATAAGTCATATATACATTGTAAAAGGGTGATGGTAATAACTTTGATTGGTGTTTTGGGATGAGAATAAAACGTGGTTGCATATTTGTCTATATCATAAGAAACATGATCAACATGTTATTGTCTAAAATGGTCGATTCTAATAACAATTATAAGAAGTATATATGTTCTAAAAGGTTGATTGTAATAAGTTCGACTGATATCAAAGGGAGTGAGAATTATGCTAAGTTATATACGGATTTTATGTTATAAGAAATAGAATCAACATGTATGAATACTAGCTGGCCTAAGTAGTTGACATTGAAAAATACTAGCGGGCCTAAGTAGCTGACATTGAAATCTTGAATCATGTCATAAATAAAGAAGACTAGTCTTCAAATGACTTCAACAAGCTTGGTGTAATGAAGTGACCATACCCACATGACCATATATTACATTTGGCAATACAAAATTAACTACACTGCAAGTTAATTTTGACCTCATTACATGGTTGATTTTTTAAACCGCATTACATGGTCGATTGTTTAGACCTCACGAAATCCTACCCTTATCCCCTATTGAATTGGGGGGAGGGGGGCGCAATGGTCTTAGTGGAGATCAAGGTTGTTGATGCCTCATTACATTACAACTGTCTGCTGGGATAGAGTTGGACATATGTTATGACCATGATGGTGATGTCCAACTTTCAAGGGATTTATTACCCTCACTAAGGACAAACCCTCACCATAGATCAATTATCACATTGTTGATGTGATCTAATTTCCATCTCGGTATCGAATGTTCCAATGGTTGATAATGCCATGAGGGAGTACACAAATATGTGTGTTGGATTGTATTATATGCTAATGGGAATTTTTTATCTCCATTCACCAATAGATTTTATTGACTCACATCAGTCTTCTCGTTGGTCGCAATAGATCCTAGCGATTTGTTGTCAAGTAAGGGTTTTGAGACACAATGCTCGACATCATTTAAAACAACCTATCTAAACAACATTCCTTGAGTTTTACTCAACTTGTCTATTTCAGTAGATTAAGACAAATATGTCGAAGAAACTATATCGTTGTCTATAGCTAAAGTTTCCTATTAACATATTCAAGTGGCTACTACAGACCTTGAGCAGGTCTCTCTTCATGAAGAAGAACTTGACCAATTTACCTCGCCCATTTGGGCCTTCATATCTTTAGATTCTCGGGACTCTTTGGATATGATCTTGCCCTTAGATGAGGCCATTATTGAAACTATGAGTAGCTTTAGGAGACCATGTGAAGACATGCATCATCAATCATATTTAATGCCTAAGTTAAATAAGTTGAAAGTTTATCAAAAGAGTTTTACCACGTCAAGAGATTTCAACTAGCATCTGATTTTCCTTCCATCAAATGAGGTATATGCAAAATGGAACATGGCCAATCTTTCACGGACCATGCCTATTGATATCTCTAAGACCCATGTCATTGTATCATCAATAATATTAAAAAAAACAATTTGATATCTAATTTTTGTTTGTAATAGCCCAAGAAAGAGTGAGTTAGTTTAATTTGTACATGACAATATAGTCTTGTCTTTTTATTTCAGATATTTGGAACCCTTCACTAAAATCTTGGTAATTAGGTAATTAAGTCTCATCTTTTTTACTTCATATATTTTGATACTCCACTGAAATTTATTACTTCATATATTTTTTTTTGACCAAAACAAGGGGAAGTTTAATTAGAATCTGGTAAAAAAGCTACCAGGTGCGTCATTACATGGAGAAAATTCCTTGGGCAGATGAATTTCGTGGATCTAGTGAGTATCCAAAGCTCCCGAGAGTAGCATAATTGTTTTTTAATATCTATATTACAACATAAAAACCAGAAATTCCAGAAATTCCAGCAGGGATGAACATGGCGACAGAGATAAGAGACATTGAGGATGGCAGGCCTTTGCCACGACTTGTGAGTGTAGGTTATCCGGTTGTGGTTGTCCATTCCAGTATTCATAGGCATCTGATGCGTTATTGAATTGAGAGGGACATAACAGATCTTCCTGTGATCCCTCCCATTCTCAGAAGAAGGAAGAAGGGCACCTCTCGTTCCTTGCTGATCATCTTGCAGAGCCACGATTTCAGAATAATAGATATTTCTGAGATGATAAGAGGCGATTCCAGGGCTGAAAATAGAGGAGGTTTCTAAGCTGAAAAACGCCAGGACTTGCTGAGTGACGTTAAGGGAAGCTACAACAGGATTCTTTTCCATCTACAGTGATGATGCCTCTGCCCAGGAGGACTGCTTTATTTGCTTCTACATCTGCCAAACCGTTGAGTCCCCTCAGAACATGAAAATAGCTGATTTTTTGGAATTTAGAGGCTAACAGAGATATTTTGTGGAGGATTCTTGAGAGTTGGAGATGGATAGGGAACTTCTTTGTATTCATAGCTTGGATGATAAGTCTCGAGTCTCCAAAAACAGAAATTATGTCCATATTCATAGCACGGGCTTGCATTAGTCCTTGCCACAAAGCTAAGGCTTCAGCTATATTATTGGTTTCCATGCCTAGACCCCAGGCGAAGGATGACAGAATTGAGTTATTGGTCGAGATGAGGACCCCTCCTCCTCCAGCATGCCCCGGGTTTCCTTTTGAAGCCCCATCAAAGAACAGGCAGCTTTCATTTAGAGACGAGCGCCAAGTGAGGAACGCTTGTTCATCCATCCTGATTTCCCATTTCTCTCTTCTGATTTTACTAGCAGAGCGGATTGCTGCCTTAGATGAGTAATGTGACAGCCAATTGCTTTCACTATGGGTCAGATCTCTTGAGTTCTTGATCGAATTTTTGGATTCCATCACTTCAGCCAGGAGAGCTTTGCAATTAGAGGCCACCGAGGAGCTAGTTCTCTCTTCCTCTCTGAAGATACGTCTGTTTCGTTCAAGCCAAAGTTTCCAGCCAATGACTTTTGGGATCCAGAGCCAGGTGGATTTTAGGAAAGATTTTTTGTAAAGGTCGAATGGAGAGAGCTTGGGCCAGGAGGTGAACAGATCAGAGGTATTTTCCGGGATAGCAACAGGGCACGGATTTAAGTTAAGAACAGTATCCCAGACTTCCTTTGCAAAGGGGCAGGTAATGAGCAGATGGTTTATTGATTCCTCCTCAGATTTACATAGGGGGCATCTTGAAGGTCCTTCCAACCCCCTCCTTTTGAGATTATCACAAGTGAGAATGCTGTTATGGGCAACAGTCCAGCAGAAATGGTCTATCTTAGGGACGAAGGGGTAAGACCAAATGAAGTTCCAAATCGCTGGGTCAGGGGCAGCATAAAGCAAGGCCTGGAAAGTTCTGTACCCTTTAGCAGCAGTGTAGGATCCAGAGAGCTTACCCAAACCTCTTTTATCTTTGGAGCGCTTTGTAACAGGAGCTTTCCCATGCAGCATATTTAGGAGAAGATCCGCTTCATTTTTAAGAGCTGAGGGACAATTGCCAAGGTTCCAATCCTTCCACACACAGTCCCCATCATCGTCCCAGCTGGATATATCCCAAAGGGTCTTCAAGTTGTTTTCTGTCATCCAATTTTTTAGGTTTCTCAGATCAGGGATCTGCCCCAAGGGTTGCTCTCCCATAATGGAGTCCTCCCACAGCAAGATGTGCTCACCATTCCCCGGAATCCAGAATAGATGGGGACTGAAATGCTCAAAAACTTTGAGGCAGAGTTTGTAGATAGGCGATCCTTTTTTGCGAGGCGGTGGCTTATCTAAGCAACGAAGTCTAGATCCTGGAAAATATTTTTTCCTTAGAGCTTTCTTGCTCCAGCTATCACTCCCAGAGACGAGATGCCATAATATTTTTGCTCCCATTGCCAGATTTTGTTTAGCAAAGTTCCTGATTTGTAGACCCCCTTCTTTAAAAGGCTTTTGAATTTTGTCCCAGCTGACCAAGTGGGGTCTGTGCAGATTTCCTCTCCCTCCTTCCCATAGAAATTTCCTTATTAACTTTTCCAGATTTCCAATAACAGAGGCGGGGGCTAGCATAATGGAGTTTTGGTAAATAGGGATACTCATCAGCACAGACTTTAGCAGAACAGCCTTCCCTGCAATATTTAGCCAATTGGATCCCCAGTTTTGAATTCGGATTTTGAACTTCTCAATATTGGAGGACCAGTGGTTTGCTTTTGGGCCACATTTTGATATAGGCAACCCTAAATATGTGAAGAAGTCCCATTCGTGAACTGCTTCCATTCCTAAAACTCTTGCAATCTGTCCGAGTTCCCTGATTGAACAGTTCCAGCCATAAATCTTGCTCTTCTGGAAGTTAATCTTGCTGCCTGAGATTTGTTTATAAGTTTCCAAATCATGCTTGAAGTGTCTTGCAGTGGGGATGCTGGCTCCTCCAAGCAATAGAGTGTCGTCCGCAAACTGGGCGTGATTTATTTCTTTGATTCTTTCAGCAATGCGGATACCAGGGAGCAAGTTAAGGTGCTGACTATGAAGAAGTTGGAAGCTTAGCACTGAGGCCTGGATGACATAAACGAGAGGGGAGAGGGGAGAGGGGGCATCCCTGTCTTAAGCCTCTGGAGGCTTGGAAAAAATCAGTAGGTCTGCCATTAACCAAAGGAGCAATCCAGGGCGCACTTATGCAACCTTGGACCCAATTAACATAGGCGGGGGGCGAATCCAAGCTTCTTCATGACAAGGAAAAGGAGATCATGTCTGACCCTGTCAAAGGCATTGGCTAGGTCAAGTTTTATGACCATCCCTTCCTCTTTGTTCAGGCTGCTTGAGTGAATGGCTTCCTGGACCAGGAGGATATTATCCTGAATCTTCCGACCTTTGATGAAGCCCCCTTGGTTCCTCGGGATAATTTTGGGGAGAATTTTCTTGAGTCTGTTAGCACTTATTTTGGTCACAATTTTGTAACTCAGATTGCAGAGAGAGATAGGTCTGAATCTGGTGAAGTGGACTGCTCCTTTTTCTTTGGGGATCAGGGTAAGGAAAGCAGAATTTGTACTACCTCCAAGTTTATTGGTAGATTGGGTGAATCTAACCATTCTGAGAAGGTCAAGCTTGATCGTGTCCCAGCAGGTGGTAAAGAATCTAGCCGTGAAACCATCAGGACCAGGAGCACTGTCAGGTTTCATTCGAAAGAGGGCAGCCTTGAGTTCCTTCATGGAGATCGGGGCGGTTAACATGAGGTTATCTGCATCTTGGACCAGGTTGGGGATGAGCTCAAAAGGATGGCTAGCAGGGTTTAATGGATCATCAGCCGGGGCAGAGAACAGATCTTTAAAGGTGTTGTAGGCTGCATTTTTAATATCTTCAAAGTTTTTTACCAGAGTCCCTTGGAAGTAGATTTCCGAGACAGCTTTATAGTTTTTCCTGGCCTCTGCCTGCTTGTGAAAATAAGTGGTGTTTTTGTCCCCACTTTCAAGCCACATGCTTCTAGACTTTTGTCTCCAGAATTCCTCTTCAACTCTGCATCCTTGGAAGTAGGCTTTTTGAAGTTCAGTTTCTTTGGATTGAATGCTATGAGTAATGGGGATGGTCTCCATTAAATGTTGGTGATTTTCAAGGTCTTTTTGGGCCTCAATTCTGCTGGAAGTTGGTGATTTCAGGTGCTTAGCCCAAACTTTAAGGTCCCATTTGAGCCTTTTAAGTTTCTGCTCCCAAGAGAAGGAGGGGGAGCCAGGAAGAGGGATGGACCAGGAATTAGTGACAATTTGTTGAAAATCATCTTGAAGGATCCAGAGGGGGCTGAATTTGAAAGGTATAGGGCCCAGGTTAGGTTCTGAGGAGAGCTCCAGAAGGATGGGCTTGTGATCAGAGATAGAGTTGGGGAGGATTTTGGAGGTGGCCATAATTCCGGTTGAAAGAAAGTCTGAGTGGATAAGGAATCTATCAAGGCGGGCTGCGATGTGACCCGGGCCCCACCTTTTATTTGTCCATGTGAACTTCCCAACTGAGGGCTTTATATCAAGAAGGTCCCAGCCTAGGATGATGTCCTCCACCCATTCTCTAGCTTGGTCTCTAATTGGGGAGCCTCCTTTTTTTTCATCCGCTGCCAAAGTGATGTTAAGATCACCTGCTAAGATGATGTTTCTAGGGTTGTGCAGATTGAGGAAAGCCTACACAGTGTCCCAACAGTTTTTCTTTTCATACAAGAGATTAGGAACGTAAACGTTAAAGAGACTTACTTGAGCGCCTGAGTCAATTTGGCGGAGATTAGTGTAGATCCAATGCATGCTGCATTCTTCATTGAGAAGCTCAAATTTGGTTGTATCCCAGAAGGTTGCTAATCCTCCTGAAGCTCCCCTTGAGCTTATCGCCTTCCCTTTCCCTTTTTTCCAGAACGAGGTACCAGCTTGGTAGAGGATAGAATCCTCCAGTTTCGTCTCCTGAATCAGAAGGATGTCAGGCTTATTTATTCTTATGATATCTTTCAGCGCTTCTTCTTTTGGTTTGGAGCCTAAGCCTCTGCAGTTCCAGGAGACGTATCGCATTCTAAACCTTTTTGGGAGAGGATACCCCTTTAGGGGTCTGTCCATGCTTTGATCTGGTTCCCATCATTGTTGGCAGCGTTTTTTGAACCCCTTTGACAATATCTCGACGGGATTTCTCTTCCCTGTGTTGCTTCTTTGGTTTGCGGCCTCTCATGGATCGGGATAGGACTGCAATCGAGCTGCTTGATTCCCAGTCGTCTTCATCAGTGTATCCGCCTTGATCAGATTCAAAATTGGAGGGGTCTTCATCCAGATTTTTCGATTTGGCAGGCTCCAGATCGGATTCAGGGACTTTATTCAGATCTGAGTTCGGGGTATTTCCTGGCTCAGGTCTCGGGGCCGTATCTTTCAGGCTGTCAATGTGTGGGATTTCGCCAGGCTCCAAGGGGATTCTGGCCTCAGGGGAGTGGTCCTTGTCAGCGTCTATGATTTCAACTACTGGGCCTTGCGATGAATTTGCCATATGGGGATCACTTGTATTGTTCTGTTCTTCTGTTGTATTCTTTGCTGCTGCTGGGTTTCCATGGTTGGCTGCGATTGAGTCTTGCTTCTTCGTATTAATTGGAGCTTTTTTCCCTTGGGCTTTAGGAGCTGCTTTACCTTTCTTGACTGTTTGCCATCCATCATTTTCCTCTGGTTGCTGAGCTTTGGGGCAGTTCTTCTGGAAATGGCCATGTTCGTGACAGTGCCTGCACTTGAATGGCAACTGCTCATAATCCAGTTTTTGATAGTGCTGCCAGGTACCTACTTTGATTTTGATTGCTTCAGGCAGTCCCGCTTCTAAATCCACTTCAACGCAGACCCTGGCACAGGTGTACTGCCCTTTTGGATCTGCTTTGTCGATGTAACGGCCAAGTTTATTGCCAATCCTTTCAAGCGATTGAGGGTTCCAGCAATGTATAGGCAGATTCGGGAGACGGACCCAGACCGGTACCTCTTTTGGGGCAACCACAGATGGGTCAAAATCGGGGGTCCAGCGATTGAGATACAGACCCTGGGAGCCCATGAAGTAAGGGCCGTTTCTGAAAATGAGGTCCCGGTCTTCTTTTTCAATGAATTCGAAGATATAGAAGCCTCGACCCACAGGATAGCATGTCACGCTGTGATTCAAATGGGGCCTCCAGTTCCTTTGAATCCAGTCATCAGTGGTTTTGGCGGATGGCCACAACCCCATGAACTGTCCAACAAGACCACGATCTGCCAAGGCCAGAGCGATTTTGATGGGCTGCTCTTCTGGTAAATCAATTTCAGGAATTTCATCCATTTTTTTAATGAATTTCGGGATTTCAGTGCCATTTTTCCTTTTCCCGGAGGGGCCAATGAGCCTACGGAAGGCTTCCGCAGGCGAAATCTGAGGAGAGGGAGGGGCGTCCCCTCCCCCAGGTGCAGCCATGGCGACCGTTCAACCCTAGCTCGCGCTCAGTCACGGACTCTCAGCTCGCTCGAGCGTTCTTCGATGGTACTCTGCCTTTGTTGAAGAGAGTGCAATTCAAACAATTTCTACTTGTTACCACTCATTCTTGAATTTATTTTATTCATCCACTTCATATATTACGATACCCCACTGAAATTTATTATTTATTTTAAAAGCAAGTGAAATTAATAGAAAAGTTGTTTATACCTACCTCTTAGAAATGATGTACTATATTAGTTATACACAATCAAAATCTAAAAGTTAAAGCAATTATAAAACTTGTAATAGTGTATTATTGGTGCATAGCCTAAAAGTAAGATAAAAGTGGCACATATTGGTCCATGCCTTTAAAGGTTGAAATAGAGAAGTGAAATAAGCTATACAAGTGATACCTATGATGATCATTGTACAAGTTAGAAAGCCAACTAGTTACCTCATTATATTTACAAGAGAGAATTATTAATACAAATTTATTTAATAGTAAATTTATGAATATACAATCCAAAGTTAGAAATGTTTTAATGACATAGACCAAAGTGAGAAATTAAAGTAAATATGAAACTTGTAATAATGTATTAATTGTATATAGCATAAACTTGTAATAATGTATTATTAATATGTATTACTAATACATTATTAATAATGGCCCATGGGGGCAGCTCAAGTGGTAAAGATGAAAAGTTGGTGACGTGAATTGTCATGCCAACCAGAAAAGCAAGCAATGATATGCATTTTTGTTGTTTTTTATTGCTTGTTCAAATGGGAACCACAAGGCATATTATAGAAACTTCTTAAAAAAGTGAAGATCATGTATTCTCCAAGATTTCGATTGGAAACATTATTCTCTTAGAATTGGGTTCGAAACAATAAATTGACTGGTTTTGAGCACGGATTTGTACACGGTTATAAAGATTTTGAGAAAAATCTCACTTTTTATCTCGTCATTGAATTAGATGTGTAGAATAAACATTATGGTGGTTCATATGTCGAAGCCTTACATTGGAATTTCTTCAAATGGGGCCGACTGACAAGATAATAAATACATCTCTCTAATCAAGAGAACAGTGGAAGTTGCCCAATTGCTTTTAATAATATCTAATGATATAAAATGCTTCTTGCTTCAAAGTTTCCATATTATCCATTCGTTTTTCTTTGATGACTTTGATTTTGATTTTTTATTTATTATATCGAAGATAATGGCTTCATTTTGAGTCATACACTTAGGTAAATGTCGCAAAATTTATGTCAATGATAAAATGGGTATCCTTGAGCGAACGATGAACAGATCATTTGTTGAGATATGTGGATTTCATCATAGTAGCATAATTTGGTTGTATTGGTAGTTCGTGTATGGAAATTCAAAACAATTTGAATTCATCGAATATTCGATGTAAGTGTAATATTGATATGGATTTTTACTAGTGACCAATTAAATTTTTAAAAACATTTTAAAAAATCCAAACCTTAATTATTTAAACATTATAAAACAAAAACACCATTCAATTCAATACTATCTTATTAAAATAATTATTAATAACTACATATAGTCTCTCACACTAACCATATTCCAGGTTGTTGAGATTTTCTATTTTTGTTTTTTAAATAAATGATTGATTTTACTATATAAATGTCTATGTATATTTATGGTGTAATTGTGAATATTTGATTAAAAGTATTATATGTAAGCATTCTACTTCCATATTTTATTCTTACTAAATTCTCAAACATTAATAATATCTAATGATATAGAATGCTTCTTGCTTCAGAGTTTCCTTATTATCTATTCGTTTTTTTTATGACTTTGATTTTGTTATTTTTATTTTTATTGAAGACAATGGATGCATTTTGAGTCATAAACTTAGGTAAATGTGGCACAATCTGTGTTAGGGTATTCATTACTAACAGATCGATGAGTAGATCATTCACCCTCTGTCACATCATTGTTTAACTAATTATGTTGTACCCTTTATTTAATTCCCGTGGAATTATATTATAAAAAAATAAAAGAGTTTAATATTTATTTCTCTTTTTTATCTCAACCCTAACCATTATATTGTTGAGAATTTATATAAATTTATGCACTATTTTTTACATTATTTAGCTTTGTTTCTTGATTGCTCACATCCATTGTTTGTAAATATGATTGTTGATTCACCAATAAAACACCTAAATTACTAAGCAATCAAGATTCATTTAATGGATATTTAAAAAAATAACTAGAAGCACCATAATAATTGCAAAATCAAAATTACTAAACAATTGCATTAGGGTTCTAATCGTTAGTGCCCCCGACGCTTATGCTTTTATGCGTCGATGCATATGAGATTCAATATGTACTTAATGTTGGTTTTCCCAGACAAAGGCTTCAGTCATGCATTGATAATCCCATGAATCATGGTAATGGAGACAGTAACTGCTGTAATGTAAACTATTGGGTTGAAGGTGCCATTCATTGTAAGAAACTCACACCGCTAATTATATGGAAATCAACACTTTGTTCTCACACACATATATATCAATCAATCTATTGATTTCATGGTAGACTATTTCTAGATATTTCCAAATGGGGATCTTCGAGGCATCCTGCAGCACTTCTCCTGCCTAACCATGCAATGATGTTCAAGAATACCAATTCTATGTGCTCTAGAGGTTCTCCATTTGTCAATCGATGCCACATATTGGGATACAGCTTTAGCATCTTGTCTAATATTCTGGAAGAAGCATATAATAATTTATTTGCTCACACATGGATTTGTTACTTTATCTTCTTCTCGATGAACAATAAAAAAAGGCCCTCACCTGCACAATATAATTCATTAAGAACATGATGACCATTATATATATATAATCTCTATGGAGGGAAGCTAAAATAACTTGAGATACAAGGAATTAAATGTTCGAATAGGGTACCTCATCTAGTCGTTTCTCTATGTCCAAACTTGTCATTAGTAGCTCAAAAGTAGTCTTTAGAGGAGGTCTTCCTTGATAAATAAAAGGATTTGTCTGAATCTGTGTTTAGGTGCAGGAAAACATTAGGTTCAAGCAATTGTATACACATTGATATTGTTGGAAATTGCTTACCTTCGTTCTCTTATTTGGGTCCATGAAGCCCACTTCTAAAATGTCGTGCGTGGGCATAATCTTCCATGTAGGGATTATGGCAGTTAATGTCCACAATATGTCGAGAACCAAGGGGTGAGGCTTTAACTCCTTAGTTATCTATAGTAAGTATAAACGTGGTGAGTGTGTATATAAATCCTTGACAGTCATGTACAAAGCTTTTTTTTTCATGGAGTATTTATTGGGTTGTAGGGGAATTTGTCATTAGAGGAAATTTGGGGTCTAAAATGGGCCTTCTAAGGAAAATAATAAAAAAATCCACATCACACTACCAATATGCCATGTCACACTAAGTTAAAGGCGTTGTCTAGTGAAGGCCGACCTATAATATCTCATTAATGGTAGTTGACGAGTATGTTGGCTTAGCGTAGAGTTAAGAGATTATGATTGAAAATAATAATGAAAGGTTTAGATTCTTCTACATACACAATAAATGATATAGTGGTAATTTTTTTAATTTTTTAATATATGTACCACTATTTTTTTATATATTTAATAAAATCTAAAACTTAAACAAAAAACTAAAATTACAATGAAAAAATACAATTACAATAATACTAAAAATAAACAATCATTATTTTTATTTTATTGTATATTATTACTACTTCCAAGTCTTTTAAAATACAAATCTCACATTAATTAAAATGATAGTGGAGTAATTTTGAAATAATAAAAATATTTATATAATTAATCTCTTATAAATAAAAATAAATAAATTTAAAAAATATCATAAATAAAAAATAAGAGAGATAAAATAAACTTTCGGTATTTTTGCGATAACATTCTCCTCCGAGATCAGAATTTTACGCTTTTGGTACCATTGGAAAGGTCTCGGTGAGAGCTACAACTTTCGTGTTTTGAGTTTTTCGAGATGTATATTTTAGTTAAAATGTCCACCCCGAAAAATCGGTGCAGAATCTCGAAAAACTCAAAACACGAAAGTTGTAGCTCTCGCCAAGACCTTTCCAACAATACCAAAATGGTACTAAAATGTCCACCCCAAAAAATATGTGCAGAATCTTGTAAAAATCAAACCACAAAAGTTGTAGCTCTTGCCAGGACCTTTCCAATGGTACCAAGAACATTAAATTCCGAGCTCGGAGGATAAATTTATCGCAAAAATAGCGAAAACTTATTTTATCTCTCTCCTATTTTTTAATTTATGATATCTTTTTTAATATATTTATTTATTTTTATAAGAGATTAATTATAGAAATTTTATTATTATTTCAAAATTACTCCAATATCATCTTAATTAATGTGAGATTTATATTTTAAAGAACCTAAAAGTAGTAATAATATAAAATACTTTATATTTATTGTTTCAAAATTACTCCACTATCCTCTTAAGTAATGTAAGATTTATATCTTATATTTATTGTTTCAAGTATATTTATCATATTTTGAGATGAACTTTTCAAAATCTTAACCAATGTGAAGTTTATATGAACTTAGCTATTGTCAAATAAAATTATGACACATAAGTATCTTTGACTTCTATATGTCCAACTCAACCATTATGGTTAACCGAAGTTATTGAAATTCTATTGGTTTGAGAAATCCAACTCACCCATAACACATTTTAGACCCCAAATTTCCTCTAATGAGAATTGATTGCAGCATGTGAACTAACAAAAACATCCAATAAAGCATGTAACAAAGGCATCAAGATCAAGCTCTTGAGAGTCATGTCCATAGCTTTTTTTTCTTATCCATAGTTTTTTTTTCATTGTAGGTGTTCTGGGGAAAATTTAAGGGTTACACCGCCCCAATATGAAATCTAAAGCTCAGGGTATCAAGAAAGAACATTTTTAAAGGCCCAATATAACATAACCCGGTTCGACTTTGTTAGAACCCCAACTTGAAACATGCACTAGGTGGGGGGGGGCTATATTCCACTAAAGCGTATCTGCCATGGAATTTCTGCCATAAGAAGATGCAATCCTCATATTGTGTCTCTGCAAAGCCACCATTGGCACTGTGGCAAACTTCGAGGGAAACAATATTGACAATTTTTTTATCTAGCATGTAGAGTTAATCAGTAATCTAACACTTAAGCCATTTTTAATTCTGCAATTCATCGAAGCTCTAAATTTTAAAATAACGTCCACTTCAAACCACATCGGAGGCATAACATTTATCTTGTCGCTTACTTTTTCACCCTCGAGAGGAGCATTGCTAGTTATATTGCTTGATTATCTCAGAGGGTTATTGATTATTTCACCACCTCTAAATTTGAAAGTGCTAGAGGTCATTTCAAAATTACGAAGTCTATATGTCACTTGGTAAAAGTCCAACTTTCTGTATGAAATTTTAATCTAATGATTAAATTTTACTTAATTACATAAATAGGTGTTTATATCTTAGAGTTTGGGGTGGACTACTATCTATGTTTTTCCTAGATTGAAGGAGGATGGGACAAGTGTATTGTCCAAATTGATTTCATGGGCCTCTTTCAAACTTCAAAATAAACAATTAAAAAAAAAAGAAATATAAAAAATAATTGATAGTTGATGCATGAATAACTTGTATCTCATGCATGGATAACAAGTAGTGTTTAACTAAAAAAGGTAACAAATAGCTGAGACGTAGACAACATAGACACCAGGTTATTACAACTAAGCATGGAGAACAAATAACAGATGATTGGTTCATAACACTTAATTTGTGACATATCTATGTTCACGACCACAAGTTAAGTAGCTATGCTAATTGTTATATGCATGTGAATTTATTGAAAATTGAGTCATTAATGAGATTTTGCTTAAGAAATATATTTGCACTAAATATATATGGAAATTTATATAAGCTTGGATCTTGACATCACATTCATGAATATAAATAGTTGATAAAAGCTTTTCTGAAGCTATCAATTAGAACTCGAGGACGAGGTGGAGGCTGTAGCTAAATTATCATTTTAATTTTGTTGTGGGGAGATCAGTATTATTTTAAATTTGTTGTTGGGATATGTAAGATATGTGTTATATGTTTATGATTATATAATACTTTCGCCTAATATTATTTTGACTTCAAAATACATACTAAAATTGATGAAATATAGAATAAGATTGGAAGACAAATGTTATATTTACAACTTTTTATGTTATTTTGTTTTTAATTATTTTTTAATTTCGATAATTAAAACTAAAAGCAAATAAAAGTAGGTATATCATGGTTTTAGTTCTATTAAAAAATAAAAAATTATTTTAAAATTTTGAAAAATATTTATTTTTTATATTTTTACATATTTCATTTAATATGAAATTTTTTAATTTTTTTACAAAACCTTATATAGAAAAATTTGCACATTACAACTTAATTTAATTAAAGTTTAGTACAAAATAATTACAATATATCTACCTTGACATGTATAATAAAATAATAATTAAATTATATAAATATTATAAAGCATAATTCATTTTTCATAAAAAAGATGTTGATATTTAATTGATAAAAAAACAATAATAAAATATATTTCTCCTTCATAAATAGCTTCAATTCTGAAATGAGTTTAAGGTGAATTGAAGTACTACAAACTAATTACAATATACTTACCTTGACAGGTATAATAAAATAACAATGAAATTATATAATTATTATAAAGACATGATTACTTTTTCATAAAATAATGTTTAATTAATTATTTTTTATATAAAAAACAATAATAAAATATATTTCTCTTTCATAAATGGCTTCAATTTCCAAATAAGTTTAAAAACATTGAAAATGAAAATTTCAAATTAATTATATATATATATATATAACCAGTTTTAAAGGGAAAAAATTCCATCATAAACAAAATTCTCAACCCAATGTCAACATATTCAAAAAGAACCCAATTTTCAAAAAGAACCCAATTACATCTTGAATTTATATTACCCTTCCAATATGCTCCAAAGTCTCATTAGCTTTCCCCTTCTGCGAAGAAAGGATTGAGCGAAAGGAAAGCCTGGATATTAATCTCTGGTTCAATAATTTTGGAGCCTGTATTTTATAAGGAGATTCTCATACCAATACCGTAGCTTGCTTTGAAACTCTGTTCAGATTCATCACTTTTTCTAGAAACTTGGCATACAATGGATTTTCAGAATCATCTTCATCCAGTAAATGGAATTCCATCGTTTGAAGTGCACGGGTGCTCTGAAGAAAGCAATCTAACACACGAATATTCCTATCAGGAAATTCATTTATGTCTATGTTTACATCTATCTTACAGAGATTAGAGAGTGGGGAGCTTAGAGATGGTGGTATAGCATATCTGGCTAGCTCCTGCGTTGCATTTCAAAACCACAATCAGCCATTTCTGTCCTCATGAACAAAATAAAAAACATACATATGCATGATCAATATCATGGAAAATAACAATACCAATGGAAGAATTTAATAGCCTGCGTACATCCTCGAGCGGGCACTCACTCTCTTGAGCTCACAGTAGGATGCACAAAAATGCAACACAGGGCTGGATAATCTGTGGGTGTATGATCAGGTCTCTCCCGATATCCACACGAAAGAATGGACTAAAATCGTCGCTGCTAAAAAAGTCCTTCATATCTTGGCTGGGAGTACTACCAGCCTTGAATGGGGATCGGAGGGGGAGTATGTTTATATAAGAGAACAAAACCGTTGTTTTCAAATAAGGTACTAACCGTAAATCCTATTGATTTTAATTTTCCTTTAAGTAATCAACAGTTGGGATTAGGTGGTGATAGTAGCCAGAATAGTGGAGCACATTCTGGAGTTAATCAAGGAGGTCATAGTTCACTCCAGTTTAAAACTAGAGTTTTGTAGCTCAACCAGGACCTAGAGGGCTTGCCCAAGTAGTTATTTTCCTTGGAGCAGTATCTTCCTGTTGAAATATGGTAGTAGTGGAGCACATTCTGGAGTTAATCAAGGTCATAGTTCACCCCAGTGTAAAACTAGAGTTTTGTAGCTCAACGAGGACCTAGAGGGCTTGCCCAAGTAGTTATTTTCCTTGGAGCAGTATCTTCCTGGGGCTTGCCCAAGTAGTCATTTTCCTTGGAGCAGGTTCTTCCTGTTGAAATATTATCTTGTTACTGGCCAACCACAACTTCCAAACAAGGAAGAATGGTAGATCTTTCCATACTTTTTAAAGAAAAGGCCAGAGCCAATGATATGAGGTCCAAGATGGCCTCACAAAGGTCCCATTAGGGGACATGGCTTCATTCAACTTGATAAAACAAAGCAAGGAACCCTTCCAAGGTTTGGGTCAATTCGGAGGATACTTCTACTTCTAGATTGAGGAGCGCAGCCTTCTTCTTGACCTGCAGCCAGTAGACTTGTCTCCACTGGTTCTCGAGGAGGAGCTTACTCTAAGGCTTTCACTATAGGCAATAGTGCTTTCACTTTATGGAGCTTACTTCTTTACTAAACAACATCAGTATATGCCTTGTACATGATCATTTTATTGCACATTAGTAATAAAAACCTTGACACCTTTAGGAAGCAAAAGCAAACACACTTAACCTTTGAAACATGCATTGCACTGTATATACTAAAGTTAAATAGAAATTATGTTCTTACCGAGACAAAGTTGTAGCCCATGTCCAGATGCTCAAGATGAGGAAGCTTCTCGAACACATTGAGAAGACAAATGTCCATCTCTTTTTCACTTTTAAGCAAAGGCCGAAGAAAAATGGTCAGCTTCTTCAATGATTTGAAGCTCCCCACTATCTCAATAAATCTCTCTGGAGATAAATTGTATCCCGAGTTCCAAGAATCCCATGATGCCATTGTCAATCCAATCAAATTACTTCCACCCTGAATGTTGAGTTCCGAAATTGAACATGAAAGCTCGTGAAACAGTATCCCGTTCACTCTCAAATCCTTCATCTGGTATGCATGCAGGGTATTAAGCTTCGGGCAGTTCACTGTTAAAACCTCTACTCCTCTATGCACATTTAAATCTGTAATGTTTGGAGCAGAGATGGCTGGCTGCTGCAAACCAAGGCACCTGAACAAGCTAAGATTTTGAAGAAGAGGACAATGTGAAATAAAGCGAGCTCAAGAGTGGTCTGTCAATTCCACAAATTTGAAGGTGCAAGTTGTGAGATGGTTGAATCCAGGGAAAAGGGTTGGAAGATGGGAGAGAATGTAGTTGCGGAGTGTGAGGGTAATGAGCCAAGTGCAGGAGAAAAGAGCAGGAGCCAGGATTTCCCTCTCTGTGGAATCACAGAGACTGAGGTGCTGAACATTCCTCCATGCTGCGCATCTCACCCATTTGTATACACTGTCGCGGGTAAACCGCCATTGTCTATTAATGGTGAAAGGGCGAGGGCGAATGTTGTTGGATAGATGAAAGGCTTCCAGATCAGAGGAATGCAAGAGCAGAATTTTGGAGATGATATTCTCCACTGTTGCAATAGATAGTGGATCAGGATCCAGAGAGCCCAAAAGAAGATATGGGGAGGAAATGAGTTGGGGCATTTGGGTATAGAGGAATCTCCATCTCTTGGAGAGAAGGGAAGATCTAATTGCCTCTTTAATCGGAATTTTAGAAAGGATGGAGCAGAGGATGGCATCTGGAAGTTTGGAGAATCTGTCTGTAACAGGAGGCATAGTGTTGATTTACAGAGCTTCTATGATGGAAAAGAGAGGCCAAAAACTAACACTGATAGTGAAAAGCTGGGAGGGAAATGCAGCCAAGCGGGTAATGGGTCCTAATGAAATCATAAAATGGTGGGAAATTTGATATAATGGCCAAACCTGCATTACATAATAATTAAACCCCAAGTTGGGAGGGAAATGGCAGCCAAGCGGGGGTAATGGTGTGCGAATGAAATCATAAAATGGCGGGAAATTTATAAAATGGCCAAATCTGCATTGCATAATTAAACCGTACGCTACACAATTTCATACCATGCATTCAAATCCTTTTGCTTCTGGGGAAGCTGGTAAGACAGGATCTTCTTTTCCTGCTGGGGCTGGGACTTGAAATGAAGCTGATTCAACTGGGGCTTCTGAGGGAATTTTGAAGTGAAATTGTTCCAACTCCTTTATTTTTATTTTTTTTTATTAGTTTCACAATTTATTAGCATAATGATGCTCGACCGCTTTAATCATTAAAGATAGCAACCTGTTATTAGAGTCCAACCCGAGTCTTTTAATGGTTAAATTTCATTTTCTTTTTATCTTGATTTTTAGTTGTTTGCATCCATATTTAAAGGCGAGAGTTTGATGATTTATTAGAAATTTTATGAATGTTACTGATTTTATGCAGGTTTCTTATTTCATGCATGTTGCTTTGTTTGAATACATTTAACCATTTTGCATATTTTTAATGCCAGTTTTTCCATGCTTTATTTTTGCCAGTGTTTTCCATGCTTTTTGAAATGTTCTCATGGCATATTTCAAATTGAAAAATTATATAGCACAATACACTCATCGAACACTCGAGTTTGTAAATACAAATCATAGCCACACACTCACAGCAACTTCTTTCATGTCTATTTATAGGCATAAAATTACCCTGGACTAGGTTGGGCTCCCGACGCAAAAGAAGGCAAAGCATTGTTGTCAATGCTGCTACAGCTTTTTCTTGAGGGCCAGGAAGTCGTTGGTATCTAGGGTTCAAATCGGAAGGGCTCGGAGGCCAGCTGTTGCTCCTCTTTGTGGTTTAAATTGGGCTTTATTGTTCTGGGCTGAATCGCCAGTTTGACAGGGATATGCTGCAACGCAGCTTTCTCTTGTTAAACAATGCAATGAAAAAATGGTCAATATAAACTTAAATCAAGTATCCAAGTTGAGATACATTGAATGTTTTTGGAATATTGGAATATAACAAATGATGTATTTTGGCTCCTTTGCAAGGTCATATAGTGACACCATGGTAATTGAACTAATACCCATTAGGTGGCAAAATCAAAAAATCTTAGTGGAACTGAATCACTTAGTACCCACTCTCAAACATAATTTAACAAAAACATCCTTCACTACTTAGCGCACCAAAGCCTTCAAATTAATCACATTTCAGCCCAGCTTTGCTCCTGTTATAACTCAAAACTGGAACACGTAACGCAATACAGTAACTCCAATATTTTGTAATGAAATATTCATGTTTGGGGATGTAGCTCAGATGGTAGAGCGCTCGCTTAGCATGCGAGAGGTACGGGGATCGATACCCCGCATCTCCATGTCCATTAATTTTATGTACGTCGTTTAGTTTTCTTAATCTTGGGTTGTAATTTATTTAATCCTAATACTCAAACATTTAGAATTACCAATCAACAAGCAAGGGGATGTAGCTCATATGGTAGAGCGCTCGCTTCGCATGCGAGAGGCACGGGGTTCGATTCCCCGCATCTCCATTTAATGACTGCGTGTTCGATTTCCCGCAATTCCATCTCATGACTGCCTGGATTTATTGAACGAACTTGTAGGTTAATTTTAACCACTTCCTTTTCAAAAAAATTTATGACTGGACGGATTGATTGAATTAAATTATATTTCAATCTAATCCCTTGACAATTTTATGGATATGTTGATAGAGAGAGCATCGTTTTTAAGGGGAATTTAAAAGAATTGTGGGAATGTCTTTTTCCCCTTTTTCTTTTGGACTTAGGAAACGGAAACGGTATGACCTTGGTATGATAATTTTTTTTATATAATATGAAAATGTGATATATTGGTTTTAATCTTTTTAATAGATTATGTTATGTATTAACTGTAAATAAATAATTATAATGATTGGAGTCAAGTTATATGATTGTAAATAAGTGATTCATTGTGTGTTCTAAATGTATTTGTATTAATTTAATGTTAGGTGAGGAAATTTACTTAACATAGTTATGGAGGCATGTGGTTGCATACAAGCATCATGGAGAAGTGAAATTTGTTCCTCCATCTTCATGGAAATTTGGTCCTCCACTTTCATGAGAATTTGTTCCTCACCTCCATTATGATGGGAATAGATGCAATTCTCACCATTCACCATGCACTCATCATTCTAATGTTTAAGCACTCCTGTAGCTCTAAATGTTGCATCCTCATGTTTTAGATTGAAATACAAACCTAAAAATAATCAAATCAACGATAATAGAACTAATTCATATACATGGGAAGAGAGACATAGATGGTTGTACAAGAGCATAAAGGATGGGTTGTTTAGGAAACATGGCTTTCCCTTATTAATTGTTGTTTATTGGGTGACTTCAAGTCAAGGTATTGTTATGCTAGGATAAACCTACAATGTAGACATCAAAATGACCCTACACTTCCTCCCTACACTTCAGAGCCCTTCCAAAGGAAGAATATTCTTTAGGAATTGTGAGTAAATGTATTTATTTTTATCAAATCTAAAGCATTTTATAACTAATACAACTTTTCAATTTGTCGATGTCCTACTATGGGTTATATATATACACTATCATATAAATTAAATCTTCATAATAAGTTTGTCTCATTTCCATATAATTTAGAAAGAGGACATTTATTTATCAATTTCAAATTGAAAAATATAAAATATAAATATTTATGTATATAATTATGAGGAAAAAGTATATAAACTTGAATTTTTTATTTATTTATTTTAAAAATAGAAGTGATAAAAAATATTAATTTAAATTAATAAGAAAATTAAATTAAATAAAAATATACATAAATATTTATAAGAAGAGAAGTTATAGATGAAATAAAATTAAATATAATTTTTTTTTTAAAATACATGTAAGAAAAATAATAATTTTTTTTGTCATTTTATAATTTCTAAATAACTATAAATTTATATATAATTTTTTTTAAATATAAAATTTTAATATAACTAGTTAAATTTTTAAAACAATATTTATTTATATTTAAAAAAAAAACATATTTATTAACATTGTCATTTATTTCTATTTTAAAAAAATAAATAAATATTAAATATATCAAAATTTATATATGTTATAAATTAAATTTATATAGGAGTGTAGAATATATCGTGAATGGGTGTACTATTAAGGCATTTCTTGTGTTAGGTCATCCATTCAAAACCCCTTACATACTAGCTTACCAAAAAAAATTAAACTTATACCTATTACAAATTAAATAAGTAACAACATTGTTTTGCATGATGAAGAAATATTAACTTGTAAAATTGTTTTGCAACTTGAAGAGATACATTTATATAACTTTTATAAAATAAAATGTGAAAAAAATCAATATTATAAAACTTTTTTATTTTAATTATTAATTATTTTATTGTTAAATATATTAAAAACTAATTTTTAATTTTCTTCATACGATGATGATGATGATGATTAATGTCCACTAGATCAACTTTGATCTATCGGACATTAAATTATGTCATGTATAGTATTTTGATTTTATGTATGGAGTTTAATTAATTACAAATTTTGCAATGATTAAGGTATGGATAGTAATTGGGATTGATATTCTTTTTTTGGTTTTGAATATTTTAAACTATTTCTTTTTTACCAAGATTTTGTCTTCCTCGAAAGTAATGAAACATGTTGATGACCCAAAACTTAAAATCATTTTGCATTGGTGGAATTCTTGCCCTTACTAATAACCATGACTAGATTCTATTTATACATAATGACGCAAATGCACATCTATGTAAATGTGGAGATAGTGTTAGGTTGATAATCCTTAAAAACAAAAACTTTTTAATGCTTTGTAAAAAAGATTTACAATTTTCTTTATTTTCTAATTTTAGATAAGTTTAAATAAATAAATTTCACTATCAAAATATACCAAATTGTTGCATAGAAGAGGCGCATTCTACAACCCAATAGGGGGATGTGTAACTCCTTCTGAATCCTGGAGTTGACACATGTCCTTTTTAAAAAATAATAAAATATTGTAAAAATAACATGTGGCCTATTTAAAACATTTACAACGACATGTATATAAAATTACACAAATTAGATAAATTAAAATGCTTCCTCAACATTTTCACTCTAAAAGGGGGTTTGCACCTCCAGAGATTTGCTCCCTCTTGATGCTAGGTAGATCCCCTTTTAAGATGGATCTATGCTAGTCTAGTATATTATCAACGAACCATTTTAACTCCACTCTAACAATATATATTTAAATCTTTTTATGAATATCATATGAAGCTTGTCCACTATTATGATATCTTAATTGCACCGAAGAGGCACATTCTACAACCCATTAGGGGAAGACCTGTAACTCCTTCTGTGCTCATCCTCAAGCTAGCACATGTCTTTTTAAAAAAATAATAAAATACTATAAACAATAACATGTCGGCTCAAATTAATTTAAAACATTTATAACCGCATATATATAAAACTACACAAATTGGATAAATTAAACCTTCTTCAACACTTGCACTCTATAAAGAAATTCGCAATTAGAGAGATTTGATCCCTCTCGACACTTGGTAGATCCCCTTTAAATGGTTTTATAATACTAAGTTAAAGTAAAATACGAATATACTTTAAAAAAATTGAAATGTCTAACTAAACATATTCATATTCAAATACATATTCATATTCAAATAAGAGCCATCGAAAATGGTAATTATCATAAAAAGTGTTTCCAAAAGCATGATTATATAGTTTTCCACCTATTCTAATATTTTAAATTCAACTACAATTTGTAATAAGAAAATTAAAATAGAAATGGCTAGTTAATCATATCCCATTAAGAGCCATTAAAATTAGAAACTTATGTTAAAGTGTATAACTTGCATTATTTCCACATTAGCATAAACTATACTTATAACATTTAGAATACAAGACATAATTATTGAAAACAATGTTTTTCGTATCTTTCTGGTTTTAAGACAAGAATAAGATGTTATAGAAATAATAAGGTGGGAATTTTAAACTCAAGGTACTTCTAAAGGATGCAAATAGTAAGTAGATAACTTTACAATAAATTAAGTTATTAAGCTTATATGTAATGAGGAAAAAATCATGTGAATTAAGATTTTAATAGAATAAAAAATGTCAATCAACAAAATAAGACATTGAGGAGCTCCAGTATATTGTGATGTGATGATTTCTTATTAGTAAAGAAACAAGTTGATGACCCAAAACTTAAAGGCATCTTGTATGGGTGGAATTGTTTCTATTATTAATAACTGTGATTAGATTGTATTTCTACTTAATGATACAACTGTATATCTAGGTAGATGTGAAGATACTACTAGGTTAATGATCTTTAATAACAAAAACTTTTTAATATTTTGGAAAAAAATCACAATTTTTTTAAATTTTTTAATCTTAAATAAGTTTAAATAAATAAATTTCACTTTCAAAATATATTGCAAATTGTAGATTATCAACAAGCCATATTGACTCCACTCCAAAGATATATATTTAAAAAAAAAAACTAAAAATTATGAATATCATGTGAAGTTTCTCCACTATTTTTTTTAAGTCTGCAAATTGAATTGATCAGAAAAGGAGAAAAATTACATAGCTTGTAGGCACCTGAGGCGGTCTGAGACAATGAATCCACCATCCCAATCTGTCAAATATGCTAATATGACTCTTACATACCGAACAAAAAACCCACCCCCGAGAGGGAAACCGAGCCAGAGTTTTTTTATCACACTTTGAACTATACATAGCTAACTTGTGCAAAAAAAACTGAACATTCGATAACATAAAAGCTGGAAAAAACAAAGAGAACCAGTGGGCGACGAAGCTAGCATCGAGTTCTTCATAGACAAGCTACTCGGGTGGAATTTCCTCCAGAATAGGGAATCCGCCCAGGAAGGCATCGTTAGGAGAGGACTTTGGTAGCTTGAGAGGCAAAGGCTTCACCTTGCGAGGTAACATGGAATCGGGCTTGATAGGGTTCCAGACTCTTTTGTTGGGAAGAGGTCCTACAGTAGAAGGTGTCGGGAATGAAGTTGAAGGAGTCAAGTGCCCATCCAAGAGTGTGTGCTTTCCAAACGGTTGTTCACTAGTTGCATTATCACTTCTTACCTCTACATTATCCGTGCCACAACGTCCAACAACAAGGTGCTTCCAAGAGAAGGTGGCGCCCAAAATTGCAAGTCGGTCGTCCACATCAATGAGCTTAGCTCTGGAAGCAAGAACAGAATCCTTTGCAGAGCTCCACTTGTTTATCATATCCTCCATGAGCATACCCATCATGTTCTTTAAGAGCCAATAATGGTTGATTTTCCCACCACAACTCCCAAAAGCCTGGTATTCTGAGACTAGGCGAGCTTCCCAGTCGTCAATAAGAACTCGGAATGGAATAGAGACCCCCATGTCGTAGCCTTCCTCAGTCGCAGGAGCAGGGTTGCGTTGGTTCCTACCCCAACTCCCGCTACCTCGTCAGGGGGAACCACGTTTCCGAGACATCAGAGAGGGGGGAGTGTTGAGAGCACAGAATGAAACAAGACCAACTAGCACATCCCAGTATTGTAGAGCGCAGAGCAATTCAACCGCCCGCAAACACGGTGACGAGGAATGATGGGAGTGTTATCACTCAGGATTCGTTCAGGTTGCGGCAGAAGGGATCACAAAGCAAACTATTTCAACTACACTCTTGTGAATGGAAACTAGCCTTTCCGAGACACCGAGAGGGATCTCTCTCTCACAACTCTTTCAGCATGCAAAATATCACTTGAATTGGCTGGTTGTGTATTAATAATGGTGGCTAGACCTTCAGATAAGGGTATTAGGGCTTTCAATTGGTTGGGTTGAGGATAGGTATATCACAGGTCATGGAGTCAAAAATTTTAAAGGGTTTCTGTCACAGATGATCGATAGAACTATAATCTTAAGGGCAGAGGCAAGATAAATGAAGTTTTTTCAAGTCACAGAGATATTTAGCAGATGATCGCAGAAAGGGTAACAAAGTCCATCACAGAATTAGATAATTACGAATGAATTCTAATTTGCAATTTCAGAAAGAAAGGATGGAGTATCTAACCATATGTATATGAAGCATCAAACATTAGACGAATTTCAAATCATGTAATCTTGATTTAGACACATAGAAGAAGACAGTCAATGAGAAATACTAGCAGGGAAAACATGCACAGGAATTACAGACATCAAAACACTCACATCAAGAATATATGCTACAAGATCAATTCTTTTCATTAATAAAAATGATGGGTTTCATTACATACTCGGATTTTTCTTATCTCAAAATCCCAACCCTTGGGTCTTATTCAAAACCTGCGTTTATAGGCTTACAAAAATCAAAATCTTCTCAACTACTTCAGCCATATGCCGTTGTTTATTAAATTCGCAACTAAAACTATCGGTAATACCTTTGATCTAACTAATAGTCTTATGGACTATTTATTAAAAATAAAAGTAAAAAAAACTGTAAGTGATGTGGTGGTCTTCTTTCTTCACTCGAGCTGTTCGGATCAATCCCTTCTTTTTGAACTGGAGATGAGCTGGTGGGAGGCCTCAGCATACTGTCAGTGTAAACTTGAATTATCAAAAATACTTGTTGTCCTTTAGATTGAGCCATTTCAGGCTGATTTGTAGGGATGGACATATTGTGTCTTTATTTTTCCTTTAGATCAACTCACAGTCACGGAACAATTAGTTTACATAGTCGAATGTTATCAGGAATACTGATCTGATCTGTGTCTATCTCTATTTCTGATACCTATCCTCTTTCCATCATGTTCTGCAATTTATTCTGAAACGCCAACTTCAGTCTGCAATGCGTAATCCACAAGCCACAATCCTCAAGCCAAAATGCGGGCATCGGAAAGTCGGAATACCAAATGCACAGCTTTGAATAAATCATGCCTCCGACTTCCGCAATCGGCAATGCGAGAGTCGGAAGTCGGAACCCCAAATTGTCAACTTTGAATAAATCATGCCTCCGACTTCTGCAATCCGTAATGCGGGAGTCGGATGTCAGAACCCCAAATTGACCACTTTGAAGAAATCATGCCTCCAAATTCCACAATCCACAATGCAGGAGTCGGAAGTCGAAACCCCAAATTGACCGCTTCGAAGAAATCACGCCTCCGACTTCCGCAATCCGCAATGCGGGAGTCGGAAGTCGGAACCCCAAATTCACAACTTTGAAAAATTTACTCCTCCGCAATCCGCAATCCAAAATGCGGGAGTCGAAAAGTTGGAACCCCTAATTCGCATCTTTGAAAAAATTTCTCCTCTGCAATCTGCAATCCGAAATGCGGGAGCCGGAAAGTCGGAACCCCGAATTCACAGCATTGAAAAAATTACTCCTTCGCAATCTGCAATCCGAAATGCGGGAGTTGAAAAGTCGGAATCCCGATGCACAACTTTGAAGAAAACATGCCTCTGACTTTCATAATCCGCAATGCAGGTTCGGAAAGTCGAAACTTCTTCGAAATCCCTCTACGGCTGTCAATCTATCTCTATCTCCAATCTCGACCATTCAATTTCTTAAGAGCGAAAGACCTCCTTTTTATCATTTTTCTTATACTTCAATCAGCTGATTGGCTCTCCTTAGCTCAGGGTTTGGTTCTTCTTCTTTTTTCTTGTAATAGTCTTGTTGTAGGTCCCTTGAGGGAATCATGAAATATTACCTCGGTTCCATATACCAATTTGAAAGGAGAAGTTCCAATGGATCTTTTGGAGGAAATCCTATCAGCCCATAGAGTAAAAGTCAGCTTGGTATGCCAACTCCTTTTATTTTCTTGCAACAAATTCTTGATTATCCTAACCAAACTTTTGTTAGATGACTCATCCAATCCATTTCCCTGGGGGTAGTAAGTAGTAGAATGGCCCAATTTTATGTAAAATTCATTGCAAAATTTGACCATTTTATTGGATTTGAAAGCTTGAGCATTATCCATTATTATTTTAATAGGAAAACCAAACCTGGACATGATATTTTCCTCCAAAAATTTGATGATGATTGTGTTAGTGGCCTGCCTGGTTGGTACTGCTTCAATACATTTGGTAAAGTAATTTGTGGCAGTCAATATCCACCTGTGTTGTCTAGAAGAGTTGGGAATGATTTCACCATTGAAATCTAGCCCTCACTGCTGGAAAGGGGATTCTACAGAGATTGGTTTTAAGGGCAGAGGCAAGAGCTTCATTTTTCCTTCAAATATCTAGCATTCATGCCAAGTAGCTACCTCTTTAAATTCATCATTGAACATAGTGGGACAATAAAATCCCCCCCTGAGAATCTTGTTGACAGTGGCCTTCGAGTAATGGTGTCCTCCACAGACCCCTTTATGAAACTCTCTTACGGTTATTCTAGCTTCATCTTCCAACATACAGTTCAATAAAATACCTCCAGGGTCCTTCCAATAAAGGCCTCCATTTAGTATGCAAAATTTTGCAGCCTTCATTTTTATTGACATGGCTTTGCTCTTTCCCATCTCAAGGGGTGCTTGTAAGTTCTGCAAAACATATATAATGTCCGAGTACCAAGGAAATGATAATAATTTATCTGAACCTACAGCAGTGGGTCTTGAGCAGTTCCTTCCAACATGTGTGAGACCAAGTTCACACTTATTGAATCCCAATTTTCCTCGGCCATGAGTCCGGCCAGCGCCTGCCCTTTGACAAGATTTGTAGGCTTGATTTCTAAGTCATACTCCAATAGTACATCTATCCATTTTTCCCTTTAACCTTCTGGATCAGGTTGTTTCAATATGTCTTTTACAGCAGCATTAGGGACAAAAGCAATAACATGAGAATGTAAAACATAAACTCTGAAATCCTTTAGGGTTTTGATCATGGCATAGGCCTATTTTTCCATAATATTGTACTTGAGCTCAGCATCTCTGAGAGCCCTACTAAAGAAAGCTATGGGTTGATCATCTCCTTCCTGATTTTTATGTTGAAGAAATCCTACTATGGAATGCTCCGAGGAAAAAGAAAACATAAGAAATTCTTTTTCAAAATCAAGACTGATTAGTACTAGTGTTTCAACAATTACCTTCTTTATATCTCCAAATGCTTGCTTGGATTCAATAGTCCACCTGATCTGATTATCCTTTTTAAGAATGTTAGTAATTGTTTTCATGATCTCTGCAAAGTTGGGGATGAATCTTCTTAAGAAGTTTACTCTGCCAAGGAAAGATTGGACTTCCTTGTTACTCCTGGGGAGTTCAATTTTCTGTATGGTGTTAGCTTTGTCTGGGTCAATTTTAATTCCATCTTTAGATATTATATGACCCAACAACTTACCTTCTTGCATGGTAAAGTTTGACTTCTTCGGGTTCAGAGAAATCCCAAACTTTCTACATTTTAAAAATACTTGGTGTAGATGTTTCAAATGTTTTGCATCAGATTTGGAATACACGGTGATATCATCCATATATATAACCACAAACTTATCTCTTTCTTCTACAAAATCTATGTCCATATCTCTCTAAAATGTGGTTCCCGCATTCAATAGACCAAAAGGCATTTTAGCATACATGAAATTTCCCCAAGGTGTGGTAAATGTTGTTTTTTCCTAATCTTCCGGTAACACTCTTACCTGATTGTACCATGAAAATCCATCCAGCATGGAAATTCTTGCTCCCCTACAACTTTCTGCAAAATATGATCCATTTTGGGCAGGGGATAGTTTTCTTTTAGGGACACTTTGTTTAGATTTTTGAAGTCTATACATAGTCTAATTTCTCCATTTTTTTTTCTTACTGGGACTATGTTGGCTACCCACTTTGAGAATCTTAATGAGACTATGATTTTGGCTTCATATAGTCTCTTCACTTCCTTTTCTATGAGAGGGAGTAGCATAGGGTTCATCCTTCTTAGCTTCTGCTTGAATGGTTTCTCACCTGTCTCTACTGGTATGGTGAGTTGAATGATAGATGTATCATATTCCTTTAAGTCTTCATAACACCATGCAAAAACATTAGAAAATTTTCTCATTAAGTCAACATAATCATCTTTAGTACCTAGGGTTAGGGATTTAGATAGCTTGATAATCTTAGGTTCCTCATCATCCCCAATGTTGTAGTCTTCTAATTCACTGTGGTTTGGAACAACTTTAGGGTTTTGGGCCACATCATTTTCATCAAAAAAAATTTCTAATGGTACTAACCCTTTGGGGATATAGTTGATTTTCAACTGAAGGATTTCTTTCTCTCCCAACGTTGTTAGGAAATCTGTTGGATCAGGTTCCCATTATTCATTTGCACAGTTTTCTTGATCAATATGGGTATTGGCAAACTCTTATGTCATCTCTAGAAATTTATTTATTTGTTGATAATCTTCAAAGATCTGCCAGTGTCTGGTATTGTCAAGGACAGAAGTCCTATGCTTTATATTGATCATATAGGTCTTGGTGGGGTAAATAGGGAGTTGGAACTTGCTAGCAGAGTTGGCCAAGGTATCTGTTGTTGTGTTATGCTCCCTAGGGATGAAGGAAATACTGTGTTCTGTAAAGAAATCATCGAACATATCCCAAACAACATTCCTATAAGCCCTCATTTTGGGGTGTTTGGTTTCATATATCCCATTGACTTGTTGGATTATCAATTCTACATCTCTATAGACTTTGATTTTTTTAGCTTTCAGCTCCCTAAGTGCATTCAACCCTAGCAGCAAAGCTTCATACTCCACTACATTTTTTGAGTAGTCAAACATCAGTTTAAAGGACTGCAACCAGGCGCATTTATTTCCTTCATATGGGGGGATGATCCATACTTCTGTCCCTGCTCCTTGTTTACATCCCCATCAAATCTCATAGTCCAGAGACCTTCCTTTTGGGTTGTAGTTGTAGCTTCTGGTTCTATTTCCGACTTCTCATCACTACCCTTTTCTATCTGTTGACCGATGTCCTGTTCGCTTCCAGAGCTTCCAATGCATTGTGCATCTTTCTCGCTATTAAATCCATTATTTGTTTTAGGGAGTTTAGCGATTTTCATATATTTTTCTCTCAAACCAAGGTCATAACAAAAGACCAAAGATCCTATATCAATATCTACAGCAAATATGGGATGATTTTCGGGCCTGCCTTTACTACTTACAACATATGATAGTCTTTGTTCTCTATAGAGTCTTATGTTTTCTCCCAAAAACAGGGATGGTGGCATAAGACATATCCATTTGCAGTGTTCCCTTAAGTTTAGATGCCCAAGATTGTGATAACAACATCCCAAATTTTGGTGGAATGTCTACTACTACTACATCCATTACCACATTCTTCTGAGGGATATGTGTTAGTGATACAACCATACCTTTGATCAGCCCCATGCATTGTACTTTTCTGGAATCAAATGAGAATAAATATTTATAAGGTCTGGTGATTTCTTGTCCTAGACTTTCTACCACTGATTTTGGCATGAGGTTATGTGAGGCCCCAGAATCTAACATAACATTATGTAGTATATGATCATGTATATTCAGACTGATGTAAAAGGGGGGAACATCGTCTTCTTGAGGTCTTTCAACATGAGGGTCAAACAGAAGGGTGGGCTTATCATCATGTAAATTAAGAGTGCCCGGCTGCTTTCCTTCCTCTCCCTTCACTATTTCCATAATCTCATTCTTATATTCTGTATTTTTTAACAACTCATTGAAGGGGATTGAGATCTTTATCTTAGAGATTTCATTTTCTAAACTGAAAGCATAATGGGTTTTTTCCATTGTTTTCACATTACTTTCGGCTTTCCTTTCTGGGAGTCTTTTAGGAGCTTCAACTCCCTCTTCAGTTGTTTTATCAGAGGTAACAAGATTTGGATCACCCTTCCTAGGGTTTCTTTTTTTGTTGTTGAGAAGTACATGGCTCAGCAGTAGTATTTCCTTGGTCTGATGTTACCTTTCTATTCCTCAAATTATGTTGTCTCTGAAATTCAAAAATTGCATTTTGGAAACCCCTTTGATATTGTTCAGACTGTGACTCTTCTAGGTTGCTATCAAATTGCAGAGATGATTTATCATGTTCTTCTTTAGTCAAATAAAATTGGGGCTGCATCTGATCAAAGAGGTGGATCCGATCTTCAATTTTTCCATATTCTTCTTCTTTTGCGATCATTTTTTCAGCAAAAGGTGGTCTAATTGGCTTATTTTCTGCATTTCTAGGGTCCCTTGGCTCTCTTGGTCTTCCCTACGGGGCAGGAGGTCTCCTGTAATTCATGTTCCAAGCTTGAGGCTCCGGAGTTTCTCTACCAGGGGGTTTGTTATCCAGGGACATATTATCCACCATTCTTCCCATGGTTTTCATCATCTGTTCAAACTTGGTGTCAATAGATTGGGAGGTGCAAGGCTAGCCTATTTCATTGAATCTATTTTTCTCAGTTTCAGTTATGTGCCTTATTTTACCCGAGGCCATCAGATTAGCTTCTACTTCAACATCATCTTTCAACGTATTAGGAAGGGTAGAAAATCTCCTTTCTCTCAGCATGAGAGCAAAGTCACTGTCAAAAAAGTTAGCATAGTGAAGTTTGGCTGCACCCATAGGGGGTTTGATGTCCACGGGGATAAAATTGTACATTTTCATGAACCTCCATGAAAACTCTTGGACAGTCTCAACATTATTTTTCTTCGTGTTTTCATATTGAGTGAGAATTTGGAGAGGATTCTTTTTATCCTATCATCTGGCCAGGAAATCTTGTTCCAACCTATCATAGGAAGCAATACCTCCATTTGGAAGGGTTTTGAACCATTTCTTTACTTCCCCTGAAAAACTTTGGGCAAATAAACTAAAATTGACATCATCTTCATCTATCACTTCAAGATCTATGAAGTCAGTAAAATGATCCACATGTTGATGTGCAGTGCCACTCCCTTCCTCATCATATCTCATGAGGCGTTGGGCATAACCCACATGTAGATCATGGAGGTTGGCAGGGAGGTCTAAAGGGGAAATCTAGTAGCCATTTCTCTTAGGGTTTGCTTGGAACCAGGAGGAGTATTTGGAATAGGTTTAGAAGAAGGGTTAGGTATTACAACATTGTGACCTGGAGTAGGAGGGGTGATCAGGATATTGGTTCGCTTGCTGGATCGCTTGCTGGATGCTTTATTGAAGAGGAATAACTCACTGCTTTCTTCTTTGGCCTCTAAACTCTCCCACAAAGCACTCAAACAATGGGTTTGGAACTTTTTCTGATCAAATAAGGTTGCTTTCAGATCTCTCTTAGATTTATACCTAAATAAGGAATTATTAAACTTTAAATCAAAAGAGACAGTATCTATAGTCTGGGCTTCTTTTTTAGGTAAAGAAAAATATTTGGCCAATGGAGGAATACCTGTATTTTCTTTCTTCGCTTTCCGAATGATCTTTTCTAGATCTGATACGTACTGTGCTGGTTCAGGATCCGGCTGACTTCTGGTAGATATCCTTTGGGAAGCCAGAATTCTTTCAAGAAACTCACCAAGTGTCTCTTGTGGGATTGAAAATTTGAATATTGGAGTCGCTAGGGAAAATATCACAACCTTTATGTATCTAATCTTCTGTTTTCCCTCAGAGATCTAATTTGATTCCTTGTAATTCTTTTTATGGGGTAAAGAAGTTCTTTGTTCCCCAGTATGGTCGCCAGATGTTATCACTTGAGATTCTTCCAGATTGCAGCAGAAGGGATCACTGAGGTAATTGTTTCAACTACACTCTTGTGAATTGAAACTAGCCTTTCCCGAGACACAGAGAGGGCACTCTCTCACAACTCTTTCAGCATGCAAAATATCACTTGAATTGGCTGGTTGTGTATTAATAGTGGTGGATAGACCTTCAGATAAGGGTATTAGGGCTTTCAATTGGCTGGGTTGAGGATAGGTATATCACATGGCATGGAGTCAAACTTTTTAAAGGGTTTCTGTCATAGATGACCAATAGAACTATAATCTTAAGGGCATAGGCAAGATAAATGAAGTTTTTTCAAGTCAAATAGATATTTAGCAGATGATGGCAAAAAGGGTAGCAAAGTCCATCACATAATTAGAGCATTACGAATGAATTCTAATTTGCAATTTCAGGAAGAAAGGATGGAGTATCTAACCATAAGTATATGAAGCATCAAACATTAGACGAATTTCAGTTCATGTAATCTTGATTTAGACACTTAGAAGAAGACTAGTAATGAGAAATACTAGCAGGGAAAACATGCATGGGAATTACATACATCAAAACACTCACTTCAAGAATCTATGCTCCAAGATCAAGTATTTTCATTAATAAAAATGATGGGTTTCATTACATAGTCAGAGTTTTCTTATCTCAAAATCCCAATCCTTGGGTCTTATTCGAAACCTGCCTTTATAGGCTTACAAATATCAAAATCTTCTCAACTACTTCATCCATATGCGGTTGTTTATTAAATTCGCAACTACAACTATTGGTAATACCTCCGATCTAACTATTAGTCTTATGGACTATTTATTAAAAATAAAAGGAAAAAAAAATGTAAGTGATGTGGTGGTATTCTTTCTTCACTTGGGTTGTTCGGATAAATCCCTGCTTCTTGAACTGGAGATGAGCTAGTGGGAGGCCTTAGCGTACCATTAGTGTAAACTTGAATTGTCAAAACTACCTATTGTCCTTTAGATTGATCCATTTCAAGATGATTTGTAGGGATGGACGTATTGTGTCTTTATTTTTCCTTCAAATCGACTCCCAGTCGCGGAACAATTAGTTTACATAGTCGAATCTTATCAGGAATACTGATCTAATCTGTGTCTATCTATGTTTCTTATACCTGTCCTCTTTCCCTCTTGTTCTGCAATTTATTCTGAAACTCCAACTTCAGTCCGCAATACGTAATCCACAAGCCGCAATCCACAAGCTGAAATGCGGGCATCAGAAAGTCGGAATACCAAATGCACAGCTTTGAATAAATCATGCCTCCAACATTCGCAATCCGCAATGAGGGAGTCGGAAGTTGGAACCCCAAATTGACAACTTTGAAGAAATCATGCCTCCGACTTCCGCAATCTGCAATGTGGGAGTCGGAAGTCGGAACCCCAAAATGACAACTTTGAAGAAATCATGCCTCCGACTTCCACAATCCGCAATGCGGGAGTCGGAAGTTGGAACCCCAAATTGATTGCTTCAAATAAATCATGCCTCCGAATTCTGTAATCCGCAATACAGGAGTCGGAAGTCGGAACCTCAAATTCACAACTTTGAAAAATTTACTCCTCCGCAATCCCTAATCTGAAATGCAGAAGTCGGAAAGTCGGAACCCCAAATTCGCAGCTTTGAAAAATTTGCTCCTTTGCAATCCGTAATCTGAAATGCAGGAGTTGAAAAGTCGGAACCCCGAATTCGCAGCTTTGAAAAATTTGCTCCTCCGCAATCCCAAACCGAAATGCGAGAGTCAAAAAGTCGGAATCCTGACGCACAACTTTGAATAAATCATGCCTCCGACTTCCGTAATCCGCAATGTAGGTTCAGAAAGTCGGACCTTCTGCGAAATCGCTCTACGAACGTCGATCTAGCTCTATCTCCAATCTCGACCATTCAATTTCTTAAGAGCGGAAGAACTCCTTTTTATCATCTTTCTTACAATGGATTGCTCATCCAGTCGGAAACTATTAATACTTAGCCATTTTTTGGGAGTTTTTTGCTTCTTCTTTTGGAGTTAAAAAAACGTTAGTGGGTAGGCTTGAGATTTCGGTAGGGTGTTCCCTTTACTTCCCCTATGGGAATTTTCTTAGGGGTGCTAACAAGGAGTATGGGCATCTTCATCCTCCCTTAACCCACCCCTATAGAGGTTCCCAAATCCCACACGCGCCATATCAACGTTCAAGGAGTCGAAGTTAATGAACCAGCTACCAAATCCGTGTCCCGTTAGCAAGTGAAGGGACGTCCAACTGAAATGGCTTGAATGAGCCATCATCCTCTATCGTTGAGGGATTAATGCATGTAGAGAGAGGTTCCACGTCGTGGACTCCCAGGTCGAGGCTCCTCGTTTGCATGTTGTCCAGCTGTCGAAAGGACACCCGCATACGAGGTGAAATTTCTCCACTATTAAGCTAAAGTAAAACATGAATATACTTAATTAAAAAAAAATGTCTAATTAAATATCTTCAATTAAGATGCATCTAAAATGGTAATTATCATAGAAAGTGTTTTAAAAACATGATTATATGGTTTTCGAACTATTCTAACATTTTAATTTCAACTATAATTTTTAGTAAAAAATTGAAATAGAAACGTTTAGTTAATCATATCCAATTAAAAACCATAAAAATTAGAAACTTCGGGTACATTATTTTCACATTAACATAAATTATAATAGTAACATTTAGAATACAAAACATAACTATTGAAAAAGATTTTTTTTTTTTTAATATCTCTCTTTTTTAAGAGATGTTATAAGAATAAATTCGAATCCAGTGTGGGACCTTTAAACTCAAGGTATTTCTAAAGGAAGTAAATAATAAGGTAGATCACTCTACAATCAAATAAGCGATCGAGTTATGTAGTGAGGAAAAAATCATGTGATTCAAGATTTCAATACAATGGAAAAGGTCAATAAACAATATTGATATTGATAAGATTGAATATCTTAAATGTTTTAATAAATAATAATAATAATTTAATTCAATTCAATTTTTTTTTAAAGATGTAAATAATTTTTTAGAATAAAAATTTAGAATATTTTTGAAAATTAGTATTCAAAGAATTTAATACTTTTTAACTTTCAATAATTGAATATTAAAGTGAATGTGAGCTCATTACAATCATGTCAAGATGATGATGATGATGATGAACAATGTTCACTAAGATCAACTCTGGTCTATCGGACCGTAAGAAGGTTATTACTTGGTTTGCTTTAAACTTTTGTTCCTATGCTCAAAAAACTTAGAAAGAAGTTTTATAAGATCACTATAGTTTTGGCAAGTCAGGAGGTTAGAAAGATTTGTATTGTAGCAAATACTATGACACTCATATCTAATGTGGGTGTAAGCAGGACACTCTAAGAGAAAGTGGTTTTCATCCTCAACGCTCATAGACTCGTAAAGCTGGCAAACCATTTCCTCCCACGGAGTTTTGGGAATGGACCAATGTCCTATTTCGCTATGGAGCTCATGAGAGTTCGTTCTAATCTTCGCTATATTAATTTTCTTCTTTGAACTACTTACTATCGAGAGATAATTCTGATCTTCCAAATTAGGGTTAATGACCTCCTTGTAGTATCTTAGTTTTCTCTTAATCGCTAAATTTTCTCCGTACCACAATTTCTCTTTAAACTTAGAAGTAATAATATTTTCGATATTATCGATATTCTGCAAAGTGTCATTTTCACCAATGCCCCAATGGTCTAACCAAGCCATTGTATCTTTACACCAACTCCGCTTGAGGCGTAATTGGTTTTGAATTGAATTTAAAGAAATTTTAGGAAGTCTCTCACTTTCCATGTTATTAATCTTTTGCTTGTACATCAGATACCTAATCATAGCCATGCTCTCGAAGGGGGAAAGATCCACTTCTAAGAGGAGAATATGATAAGGTGTGTTGCTTTTAATTTTGAGGTTATAAGTTATAAACCGCTTCTGGACTTGCTCAATCTTTCTCCAAGATTCTCTACAAATGTTGCACCACCATACTTCACAACCGTATAAGATAACGAGGATGACAAGGGTTTCAAAGAGGAACTTCTTTTTATCCCACATGACCGGGTTGGCTGATTTAAAATTATTTTCAAGACCAAAATAAGCTTTAAATCCTCTATTCATCATTTTCTCAATGTTGTGGTTCCAATTGAGCTTGTGATGAATATCAATTCCAAGATACTTGTAAGAAGTCACTTCCTCCAATTTATTGTTATCATAAATAAAATTTGCACGGGTGTTTTTCTTAGATTTTATAATCATAACTTTTGTCTTGTCGGTGTTAACAGCCATACCCGTGTCGATATTCATATAACATTTTTTATATTTAATTTTTCATGTTTTAATATTTTATATTTCTATATATAATTTTAAGTGTTTATTTTATTACATTTTATTTTTAATTTTTTTTAATCAATTTTGTTTTTATTTTATTTTATTAATATAATAATATATTTTTTAGATTTTGTTTTGACATAAATGACACCAATTGTAGACCTAATTTCCCTAGTTGTAGGCTAGAGTGGTGGATGGATGTATATTTTTGTACAATATTAATATAAGTTTTGGCACTAATTGTAGACCCAATTTTATTAGTTGCATGTTATAGTGGATTTTTAATTTTCTCAGTTGCCAGTTGCAGGTTAAATGACTATTTTAATTTTGAGTTCAAATAGATTTATCAATCTAAAGCTTTGATAATGGAAGGAATGATGAAGATAAATCCAAGGTCTATGGTATTCAAGGTTGTAGGTTAGGTGCACTGAATCTTACGGTATTACCGAGGAAGCGTGTTAAACCACAACAATGGAGTTAATTAATATGGCAGATAAAGTTACAGATGGCATGCGTCAAGAATTACTCGAGGTTAACCTAGCTTCAAGTTCCAATGAAACAAGTATTGAACTAGTTTTACAGAAAGCTAGAGTTGTTCAGGAGGTTGATTCGGCGGAGGAAACCAATAGGAAGAATGGTGTAAGAGGTTTGGGGACAAAAGAGCTCACAAAAGGAGATAATTATCAGAGGCGGGTTGAAGGTTAGAATCCAAGAGAAGCAAGAAAGGAAAGGAAGATTATCAAAAAAAGAGAATGTGTTAAAATGACAGTGGGATCCGATTTAAGAGTCGAAAATATATTAAAATTTGCAGGTAAGACCCTAATAAAACATTTTTTTTGGCATTAGAATCTTTGAATTTACCTTAAAAACTTGGTTGGAAAAGAGTTGGGTTCTGATATTACAATATTTCCCGTCATTCTACATTCTGACCAGAGGTTGGATGAGATTTAAATTCAAAAATGAAGAAGATGTTGCGAAGATAATGAAGGACCATTTTGGAGGTGGGGGGACACAATGTTAAACCTAAGATTATGGAATATGTGTTTTGACCCGAGAAGAGAAGTTTCAAATAAATTTCATGTATGGGTTAAGGTTCCCATATTACCTATCGAGTTATGGAATGATAGATTTTTGAGAGATATTGGAAATTAATTATGTTCAACAGTTTTCATGGATCCCGTTTACAAATTTCAGGAAAAGAGAACAGTTGTTAGGGTTCTTATATCAATGGATTTATCAAAAGGACTTCCTGAATATATTGAGATTTAATTTGGGGATCTGTATCTGAAGTGGACATTGGATTACATCAATATTCCTTTTAGATGTGCATAGTGTCATATATATGGACATGCCATCAAAGAATGTACATTACCTTACCAAAATAATATATGGGTAAGAAAGAATTCATCACCAGAAGGGAACAATACACTCTCAGATACTGAATAAAGGGAGATAAATGAATCAGTAGACATGAATTCTACAATGGAAATTTAGAGACATGGTTTTAATGAACCAGAGAAGAAAGATATGGAGAGCATCTTGAGGAATATAGATTCTAAGTTTCAAGATAAGGCTACAGAGGATTCTGCTTTGGAAGCTATACCAGGTAATACTCTGCCAAATACTGAAAAATCAACGGGACCAGTTGAGGATTTCTTTCAATCACCAATTCAGGAGATAATGTTGGAAATTGGTAAGTCTATTATCTCTCTGTCCACTTTAGAAGATAATATGATTGAAATTACATAAGATAAAGAAGTTTTTTCCCCTTCCTCTTTGCATTTAAGTAAATAATTTACTCTCAGGGAGGCCTGTGAAAGCCAATTCTCAAATAAATCCCTTCGTAAACATAAAAGATTTATCAAAGGATTATCTCCTAGTATTAGCATTATTCCTACTAAAATTGGGGTCAAGTGGGATTAAAACAATCCCTATGCACTAAGATCAAAAAGATACTTAGGGTTGGAAGGATGTAATGAGAATGTGGGATTAGGGTTTATCACACCAGATAGGGGCAAGAAAGGCAAATACAAGAGTATTAAAAGGAAATCCTCTAAAAACATGAAATCTGCTTTAAATTCCTGTAGAGCGCTTAGAGATAAGCCCTTGTTTAAGGGTGAGAAATGAAACGTATGTCCTTAAATTGTCATGGGTTGGCCATCAAACTTAAAATACGTGTGTTGGTTAGATTGGTAGAATTACATAGTCCAAATGTGATAGTTATTCAAGAAACTATGCGTAATGATAAATTTTCAGTAGATGTTTTGAAGTAGATGATGGTGGAGTGGAATTTTGTCTGGTATGATGGGAAAGGATTATCGGGAGGGTTACTAATTGGTTGGGATGTGCACCTAGAACTTAAAAATAGTTTTTCTGATACCTTCGATCTTGGAACAAGCTTTGAGAGCAAGGAGCTAGATATTCAATTTACTATCTTCAACGTCTACAGGCCATATAATCATAAAATGGATTTTTGGGAAAAAAAATTAGTATAAATTTTGCAAGGATCATCTATATCTAATTGTAGGAGATTCAAACTTTACACTTAATAGAGCAGAGGTTTGGGCATACATGCTAGACCTGATCCACTAAAAGACTACTTTCAGTTCTATATGGAATCTAAGGATTTGATATATATTGAGCCTACATAAATTAAACCTACATGGTTTAACAAAAGAAATGGAGAGGCATCCATAGCAAAGAGGCTAGATAGAGTTTTGTTGTCTGGAAATTTGTTGAGAAAGGTGGAAAGGTGTAGGACGTGGAGGGTAACAAGAGGTGGCTCTAACCATCTGCCAATATTATTCGAAATGGATAAAGGGGAAAATAAACCTGGTGCTCCTTTTAAATTAAATCCACATTGGTTAGAAAATCAGGATTTTGTGAATCGGATTAGGTCAAATTGGAAGGATTATGATGAAACTGTGAATACTTCTTTTAGTACACAATTTTCCAATTTACTAAACTGTGTGAAGAAATTATTAATAGAATGGTCTATGAATTTAATGAAAAGTAGAGATAAAAGGTTAAAAGAGATAGAAAGTAAGATTGAGGATATTTAGCTAAATTGAGATGGAACTATAAGTGGGGAAAATCTACATGCTTTGGCAGACTTGGAGAGGAAAAAGAATGTTATAAGGCTCAGAGAAAAAGAGGCAGAAATTAGGATGAAAAGAAGAGCAATTTGGTGGGCCATGGAGGATGAGAACAATGCTTTTTTCATAATTTTGCAAATAATAGAAAAGAAGGAATACAATTTGGGAGTTGGATAAAAGAGGAGGAGAAACAGTAAGGGGATTTGAAAATTTGGTCGATGAAGGAGTTAAATATTTCAAAGAAATATATAAGGAACCTGGAAGAAATAACCTTACATACATAGTAAAATCATGTTATTATTCCCAAGATGGATTACATAAGAAGATAATGAAATAGTTTTTGCACATGTTACATTGGAGGAACTGGAGGCTACTTTGGGGAAATTTAAAAAGGAAAAGAGTCTCAGTCCAGATGGGTGGACATTGAAATTTTTCCAGACATTTTTTTACTTGTTGGGGGCAAATTTGTTAAAAGTGATTGAAGGGTCTAGAAAATCGGGCAAGATGCTTCCATGTTTCAACTCAAATTTTATTGTTCTAAAACCTAAAGTGGAAACACTTGCTTCCTTTGGGGATTTTTGTCTAATATCCTTATGTAATGCACTATATAAAATCATTTCAAAAATAATTGTTGAAATATTGAAACCTTTTCTCTCCTCCTTTATCTCTCCAGAACAGTTCCACTTTTGGCTAAAATAAATATTAATGAAGCAGTGGGAACTTCCCAAGTGTTAGGATATTCCTATACTCCATCCTAGTCCTACTAGCTTTTCAGTCTTTTAGGGTTTGCATGCACTTTTTGGGTTTGCATGCATCTAGGGTTTGCATGCATTTCCAGTCATCAGTACCAGCACCTATCCCTCAATTAGCTAGCCCCCGGAGCTTATTCCTGATCAGTTTGATCCCTCCTAGTGCCTAGTGCACCCTCCTTTCACCTACTACATGAGAGAGGCGCACTTCTTCACCTACCAGTCCAGTTATGTTCAGTTAACAAGAGTCCTCTCCCTGATTTTAGGCTTGACTCACTCTTTACTGACCTTATCACTCCAATGGACCTCTAGTGTGACTAGATAGGCTGTTCTGACTCTAGTTAGCTCCATGAGCACCCTCCACTGAGCCTCCTTCACTACATTAGTGCTTCCATGTGCCAGTTACACCTACCACATTTAGTTAGATTCAGTTTGACTTCTGGTTGACTATTACTTGTGCATTGATGACTTCACTGATGATAAGTTGGACTCCTAGTTATGACTTGATGACACTCCACTGATTATGGATCTGTCCATGCAAGCTAATTCGAATCACACCTAGTGTATTCGAATCTTGAGTATTGTATATTTACCTTTTTACTATTCAGATTAATGTAACATGTGTAATTATTCTGCCTCTATCTGAGCTCCTTTGGATCTGTGTTCTTCTGCTCTATTCTTCTTTTTTCATTCCTAAATTCTTTCATTGTGAGGTTTACATCATCTCTTTGGATGTAAACCTTCATTCTTGAAAGTTTTTTGCAGGTATTTCGAAGTTCCAGCAGTTGCAGCAACAGTATCAGCAGTTTCTTTTTGCACTCGTTCCAGCAGTCAAGATGAGCAATTCGAATGCTCCTTCTTCTCCTATAATTCTCACTACCTTCAATTACTTTGAATGGAAGGGTAAGATGATAGTACACTTGCAATCGAGAGGGTTTTCTAGAATAGTTGAGGAAAAAGATGCCATACCACATATAGTTGTAGAGAGAACCAAGCATCTAAATAAAATGGATGAAGCCTTTGGATGCATATGCCTTTATATGTCTGAAGATCTATTGTTTCATGTTGAAGGATTGAAGTCTCCAAATGAGTTATGGACAAAATTGAAGAGTCTTTTTGGAAAACAAGATGAACTAAGAGGCTACATTCTCGAAAATGAATTGGTTGCCCTACAACCTAACAATTTCGAAAGCATTCAAGAATTCTTCTCCAAATTTCAGAATTTGGTTTTATAATGCAAGCATTGTGGCATCAATAAAAGTGATGAGCAATTGGTACTCTCTGTGTTGAGAAAACTTGGATCTCAATTTTTTGTCTTTGTATCTACTTTCCATTCTGTTTGAATGTCAATCCCTGGATGGAAGTTTCCCACCATAAAAGGCTTTGTTGAACCTCTCATTCAAGAAGAGAACAAACTGATTCAAATGGGTGCCATCAAGGCCTCCAAAGATCTAGCTCTTCTAGCTGGAGAAGCAAGTGGAGAGAATTCAAAGGGGAGGAAAAAAGACAAGGACAAGAAGCCATCCAAATCCAGAAGTGACAAACACAAGAGACCTAATTTCTCCTACTGCAAGAGAGGAAACCATCCTGAGAAAGCTTGCATGCACAAGAAAATAGATCTACTAACCAAGCTTCTTGAACAAAACAAAATTGTTGTTCCAAAAGAAGCAAAGATGTCTGATTCTGGAAGTGGATCTGATGACTGCCATGCATTGATGGCTGGTTTTTCAAAGTCAAAATCCCTCCTCATAGATTCTAGAGCCTCCAACCACATGGTTGCCTCTGAAGAATCTTTCTCCTCTTTAGATCTCAAAGATGGGCCTACTATTCACATGGGAGACAACTCTCATATTTCTGCCAAAGGATCGGGTACAGTACATATAGAGCATGGTAAGTTCAAAAATGTTTTATTTGTTCCTTCTCTAACAGCTAATTTGTTATCAGTATATCAGATGACTCATACAGGATCACCAAAGCAAGTAAATTTTGGTCCAAACACAGTAGAGATTACAGAGATCTCCACTAGAAAGATTGTAGCAAATGGGGTTGCTAATCATGCCTCTAAGGCATATGAGTTCTCTCACTTCATGCCCTTCTCTCCAACTATTCCTTCAGATTCTGATCAAGATCAGAGTGACTCCTCTTTTGATGAAGAAGAAGATCAAGATCTTGATGTTGAGATCATAGTTCAAGAAGATTCAGATCCAGAACCAACACCTATTCTCAGTCCAGATTCAAGGTCAATATGGGCTCACACAGTCCTTGCTACTACTGAGAACACAGTTGAGGATTCATCTGTTCACCGAACTACCAGACTTCAGCATCATGCCAACCTTGCATTATGCCATCTACCTCTCCATGAGAGATGCAGCATGATGATGGGTTTCTCTCTTCCATCACTTGGGAAGACTCCTCATGTTCCATTCGCTCCAGTTGTAGAAATAATTCCTGAGAGGCTTGCTTCATCCAATACATCCTCTACACAGTGGAAGGCACATCAGAATACTAGATCCACATCTAGCACCTGTTTTGGCATCCTACAGGGGATCAACTTGTCAAGTTTTTTGCAGAAGTTTTCACTGATGAAAGCTTCCTTCTTTTATGCTTAGTATGATGGTTCTTTGAGGTATTTACTGTTCTTTTGAGGGGGGGTATTTTTCCCATGAGGTTTTCCCCATTTCCTCGGTTTATGGACAGTTCTTTATTTTTCTATCTTATTTGATTGTTTGGGTGACCTTTGGTCCTAGTTACCAGGGCCCAGGATGGATTAAGGGGGGGTGTTAGGATATTCCTATACTCCATCCTAGTCCTACTAGTTTTTCAGTCATTTTCATTTTCAGTCTTTTAGGGTTTGCATGCACTTTTAGGGTTTGCATGCATTTCCAGTCATCAGTCCCAGCACCTAGCCCTCAGTTAGCTAGCCCCCGGAGCTTCTTCCTGATCAGTTTCATCCCTCCTAGTGCCTAGTGCGCCCTCCTTTCACCTACTGCATGAGAGAGGCGCACTTCTTCACCTACCAGTCCAGTTATGTTCAGTTAACAAGAGTTCTCTCCCTGATTTTAGGCTTGAATCACTCTTTACTGACCTTATCACTCCGATTGACCTCGAGTGTCTAGATAGGCTGTTCTGACTCTAGTTAGCTCCATGAGCACCCTCCACTGAGCCTCCTTCACTACATTACTGCTTCCATGTGCCAGTTACACCTACCACATTCAATTAGACTCAATTTGACTTCTGGTTGACTATTACTTGTGCATTGATGACTTCACTGATGATGAGTTGGACTCCTAGTTATGACTTGATGACACTCCACTGATTATGGATCTGTCCATGCAGGCTAATTCGAATCACACCTAGTGTATTTGAATCCTGAGCATTGTATATTTACCTTTTTACTATTCAGATTAATGTAACATGTGTAATTATTATGCCTCTATCTGAGCTCCTTTGGATCTGTGTTCTTCTGCTCTATTCTTCTTCTGTCATTCCTAAATTCTTTCATTGTGAGGTTTACATCATCTCTTTGGATCTACTATGAGCATCTTCACACCAAGTATGTCTCCATTCAATAAAGATTAAAGAGGTTCAAGCAAAGCTGTTAAAAATGAATTTGTCGAAAGTATATGATCGCAGATGTTGGATTTATATAAGGTTAGTTTTCATTCAAAGTGGATTTCCTATGGAATTAGTAAATTGGATCTGGACTTGCATGAATTCAGTAAGTTTTGGCATTATCATTAATAGAGCGACTTTAAAGTTCTTTACACCCTCGAGGGGTCTGAGGCAAGGTTTCCCGATGTCTCTGTATCTTTTCTTACTAGTAATGGAGGGATTAAGCAAAGCACTGAATGTGGCCAAAATGGATAATAGGATCCAAGGTTTAATATTTGGAGAGGAGGTGAGTGTAACACATATATTTTCCTTGGATGATCTTCTATTATTTCTAGGAAATTCAGAGGAGAAAGATTTATCAGTAAGAGAGATCCTTGATAGTTTTTGTAAAGCAACAGGTATGGTTATAAATTATGGTAAGTTTTCTTGCTACCACAATAATGTTGAATATTTATAATTACAGACATTTCAGGAGACTTTACCTATGGAGGAGTATGAATTACAAATTGGTTTGAAGTACATGGGGTTCCATTTAAAACCTAACAAATATTGTAAAAATGATTGGAAATGGCTGATTACCAATGGATGGTGCAATATATTTTTATCCAGGGGTGGAAAGGCTATTCTCATACTATCAGTGTTGAATGTTATTCCAATGTATTGGATGATAATAGCACAAATTCCAAAAGGAGTCTTGAACAAGCTTCAAAAAAATATTTTTCAAATTCTTATGGCAGGGGGAATCAAATTCGGGGATACATTATATAGCATGGAGTTCCATTGTAAAACCCAAAGAAGCAGGTGGATGGGTGGTAAAGCAATTAGTAAATTTTAGAAGAGCTTTGGCAGCAAAATCAACCTAGAAATTTATAACAAAGAAAGTAAAATGGCAGGATGTTTTAATATGTAAATATCTAAAGGGTGAATCTCCATTGGTTTGGATAAAAAATCCATCAAAAAACTGCAAAGGAGGGTCAATGTTTTGGAAAGTTGTCACGGTGGCACTTCCAATAATAGGAGGACTCTTAGCTTGGAAATTGGGAAATGGGGAACATGCATTGATTGGGAAAGATTGCATAGCAGGTTGTGATAAAAATATCAGATTACCCTTGGATTTGATTGGTTTTTTAAATGACAGAGGGCACACTACAGTGAAGGATGTGGCTGTTTCAGGAAGCAACAACAGTTTAATTCAGGAATGGAAATCAGTTGAGTTATGAGATTTACGGGATAATTGGACAGAGGTTTGGAACAGGTGGACAACAACTTTACAAAGAGGATTTACAAAATTAAAAGAAGAACCAGATGCTCTACTATGGACAAGTAACAAAGTGGGATGACGGTATGCAGTGAATTTGGCATATAAATTATTCTGATCTAGTTTGGACATCCAAAGGAGGTGGTGGTGGGAAGATATTTGGAAAGCTAAATCACCTTACAAATGCAAAATTTTCATGTGGTTGCTTTTGAAGAAAAAAGGTATTGAATTGGGATAACCTTTAGAGAGATTTTGAGGTCAAAAAATGGCCTCCTAAGAGATGTACTAGCGGGTGCATTAAACACTTTCGGGATATTTCATATCTTTAGAGAACAAAATGAATGTGCAGATGCACTATCAAAAGAGGGTCTTCTACCGGCTATAGGAACAATTACATATACAAGGAGAAAGATGGGAAACATCACAATAAGAACAACCAACTTGGATTTCATGTGAAGATGAACAAAATGTTGTGTTGAATATTTTACTTTTGAAAATTTTGTGAACATCATGGAGCAATTTTTAAACAACTTATTTTATGAACACTTTTAAATTTTCTTTATTTTGAATAGTTATCCTAAAGTGGATACATGAAGATAGAATCCAAATACAATATGAGATACTTAATGCAACAATTCCTAATGTATGTGTTCTAAATTACCTTTATGAGAAATAGAATGCGCATATTTTCCATGGAGAAAAAAAGGTTATAGTGGCTTTTTGTACAATATTAATATAAGTTTTCTAACTTACTAGAAAACTTATATACATTAAAAATCCTATTAACAAAATCAATCTTATATGTTAAATGTTTTTTTCATAAAATTAAAAAAAAAAACTATATGTTACAAAGTAGCAAAGTATCTCCTTCATAGAATTTGAAAACAATCAATTAAGCAAAATATCTCCTTCATAGAATTTGAAAACAATCAGTTTAATATTTCCTCCATAGAATTTGATCATAAATCATTCATAAAATATCAACTAAATATGTCCTCCATGGAATTTGACAACCCTAAATCCTATTCATTAAAAATCAATGAAATATCACCTCCTTTGTCTATAAGATTTGACCATAAATTTGAACTTTTTGATAATTGAATCATCATAGGGTATTATCTTACATGGGTGAGTGGGTTTATGGGATATATATAATGTTTTGTGATGATTCATTTAATAAATTCTCTCATGCCTAAGTAACCTTATGCATTTCACTCTAGGAGTTGTGTTTTCTTTAGTATTATGGTGACATTGATAAACCTATACCACCCTTGTCCTCTTTTATTCTTAGAAAGGGTACTAAATTGATTAATTTCCTTGTTTTATGACCATGACAATTCTATCATACTCAATTTATATATGAAAGCCTAACCTTGTTATGTTTAAATACACCTTTATGTTCCTAATTTTAATTATAATGAAGATTAGTTCCAACACTGACACTTTTACTTATAAATTTCTTCATTAATGTATGATAAGGGGAATAAGCATTATAATTTTGATATTTTTTTAAGTAAAAAAATAAAACAACACTTTGCAACCAATTTCAATAAGGAGAGGGAAAAAAGAGGTTTCTATTTTAAATGCCAATCTTTCCAACTTAAATTTACCATCCCTTCAAATGCATCTCTTACACAAACTTCAAATGAACCCAACCCTCATATCTCTTCACTTCAAGCTAAATACATTGACTACATTTAGAACTTCTCGAGATGAAAGTTGAGGATTATTTTATGAGATTGAAATGAAAGGAAGAGAAGACAACAAAATCATCATCGATATAGAATATGGAGAACTCTATTTTTCACCTCAATAGAGCTCAAATATTTATATGGGAGAATAACCATATGTTGGGTTTCCAATACAAAAGAGTAGAACATAAGAGACATTTTTGTGGTATAATTAGAAGGTTTGAATCTTTCCTCAAGCTTCATTGGATAAAAGTGATCAAAGTAGTCCAAAGAATCCTACATTCACAAAGATCACACATAAGCTATGACCTACCAAATGACAAATGACCATCCTGAAATCCTTCCCATCCTAGATGTCCTATTTTGTTGTTTCCAAGGTTATTTTAAAACTATTTTCACCATGCTTTGGGATGATTCATGTGATGTGGGGTGCATGGTATATGAATGACCCTTGGTTTTTGTTAGGAACCCATGTCTTTACTTTGTTAGTATATATGCTTTGTAAATCGTCCCGTAGTATTTGTTGATCCATAGTTTGTGTTATTGTTGTTGGTGCATATGCTTTGTAAGTCACCCATAGTTTTGTTGATCCATAGTTTGTATTGGCCCATGGTTTTGACTCATAGTATTGGTGCCTAGACTTAGTATATAAGTGTGTGTTGAGGCCTATGAAGGCACTGTGAAGTTAATTGTATTGAGCGTGCCCCCTCGAAGTGGCCTGTGATCAATATAAAAGTGATTTTGAGTTCTGTTATTTATGATATCTCGTGTATTTGCATTAATTATTGCGGGTTCATTACATCTGGTATCAAAGCACTTTCTTGGGCTCGCTGGGTGAAATTTTTGTTAAATTTTTTTTCGTATTTGTCGCAGCTTCGAATCTGGGAATAATCCCTATCCACTTAACTGTGGGAAGTACTTGGGAATAAGCCCTAAAACTCATTGTGAGGAGTACCACAGGAACCCCAAAGTAGCTGGCCCATTGAGAGGACCTGCCAGCGAAAAGGGTAACGACCCCTACCTGATTGACTAGTTCCCACCCATGAGGTAAACCAAGAGCTGTCGTTTGTGGCAAAGCGGTTATCAGTTTTACCTGAGCCGTGGAGTGAGGGGTACTGCCCCAATACGCAAGCCGTTAGACAGCATTGGTGGCCGAGTGAAACACCTGAATTGTTAGGAAGCCGAACATACCTGAGGTCCATATCTATTTTCAGCTGAACTGTTACCGATCACTTCTATGCTGTTTCAGATCCATTCCGAACCGTTTCAGATCCATTCTGAAAGACGTTCCAGATCTATTCTGACAGTCATTCCAAATCCAACTGTGTTTGGTCCATTCAGTGCCATTTCAGATCCATCTGTTGCCGATCCCTTTCTAGAAATATATATATATTTTTTGTTTCTGCCATATCTCCCTTGTTTTAACTCTGTTTCCCTTGAAACTTCTCTGAAACCCCTGCAATCCCATTCTGTATATTTCATTCCTGAGGACCCTATCCCAAATTCCACTTCCAAACACCTGAAATCTCACATTTGTCTATTTTTAGGGTTTGCCATAACTTCTTCGATTTTCACCCGATCGCCTTCAAATTTTACCACAGAGTTCCTTTTCTAATTCTACTTCTTTGTCCTTCTCTACCAAATTTTCTCATTCTATCACCCTGCTTTTGAAATCCCCTTTTTTTGCTTTCTTGTCCTTTCGACAGTGTCCAAAATCTAGTCAAACCCCAATTACCCATCAGATTGTTTCCCCAATCCAAATTTCTCTTTACTAAATCAGCTTTTGTTTGTGTTTTTCTACCCATTCCACACAAAAAAAACCCTGGTTATGGTTGTCACCCGTGACCTTGGTTATGGTTGTCACCCATGGAGGAGCACACACCATGGAGGAAGCACTTGCAGCCATCCAAACCAAACTTCAAGATCTTGATGAAAAATTTCTCAGCCTCCATCTTCAGCATTTAGCCATGAACAATAACTGACAACCAGAATCTTTTGCAGCCATCGGGTTCTCTTCTTCCAACAATTTTCGTGGGTCGAAGCTTGATTTTCCTCGCTTCAATGGTACTGTTCCGAATGGACGGATATACCGAGCAGAACAATATTTCAGTCTGCATAATACTTTTGACGTCTAGAAAGTTCCACTTGCATCCTTTCATTTGGAACAGGAATCCCTTCAATGGTACCGTTGGTACATCAAAGCTCATCCCGAGCCAAACTGGACAGATTTTTACCAACTCCTTTTGCCACGATTTGGTCCTAGTGCTTTTGATGACTTCACGGGAGTACTCACTAAACTTCACCAAATTGGCACCGTGACAGAGTATCAGACAGAATTTGAGAAACTGGCCAATCACACAGAAGGATTGTCTGATGAATTCTACAGGAGTTGTTTTATCAGTGGTATCAAGGATGAAATTCCCTCAGAGGTCAAAATGTTATGTCCCAACATAATGATGGAAGTCCTAGGGTTGGCTAGGTTGGCAGAGGACAAGATCGCAGCTCAACAACGCTCCAAACCCACCTTTGTTCCCTTCAGAAATATGGGTTCCCAATGACCTCCCATCACGCCTGCTCCTCGACCAACTCCTATCAAGCATTTGTCTGAAACAGAGATGCAGGCACGTCGAGAAAAAGGGCTTTGTTATAATTGTGATGAGAAATTCACTCGGGGACATAGATGTGTTCAACAAAAACTCTATCTCTTGGATGTGGATTCTCCACCTGCCTCTGAACTTGGTGAAGAAGCCCGAGATACAGTCGATGATCAGGTCGACATTCAACACTTGCCTGTTGACACCCCATCTCAGGACGACCCACCCGATATATCTCTCCATGCTGTAACAGGCGTCACCACCCCACAAACAATGCGGGTCGGGGGATACTTCAAGCAGCTCCCTCTTACCATACTCATTGATTCTGGTAGCACTCATAACTTCATTGACCCTCGGATTGCCAAACAGGCTGATTGTTTTGTCCATCCTTGCTCCAACTTTGAAGTCATGGTTGCCAATGGGGGCACCTTACCTTGCAAGGGGAAGTGTCACAATGTGCGTATCTCTATGGAAGATTATAACCTACACTCTGACATGTTTTCCTTGTCCTTAGGCAGATGTGATGTGGTTTTGGGCGTTCAATGGTTACGCACACTTGGCCTCATCTTATGGGATTTTGCTGAACTTTGGATGCAGTTTTCAGTCAATGGGACACAACACAAATTTATGGGCTTACAACCAGGGTCTCTCTGCATCATCAGTTCACATCGCCTGGAAAAGATCCTTAAGAAAAATTCACATGGTGTCATTGCTCAGCTCCATTCCCTTCAGATGCACCCACCAACGGTCTCCACTACTTCCTTGGATAGATATGCAGGTGTCTTTGTTGCACCAGTGGACTTGTCGCCTTCATGAGACCTTTCCGGTAAGCATTTAGTCACATCTACATCTCAACCAGACATGATGGCTATTTTGCATGTAGTACAGAAGTGGCAACCATCCTTATTGGGGAATTATTTATGCATCAAAACTGATCTCCAGAGTCTGGAAAATTTCCTGGAACAACGGGTCTTCTCCCCAACACACCTGAAATGGGTTATCCAACTCATGGGTTATGACTATGTGACCACTTACCAGAAGGGTAAGGACAATATGGTGGCAGATGCTCCTTCTCGCACATTTGATGACCCAGTTTCTCTTACAGCTATTTCTCTGCTTGTTCCAAGTTGGTTGCAACCTGTTCAACGGGGCTATCTCTTCTATGAACTCCATGCTTCTTCATCAGCAGGGAACTTTGGGTTCCTCAAAACGTATGACCACAAACAATGTAACTTCTTTTGGCAGGGACTGAAAATGACAATTCAACGGATGGTGGTTGACTGTGATACTTTCCAGGTCAACAAGGGTGAAACGACACTCCTTTCAGGACTGCTCGAACCCTTGCCCATCCCTACACAAATTTGGACAACTATTTCTATGGATTTCCTAGAAGCGCTCTAGTGGTATAGTACCACATCTAAAAGGACACCATATGAAGCAGTCTCTGGACAGGCACCGCCAGTTCTTCTTCCATACACCTTCAGCAGCTCCCCAGTTCAGGCAATTGACTCAATTCTTCGAAACCGCGATCAGCTTCTTCTCATTCTGCAGGACAATCTTCACATGGCAAGAATTCGACTGAAACAACAAGTCGATCAACACCGTTCTGCGCGCACTTTTCATGTCGCTAATATGGTTCTTCTTCGTCTACAACCTTCCATGCAATCCTCCCTGAAAGTCAAAAGGCACCCGTGGCCCGGAATGCAACCAGAGGATGCTACAGGGGACCCACTCCTTCAGATTATGCATCAATTTCCACATCTAAAGCTTTAAGGACAAAGCTTTTTCTAAGGGAGAGGGGATGTTAGGAACCCATGTCTTTACTTTGTTAGTATATTGTTGTTGGACACATATGCTTTGTAAGTCGTCCCATAGTATTTGTTGATCCATAGTTTGTGTTATTGTTGTTGGCGCATATGCTTTGTAAGTCGCCCATAGTTTTGTTGATCCATAGTATGTATTGGCCCATGGTTTTGACTCATAGTATTGGCACCTAGATTAGTATATAAGTGTGTGTTGAGGCCTATGAAAGCACCATGAAGTTAATTGTATTGAGCTTTCTCAAAGGAAGTTGCCCCCTCGAAGTGGCATGTGATCAATATAAAAGTGATTATGAGTTCTGTTATTTCTGATATCTTGTGTATTTGCATTAATTATTGCAGGTTCATCACAGTTTTTCTTCAATGGAAAAACACAATGGAGTTGACTTGCTTGTTTATTTATATACTTATATGGATATTTATATGACATTCTTCCCTAGAACATCAAAGTCTTGTGGAGCTTGGTGACTTTCTTCATGATGGCTATAGAGAAGTTTGGTTGGTTGCATGGAGGACACCTTACTTTAGACGAGGAGAGTTGGGAATATTGGAGGAGGGTGTTAATCCCTATATGGCATGGGCACACTTGGTTGCTTGCATGGAGGCTCGTACTTGACTTGGATATGATTGGGTTGAGGGAGGGGTCATGTATGTGTGATAGACAAGGAGGAGAACATGGATTTGGAGGAGCAATGGAGTATGGTGGCTTGTGGAGGATGATATTTGGATGCATCTAGTAGAGTAGCCATGTCTTGTATCCTTGCCTATGGATTTCTACGCCATGGATCTTGACATGGGTCACTTGGAGAGAGAGTACTCAACTTGTGAGCCTACTTATGTAGAGATAGGTTGTTTGTAGTGCACTAGGTCCACTTTATATTGTTGGCCTCCCTTATCCCCATATAAATAGAGGAAGGAGAGAGTCATTTCACATCATCATCATTCGTACTATATTCTTTGTACTTATTTTGTAAGAAGCAAGATGCTAGGGTTCATGAGAAAACCCTACAAGAAGACTCAAAGAAGAGAGATGTATTGATTACTCTTTTAGGGATTCTAGGGTTTTCTCTTGTGAATAACATGATGATGTCATAGGTGATGATCATATTTATTCATTCATCGTTTTGTGTTAGATATGTGAGGAGTGTATTGCACTAGCCTTTCCTTCTTTGCAGCTCAAATCACAAGGGTTATTGGATAAGTTCAAGAGATATTCTATGGTTGGGATTTCACCCTAAGGAGGCAAAAAAGTTGGGGTTTGTAACAAATCCTTGAAATTAAAGAAACACCGTTCTTGTAGTTGTTATGAGAAAATAAGAATAGGGTTTTGGAAACCTTAGTACTAAATTGGATCTGGACTTGCAAGACTTCAGTAAGTTTTGGCATTATCATTAATGGAGCGACTTCAAAGTTCTTTACACCCTCGAGGGGTCTGAGGCAAGGTTTCTCGATGTCTCTGTATCTTTTCTTACTAGTAATGGAGGGATTAAGCAAAGCACTTAATGTGGCCAAAATGGATAATATGATCCAAGGTTTGATATTTGGAGAGGAGGTGAGTGTAACACATATATTTTCCTTGGATGATGTTCTATTATTTTTGGGAAATTCATAGGAGAAAGATTTATTAGTAAGAGAGATCCTTGAGAGTTTTTGTAAAGCAACCGGTATGGTTATAAATTATGGTAAGTTTGCTTGCTACCACAATAATGTTGAATATTTACAATTACAGACATTTCAGGAGACTTTACCTATGGAGGAGTATGAATTACAAATTAGTTTGAAGTACACGGGGTTCCATTTAAAACCTAACAAATATTGTAAAAATGATTGGAAATGGCTGATTACAAAGGTAGAGATCCATACAAATGGATGGTGCAATATATTTTTATCCAGGGGTGGAAAAGCTATTCTCATACTATCAGTGTTGAATGTTATTCCAATGTATTGGATGATAATAGCACAGATTCCAAAAGGAGTTTTGAACAAGCTTCAAAAAATATTTTTCAAATTCTTATGGCAGGGGGAATCAAATTCGGGGATACATTATATAGCATGGAGTTCCATTGTAAAACCCAAAGAAGCAAGTGGATGGGGGGTAAAGGAATTAGTAATTTTTGGAAGAGTTTTGGCAGCAAAATCAACCTATAAATTTATAACAAAGAAAGTAAAATGGCAGGAAGTTTTAATATGTAAATATCTAAAGGGTTAATCTCCATTGGTTTGGATAAAAAACCCATCAAAAAACTTCAAAGCAGGGTCAATGTTTTGGAAAGCTATCACGGTGGCACTTCTAGTAATAGGAGGTCTCTTAGCTTGGAAATTGGGAAATGGGGAACATGCATTGATTGGGAAAGATTGCATATCAAGTTGTGATAAAAATATCAGATTACCCTTGGATTTGATTGGTTTTTTAAATGACAGAGGGCACACTACAATGAAGGATGTGGCTATTTCAGGAAGCAACAACAGTTTAATTCAGGAATGGAAATCAGTTGAGTTATTAGATTTATAGGGTAATTGGACAGAGGTTTGGAACAGGTGGACAACAACTTTACAAAGAGGATTTATAAAATTAAAAGAAGAACCAGATGCTCTACTATGGACAATTAACAAAGTGGGATGAGGGTATGCAGTAAATTTGGCATATAAATTATTTTGGTCTAGTTTGGACATACAAAGGAAGTGGTGGTGGGAAGATATTTGGAAAGCTAAAGCACCTTACAAATGCAAAGTTTTCATGTGGTTGCTTTTGAAGGAAAAGGTATTGAATTGGGATAACCTATGGAAAAGGTAGTTTAATGACCCAGTGTTTTGTAGTTTATGTAGAAATGATGAAGAATCAATTGATCACTTGTTCAACAAATGTGACTTCTCAAGACAGGTATGGAAAATGTATAAGTCTTAATTTACAAATAGATAACCTATGGACACAAGGAACTGTTGAAGGAGGACTAAAATAATGGTATGAAAACAAGAATTAAGATCAATGAAATGTATTCCTTTCTTAGTAGTTTGGGGCATATGGAGAGATAGAAATGAGAGAACTTTCTAGGACAAATTTTATCTGGATTTCTATGTTACAGCGCAGGTGACAACTATTTACATGTTATTTAAAGAGAAAGATCCAAACGTATCAAGACACATTAAGAAAGATTTGATTTTTTATGGAAAAGGCTGTAGAGGCTTTTTTTAGGGAGCTTGTGAAGGAGAAAATAATATGTGTGGATTAGGTGGAAAACTTGTTTTTTCATATTCCTATTGTATAGAGTTTAAAGCAAACCATGGAGGGGAACAAACAATAGAGCATAAGTTTTGGCCTTAATAACCTTGATCATCTTAGCACAAGAAGAGAAAGTGGAGGACTTGCAAGTTTATCGAGACTCAAAAATTTAGGTGGATTTTATGAATGAAAGAAAAAAGCTTTTGAATATTGACCTTCAAGGAATAGGAGCTAATCCAAAACTGCTAGCGGGAGCAATAAACACTTTCAGGATATGTCATATCTTTAGAGAACAAAATGAATGTGCAGATGCACTATCAAAAGAGGGTCTTCTACCGGTTACAGGAACAATTACATATACAAGGAGAAAGATGGGAGACATCACAATAAGAACAACCAACTTGGATTTCATGTGAAGATGAACAAAATGTTGTGTTGAATGCTTTACTTTTGAAAAAATTTGTAAACATCATGTAGCAGTTTTTAAACAACTTATTTTATGAACACTTTCAAATTTTCTTTATTTTGAATAGTTATCCTAAAGTGGATACATGAAGATAGAATTCAAATACAATATGAGATACTTAATGCAACAATTCCTTATGTATGTGTTCTAAATTACCTTTATGAGAAATAGAATGCGCATATTTTCCATGGAGAAAAAAGGTTATAGTGGCTTTTTTACAATATTAATATAAGTTTTCTAGCTTACCAAAAAAAATTATATACATTAAAAATCCTATTGACAATATCAATCTTATATGTTAAATGTGTTTTCCATAAAATTTAAAAAAAAAATTATATGTTACAAAGTAGCAAAGTATCTCCTTCATAGAATTTGAAAACAATCAATTAAGCAAAATATCTCTTTCAAAGAATTTGAAAACAATCAGTATAATATTTCCTCCATAGAATTTGATCATAAATCATTCATAAAATATCAACTAAATATCTCCTCCATGGAATTTGACAACCATAAATCCTATTCATTAAAAATCAATGAAATATCACCTCCCTTCTATATAAGATTTGACCATAAATTTGAACTTTTTGATAATTGAATCATCATAGGGTATTATCTTATATGGGTGAGTGGGTTTATGGGATATATATCATGTTTTGTGATGCTGCATTTAATGAATTCTCTCATTCTTAAGTAACCTTATGCATTTCACTCTAGGAGTTGTGTTTTCTTTAGTATTATGGTGACATTGATAAACCTATACCACTCTTGTCCTCTTTTATTCTTAGAAAGGGTACTAAATTGACTTGTTTCCTTGTTTCGGGACCATGAAAATTCTATCATACTCAATTTATATACGAAAGCCTAACCTTGTTATGTTTAAATACCTCTTTATGTTCCTAATTTTAATTATAATGAAGATTAGTTTCAACACTGACACTTTTACTTATAAATTTCCTCATTAATGTCTGATAAGGGGAATAAGCATTATAATTTTGATATTTTTTTAAGTAAAAAAATTAAAACAACACTTTGTAACCAATTTCAATAAGGAGAGGGAAAAAAGAGGTTTCTATTTTAAATGCCAATCTTTCCAACTTAAATTTACCATCCCTTCAAATGCATCTCGTACACAAACTTCAAATGAACCCAACCCTCATATCTCTTCACTTCAAGCTAAATACATTAACTACATTTAGAACTTCTTGAGATGAAAGTTGAGGATTATTTTATGAGATTGAAATGAAAGGAAGAGAAGACAACAAAATCATCATCGATATAGAATATGGAGAACTCTATTTTTCACCTCAATAGAGCTCAAATATTTATATGGGAGAATAACCATATGTTGGGTTTCCAATACAGAGGAGTAGAACATAAGAGACATTTTTGTGGTATAATTAGAAGGTCTGAATCTTTCCTCGAGCTTCATTGGATAAAAGTGACCACGGTAGTCCAAAGAATCCTACATTCGCAAAGATCACACATAAGCTATGACCTACCAAACGACCATCCTGAAATCCTTCCCATCCTAGATGTCCTATTTTGTTGTTTCCAAGGTTATTTTAAAACTATTTTCACCATGCTTTGGGGTGCTTCATGTGATGTGGGGTGCATGGTATATGAATGATCCTTGGTTTTTCTTCACTGGAAAAACACAATGGAGTTGACTTGCTTGTTTATTTCTATACCTTATATGGATGTTTATATGACATTCTTCCCTAGAACATCAAAGTCTTATGGAGCTTGGTGACTTTCTTCATGATGGCTACATAAAAGTTTGGTTGGTTGCATGGAGGACACCTTACTTTAGACGAGGAGAGTTGGGAATATTGGAGGAGGGTGTTGAGCCCTATATGGCATGGGAACACTTGGTTGCTTGCATGGAGGCTCGTACTTGACTTGGATATGCTTGGGTTGAGGGAGGGGTCATGTATGTGTGGTAGGCAAGGAGGAGAACATGGATTTGGAGCAGTGGAGTATGGTATCTTGTGGAGGATGATATTTGGATGCATCTAGTAGAGCAGTCATGTCTTGTATCCTTGCTTGTGGATTTCTACGCCATGGAGCTTGACATGGGTCACTTGGAGAGAGAGCACTCAACTTGTGAGCCTACTTATGTAGAGATAGGTTGTTTGTAGTGCACTAGGTCCACTTTATATTGTTGGCCTCCCTTATCCCCATATAAATAGAGGAAGGAGAGAGCCATTTCACATCATCATCATTCGTACTATATTCTTTGTACTTATTTTGTAAGAAGCAAGATGCTAGGGTTCATGAGAAAACCCTACAAGAAGACTCAAAGAAGAGAGATGTATTGGTTGCTCTTTTAGGGATTCTAGGGTTTTCTCTTGTGAATAACATGATGATGTCATAGGTGATGATCATATTTATTCATTCATTGTTTTGTGTTAGATATGTGAGGAGTGTATTGCACTAGCCTTTCCTCCTTTGCAGCTCAAATCACAAGGGTTATTGGATAAGTTCAAGAGATATTCTATGGTTGGGATTTCACCCTAAGGAGGCAAAAATGTTGGGGTTTGTAACAAATCCTTGAAAGTAAAGAAACATTGTTCTTGTAGTTGTTATGAGAAAATAAGAATAGGGTTTTGGAAACCTTAGTGCTACTTGTTATGCTTCACTGGGGAGGAGAATAGAAGGATACATCTCGGACACTTGTGTTAGACAAATATTGAAGAAAAGGAGGACTTGACATGTGTTAATGCTAGCTTAATGTGGATCTTTGGTTGTGGCTCGGGTTTTTAGGGTTTTTCCTAGCTAGTTTTTGGAGAGATGGAGGTTGTAACTTTGTGATAAAACTATGGTAGATACATTTTCTTCATATCTTATATATAAAAGAAGTGTTTCATCCATCTAATAATTGTGTGCTTGCAGACTTGATTTTCAACTTGCATTTTCTTTTTGATTGGGTTATTTCCAGCAATTGTTGTTCATGTTGATTTGACAAAACATATGGCATAAATTGTTAACTGATTTAACATATATCTAGAAGACAAGGGGAGCATATTTTATGTTGCAAATTTTGTTGTAGTAAAGTTATTCCAAATCCGTTATATGCATGGAAAGGTGTGCCCTAAGGGTTTTACCTTATTGACATTGAAGTACATTGTTTTGTATCGTTTCCATTGGTCTACCTTGTATGGATGCTTAGATGACATTGAAATAAACTAGTTTTGTATCCCATAAATCCACTAAACGATATAAGACAATACCCTACACGATAATTCAATTATCAAAATTTTTAATGTAACTAAGAGTACATACAATCAAAACTGAGCCTATTTCATAAAAACAGGTCTTATTCTTCATATAAAAGATGTCAAAAATGAGGCAAAGGTTGGTAAAAAGGAATAACAAAATGAACATTTCCATGGCTCATCAACAATCACATGTTGGAATTAAAACACATAATTTTTTTTCCAGACCTTTTGATGAATTTGTTCCAATGGATTGTGAGCTTTGATTATGACGATTTTATGACAAATGAATATTGTTAAATCTTCGAATTTTGTTTTGTATTCTTATAGTGTGCAGAACTCTAGGTTCTCTAGAGATTATTCCATATCCCACGATGTTAAACCACATCACATGGTTGATTGTTTAGACCTCATTGAATCCTACCCTTATTCCCTATTGAATTGGGGTGGGGGGAGCGATGGTCTCAATGGAGGTCAAGGTTGTTGATGCTTCATTGCATTACAACTATCTAATGGGATAGAGTTGGACATATGTTATGACCATAATGGTGTTGTCCAACTTTCAAGAGATTTGTTTCCCTCACTAGGACAAATCCTCACCATAGATCAATTATCACATTCTTGATTTGATCTAGTTTCCATCTCAATATCAAATGTTCCAATGGTTGATAATTCCGTGATGGAGCACACAAATATGTGTTGGATTGTATTCCACGCTAATGGGAACTTCTTGTAGCTTTTATTGACTCACATTGGATATGTATTCTCATTAGTCACAACAGATCTTAGTGACTCATTGTCAAGGGTTTTGAGACACAATTCTCGACATTATTTAAAACAGCCTATCTAAACAACATTCCTTGGGTTTTATCTAATTTGTATATTTTTGGTGAATGAAGACATATATGTCAAAGAAACTATACCTTTGTCTATAGTTGAGGTTTCATATTAATATATTCAAGTGGCTATAAACCTTGATTAGGTTTCTCCTTACTAAGAAGAACTTGACCAATTTGTCTTGCCCATATGGGCCTTCACCTTTCTAGCTTCTCAAGAATCTTTGAATACAATCTTGCCCTCATATGAGGCCATTATGGACGTTGTGAATAGCTTTAGGAAACCATGAGAAGACATGCATCATCAATCATATTTTATCCATGAGTTAAATAAATTAAAAGTTGATCAAAAAAAATTAACCAAATCAAAATATTTCAACTAATATATGATTTTCCTTCCATCAATTGAAGTATATGCAAAAGGGAACATGACCAATCTTTCACCAACCATGCCTATTGATATCTCTGAGACCCTTGGCATTGTATCATCACTAATATTAAAAAAACAATTTGATAACTAATTTTTGTTTGTAACAGCACAAGAAAGAGTGAGTGAGTTTAATACTCCACTAAAATTTATTACTTCAGATATTTGGATACTTTACTGAATTCACTGTTTATTTTAAAAAAGAAATTTATTGTTTATTTTAAAAATAACATAATAATGAAAATGTAAAATACGTGTGATTATTATTGTTTATTTTAAAAATAAGATAACAATGAAAGTGTAAAATAAGTGTGATTATTATTGTTTATTTTAAAAATAAGATAACAATGTAAACTACGTGTAATTATTATAAAGACAATATCTTTTATTATTATTTTTTTTAAAATAAGATAAAAATGAAAGTGTAAAATAAGTATAATTATTATAAAGGCATTATCCTTTTCCTAGAAAGGATTTTTTATATTTAATTAATTAATTTATATATATATGAAAAACAATAATGAAACGTGTTTCTCCTTCATAAATTGCTTAAATTCTGAAAATAAAATCTAAAATTCTAAATGAATTAAAAAAAAAAAAAAAAATTGAAAAAAGAGAATTTCATATTCATATATATATATATCATCATAAACCAAATTCCTCGACCGAATGTCAAACTCCATTGAACTGAAAAAACAGATTAAAAAAGAACCCCAATACATCTTGGAACTTACAAAACAGATTAAAAAAAAACAAAATACATTTTGACTTTATATTACTCTTTCAATATCCTCCAAAATCTCATTAGCTTTCCCCTTCTGTCAAGAAAAGAGAAAGCAAAAGGAAAGTCTGTATATTAATCTCTGGTTCAATGATTTTGAAGCCTGTATTTTACCAATATCCTTGCATGCTTTGAAACTCTATTCAAATACATCACTTTCTCTAGAAACTTGGTATATAGTGGATCTTCATAATCATCTTCATCCAGTAAATGAAATCCCATCAGCTGAAGGGCAGGGGTGCTCTGATGAAAGCAATCTAATACACAGATATTCCTATCAGGAAATTCATTTATGTCTATGTTTACATCTATCTTACGGAGATTAGAGAGTGGGGAGCTTAGAGATGGAGGTATAGCATGTCTGGCTAGCTTCTGCGTTGCATTTCAAAACCACAATCAGTTATTTCTGTCCTCATGAACAAAATAAAAGACAATGCATGATGAATATCATGGAAAATAACAATACCATGGAAGAATTTTATAGCCTGTGTACATTTTGAGCCCACGGTAGGAAAGCCTTCTCCCTCTTTCTGAGAAAAGAGAAAGCGAAAGGAAAGCTTGTATATTAATCTCTGGTTCAATGATTTTGAAACTCATACCAATATCCTTGCTTGCCTTGAAACTCTATTCAAATAGATCAATTTTTTTAGAAACTCGGTATACAGTGGATTTTCAAAATCATCATCAGAATCATCTTCATCCAGTAAATGAAATTCCATCAGCTGAAGGGCAGGGGTGCTCTGAAGAAAGCAATCTAATACACGGATATTCTCATTAGAAAATTCATTTGTGTCTATTTCCACATCTATCTTACGGAGATTAGAGAGTGGGAAGCTTAGAGATGGAGGTATAGCATAACTGGCTAGCTCCTGCATTGCATTTCAAGACTAGAATCAACCATTTCTGTCCTCGTGAACAAAATAAAAGACATACTTATGCATGATGAATCTCATGGAAAATAACAATACCCATGGAAATATTTTACAGCCTGCGTACATCCTTGAGCGGGCACTCTCTTGAGTCCACAGTAGGATGCACACAAACGCAAAACAGGGCTGGGTAATCTCATTACTAAATCACACCAGTATATGCCTTGTATGACCATTAATTTGCACAATATTAATACCCTGACACCTATAGAAAGCAAATGCAAACACACTTAACCTGTGAAACATGCATTGCACTGTATATACTAAAGTTAAATAGAAGTTATGTTCTTACCGAGACGAATTTGTAGCCCATGTCCAGATGTTCAAGATGAGGAAGCTTCTCGAACACATTGAGAAGACAAATGCCCATCTCTTTTTCACTTGTAAGCAAAGGCCGTAGAAAAATGGTCAGCTTCTTCAATGATTTGAAGCTCCCCACTATCTCAATAAATCTCTCTGGAGATAAATTGTATCCGAAGCCCAGAAAATCCCAAAAATCCCATGATTCCATTTTCAATCCAATCAAATTACTTCCACCCTGAATGTTGAGTTCCTTTATTGAACCTGAAAGCTCGTGAAACAGTATCCCGTTCACTCTCAAATCCTTTATCATGCATGCATGCAGGGTATTAAGCTTAGGGCAGTTCACTGTTAAAACCTCTACTCCTCTATGCACATTTAAATCTGTAATGTTTGGAGCAGAGATGGCAGGCTGCTGCAGACCGAGGCAGGTGAACAATGTAAGATTTTGAAGAAGAGGGCAATGTGAAATAAAGCGAGCTAAAGAGTGGTCTGTCAATTCCACGGATTTGAAGGTGCAAGTTGTGAGATGGTTGAATCCAGGGAAATGGGTTGGAAGTTGGGAGAGAATGTAGTTGTGGAGTGTGAGGGTAATGAGCCGAGTGCAGGAGAAAAGAGCAGGAGCTGGGATTTCCATGTCTGGGGAATCGCAGAGACTGAGGTGCTGAACATTCCTCCATGCTGCGAATCGCACCCATTTGTATACACTGTCCCGAGTAAACCGCCATTCGCGAATGTCGTTGTTGGATAGATGAAAGGCTTCCAGGTCAGAGGAATGCAAGAGCAGAATTTTGGAGATGATATTCTCCACTGTTGCAATGGATAGTGGATCAGGAGCCACAGGGCCCAAAAGAAGATATGGGGAGAGAATGAGTTTGGGCATCTGGGTATAGAGAAATCTCCATCTCTTGGAGAGAAGGGAAGATCTAATGGCCTCTTCAATCGGAATTTTAGAAAGGATGAAGCAGAGGATGGCATCTGGGAGTGTGGAGAATTTGTCTGTAACAGGAGGTATATTGTTGATTCACAGAGCTCCTATGATGGAAACAGAGGCCAAAAACTAACACTGATAGTGAAAAGCTGGGAGGGAAATGGTAGCCAAGCGGGGGTAATGGGCCAAAAACCAACACTGATAGTGAAAAACTGGGAGGGAAATGGCAGCCAAGCGGAGGTAATTGGTGCGAATGAAATCATAAAATGACGGCAAATTTAATAAAATCGCCAAACCTGCATTACATAATAATTAAACCCCAAGTTGGGAGGGAAATGGCAGCCAATCGGGGATAATGAGGGTGCGAATGAAATCATAAAATAGCGGGAAATTTATAAAATGGCCAAATCTGCATTACATAATTAAAGTCCATGCCATACAATTTCATACCATGCATCATAGAAGTGGAATTGTTTTATATATATATATATTGAATTTGGAACTAGGACTATAAATTAAATCTTCATAATACATTTGTTTTATTTTCATTTAATTTAGAAGAAGGAAATTTGTAAAATATAAACATCTACCTATATAATTATGAGGGAAAAGTAGATAAGTTTAAAGTTAATTAATTTTTTTAAAATAAAAGTGATAAGAGTTTAAATTTAAATTAATAAGAAAATAAGATTAAATAAAAAATATATAGACATGACATCACCATAACAAGGCATATCAACAAAAACATAGTTATCAATAGTCTATCTTCAAAAGTTGTCTCTACAGAGCCCACATAAACAGGAAGGCTCAAATACAATAAAAAAACCCAAAAATATACTACAAACAAATTATCAACAATCAACACCAAAAGATCAAGGAAAGATAATAAAAATGCTCCTTTGGAAGACAATAAACCCTCCAATATTCCTCATATTGGAGAAAACCTTCAACCTCCTTTAGAGCAAGCTTTGAAAGTGCATCTACTTTGGAATCCTGCTCTCTAAAGACATGTTCAATATTAAACTCCACAAAAATATCTAATAGATCTTCAATTCTTGAACAACAGTGATCCAATGAGAGAACCTGTAAATGACATAGTTTTTTGGCCCAATTTACCATAACCATTGAATCACCATAAACCTCTAAAGTAGCAATACCAAGATATGAGGAAAATTTGAGCAAACACCAAAGTCCCATCAATTTTGCCTTAGTGTTGGTGCCTTGCCCACATTTCAGCGACAATCTGAATATATGATCCTCATTAATCTTAAGAATCATAATAGCTCCACTATTGCCCTGTTGAGTTGCACCATGAAAAAGTCCAATAACATAAGAGGACAAAGGAAGCTCTAACATAATATGAACTTTTTGCGCTTTTTCTAAATTGTAGCACAATTTTTATACATGCTCGTAATTCTCAAAGTGTTCTCAAATAGCTTGTATATGTATATATTCAATGGTTTGTCTTCAAAAATTGCAAAGTTTCTTGTTCTCCATATATCCCAACAAATAAATGCAGGAAGAACTTTATGAGAATTAAAAATTTTATACCACAGTCTAAAATTCATGTCCACGGATGCATTTCCCCAAGCCTGAGAGATATGTAAAAATTCACACATAGACCTCCATAAGCTTTTGGTGTAAGCACAATGTACAAGTATATGTTGAATGGATTCACTATATGCCTTGCAAAGCATACATAGATTGGGCCCAAACCAACCTCTATGTAGTAGATCATCCCAAGTTAATAGACAATTTTCAAGAGTCAATCATAGAAAACACTTAAGTTTTAGTGGCATATGCCATTCCCATAATTTTCCATACCACCATTTTGGAGAATCATTTGAAAAAGTTTTTGCAATCATATGAATATGTTGATTTTGCACAAACTTGTCTAGTAGCATGATTGCACCAAAGAGGCGCATTCTACAACCCAGTAGGGGGAGATGTGTAACTCCTTCCGTGTTCATCCTAGAGTTGACACGTGTCATTTTAAAAAAATAATAAAATATTATAAAAAATAACATGTCAGCTATTTAAAACATATAAAACGGCATATATATAAAACTACACAAATTAGATAAATTAAAAAGCTTCCTCAACATTTGCACTCTAAAAAGGGGTTTGCACTTGGAGAAATTTGATCCCTCTCGGTGCTTGGTAGATCCCCTTTAAGGTGGATCTATGCTGGTGCATAGACCAAACCAGCTCATCTTCATTACTATTTAGCCATATACATGTTTTATTAAGATAGAGAATATATGCATTCCACTCTTTAGCCCAAATGCCTCCAAGTCCAAGATCCTCATAACTTAGACAATAAGAATCAAAATGTCTAAGCCAATTGGGTCTTTTAATGTAAGCAAATGTTATAAATCCCAAATCAGCAAGATAATCCTGTAAGAAAGGAGAGAGAATATAATTATCCTCATTCCCAATGATAGAGTCAATTCCTACGAGAACATTATTGCCATTTCCAACCTTCCAAAGAAGACCTTTACTAATCCAAGAAAGTTTTGACAAAACCACTCCATAAATTGGAAACATTTCTAACATTTTTTATTAATAATAATAATAATATTGATATGAAGAGAAGTCATAAATGAAATAAAAATTAAATAAATATATATATTAAATAAATTTAAATATAAAAAAATTTAAAATTTTTAAAAATATATGTAAAACAAAAAATATATTTTTTATCATTTTATAATTTCTAAATAACTATAAATTTATATATTAATTTCATTTTTTTCAAATATAAAATTTTAATATAACTAATTAAATTTTTAAAAATTTATTTATTTATATTTAAAATAAATATAATTATTAACATTATTATTTATTTATATTTAGTTTACCGACTGTGAATGAGTGTATTGTGTTAGATTATTGGTTTCCATGAGTATTAACTTTAAAAATATATATTTATTTATAAAAAATAAATAAATATTAAATATATCAAAATTTATATATACTATAAATTAAACTTATATCAACCTATGGGGTAGAATAGCTTTAAAAAAAAATTAAACTTATAAAATTGAAGAAATACTAAATTGTAAAATTGTTTTGCAACTTGAAGAGATACAAGTGTATAACTTTTATAAAATAAAATGTCGAAAAGATCAATATTATAAAAACTTATTTATTTTAATTATTACTTATTTTATTGTTAAAATATATATAACTAAAAACTAAACTAATATAAAAAGAGATTTTTATTTTTTCTTTATAAACATGAGATTAAATTATATTAAGTATAGTATTTTGATTTTATGCATGGAGTTATATTAATTAAATAAAAAAAATTGGCAACTTTTGAATGATCGAGGTATTTTGGGGATAGTAACAGGGGTTGAGATTCTTTTTTTGGGTCTTGAAGTGAGATCTTAAACTACTTCTTCTTGATTAAGATTTCTTCTTCTTCTAAAGTTTTCTCTAAAGTAAGGAAACAAGTTGGTGACCCAAAACTTAAAGACATCTTATATGAGTAGAATTCTTGCCCTTGCTAATAAGAGTGACTATCTAAATTAATTTCTACACAATAATGCAACTGCACATTTAGATAGATATAAAGATACTGCTAGGTTAATAATCCTTAATAACAAAAACTTTTTAATACTTTGAAAAATATATTTAAATATTTATAAATATTATGTGAAGTTTGTTCACGATTACAACGTCTTAATTTTATTGTACAAGTTAAAGTAAAACATGGATCTACTTAAAAAAATGAAATGTCTAACTAAGCATCTTCAATTAAGAGTGAGAATGGTAACTATCATGGCAAGTGTTTTGAAAGTATGATTATATGGTTTTTCAATTATTCTAACATTTTAATTTTAATTACAATTTCTAGTAAGAAAATTGAAATGATTAGTTAATTATATTCAATTAAGAGACATCAAAATTAGAATAAGAAATATAACATTTAAAAAACAAAATCTTATTTTTTTAGGAAAAAATGTTATAAAAATAAGATATTATAAGAATAAGTTCAAATCCAAGGTAAGACTTTTAAACTTCAGTTAATAAAAAATGTTATAAAAATAAGATATTATAAGAATAAGTTCAAATCCAAGGTGAGACTTTTAAACTTAAGTTAATAGTAAGGTAATTATTTTATAATCAAATAAATGATAAGTTATGTAGTGAGAAAAAAATAATGTGAATCAAAATTTTAATAGAATGAAAAATGTTAATAAACAAGATATTGAGGAACTCAAGCAATGTGATTGTGATGATTTGTTGATATTGATAAAATTAAATATCTTGAATACTAAGAATAATGTTAATAATTAATTTAATTTTTCAAAAATATAAATCATTTTTTTAAATAAAAAGAAATTGAAAATTAAAAAAATTTAATACTTTTTAATTCTTAATATTTGACTTTTTAAGTGAATTAGAGCTCATTACAATTATGAATATCATGTCAACATGATATTCATATAACATTTTTTATATTTAATTTTCCATGTTTTATTATTTTATATTTCTATGTTTTTATATATATTTTTTAAATATTTATTTTATTACATTTTATTTTTAATTTTTTTAACCAATTTTATTTCTCATTTTATTAATATAATAATGTATTTTTTTACTTCATTTTTACGTTCTTTGGTTTAAAACTTTGCTCTACCATATTATAATGTTTATAATATAGTAATAAGGCAACTTTGCACATATATTAATTTTTAGTTTTATGAAAAAAATGAATTTCTTTAGTTGTAAGTTAGAGTGGTGGATGGATGTATATTTTTAGTCCCTACCGTAGGCAAAGACTATATGTTCAGCCATTTCTAATTAATTTGGGAACAAAATTTCATCAACAATAATGTTTAGTAAAATTAACACAAATAATATTATTTCTTAACATTTTTTATTATTTTTTTTCTTAAAATTTATTGAACACTAAGTCATGATTTGACGTTTTTTCTCATTGATTGCATTACCAAAAATTATAAAATAAAATAAAAATTCATATACATTAGCACCATTTTGAAAACTTTCAAAAATATTTATGACATTGTTATGCCCATCTGTCATGGTCTCGTGGCGCTCTCTGCAATGGTCTCACACCTGTTATAGTCCTTTTTATCGATGTGCTGGTTTCATTTTTTTTCCATTTCCAATTGTTTCCTTGTTCGGCGACAAGTTTGTGCTATTTGTGCAAGCAATCTCGGATTTCTCGGTTGTTATTGTTGTTGCTCTGCGTGGGTTTCGACTGTGGCTAGTGGTTTGGATTCTTGGTTCTGTCGCGTTTTCTTCCAGGATGCAACGGCGTTTGGGTTGCTTGGCTGCATTATCGGCTTCGCTGGCCAGGTACGTGTTCTACATTCCAGTCTCTGTAATGTTTCCTTGTTAAACATGCATTTGTTTATTCTCCATGTCAAATAGTGAAAGGATGTGCTGCATTTTCCCTTTCTCTGTACTTGTTTTTCATTAAAAAAAATTGTGTTCTTCCATTCTCTCAGGTTTGGTTATTTCGATATGTTTACATCGTCTATCATTTGAAAGCCATTATGTGTTTTTAGGGCAAGGTTCTTTCCTGCTATTTGAAACGATGGTGTTTCTTTTTCCTTCGTTCTGTTTATGAATCTTTTTGTGGAGGGTTCATCCATGGCAGCTGGAAATCACTCAACACTTGAACCAACGCAATTTATAGTCCTTTCAGCATCACAAATAACTATATTCTTCTATTTGCCTGTTGTTTATTTAACTGGGTTCTTGTATATTGCAACTGTGTAGTCCTCTTCGATCTCACACCCCAAAAAAAAATGTGATTACAGATTAGACTCTGCATTTTATTTGTCTTCTTTTTATGATGCATGTACATACCCATATAAGAAGCTGTAGCTTAAATTATAATGGAAAGTATGATTCATGGTGGAGTTTACAACATCATTTTTATAGTGGGTGCTGGTTTGGTAGCAGTTCTTGGTGTTGATTTTTTTTTTTTCTTTTTGTTTTTATGAATGAATATGCAATGGTTATCTCTGAACAGGATATGTATAGTTTGGTGATAAAATAGTAGCATTGTCTTCTCTGTTGTTTTTTACTTAAAAAAAAATTCTCTTTACTTAGAATAGTGCTTTGCAGCAGCTATGTATTAAAAGTATTTATTGTTAGTCTATAAATATGGAAATCACAAGATTTGTTCTGTTGAATTGTGAAACCAAATGTGGATGCCTTGGTTGCAAGCGGCATATGCTTTGTGGTTCTACCTGAGCAATGTAGATTTATTCGATATATGCCCGATTCAACGTCTGAAGACAGGGAGCATATTCGAGTTGAAGAGATTCCTATTCAAATAAAAAGGTTCGAGCAATTGGAACATTGGTTGGTTACTATTTGGGGTGGCAAATCGCGTAAGCAAAAACTACGTTTTGATAGCGCAGAGATTAAATTTCATCCCTGCGTTGGGATGGAATCAGGGTTTATCATTGAAAAAGATGAGAAGTCAGCTAACCTGGTTTTCTTTGAAGAAGACATTATATTGAGGTGCACAAGTGAAGGTGACAATACAAATCAAAAGGCAAGGATTTTTCCTATTACAAAAGATGGATATGTAAAGAAACGCCTTGTAGTATCATGTGAGCAGGTTCTTCTTCAAGGATGTTAACAAGTATTGTAGAAGTCGTCCAAGTTTCGGACAATGCACTCCATGATTGGATAAAACCTTTAGTTTCTAAAAAATTACTAAACGTTGCAGGGCTGGTGCAAGGTAATGATACCCAATTATGACACGTTAGTTGCAATGACATTCTGGAAAAACAGAAATATTATCATTAAAATCAATTATTAGAGGTACTTACCAAACTTTTTCCAATTAGGTGTAAAAATATGAAACGTAGAAAAACGGATGGCCTTCTAGAATATATAACTTTTATTTATGGAAAAGTGGTATAACCACCCCAAAATGTCATTATTCGAAGATTGGTATGTTATTTTTTTTCTAAAACATAATGTACATGTTTTTGTTGACCTACCTATTTTCTATGTAAATTTTCAATTTATGAAAAAAAAAATATGTAGAGGCATAGGCAACAGACAAATCTTTTGCGGAGCTATTTTTCCAAAATTTTAAAAGTTAATTTTATATTTTTTTTAAATTACCGAAGTCAGTGAAGCCCTAAAAGGACATGGTCAAGTTTTAATCCACCATATCATGGTCTAAAAATAATCAAAATGCATTTTGTTTTTTTTAGGTTGTAGGTATTTTCGTGCTCTTATGTGGGTTCTTTTCTGTTTTCGAAATAGGTAAGCCAATCAAAAGTTATAGGCCAAATAAACGACCTATGTTTTTTACGAATTTGACATGAGAGCAGTTTAAAATGAATTAAAAATAGAGAACAACAACGGATCTATTAAAAAATTATATATTTGGAATCTGCACACAAAGCTCGACGAGTGTGTGCAATTTCATCTGCAGCGCACTCGTGGAGCTTATGCAGAACTAGCTGTGAAAAACAGGAAGTTGCAGCGTTTGATATTTTTTGCTATAAATCAGGAATAAATCAGACCGAGCCTAAAGGTGCAATCCGAAGCTAATTCCAAGCCTGCAAGGGCGCCAAAAAAAATTTGAATTCAAACACGCGCGCGCGCAACTACGCGCACGCGCAAACATGCGCATGCGTGATTGAAAGCGCGCACGCATTAAGAACACCGCGCACGCATCCTTGCGCGTACGTGCTATTGTATGCCTTTGTATGGTTTATTTAATTTCCTTTGTCAAGGGGATACATGAAGTTGATGAAGATGTGATGATGAAGAAGATGACGATAATGGAGATGTTGATGAGGAAGGGGGAGATGACAATGATGTTGAAGATGTTGATCATGACGCTGATGATGATGAGATGATGGTGATGGTGATGATGATGATGATGACAATGGTGATGAAGATGACGATGAGGATGATGGTGATGATGATGAGATGATGGTGATGGTGATGATGATGATGGAAATGGTGATGAAGATGACGATGAGGATGATGGTGATGATGATGATGATGAGGATGATGGTGATGAGGATGATGGTGACGAGGATGATGATCATGATGAATATGATGATGACGATCATCATCATCATCATCATCACCATTACCATCATCATCAACATCTTCATCATCATTGTCATCTCCCCCTTCCTCATCAACATCTCCACCATTGTCATGTTCTTCATCATCATCATCTTCATCACCATCCTCATCAACATCAACATCATCTCCATCATCATCATCTTCTTCATCCTCATCACCATCATCATCATCATCTTCGTCATCATCATCATTGTCATCATCAACACCATCATCATCATTGTCCTTCTTCCTCATCTTCATCAACATCTAGGTCATCATCTTCATTGTCAACGTCATCATCATCATCATCCTCATCATCAACATTGATGGCGATGATGATGACGATGTTGATGATGAGTACGATGATCATCAACATCATCATCATGTTCATCATCGTACTCATATTCATCACCATCCACCATCATCATCATCATCATCTTCGTCATCACCCTCTTCCTCATCATCATCATCAACAACATATTCGTCGTCATCATCATCATCGTCATCAAATGATGACGATACGAAGATGATGATGATGATGACGAAGAAGATGACGAAGAAGATGACGATTATGATGACGAAGACAATGATCATCGTGACCATGATCATATGATGATGATGATGATGGTGAGGATGATGAAGATGGCGATGATGATGATGACAAATATGATGATTTTGGTGATGATGATCATATTCGTCATCATCATCATCATCTTCATCATCGTACTCATATTCATCATCATCCACCACCACCACCATCATCATCGTCATCCTCGTCCTCACAATGATGATGATGACGAAGATGATGATGATGATGATGGTGATGATGATGATCATGGTGATGATGATGATCATGTTGTTGATGATGATGAAGATGATGATGATGATGAGAATGATGTGCTTCATATTCGTCATCTTCTTCATCATAAACATCATCATCATCATCATCATCTCCATTAGTCATCATCATCATCATCACCATCTTCATCATCATCATCATCATCATCATCATCATCATAAGGATGATGGTGATGACAAGTATGATGAGGATGATGAAGATGACTGTTATGATGACTATCATCATCATCATCCGCATCCTCACAATGATGATGATGATGATGATGATCATGTTGATGATGATGATGAAGATGTTGATGATGTGCTGCATATTCCTCGTCATCTTCATCATCATCATCATCACCGTCATCATCATCATCTCCAAATTAGTCATCATCATCATCGTACTCATATTCATCATCATCCATCATCATCATCATTATCATCATCATATCATCACGACGAATACGATGATGATGTGTTGCATATTCGTCATCATCTCCAACAACATCTGCGTCATCGTCATCATCGTCGTCGTCGTCATCATCATTGTCATCATCATAATTGCGAGGACGAGCATGAGGATGATGATGATGACAATGATGATGATCATGCTGTGGATCATGTTGTGGATGATGATGATGTGCTACATATTCGTCATCATCTTCATCATCAACATCATCATCATCATCATCAATCATCATCATAATCATCATCGTCATCATCATCTCCATTAGTCATCATCATCATCATCATCACCATCTTCATCGTCATCATCATCATCATCATCACCATCTTCATCATCATCATGATCTTCATCACCATCATCATCATCACCATCATCATCATCATCATCATCGTACTCATATTCATCATCATCCACCACCATCATCATCATCATCATATCATCATCATTATCATCATCCTCATCCTCACAATGATGATGATGATGAAGATGATGACGATGATGATGGTGATGATGATGATCATGTTGTTGATGATGATGAAGATGATGATGATGATGAGGATGATGTGCTGCATATTCGTCATCATCTTCATCATCAACATCATCATCATCATCATCATCATCATCATCATCATCATCATCAGTCATCATCATCATCACCATATTCATCATCATCATCATCTTCATCACGATCTTCATCATCATCATCATCAGATCATCATGACGAAAAACCTTATTTTATTGCAATTGTGATTCCACTTACAGCAGATGAACACTATTCGTAAAATCTTCCACGATGAGGAGGCCCTCCATGACTACTTCATTAGATCCTTTACATCTCATCATCTTCATCCTACACTAAGACAAAAAATAACAGGTGCCTTAGATTTTGATTAATACAACAATGTAAAGAAGAGTGCTCTGCATATTACATGAAGCCAAGCTTATACCTTCTGTGCTATGCGTTGCCAGCCTTCCATAGGGGTGGGAGTATCAAGACTGTTATCCTTCCCCATAAATTAACCGGGCAAATATTTCCCAGCAAATAAAACTAACCATCAAAGTGCATTTTGTCACATCTGCATCGCCCTAAGAGAATAAAATCTGATGGTAATTATGAACAAATCTGACATACTGCGATCTCACAATAATCGCACCTCCAAGCAGTCTTTATACAGCATTAATATATATCTACTATGTATTTAATTATTCTTGATGTAATACATATGTTTCTAACTGAAAATTAAATTAATGTTTTGAAATCAAAATACACAAATTTGTAAATATACCCTTAAACCCCCAAACACCTAGAAGCACTTAAATGCACTTAGGGATTATGGGTTAGAAGAGGTCCTAAAGGCCTTTATGGGGGAGGGGGTCTTTATGGGGAGGGGTTGTAGGCATAACCCAACACATTTATATCTGTTGGGCAATAAATACAATGAACGTTACCCACCAACCATTACAACGTTCAGCAAGGACGCGCATGTGCCTCTAGCGTGGGTTTGTGTCAGAAATTGCTACTAAGGCTAGGGTAACAAGCCAACACAATCTCAAGAATAAAAATCAATTCAAACTAGGGTTTAGGGTTTTGTTTTATATGTTTTTGGTCATAAACTTCAAGAGCATAAAGGGAATACATTCAGCAAATAAGCAGCAACTAAATCATACACATATATCGATAAAGATGCATATATATCACAAGAATCCAACAAAAGACTGTAATGAAGTTCACACATAAAGGACAAGCACCACTGGAAATTACACATCAACCAGAAATGAATTTGTCATTCATGAAACTAAATAAGTTCAAAATGAAGCCAACACAGATCAAATGTAGGGTAAAGAGTCATATATTCATAGTTTCATCAATAAATGCATATAAGAGTTTACAGTACCTATCACTGAACAAGTCTGAAAGTACAAGCAGCTAGCAGACCTCCTGATGCTCTCCAAAATCAGAACCCTTACAATGTTTTTCTTCTCCTTCTAAATAGTTTCTCTTCCAAAAAGCAGTTAGGTTTTTCCTCCTAACTCTCCATCGAATTACTAGGTCAGATAAAGTAAAATTTACATTTTTACAAAATTACAAGTCTGCTAAAAATAGCAAATTCTTTAACTAAAACAAAATGTTTGTCTAAAATAACTCCTAACTAGTAGCTGCCTCATATCTCCTTCGTTGCCTCCACAAGAAGAGATATACCATCTGGACTTGAGGACCTTCTTCTTATTCTTTTATGCTTCTTTTCCAGCTCAGCTATCTTTTTCTGAAGGTGTTCATTTTCCTGTTGTAGAGTTTCAACTGTCTTTTCCAGCTCTGAACAGTGCTTGTCAGAAGCCCTTTTTCTTCTGAGTGCTTCCTTTGCATCAACCACTAATTCCTGAAAATTATCATGAACATCCTGAAGATCCTCTCTTAATCTTCTATTTGCCATCATTAAACCATCATTAACTTCCTGCATGTAATTCATTTGGTGCTTGTATTGTTTGACAGTCTTCTGTAGATCTTCCCTGTCAGAATTAACCATTTTCTCCATTGCAGAATCTTGCTCTTCATTAGGCTTCCAAGGGATATCAAATTTCTTAAAAATTTCTGTTTCTTCTGTCAACATTTTCTCAGAAGTGTTTTCAATGATGAGCTTTGGGTTTTCATCTTCTGCTACTTTCACTGAATTAATTTCCTCTTCTTTACATGGCTCCATTTTATCTATCTTTGGTTGGTCATCCTCCATGGCTTCTTCATCTATGATGGTCACTTTATCTGAGTTCAATTTAGGGTTTAATAACTTTTTCATGTTTAACCTCAGCTTATTTTTCGACCTAGTTTTAGGTCTCCAGAATGTAGCTGCCTCTCCCATCATCTTCAGTTTTCTGCCTTGGTACCGAACAGAAGCTAATTCCACCACTTCCAGCTTATTTATTTTCTTGTTAGGTTTCATGGCTGTGCCATCTAAAACTTGAGCTTCTTCAAATTCAGTTTTGACCTTAATCTTAGAAACAGGCTGTTCTTCTTCTAACATGTATCCTTCATCATCCGAAAGGATTGTGATGGGGCTTCTTGGCCGAATAGGAATTTCTTCTTTAGCTACAGGAACTATTTTAATATCAACTTTCTTTTCATCCTGAGGATCTGCTACAGGTGACGATTTCTTTTCAAGCAATTCCTTTTTGTCTTCAAATAGTGTGAACTTGTTTTTAGTGTGATCTGGAATTTCTTGGGGCTGACTGTCATCCTGTCCTTTTTCTGCTACCTATTTTGTCACCTTCTTAGCTTTAACATCATGTTTGCTTGTAGGTTTGACTGAATGGCCTAACTTTTGCATCATTACTTTCCCCTTGTCAGTCTGCCTTTTTGGTTGTTGATCTTCTCTTTTAGGATGAACACCTGACTAGAACAAAAAGAAGTCCCAAGTCCTTCCCTCATTCTGCAACACTGTAGTGATGATTAGTTTAATGAGACCATGGTGAAAAAGTGACTGAGAAGTGTGATCATCATGCTGTTTTATCTTGCTTGACATTTTCTGCAGGCTTTTAAAGAAAAAGAAGGGCAGATTCATCTTAGAGATTCCTACCATATGTTGAAGGAACCTGAGATGATATTTAAATACTAATGAATATCTTCCTTCATAGGTCACATAACTTTGAAGTATTCTTATGGGTTCAGTCCACTCCTTTTTGAATTTTTGAATGAAGATACCCTTATTCCAGTCAGGAGTCACATTAGGCAACAAATACCTTTGGGGTTCAAACTCAAAAGGTGATTTTTTGAACCAATGTTCACCCTCATTGCTAATCTCAGTAGCTTCTGCTATTAATTCCACAGATAACTTGAATTTCAGAGCATCCATCATAATCATATCATTTTTAAGTGCTTTAGCAAACTTGCAGGTGACCTGTGTATCGAAGCCATCAATCTTTTTGAAAAACTTTAACCATCCTGCCTGCTGAAAAAGTTCTGCACAGTCAGGAAGCTTCTAAATCCAGGTTAAGTCTGTGGGTTCAGCCCTGTTGACCTTACCACTTTTGCCACTTTTCCCCATATTCTTCTTTTCAGTAAACAGGCACAATCTGTCTTAGGTTTCAAGAAGTGTTTTGTAAACTGATTTCTTATGTTTTGGGCTCCTTTGAAATTTTCTACAAACCCTTGAACAGACCTTCAAGTTCAATATTCTCTTCTCTCAACCATGCAACTAAGTGGATATGTTCTCCAAGCAAGTGACTTCATGAAATTTTGATAACTTTCAACAATGTCTAAACCATTTTCATAAACCAATAACACACCTACTGTGTAAGAATGAGCATAACAGATAAATCTGCGAGTCCTCTCAATGTTCTTTCCAGAATTTTGAATGTATAGGAGAGCAAATGATAAAAAATTTCATTCAAACTGTCATTTGCGTTTCCCAGACTGAATACTTTGAATTTGAGACTATTCCGCTGCTCTGTTCATGCATATTGCTTATACTAGCTTCAGATAATTATTTCTGTGGTGAAATGCTCATTTTATGATCTATTTTTTCATTTCCAGCCACCAATTTTTCCAAATAATTGTGCAGCGAAAAAGACCCAAATTTTCCAGCTATAAGGGTTTATATCGGAATACCTGTCAGCTACTCATCTGTCGTGGCTTACAGCTTCGTTTTGGGGTATCAATGGTCTCCTCTTATGAGAACAGGTGTCCTCATATCGTTTCTTTAACTGCTGGTGAATGAATTCGGAAGCCCTAATTTTCGCTGGCGATAAAACACACCTGTCTCCTCTCCACAGCAACACAATCCACCGTTTTAGCAGTGAGCTCTCCTTCACGAACACTCCTGTTCTATAATGATGCGTGTAACAAGAGAAATTTGACAGCTAGACCGGGATTTGCTGGTTTCTGGGTAACTAATCCCGCATACCATGCAATGATGAGCTTGTTTTACTTCGTGACTAGCAACCAACTCAAATCATGCTCAAACTGCTGCAAACACGTGTTAAAACACTCACACAAGGCGATTAGACACTCCCATTCTGCATCATGATTGAAATCGGTTCGAAAATTGAAAAAAAACACAGGCCACGATATTCCTGTAGCGCGCCCTTTGTTAAAATTTTGTATAGCGCTACAAGAATAACTTTTATGCCAAAATTTAGCAGTTTTTTAACTTTTTGCTAATTTGTCGAAGGTTCTGGCAGTTATTTGGTTTAAGAAATAAGTTTAACTGTTCTCTAAAGACATTAATGATTCTACTTTTGAAAATATGACTCTCATTGACCCCCTTTTCAATATAAAAAATTACCAAAATCAAATAAAATCTGAAAAGCATGGGCTAAAAACTTATTCAATCACCCATAAAGTTTCTAAGATGACTAAAACTGAAACTTAAAATCAAAAATTTAACTGAAGTAGATTAAAAAACAAACCAAAACTGAAGGAAATAAATTGAAAATGGAGAAAAATTTACTGACTTAACAGCGTGCACGCGCCAGAAGCGCGTGCGCGTCCCTGTTGAACATAAAATTTAGAAAATCACCCGCGTTCTTTCTCCCGCATTTTTTTCCTCATTCATCGGGTTCTCTTCGCTGGTTTCACGCACAGTCCAACAAGCATTTTCATGGTAGATTGAATTCATACACCATTTGGATAAAATACACAATATTTGGGGCTCTATTTTTCTCTTTGTATTGAATACACAACTATTGGGCTCTATTTGGATCAATTGAGTGAATACACAGCAATTGGACTCTATTTGGCACCTTGGATTGAATTCTCATGCTACTTGGATACACATGAAGTCTTCTTACATATAGTGGACACATCAAAAGAGCATTTGACATTTGAAGCAAAGAGCAATCATAATCCTTGAGGTATGGTGAAAATTTGATCTTGTTAAATGTAATTTAGTCTTCATTCACTTGTTTGAATGGCATCTATTTTGGTTTTTCCTCATGAATTGTATGATAGATCTATTTTAGTCTTCTTAATCTTCAACATAGACAATAAAAACATCCTACCAAAAAAAAACTACAACATGCACCAAGCAATGCTTTCAACCTTTAATGAAGATAATAAAAAAAAATTACTTGCATCACCACCAATAACATTTCATAATCACATTCCTCCATCTAGTAGACAAACATTTGTTGAATTACTCATGGTTTCACTACAACAACTCACACAAACACCTAAACAATTGAAAACTCTTAGTCTTTTGGAGCTATTTTCCCTCATCCATACCATGAAAATGAAGTGATATGAGCTTCTCCCTTGTAGGGAATTTGCTGGACTACTAACATCCCATACCACCATCCAATACCATCCTACTGAGTTCCTAGATGTGATGTTGTAACTTTATATGTAGGGAATTCCCAATAGCTTTTAAGATTATATGAAAACATTATCACTAGATGTTGTTGTACATAATCAATTGTTACATCGAGCTTTAATAATCATGCACAGAGTTTTAATATCTTGTTTGTTGTTCATTCTTGCAGGGGTCGTATTTTCGTTTTTCCAAAAGCGCATTGAATATGGGCAACAAACGTAATAATCAAAGAAAGTCTAGAAGGACGCAGCTGCCCCCTTAAAAGTCCCATGAAATAAGAGAAAAGGCTAGGTTGTACATGCAAAACCGTAGAAATCAAAATGTTAGTGCCTTAGATCCATCAACAAGCAATGACGAAGTGGTTGAAGTCAATCAAATCTTGCCTGATGTCGAGTATGAAGGGATGGATGTTGAACAAGTTCTTAACTAGCAACCACCCCAAGAAGAGCACCCACCTAGCGAACACACTCCATTGCAGGACCAATTACTGAACGAAGGGTGACAACAAACCGTTGACGAGACTCGTACTTCCTTGCCGACTCCCTTGCCTCAACTATCAACCGGACGACGAAGAACTCCTAGACGTATTCATGTCGATAAAAGTTCATTTTCAGGACTTGAAGGTAAGATGCCCAAACGCACTATTGATTTCCATTGTAACAAGATAATCAAATTTTTTTTGAATCCAAAACCGATGCAGCAAAATGTCAATTGTTTCTTGCTTTGTTAAAATCACATTGTCTAGCTCATGTTAGGAGAATTTTGTGCATAAAGGTAGTTAGAAGTTCAGAGGCCAACAATCATGTTGTTAGAAATCTACAATCTGCATTTAATTTGATTGGAAAAACTTCTCGCACAAAAGATTTTAATGCGGCCCGTCGTGTACTGTCGGAATCGATTGTAGACAAATCCACAAGGCAACGTCGCTTACTATCACACACATGTAAAATATTTAAAGTAGATAGAAAGACTCTTCAAAAGTATTCTGCCATTAGAGAAAAACTTAAGACCCCAGGACAAAAAGATTGTTGGGCCTTTGTTGGTAGGTTACCTCGTTCAGACATGAAGCTCATTGATGTTGTTAAAGAACTAGTGCAAAAGTTTTGGCATGATAACACTAGACCGTCATCGAATCAAAGAGATGTTTTAAAGTTGAGAAAAGGTGTTAAGGGGGGTGAACCCCATGTCAAGCACTTCCTTGACACCACACAAACAGAACTCTATGAGAGGTTCAAGAATGAGCAAACACAATTGAACTTAGGCCAAAGGTCCTTCGAAAAATGCAAACCCTGGTATGTTAGCATTTGCATTGATCGCAGTACATGTTGTTGTAGATACCATGTAGAATTTGAGTACTATGTAGATACATATAGACATATATTTTGTGGTTTTCATACTAACATTGTGCCGGATTGCCCTTCGTTACAACCACCGAATGCATCCAGAGAATTTATACATAGCATAATGGTTGAAGGCCTGAAGGACAAAAATATTATAAAATATTATGTTTATTTGGGACGTGTTCCAGTTGCAGTGGATTTGCATTATTGAGCCACTACATCCACACAACCGCGGAGCACGAATTTGGGAGGATGTCAATAGAAATGCAGAACTTCCAGTACATAACATATCAAGTAGATAGTTCGAAGGAAAGCAAAAAAATTGCATTGGTGAAGTCACAGGTAATCTAAGTTTGCATGCTTTCATATTGTACATGTTGAATTTGTACATATATATTCAGATTGAAAATGTCACGTTGTATTAATGCCCTTGGTTTTGTGGCACCAGGTACAAATTTGTGATTTCATGAAGGAATTCTACCAAAAGACCGAGCATTATGTACAACACATCCATGTAGCACGATGGCAGGATGAACAGTACAGACAGTGCAGGGACACCTTTCCGAAGGGCACAATATTGTCGGTTGTGGACTTTGCGGAAAACTATACCCTACAGCCACAAAATGAGATTCAAAGTCAATACTACAATTCAGACCAAGTTAGCATAATGGTCCATATCACGTACAGGCACGTGCCAGTGAGCAGCAACGACATGAGGATAATATTGAAAGAGACCAACTTCTACATCAGTGACGACAGGTGCCATGACCTACATTATGTGCAGCATTTCTTCAAAATTTTCTATGATCAGCTGAAGGAGAAAGGGATACATATGGATCAGCATTGGATATGGTCAGATGGTTGTGCAGGCCAGTTCAAAAATGTACGTGTTTTTCAGTGGTTGAGTATGTTGCACAAGACTTATGATGTGCTACATGTATGGAACTATTTTGAGACCGGGCATGGAAAGGGAGAGCACGACGGGGCTGGAGCATGTCTCAAAACTGACCTACGAAGGGAGGAGATGAGGTGCATGGGAGGCCCTCATATTCAGAATGTCGAATCCACAGTTCGATGGTGCAAAGAAAAAATGTCAGATCGAACCACGGAGCAACACATACAAACAGGTAGAGGACATGTTGTCAGAAATTTATGGAATGTAGTTGATATAGATCGATCACGTTCTTATAGTTGTAGTACTGTGCAAGGCACTCGTGGATTTCATTCGGTTCGAAGCTCAAACAATCCTTTATTTGAAATATGGACACGAAAACTTGCTTGCTTTTGTGGGTCTTGCAGTAGCTGTGAGTGGGATGAGTGCGAATCAATGGATTGGGTTGATGAATGGGATCATGTATCACTTGCAATGGACTCACGTGCAGTTGTTGAAACAATCTAGTTAGAGGAAGGCCAATCCTCTATTTCGAATGAATATGATCATATATCTGATCTTGTGCAACTAGGTAAACATTTCTACATGCATATCCCGGTTCCCTCCTTTTTTTTGTAATTATCCAAGTTATCAAACCACTACTTGTTGGAATATGACCTTAAAATGCAGTTTTGCAGGACACATCTACGCAGTTGTCGCCCCGACAGACAATGCAATTGGGAAGAATTATTGGTTGGCACGATGCATCCATGGGAAGCAAACCCTCCTCGCATCATTAACGGATAGTGAAGGCATTACCTTTCTGACTGGCTCGATGGTTGTTCAGGGAGGATATCTTACAGTGGACGGAAGGGGACCAAAGAGAAATGGCTACACATACACAGATTATAGACCAGGGTCGCGGGTGTATCACTTTATGCACTTGATCGTGGTTACAAACATCCAACTACAGACAATGTCAACGAAGTCATCAAACAAGGTACGCTACTTACTACCGCATGCAGAGCATGAGAGGTTTTTCGAGACAATAAAAAATTGAGAGGATCCAGAAGGCCTAATTGACTGAGGTACATAGTATAGCCATGTGATTGTTTATTCATGCATGGTTAATGTTATTCATGTTAGATGGTTTATTTGATATTGTTATCTTATATCGTTTATTTGATGTCTGAGTTATTATTAAGTTATGATTTATAGCCATGTGATTGTTTATTCATGTACGATTAACCCTAGAAGCACTAATATAACCCTACAAACATAATCTAGCCCTAGAAATGCTAGAAAGCTAAACTAACCCTAGAAACACTAATCTAACCCTCAGAAACTAATCTAGAATCCTAGAAACATAATCTAGCCCTAGAAATCCTAGAAAGCTAAACTAACCCTAGAAACACTAATCTAACCCTCAGAAACTAATCTAGAATCCTAGAAACATAATCTAGCCCTAGAAATACCAGAAAGCTAAACTAACCCTAGAAACACTAATCTAACCCTCATAAACTAATTTAGAATCCTAGAAACCTAATGTAGCCCTATTAACCTAATCTAGCCCTAGAATCCATGACCCACCACACGTACCCTCAATAGGGGGTATTTGGACTCCAAGTGGGATAGGATCACTATTAGAAGGGTTTGTTACCCAATCTATTAAGGGCCCAAGTCACATTGAGTCATTTCCAGTCTTATATAGCCTATATGCAGCTAATCAAATGCCAAAAAATACGGCTGGGAGAACACTTGTTATCTTACACACTCTAATTAACCTCTAGGCAAAGCAACGGCCATTGTTCTGCAATCTGTGAAGGCTGCGCAAGAAAAATACTAAGTGCTACTAATCAGAGGAGGGTAATTGTCATTGGATTGGGAGTAGTCACTTCCTTTGGTCATGATCTAGGTACTTTATAGGGAAATATTCTTCAGGGACAGAGTGGTATCGGTGATATTGAGAGCTTTGATTGCTCTGATTTTGCAAGTGTAATTGGCATCAATGCGATTCATTTGCTTCCTCTCATTTACACCTCTTTTGAATTTTTCTACTTGACTTGTAAATGTGGAATAGTCCACCAAGTCAAAGGGTTTTTTCTCATCATGATCTCACCAAGAGACACATACACAAAAATCATGCATCATGTACAAAATAAACATGCAAAAGCCTTCGGGTCAATGCTTAATCAGTGATCTCCACCATGCATGATTCACTCAAGCATGATTCTCCTTACAATACATGCAAGAGCTAGCAACAACATTCAACATTGCCTTCACACAACCTCTATGACCTATATTCCTTATGTAGCTCAGTCTCCATGCTTTATGCACTACGGTCATAATAATCATAGCAATTGTCTAATAATTCATAAACACATATGATCAATCATGACTACTCAATCCATCGTAATGTCGCATAAGTAAAAAAAAATGAGACCAAGACTTCCTTGGGGCAAAATATTGTTGATTCATATCTTCAACCCCCCCATCTATTACAGTTATTCTTCACAGCTACAAAATCCCAACAATGACATAATAATTGGGAATCACATTCAACTCAAGCACATCATTAGTAGTACTTATTTGCAACTTTTCCATGATAATTCTTTCATAAAACATAATATTAGTAGCATATTGTAGAATATTTTCTCATTATACGGTGCATTGCATCAAACCAATAGACAATGACTACTATTTTGCAACAAATAACCTCCAAAAAACATAGAACCAATGACATCATAGAAAAACCATAGAACATAGAAACACACTATGCAACATAATTATCAATGAAAAATATACTTTATTATATGTTAATCCTCTTATCCTACAAATGAAACTTCCCAATATTTTGTTGCTTCCGGTTCTCTTGTCATATTTATTAGAAAATATAGGGAGATGTTTTTCAACAAAATTCAATGCAATTGCACATTTATTACATGTATATGTACATTAAGGACATGTAACTACTTCCTTAACAAAAAGAGAAGTTGAGAGAAAATCTCTTAATAACTTAACACTCAACCTAAACACAAAGATATTATAAAAATTAATCATAAAAATACTCACCTAACACATACTTAGCTGAGAGAATATCTCAATTATATCAACATCCACTTAGTTAGGCTCATAACAACCACATCCATCCTGTGATACCTCATGTATACATCCACTTAACTTATGTGCACAAACTTCAACCATATGTGAACCCATCATATAACACGTTACCTAATCTAGTAGGTCAATCACTCATAATAACCATGAAGTAATAGGTCATAGTATACATATGCAAAATTCTTCATATTTGCACTTGTATCCTCATCCATTAGCATACACCAAATATATTTGAAAACATTGCATTATCAACCCTCACCCAAACCCTAGCACTAACCCTCACCCAAACCCTAGCACTAAACCATCTCCTTCATCATCACCATCACCATCGCCATCACCATCTCCATCATCATCATTGACTCTAACTCTAACCCTAATTCAATTTCCTTCTATAACCCTAGCCCTAACCCTCACCCAAACCCTAGCACTAAGCCATCTTCTCCATCCTCACCATCACCATCATCGTCACCATCAACGTCTTCATCATCACCACCATCTCCATCATCATCATTGACTCTACATCTAACCCTCACTCTAACTCCAACTCTAACTCTAACTCCAGGTTCCTCATCAAAGCCTCCATCATCATTATCTTCATGACCATCGCCATCACCATCACCATCGCCATCACCGTCAACCTCTTCATCATCATCACCATCATCATCATCATACGTGCCCGGTGGAAGATTTTCCAGAGTTGACCCCCGTGTGCAAAAATTGCACACTCCCTCACTGAGCAAAACCCTAGTTTCCAAGATGGACGTACAAGATGAGGGCGGGGCCATCAGGCCGGAGGGGAGGGGCAACCCTAGCACTATCCCGATGTGATGAATCCAACGGAGTCGATGGTTCGTCGATCCGAGCCACGGTCTCCATTCTATGGCTCGTCCCATCTCGCATCCAAAAGGCCTTCAGGGACACTTGCTGGATACCTGCCGAGGGCGTAGAACTCCAACCGTGCAACAAAATCGGGTTCCGGGGAGTCTTGCAGGTGTGTCTAGGTAGGTTTTGGTCGGGAACGCTAGCCACATGTGCCCGATGGGTGATTTTCTAGAGTTGACCCCCGTGTGCAAAAATTGCACACTCCCTCACTGAGCAAAACCCTAGTTTCCAAGATGGACGTACAAGATGAGGGCGGGGCCACCAAGTCAGAGGGGAGGGGCACCCCTAGCACTATCCTGACATGCTGAATCCAATAGAGTCGACGGTTCATCGATCTGAGCCACGGTATTCATTCTATAGCTCGTCCCGTCTCGCATCCAGAAGGCCTTCAGGGACACTTGCTGGATACCTGTCGAGGGCATAGAACTCCAACCGTGCAACAAAACTGGGTTCCGGGGAGTCATGCAGGTGTGTCTAGGCAGGTTCCGGCTGGGAACGCTAGCCACAAGTGCCTAGTGGGTGATTTTCCAGAGTTGACCCCCGTGTGCAAAAATTGCACACTCCCTCACTGAGCAAAACCCTAGTTTCCAAGATGGATGTACAAGATGAGGGAGGGGCCACCGGGCTGGAGGGGAGAGGCACCCCTAGCACTATCCCGACGTGCTGAATCCAATGGAGTCGATGGTTCATCATTCCGAGCCACGGTCTTCGTTTTATGGCTCATCCCGTCTCGCATCCAAAAGGCCTTCAGAGACACCTACTGGATACTTGCCGAGGGCGTAGAACTCCAATCGTGCAACAAAACCGAGTTCCGAGGAGTCTTGCAGGTGTGTTTAGGCAGGTTCCAGTTGGGAACGCTAGCCCTAAGTGCCCGGTGGAATATTTTCCAGAGTTAACCCCAGTGTAAAGGCCATGCCAAATTTGCTAAAGGGGGCCATTTCTCGACCGAAGGCCCCCGAGCATAAGTGGCCACCGTGGACAAGTTTGCAATGGCCAGGTGGACCTGTGGGAGGTGATGTAATCCAAATCCTCTCCCCGATTTGGGTTCCGTGTCCTCGGGTCAAATCCTCCAAGTGTCCCTGAACGGCCCCTGGGTGCCCGACTAGAATGCCCGTAACACCTGAACCGTGGCTCGGTTCATGAATCCGTCGATTCCAGTGGGTCCGGGGGGGGCGGGTTTCAACTAGGGGACCCCCCACAGCGTCCCCCGAAGACCCATAAGCTGTGCCAACGGGCCATCTTCAGATCTAGGGTTTTGCTCAGTGAAGGCCATGCTAAATTCGCTAAAGGGGGCCATTTCTCGACCGGAGGCCCCCGGGCATGCGTGGCCACCGTGGACAGGTCCACAATGGCCATGTGGACCTGTGGGAGGCGACAGAATCCAAGTCCTCTTGCTGGTTTGGGTTTCGTGGCCCTGGGTCAAATCCTCCAAGTGTCCTTGAACGGCCCTGGGGTGCCTGACTAGAATGCCCATAGCACCCGAACCGTGGCTCGGTTTGTGAATCCATTGATTTCGGTGGGTCCGAGACGACGGGTTTCAGCTAGGGGACCCCCCACAGCGTCCCCCGAAGACCCAGAAGAGGTGCCAACGGGCCATCTCCGGAGCTAGGGTTTTGCTTAGTGATGGGGATTTGCTCCAGGGCCACGGAACCCAAACCGGCAAGCGGACTTATATTCCGTCAGCTCCCACAGGTCCACATGGCCATTGTGGACCTATCCACGGTGGCCACGCACGCCCGGGGGCCTCCGGACAAGAAATGGCCCCCTTTAGAGAATTTGGCATGGCCTTCACTGAGCAAAACCCTAGCTCCGGAGATGGCCCGTTGGCACCGCTTCTGGGTCTTCGGGCGACGTTGTGGGGGGTCCCTTAGCTGAAACCCATCGTCCCTGACCCACCGGAATTGACGGATTCGCGAACCGAGCCACGGTTCAGGTGCTACGGGCATTCTAGTCGGGCGCCTCGGGGCCATTCAGGGACACTTAGAGGATTTGACCCAGGGCCACGAAACCCAAACCGGCGAGAGAACTTGGATTTCGTCACCTCCCACAGGTCCACTTGGCCATTGTGGACTTGTCCACAGTGGCCACGCACGCCCGGGGGCCTTCGGTCTAGAAATGGCCCCCTTTAGCGAATTTGGCATGGCCTTCACACTGGCGTCAACTTTGGAAATTCTTCCACTGGGCACTCAGGGCTAGCGTTCCCGACCGGAACCTGCCTAGACACACCTGCAGGACTCCCCGGAACCCGGTTTTGTTGCACGGTTGGATTTCTACGCCCCCGGCAGGTATCCAGCAGGTGTCCCTGAAGGCCTTTTGGATGCGATATGGGACGAGCCATAGAATGAATACCGTGGTTCGGATTGATGAACCATCAACTCCGTTGGATTCAGCATGTCGGGATAGTGCTAGGGGCGCCCCTCCCCTCCGGCCCGGTGGCCCCACCCTCATCTTGTACGCCCATCTTGGAAACTAGGGTTTTGCTCAGTGAGGGAGTGTGCAATTTTTGCACACAGGGGTCAACTCTAGAAAATCTTCCATCGGGCACTTGTGGCTAGCGTTCTCGGCCGGAACCTGCATGACTCCCCGAAACCTGGTTTTGTTGCACGGTTGGAGTTCTATGCCCCCGACAGGTATCCAGTAGGTGTCCCTGAAGGCCTTCTGAATGCGAGACGAGACGAGCCATAGAATGAATATCGTGGCTCGGATCGACGAAATGTCGACTCTGTTGGATTCATCACGCCGGGATAGTGCTAGGGGTGCCCCTCCCCTCTGGCCCGGTGGCCCCGCCCTCATCTTGTACGTCCATCTTGGAAACTAGGGTTTTGCTCAGTGAGGGAGTGTGCAATTTTTTCACACGGGGGTCAACTCTGGAAAATCACCCACCGGGCACTTGTGGCTAGCGTTCCCGGCCGAAACCTTCCTAGACACACCAGTAGGAATCCCCGAAACTCGGTTTTGTTGCACGGTTGGAGTTCTACGCCCCCGGCAGGTATCCAGTAGGTGTCCTTGAAGGCCTTCTGGATGCGAGACGGGATGAGCCATAGAATGAAGACCGTGGCTCGGATCGACAAACCGTTGACTCTGTTCGATTCAGCATGCCGGGATAGTGTTAGGGGTGCCCCTCCCCTTCGGCCCGGTGGCCTCGCCCTCATCTTGTACGTCCATCTTGGAAACTAGGGTTTTGCTTAGTGAGGGAGTGTGCAATTTTTGCACACGGGGGTCAACTTTGGAAAATCACCCACTGGGCACTTGTGGCTAGCGTTCCTGGCCGGAACCTGCCTAGACACACCTGCAGGACTCCCCGGAACCCAGTTTTGTTGCACGGTTGGAGTTCTACGCCCCCAGCAGGTATCCAACAGGTGTCCGTGAAGGCCTTTTGGATGCGAGACGGGACGAGCCATAGAATGAAGACCGTTGCTCAGATCAACAAACCGTCGACTCTGTTCGATTCAGCACGTCGGGATAGTGCTAGGGGTGCCCCTCCCCTCCGGCCCAGTGGCCCCGCCCTCATCTTGTACGTCCATCTTGGAAACTAGGGTTTTGCTCAGTGAGGGAGTGTGCAATTTTTGCACACGAGGGTCAACTTTGGAAAATCTTCCACCGGGCACTTGTGGCTAGCGTTCCTGGCCAGAATCTGCCTAGACACACTTGTAGGACTCCCCGGAACCCGATTTTGTTGCACGGTTGGAGTTCTATGCCCCCAGCAGGTATCCAGCAGGTGTCCCTGAAGGCCTTCTGGATGTAAGACGGGACGAGCCATAGAATGAAGACTGTGTCTCGGATCGACGAACCGTCGACTCCGTTGGATTCAGCACGCCGGGATATTTCTAGGGGTGCCCCTCCCCTCCGGCACGCTAGCCCCGCCCTCATCTTGTACATCCATCTTAGAAAGTAGGGTTTTGCTCAGTGAGGGAGTGTGCAATTTTTGCACATGGGGGTCAACTCTGGAAAATCTTCCACTGGGAACGTATGATGATGATGATGGTGATGATGATGAAGAGGTTGACGGTGATGGTGATGGCGATAGCAATGGTGATGAAGATGATGATGATGGAGGCTTTGATGAGGAACCTGGAGTTAGAGTTAGAGTTGGAGTTAGAGTTAGGGTTAGAGGTAGACTCAATGATGATGATGGAGATGGTGGTGATGATGAAGACGTTGATGGTGACGATGATGGTGATGGTGAGGATGGAGAACATGGCTTAGTTCTAGGGTTTGGGTGAGGGTTAGGGATAGGGTTATAGAAGGAAATTGAATTAGGGTTAGAGTTAGAGTCAATGATGATGATGGAGATGGTGGTGATGATGAAGACGTTGATGGTGACGGTGATGGTGATGGTGAGGATGGAGAAGATGGCTTAGTGCTAGGGTTTGGGTGAGGGTTAGGGCTAGGTTTTAGGTGATGGTGATGGTGATGGTGATGGTGATGGTGATGTTGATGGTGATGATGATGGTGATGGTGGTGAGGTTGATGGTGATGGTGATGGTGATGGTTCCGTCTCACATCCAAAAGATGGAGATAGTGATGCTGACGAAGATGGTGATGATAATGAAGATGGTGATGGTGGTGATGATGGTGATGGTGGTGAGGTTGATGGTGATGGTGATGGTTCCGTCTCGCATCCAAGAGATGGAGATGGTGATGATGACGAGGATGGTGATGATGATGAAGATGGTGACGTTGATGATGATGGTGATGGTGGTGAGGTTGATGGTGATGGTTCCGTCTCGCATCCAAAAGATGGAGATGGTGATGGTGATGAAGATGGTGATGATGATGAAGATGGTGACGTTGATGATGATGGTGATGGTGGTGAGGTTGATGGTGATGGTGATGGTGATGATGAAGATGGTGATGGTTCTGTCTCGCATCCAAAATATGGAGATGGTGACGGTGATGAAGATGGTGATGATGATGAAGATGGTGACGTTGATGATGATGGTGATGGTGGTGAGGTTGATGGTGATGGTGATGGCGATGGTTCCGTCTCGCATCCAAAAGATGGAGATGGTGATGATGACGAAGATGGTGATGATGATGAAGATGGTGAAGTTGATGATGATGGTGATGGTGGTGAAGTTGATGGTGATGGTGATGGTGATGATGATGAAGATGGTGATGATGATGAAGGCGTTGATGATGATGGCGATGGTGATGAAGATGATGATGAAAATGATGAAGGCATTGGGGAATTTATTTATATCCAATGTATTTGACTCTAAGAACCTCTCATGTGTGATTATAAAAAAATCAAGATTCCCTCAACCCCCAAACATGCCCTTTCAAAGAATTTTTTTTAATCTTTGAGTGTGGTATGGGTGCCAACATGAGGTTTTGTCTACTAAGGATGGATCTTGGCGTCTTGACCATGGTTGGGGTGATGACAATGAGGTTCATATGACTCCAATGAATCTTCCATGGATCATGGGGTAAAATGATCTCTCAAGTATTATTCCATGTGAACTTGCACGTACCAAGCTACAACAAATCTTTCACAGGAGTGGATTTGTCTATGTGAATAGATAAGTGAAAAGATTTTAGCAACAAGACCTATCAATTTTAACTTGGAAGTATGGGAAATGTTCAAAGTGGGATTGAGAGGCTTCATGGTGATTGTAGTAGTGGGCATGGTATTGGTGAGAATGATGACATGATAGTGGAATTAAACATTAATATGGTGACCCTGGAGCTTGGATCCTAGCCTAGAAACACGAGAACCTAGCCTAAAAACCCTAGTTGGTAGCATAAACCCTAGTTTGTATTCTAATCACAATGAAACTCTATTATGTATCTTAAGATCTAGCCCTAAATTATAATACATGTAAAGATTAAATCATTTTCATTGTACATATATATTCATCTGCATACATTTGAATCCAAACCACTATACACATATATGCATACATAAAATTAGATCGCTATCACATAATGATAAATTAAGGAAGTCCTAATTGTAAATGGTAGTGGATGTGATGGTCATCAAATCAAAGGTGGCTATATCTGTGAGTGAGAATTAATGAGCTAGCTATACATCGTGCTCAAGGTTGTCCTATTTGTATGGTGACAATTGATTAAGAAATGATTCCATAACTTGGTTATTAATTTGTTGCATGATCTTAAGTGGACAAAATGGTCAAAATAAATACTAGTGACGACATTTCATTATGTAGAGTATGGCCTTTTTGGATCTCATTATGTAGAGCTATTAAAAATCATGTTGGATCTCATTTTAACCTTTTGACGACAATGGACATTTTCTATTTTTAAGTGTTCTTTTGCTAGTACTCAAGTTCCCAATATATATCTTATGTGCCATGAGGTGTGATTTGTCCATCTATTTATTTCGTTTGTTTTTAGATTAATTCTCACACATGATTTTGTTTGAGTTAGCCTATGTTTACAATGTTCTCTTAACATAGATACCATTAGAATCTTTTACATGTGGAAAGATAAACCAAGCTGAATTACGGTATCCAACTTCTCTTCTAAGATCTAGGTAAAACCCAAATTTACACAACATCACATCATGATACAGACAACATGAGACAACCACATTAGACAACGAGATATATAAATCACATAACTCAAAATCCATGTACATCGAGGCTACAAAACTCATCCAAACTTACACAATTTTTGGCGAATAGTGGAACATGGTTCCCAATGTACGTACAATGGCAACTCGTGCCCTACAAAAAATGCGACAACTCATGCCGTAGATACAAAATACATGGCAACTTGTGCCGTAGATACAAAGTACATCAAAACTGGTGCACAAAAGTGCCACATCGTGGCTAATGTACATAACACGTGGCGTGTCAAGCATTGTGACCACTGCCGTCACTCCGAGGTGCAGATCCAAAGTCGATCTTCCTACTCTTCGAGCTACCGGTGCCTCGGGTCTTGGTCCGTTTAGGAGTAGACCGTCTCTTCGGGATCTGGAACAAATGATATAATATACCATCATTTTCAAGCATTTGCAACATTTACCACATTTATAAAACAAATGTAGAATTCGAATCTTAAATAAATCACCTCTGACATGAGTGGGAAACGTTGGACAGGTGTCCTGGATCTGCGGAGCCTCTCAATAATTCCAGCCTACAACATTTAAAACAATCATTTCATTGAAAAGTCATAATTGCTTAAATTAATTTTTGTTAATGCATCAAAATATTTTCATAAATTAACTTGATTCTCACCGTGAACACCTTCGACGATGGACATGGCTGGCCTTCTGGGCTAGCAGGTGGAGCAGATGGCCGGACAACCAACTCCGATGCAGTGATGGGGGGGGGGCGCAGATGTAGTGGCAACCACTACAGGTGCAACCACTGGAGATACTGATGAGGATATTGGAAGAGTAGATGCCACAATACTGGCAGGAACTGGGGATGATATGGTGGGAGAAGACATGGTGGTATGGGGTGGAGGAGGACCATGTGGACTATGAACCCCTGCCGGCTGTAGGATAGAGGGTATCGAACGGAAAGGGCTAGGGATAGTGTTGAGGGATGGTGCATGGGAGGGCAGTCCTGCATGGAGGGAGGAGGATGGAAAAATGGGAGGTTGTGGACGAAGAGGGGAAGGTGGAAGGAAGGGGGGGAGTGGACGAATGGGGGAGGATGGATAGACATGGGGGCGTGGATAAATTGGGGGGGATGTATGGACGTAGGGGGGTGGGTGAGTGGGGGAGGATGGATGGAGGGGGGAGTATGGATGGAGAGGGGGGGCTGGATGGAAGGGAGGGGGTGGACGTAGGGAGGGGTCTAGATGAAAGTGAGGGAGGGGACTCATGGGAGAGGGTGGATACACAGGACTAAAATGCGGAGACACAACTGCTGGTGGAACCTACATATACATTTGTAATATCACAATTTAGTAAGCAAACAATAAATTAAACCATAGTAAGTCGTAACAAATCAAATTAAAAGCATGCTTATAACTACACATTGTACCTGTGTATATGGTGATGTGCCAATCCCTGGCGGGGGTGGATGATCACCGTAGTCACGAAACACCTGTGGACAACAAAATGCATGCATGTTATGAACATGTTAAACAAGTCATTATCTAGGAAATCAAGATATTCCAAAACATTGTACGAACTATCAACGTGTATGCCATAAATATAAATACTTGAGTAATATAAATGACATAAGTAATAACAAAATTGTGTCAGGTACTGAAAATACCTCCATGTGGGGTGCCGCAATTTCAGTTGCAGCTGCCATTGCTGCATCCAGGTTGGGAGATTCTACGTTCTCCCATCTCGGTGTATCAGCTCTGAATAACTGTACATTGAAATAATAGTTTAAGTCAAACAAAAATACTTTCAAAATACTTTACAAGCTATAAAGTGATGATTGAAAACACAGTAAAAAAATTGCTGACCTGATCCATATAACAACCCTCGATCGGGCCAGGGCAAGTGTGCCCGCAATGGGGACAAAGATGTGGCATTGTCCCTGTCGAACTGGAATGCCCAGCATGGCTACCATCGGTCATGTGTCTATCCTGGCCCTGTCGTGAAGGCCCTGCACCTGGATCTCTATCAAGGTCACCCGATCTCTCCACTGTAGTCGTTGCTACAAAGGAGGTGTGTCTGAGGAGACTATGTGCAACATTCCTCATTGCCACCTCAATCTGATCAAGCTTATGGGGAAACTGAGGTGGCTGGGGAGAGGGGTTGGGGTCGCGCCTCAGAGCTGGTGGCCCTCTCAGTGGGTTCCTCCTGGCAGTAGGTCGATCTTGGGCAGAGCCACGCCCAACACCCTGGAACTCGGTTATGTCAAAATAGTTGACATGTAAATCGAGGCAAAACTCAGCCCATAGTTGGCGAAGGAAGTACTGTGGAACCTCCCTATTATTGCAGGGAGGTTTATCGTACACCATGAACCACCTCCGCATCCAATTGTCCCTCCACGGTTGGTAATGATACCAATCCATGCAGACACGTGGCTTTCTAATGTTCGGTGGTTGGCCTGTTTTCAGATCGGTGAACATACTATATAATTGGGCTTTTGTATTGTTCAAATCTTTTATTGCTTCCTTGGAGATGCCCGTGGAGTAATACTCCCGCATCCTAGCTCTAAATTGAGTCATGTCGATCAATTGCTGGTGTGCATGTATGAGGGAGTCGATTGAGTTCTCAATTGATGTGGTAAGAGACAATCGAGATGGTTCACCCGAGTTTCTAAGTTCGCGAGTGTGCACTCGCATTTCATTTACATAGTGGTTAAGGTCATCTTGTTCAAAATTAGGTTGTGGGTTTTGGTTTTGTTCGGCATTTGGATTGTGTTCACGGTTTTCTTCGGCATTGGGTCCAAGGTTTGGGTTTTCTTGTGTTCCACCGGACTCGGGGTTAACATCTTGTTCACTCATTGTCTTAGTTTACAATCTGCAATAGAAAATTGGTTCATTGTTTTCAAAATTTGAGAATTATTTACAATTAAATAAACAAAAAAAATTAAAAAAATTGATACAAAGAATGAATAAAATGAAAACAAAACTTGATATTTACCTATCAATCGCCCTGTTGATGAGTTAGTGGGTGTTTTGGGGTGGTTTTGAAGTTGATTTTGGCAACTTTGGTGGTTGAATTGACGCGTACGCGGAGGTGCAAGTCGTGCTCGGCCGACCCAATGGAACAATGTGGAAATTGGGCACTGTTTTTTTTAATAGAGGTGCATACGCGCCACTGTTTCACGCACGCGTACGGACCATATACGCGCACGCGCCTCGGTTCAGTACCAAACCTAGCGGCGCGTGCGCGCTTCCTTAGGTGCGTACGCGCGATTTTTTTTTCCACTAGCGCACCCCCATTGCAACAAAAATGGGGACCATCTTCGTGTGCCCACCCTACACAGAATATTGTTTTCCTGGGTTTCCTTATGAGCAATGGCATTTTAGAATAAATAAAGAGCTTTGGCCAACCTATTATTGACAAACTTTTGATGAGGGAGAGAACTTCCAATGAAAAACAGCTTATGTTGGCTCTTTTCATGAGCAATGACACTTTAGACCAATTAATTAATTTTGATATTTCTGACATGAAGAATTTTCTTACTTCTGGTAGCCTTGATATTATTTTGGCTGAATTAGAATCTGTGAAAGCAGTCATTTCGCCAGAGTTGCAAGAATCATATATGCAATGGCAAAGACAATTTTCTAACTTTAAACTTGACGAGACCTTGAGCAATGTTGTTTTGCCATTAACACATGGAAAGACCTGTGTTCATCTATCTAAAGAAATGGGAAAGAAGTATTCAGCCAAAATGTCCTGTAAGAATATGCTACCCCTGCTTAAGAAAAAGATTGAATTCGAAAAAGAAGCAGCCGAAAAGCTTAGCGAGCAACAGTTCAAAAAGGAACGAAATTTTTTTCTTACTCGAACAAAGGAAAATATGTCGCAAAGAAGAGTACTTGGAAGATGTGGGTATATTGGAAGCTGCTTTGTTGGATGGTCATATATGGGGTTAGGAGGTCGTCAGAGGTAAGCCTGCGAATTTCAAGCGAAGAAGAAGAAAAGCCTAGTATACAATGGATCATTGTAGAGATGGCACCGAAGGAAAAAGACTTAGATGAGTTAAATTCAAATTCCATGCATTGCGCCACTACCCCATTTTTCTCAGACCCATTTGAAATAGTGTGCTCTGATCATAGTGCTTCAGCTACAAGCCAGGGATTTCATAAAACCTGGAGAGAAATTTGCAAGCTCTGCCATTGCAAATCAAATGGAAGCATTCTCTATCACTAAATGTTAATTCCACACAAAAAACCAAATATGAAGGAACCAACATAGGGAAAAGGGTTTCATATAGAATATGATTTTACCCGTTGCTCCAATGGCTCTACCGTACTGACAATAGAGTGTTCCTGCCCGAGTCTAAAAAATTCCTCCATTCTCCAAGTCTCTGGCCAAGTGGACAATTTTAAGGAACATGGTAATGAGAATTTTCAGAATGAAATTCAAATTCTTTATCATAATCTAGGGCGATCACCTAAATTAGAATAGGTCAATTCTAAAGAGCTTTGATGGTCATCACATTGTTAATAATCACATGTTTGCAATTTGTCCTTGCTATAGCTCAGTGCACATTCTGATTGCATCGTGTGTATAGTCAACAGTCCAAAGATTGGTTCTGGTTGGTTGCTCTTCCTCAATTGAAGTCAATGACGAGCAATCTACTAATATCAATGTATGGAATAGGCTTTCCCTCGACTCATCTTTATTTTTTGTGAAAAGAGAAAGAAAATATGGACACACCTAGGAGCTAATGGAAAAGCAAATTCCTTCTCTTTGATAAAGTCAAATTTGGAACCATTTTTTTCATTAAAAACTTTTTTTTGCATAGACATAGTGAAAGTCAAATCTAATAATATTTCTTTTTTAATGGTTGTTATGGCAAAACTGCACTTTTATTTCAAATTATGCATGTGTGTCTGTTTAAAAATAGTTAAGCAAATATTAAAAATGTCCTCATTTAAAAAAAATATTCATACCATTTGTCAAATCGTAGACATGTCAAGGATTTGACGGAGCTTGAGAAATCCTATGAGGTTGATTTGTTGGGAAAAAACTAAGTACTTGCCTTGCATTAGATAGATTCTTCTGCTTATTTTGGTATTGTATTAATTTATTCTGGATTTGGTCTCTGCAATTGTATTCTCTCAGGACTGTGCAACATATGAGGAGAAGCAAATCTTGGAGAAAATATTTGAAATGTTGGCAACTTCCACAGCTAGAAAAGCTGAACTAGTATGTACCTTCACTCTAGTTACATTTCATGGCCTTCTAGTTAGGGGCTGTAGAAGGGATGTAGTCAGCTTTTTTATTTGAAGAACATTGTTAATGCGAAGATTATCTGAAAAAGTTGTTCATTCCCCTCTTTTTTCAGATGCGCACAACTGTTCGTAACATGAGTGAAACAACAGTTAATAAAGCACATGAGTTGCAACGAGGATTGGTAAATATGCAGCATCTCACATCAACTGCCCAAAATCAGTGGACGATGTATTTGCAGCAAGCTGAAGATAACTATGCTGAGGATACAGCCTCACCAAAAGTAGGCCACCATAATATAGGACAAATCCACAATTATTGGTTAGTACTCATTATTATGAATAGAAAGTATTCAATGTTTGTTACAGTAGATTCTAATTTAAAATTCATTTAAAAAACATTCCTTCAAAATTCATTGTACTCAGTGATCATTAGAAGGTGCTCGCCAGTAGTTTTGATCAATTTGAATGTTTGTGCATATTACACCTTTCATTTCTCAGTTAAACCAATTGTGTGTGTAGCACCATTAAAACAAGCACTTTGGGGACGCACTGGAAAAATACACAAGTTGGTCTACAGCAGCTTGAGAAAAGCAATGTTGAAGAAGCGGATAATGTTGTCAAGTATGTTGCATATTGAATGTTAAAAAGTATATACGATGATTTATCCAATTTGATCTATGTGCATTAAATTGAGGATACCAATTTCAATTTACAGGAGCACCATGGAGGCAAATCAAGTTCTGATTTCTGACTTAGCACAGGCCACGTCTTCAGCTGATACATAAATTGAGAATGGGATGGGAAGTTTGTTGTCCACAATCAATGGTAAGTTCTGTCACTTATGTATTTGGATTTTGTGAGATGTTTTATTTGCTCAATTATCTAAGACTGAATGTTCTGTAGATTCATTGAAAATGGACCATGAGGCTCAACAAAGTAGACAACCCACTATTGCCCTCAGCACCGATGCTATAGCAGAACTACAAACTAGCCACCATAGCAAGGTGGTAGACATAACCAAGCAAGCGAATAGATATCTTCATGAAGAATATATGGTGAGCATGATTTTATTTGACAACACTACAGTAGGTCAATGTATTATGGATTGTTATCTGACTGACACCCAAAACATCTAATATATGATAACCAGGAAGATCGACCAAACTGTACAACGCCAAAGAGGTGACCTATCAATGTCCCACGTCTTGAATGCATTCAAAATTTACAAACTCCTTGCTTTGAAGAGATATTGCACACATTTTGGGATACAAAATCCGAAAAGCGATCAAAACATGGAAATGGAGAGGTAAAGCAGCTGCTCTATTCATCACCTAACATAACATCTGTGCGGGATACCAAAAGCCCTCTTACAACCATCAATTGACCGAATTCCCATCGATTAATAAAAATTATTAGTTTTAATTAGCATATTCAATCAAATTGCAATTATAACTTGGGGGCTATGTAAATTATGTACCCTACTTCACTGAAGCAATTTCTAAATTTTGCCAGTTGGATTTTTCTTTCCATCCTTATGGTTGTTTAATATACAACTCATTCTTTATGGAGCAATCGCTTATGGGTCATATCAATGCTTCATACTTGAGACAGTTGGTACTTCATACTTGAGACAGTTGGTACTTGTTTATTATTCAAGGGTACCACGATTGAAGAAGATTGTGTGCTATCCAAGTACTCTTCTTGTGGTATAATGTAATTTTGAAGTTTCAATTCTTTGAAAGATGCTGTCCCTAGCATAGCTTTTGAATGTATTCGTTTCAAAGGTCCAAAACATTTGGACTTTTGTCAAGTTCATTGTGTATTTACAAGCATTTTCCCTGTTCCCAAGACAAATTGTGGGAATGATTTTCTATGCATTAATGGAACAATTGCAGCCGTTTTTTTTGTCATTTCATATGTTGCATGCGTAGTTATACTTGAAACTTCTATTTAAATTCATCTTTGTCAGTTGGGGTTCTAATGAAGTTGGATAAGATTAATCCTTTGGCTTCAAAGAGGTTGGATAAGATTATGATCAAGAACAAATAGAAAGCCTGCAATGCTTTGGTATTTCTGAAACATGTATGTAAAAGGCATTATTCTATTAGAGGGGTGAATTAAAAATTTTGCAATTTGAAAAACAACAATCTATTTAATTGGAAGGGGATAAACCATATTCTTTATTGTTGCAAAGAACTTGGAACTCTGAAGGGAGTTGCACTCTTTCCCTATCACTGCTCTACTGAGCACAAAATTGCCCTTAAAATTCCATATTTTCAGTACTCAATGAGTTTCCCGACAATGATCGAAGAAATCAGTTCATTATACGTATATTCGATAATTTCTTGATGTGTAGAGTACTAGAAAAGCTCTGTGCACGAGATCTTCGTTTTTAAATAGCATTGCATTTTTGGTTTGGTAAACCTCGATTTACTACTTCGTGGCATTGGAATATAATTTTTTTTTCTCTGTGCACGAGATCTTCGTTTTTAAATAGCATTGCATTTTTGGTTTGGTAAACATCGACTTACTACTTTGTGGCAATGGAATATAATTTTTTTTTGTATTTAGGGAAAATGGATGGTGCGAAGGATCACCTCAAATGGGAAAAGTTAAACGTACATATAAAATATCGTATATTATAAATGCATTATTTATTGATCTAATGTGGATGATATGCTCAATAAGTTGATTCATCAGTTCCAAAGCCAGTTGTAGTGCGAGTTCCACCATAGCAAGATCCAACTATTAATGAACTAAAATTGGGACGTTAGATTTTTGACAACATAACATTTGGTATTTTTTTTTAATTCTGATAAACTTAGGGGCACTTCTAGCGCCTTACATGTTCCAATTTAACTAGATCAGGTGTTTTCTTCAAAATAAAATGAACCAAGATTGTTATTTTAAATGGATGTAATATTTAGCTCCATTGTGCCAATTTTATTATGACTGCATTATTCATGCTTCAAAATCAGGGTTTGGCTATCGTTTTGTTTATATATATAATGATTAAAAATATATAAAAATTAAAAAAATAACATGCTGAGAAGGAAGGGGTTCCTGTTCCTTATTCATTGTAGAGGTCTAATAGATTTTTTTCCAGAATTAGTAAAAAGACACAGTTTCATCTCCCTACTCTCAATTATAGACACAAAATTAAGATAACCTGGGATTCAACATTCCTCCCTACTCTCAATTATAGACACAAAATTAAGATAACCTGGGATTCAACATTCCTTAGTCTGTCTCTGGCCCTGGCTTGTCTCTCTAACTTAGTTACCAGGTCTGGATGGACCCCAAACCTTTTGGATTAGCTGAGCTCGTCTGGACAGAAGCTCCGAACCTTTCATAAAAAGGCAAGAACACAAATTGATTTCAGAGCAAGAGAAAACTCTTTTTTTTGTGTAGGTTTATGTATTTTTCCGAGATTACCTGGATTGGGATTAGTTTCAAGTTTGGATAAGATTAAGGTATGGGGGAGAAATGGTAAGATTTACATGAATTCATCTATATTTTACGGCTTATTGCTTATGATATTGAAGGCCAAAGAGATTTGAACTGGTAGCATAAAGGTCACTGTGGAAGCTGGCTTCAAAAGTATTTGGAAAAATTGATGAGTAATTTTGTCATGAATAGTATTTAAAACTTCTGGTGACTAAAAAAAATATTTTTAAGGTATGGTTGGTTGTTGAAAGTGTTTTTCTTAATCCCTGCTTCACACTGAGACTCAACAGTTTAACAATTTTTGTACTGGAATTTAGCTTCATTTAATGAGCATCTGATTGTTTATTGATGAACTTTAGGTTAGCATATACAACTGCAGGAACTGGCCGTAGAAATGATGGCTCCCTTTTATTTCGGTTTAACATAGTTTTAAAAAGGAGCACGATATATTGTACGTGCTTGGTAGTCATACAGGCAGGGATCCCGCTACTTGATTGAGGAGTCCATGCAAGCAAATCCCAGAAAGTGCTGATTGATGGCCGATACCCACCTGCCCGGAGAACCTCATTTACCAAGTTATGGAATTAGCCCTCATTTATAACATTTAAACCTTCTTTCAAGCTTTTTGTTACAGGAATTACACTGTTTGGAAGATTATAGTTGATAGCACAACATTATTGGAGCATTGAAATGATAATTTAAATTGTTTAGGTTCAGATGCTTGCGTGATTCAGTATTGTACCTTCCCTTTTGTAGGATTGAATCGTGACAGAACATGATTGCAAAATAATTCCTTAGAAAACTTTTTACCTTCCCTTTTGTAGGATTGAATCGTGACAGAACATGATTGCAAAAGAATTCCTTAGAAAACTTTTTGCGTCTCCCTGACGGTGAGCAAAAGTTTTTCCTGAAATGTCAGAAAAACATTATAATTATTTATGATGTAGTTCTCCAAAGCACAATGATACAGGGTGTGCAAGTCTGCATAGCTCAAAACTTATACTAACATGTCACTTACGAGAATAGAGGCCTGGGTGCTGAGGATAACATTCCATCTCACAACCATACGAGATAGACAGAATTGACATACATATAGTCATATATTAAACGTTAGATAATGTTTTAGAAAGATTTTGCTAATGTGCAAATTTATTTTCTAAGTAACTAGTAAAAACGACTTATTTATATATATATATATCACTATGTACCAAATAGTACCAAATAGTTTGGACTCAACTTTATATGGACAAAAGTTTTAAATAAGAAGAAAATTGTCTTTCCTTAAAATTATATAACTGTTTTACTTTGTAATGTGAGTGTTTGGTTATTGGAGGGCTTCTTAGTGTCAATTGGTTTCTAGATTATTATCCAAAAAGTTTGGTCAACAAATTTACTTACCCAAAAATAAAAAACCTCTTTGCTTTATAATGTGAATGTTTTTGTTATTACATGGGACAAGGCCTAATGTGCATGCCTCTAGGGCACCTTTGTGCCAAATGTTTTGTAGTTTTTAATCAAAAGGTTTAGCAATTTAAAAAATCATATCATTTCCATGCAACCATAACCTATTTAAGAACTGCTTTGTGCCAAATGTTTTGTAGTTTTAATCAAAAGGTTTAGCAATTTAAAAAATCATATCATTTCCATGCAACCATAACATGTTTAAGAACTGCTTTAGAACGTGAATGTTTATGTTAGCACATAGTTTATTAATGGTAATTTATAGTTTTGTATTTTGTTGTTTTAAAAAAAAGTTTATTTAAAAGTTACATTGTTTTGTGGCAATCTTATTATTATACTTAATATGTTTGATTTAAATATATTAATTAATTATGATTTTTTATTAAAAAAAAATGAAATAATATAAACAAAATAATTGATAGTTATATCTAATTAATAAAAAGTATAATTCATCTTCCAATTTTTAAAAAAATAATATTACTCAATAAAACATTATAACTATTGAGATGCCCGCACGGGTGTGGCTCATTGGTGGTTCGCTTGATATGAAGTCACTTGTTGTAAAGAGAGGTCATGAGTTCCATTCACACGCTTACACATGTCTCATGCTTGCGGGGTGTGTGGGGTACCTAGGGTTATAGTGGTAGCGGGATTGGATCCTTTGACCCCGTGTCACGCGAGTACAAGCCCAATCTAGGCAATCACTTCTGAGACTTGAATGCATGAACTCTTATTTTCAATTGAAAGATTTCAACAACCTCTATAATTTATGGTCACAAAATGATAACCATAATCTAACATCTTTGTTCTCATGTATTCTTGCCACTCCTAAGGAATGTTCAAAAAAGATGTATAAATATTCAAAGCACAATCTTAGCAAAGTTGGATGGAATGTTCAAAAGTTATTGTTTTGAAAGATTAAGAAGTAGAATTTGATTAATGAGTTTATTAAAGTTGGGGAAAAAGTAGTTTAAGAACCAATAATAAAGAAGATGGAATCAATGTTATATAGACAAGTATGGCATATGTTCAGAACATGTTAAATGTGAAGAAACAATGTGGCTTAGATGTAATGCTATTATTTTTTGAATTGCCCCTTCTAAACTGAAGTGACGCAGTTATATTTTGGATTTTTTTGAAGAAGGTTGTTGATCATATTCTTCTAACATTTATAATTCATAATTTGACATATATAGATGGGCTTTGAGTATGTCTCAATAATTTTGATTCAAAATATTTCCATATATGTTATATGTTAGTTAAGTGTAATTTTGTCAAAATTTAAACTTAAGTAGGTCACTACTTCAATCTAATTGATGTGTTGTTTGCTTTGCGCTAGTGGGACATTTATGAGTCATCATTCAATTCTAACCTTTTAATTTTAGTCTACTATATGTTATTTTTGTAAAAAAAAAAACACGCATTGAACTTCTTTTTCTTTTTGTATTTTGAATTTTTGAAATAAATAAAAAGTAAATTAATAATTTATTTTATTTTTAGGTTAAATAAAATATTTGTTTAGATATAACTAAGGCAGGGACTAAGCTACACACAGCTCTTGTTTACAATATTAATATAAATTCTCCAACTTACCAAAAAAAATTATATACATTAAAATTTTATTGACAAAATATATGTTTTCTTCACTCTTATTAGTTAAATGTTTTTCCCGTAAAAAAAAAAATCATCTATCACAAAGTAGCAAAGTGTCTCCTTCATAGAATTCTAAAAATATGAGTTAAGTATTTTCTCAATAGAATTTGTTCATAAATGATTCATAAAAAATCAACTATATCTCCTCCATGGAATTTGACAACCATAAATCCTATTCATTAAGAATCAATGAAATATCGTCTCTATTCTCTATAAGATTTTATCATAAATTTGAAAATTTTGATAATTGAATTATCATGTAGGGTATTATCTTATATTGGTGGGTGAGTGGGTTTGTGGGATATATCGCATACTTTTTTAGGCTTCATTAAATGAATTCTCTCATGCCTGAGTAATCCTATGCATTTCAATCTAAGAGTTGTGTTTTCTTTTGTATGACGATGACATTGATAAATCTATACCACCCTTGTACTCTTTTATTCTTAGAAAGGTTACTAAATTGACTAGTTTCCTTGTTTTAGGACCATGGCAATTCTATCATACCTAATTTATATACGAATGCATAACCTTGTTTTGTCTATGCACCTTTTTATGTTCCTAATTTTAATTATAATGAAGATTAGTTGCCACACTGAAACATTTACTTTTAAATTTCTTCATTAATGTATGATAAGGGGAATAATCATTATAATTTTGAACTTTTTAAAGTAAAAAAATAAAATGATACCTCTAAGCAAATTGTAACCAATTTCAATAATGAGAGGGAAAAAAAGAGGTTTCCATTTTGAACGTCAATTTTCCAACTTAAATTTACCATCCCTTCAAATACATCTTGTACATAAACTTTAGATGAATCCAATCCTCATATGTATTCACTTCAAGCTAAATACATTGACCACATTTAGAACTTCTCCAATTGAAAGGTGAGCATTATTTTATGAAATTAAAATGACTGGAAGAGAAGACAACAAAATCATCATCATCGGTATAGAATATGGACAACTCTCTTTTTCACCTCAATAGAGCCCAAATATTTATATGGAAGAATAAGCTTATGTTGGGTTTCCAATAAAAAAGAGTAGAACATAATAGAAATTTTTATGGTATAATTATAAGGTTTGAATCTTTCCTCGAGCTTCATTGGATAAAAGTGACCAAGATATTTCAAAGAATCCTACATTCACATATATCACACACAAGCTATGACCTACCAAATGACCACTCTGAAATCCTTCCTATCCTATAAGTCCTATTTTGTTGTTTTCAAGGTTACTTTGAAACTATTTACACCATGTCGTTGGAGAAAAATACCTTCTCCATAACATAATTCTCCTTCCTAATAATCTGGACCTTGACTTCATGATTCTAGTGGGACAAACCTCACTCATATTAACCACTTGAGTCACCCTAGAGCCTAATTCTAATCTCTAAGGGTCCCAAACCACCTTATCTGCCATTGAAAGCAAACCTTAATGACCAATTTTAGCTAACCTATGCATATTCCTAGATTTGGGGGTGCCTCCCTTGATTTGGGGAGATTTTCCCTTGTTTTAGGAGTGACTGAACTTGGAACTAGTTGAGGACTAAATGTGCTCCACTAATCTAGGTCTTAATTGACCCTAATTATCCCTAACAAACCCTAAGTTCCCCAGTTGAGTGATTTTAGGGATTTTCATGCACATACAGTCAATTTCTTATGCATCACTCAATTAGAACTAGTGATTGGGGAGTCTTGGGTCAATTAAACTCGATCTAGGTGAGTGTGCATGGATAGTTAAGAGTATTTGGCTCTAGTTAATCCTGACTAGTATCCAAGCACTACATGAGCAATTTGAATAGCCTCTTGACTTAATATGAATTGCCTTGCTATATATTATATTCACCTCCATTCATAATAGTTAATGAAATACATCATTCTTTTCTTCTTATTTGCTTCTATTTTTTGTGTAATGATCTATGATAAATCATTTGTTACATGATTAGTTGTTTGCTAATTTGATTTTCACTATATATCTCTTTAGTTTGTGTGCCTAGATCTATATATTCAAATCCCATATGGTATTAGACTAGTAGGGGTACTAAACTAGTTAGTGAACTAATGATTTTTTGTTAGTGATCAATATTTTCTAGGTTAAAGAAGGGCTTTTGCAACCACCAAAGCGATCATTTGCATCCATTTGAGTGTTCATCTACAGTCATCAAAGTGCCCGTTTGCAGCCATCAAAGAAGTGCATTTGAAACCATCAAAGAAGTGTTCATTTACAACCATCAAGAAGTGCATTTGCAACCACCAAAAAGTTCATTTGCAGCCATCAAAGAGTGCTTTTGCAACCATCAAAAATCTCATTTGCATCCATGGATCTCTTATCTCCCCAACTGAGTTGCTACATAGTTGGTATGCTAGATCAAGTCTTGCTAAAGGAGGCCCCATAAACATAACAACACATGTCCTATGAGGACATATTCACATACATTGAGAGGATAAAAGAGACCCTAGAAGCTTCACAACATATGAACTACAAGGACATATGCACATCCAGTGATCCACCACTCCGCTAAGGAAGACCCTTTTACATGCCCAGAAGCAGAGATGATCTACAAATTTATTCCATGCTTTGGAGAACTTATCCCAAATCAAGTTTAAATTGAAGAAGCCATTGGATAACTTGTCCTGAATCGGGTTCTTGTTGAAGAAGACCTCCAGAATGTCTTTTCACTCTCCAGATCTACATCCTTTGCTTCTAAAATTCACCAAGTTCCACATAAAATATTCAAGGGATTTCCTCCATTAGAATCAAGGAGTGGTCAAGAACCACCATTCAAGGTGTTTAGATCTTGTGAATGGGCTCACGTGCACTTCAAAAGAAGGACGTGTTCACAAAGGTTTGTAGGGATCTTCTCAAAGCCCTTCATCGAGAAGCAGTTCACCCAGTTGAGAGATACTTTGGGAGTGAAGGCATCTTTTGAGCACGCTTCTTAAAGCTTTATCTTCACATTCTCTTTTATGGGGGAGGTTTCTGATGTGGTTTTTTCCCTATTTCCTAGTGTTCAAAGATTATTTTTATGTGTGCATGGGTACCTAATATGGTTTCAAATTGTCACAACCCATTTCTTCTTTATTTCACCTAGTCAGGCTTATGGGGGGGGTGTTGGAGAGAAATACCTTCTCCATAGCATAATTCGCCTACTTAGTAACCTAGACCTTGACTTCATGACTCTAGTGGACCAAAGCTCACTCATATTAACCACTTGAGTCGCCCTAGAGCCTAATTCTAATCTCTAAGGGTCCCAAACCACCTTATCTGCCACTGAAAGAAAACCCTAATGACCTTTTGGTTGACCTAGGCGCATTCCTATATTTGGGGGCACCTCCCTTGATTTGGCGATATTTTCTGTGATTTTAGGAGTGATTGATCTTGGAACCAGTTGAAGACTATATACACTCCACTAATCTAGGTCCTAACTGAACCTAACTAGCCCTAACAAACCCTAAGCACCCTAGTCGACTGATTTTAGGGATTTGCATGCACATATAGTATGCTACTTGTACATCATTCAATCGGAACTCGTGATTGTGGAGTTTTGGGTCAGTTATACTTAGTCTAGGTGAGTGTGCATGGCTAAGGGTTTTTTGCTCTAGTTAAGCTAGACTAGTCTCCAAGCACTGCATGCGAAATTCGAATAGCCTCCTGGCCTAATTCAAATTTCCTTGCTATATATTGTGTTCACCTCCATTCATTACAATTAATGAAATGCATCACTCTTTTCTTCTTATTTGCTTCTAGATTTTTGTGTAATGATCTATGACAAATCATTTGTTACATGATTATTTCTTTGTTGATTTGAATTTCATTGTATATATATTTTGTTTGTGTGCTTAGATCTATATGTTCCAATCTCATACATGCTTGGGGGTGCTTCATGTGATGTGGTGTGCATGGTATATGGATGACCCTTGGGTTTTATTCAATGGACAAACATAAAGGAGTTGACTTGCTTATTTATTTATATACCTTTTATGGATGTTTATATGACATTATTCCATAGAAAATCATAGGCTTATGGAGCTTAGTGAATTTCTTCATGATGGCTACATAGAAGTTTGGTCGGTTGCTTGGAGGACACCTTACTTTAGTCGAGGAGAGTTGGGAATCTTGGAGGAGGGTGTTGAGCCCTATATGGAATGAGCACGCTTGGTTGCTTTCATGGAGGCTCGTACTTGACATGGAGATGCTTGGGTTGAGGGAGTGGTCATATATGTGTGGTAGAGAGGGAGGAGCACATGGATTTGTAGGAGCAATGGAGTTTGGTAGCTTGTGGAGGATGATATATGGACACATCTAGTAAAGCACTCATGCCTTGTATCCTTGCTTATGGATGTCTACGCCTTGGAGCTTGACAAGGGCCACAACTTGGAGAGAGAGCACTCAATTTGTGAGCGTACTTATGTAGAGATAGGTTGATTGTAGTGCACTAGGTCCACTTTATATTGTTGGCCTCCCTTACCTCTCATATAAATGGAGGAAGGAGAGAGTCATTTTGCAACATCATCATTTGTATAATGTTCTTTGTACTTATATTGTAGGGATCGAGATGTTAGGGTTCATCAGGAAACCCTACAAGAAGACTCAAAGAAAAGAGAGATGTCTTGATTATTCTTTTAGAGATTCTAGGGTTTTCTCTTGTGAATAACATGATTATGATCATATTCATTCATTCATCATTTTGTGTTAGAGATGTGAGGAGTGTATTGCACTAGCCTATGATTCCTTCCTTGTAGTTCGAATCACTAGGGTTATTGGATAAGTTCAATATATATTCTATGGTTGCGGTTTCACCCTAAGGAGGAAAAAAAGTGGGGGTTTGTGATAAACCCTTGAAAGTAAAGAAACATTGTTTTTGTAGCCCTTATAATAAAATAATAATAGGGTTTTGGAAACCTTAGTTCTACTTGTTATGATTGATTGAGGAGGAGAATAGAAGGATACATCTCAGACACTTGTGTTAGACAAATGTTGAAGCAAAGGAGGACTTGACATGTGTTGATGCTAGCTTGTTGTGGATCTTTGTTGGTGGCTAGGGATTTTGTGGTTTTTCTTAGCTAGTTTCTAGAGAGCTAGAGGTTGTAACAACTTTATGATTAAACTATGGTAGATACATTTTCTTTCATCTCTTATATATAAATGAAGTGTTTCATCCGTCTAATAATTATGTAATTACATATTTGATTTTCATCTTACATTTTCTATTTGATTGGGTATTTTCCAGCGCTTGTTGTTCATGTTGATTTGACATAACATATGGCATAAATTATTAACTGATTTAACATATATCTAGAAGATAAGGGAAGCATATTTTATGTTGTAAATTTTGTTGTAGTAAAGTTATTCTAGATTTGTTATATGCATGGAAATGTGTGCCCTAAGGTTTTTACCTTATTGACATTGAAGTACGCTAGTTTTGTATCTTTTCCATTGAGCTACCTTGTATGGATGCTTATATTGCATTGAAGTACACTAGTTTTGTATCCCATAAACCCACTGAATAATATAAGATAACACCCTACATGATAATTCAATTATCAAAATTTTCAAATATAACTAAGAGTACTTATCGTCAAAACCAAGCCTATTTCATAGAGAAGGTATTTTTCTTCAAATAAAAGATGACAAAAATGAGGCAAAGGCTAGTAAAAAGGAATGACAAAATGATGGCCTTTCCATGGCCCATCAGTAGTCACATGTTGTTGGAATTAAAACACAGATTTTTTCCCAAACCTTTTGACAAATTTGTTCCAGTGGATTGTGAGCCTTAATTATACGATTTTATGACAAATGAATGTTGTTAAAACGTCAGATTTTGTTGTTGATTCTTATAGTGTGGAGAATTCTAGGTTCTCTAAATATTTTTCCATATCCCACGATGTTAATCGCATTACATGGTTGATTGTTTAGACCTCACAGAATCCTACCCTTATTCCCTATTGAATTTGGGGGGGTGATGGTCTCAGTGGAGGTCAAGGTTGTTGAAGCTTCATTGCATCACAACCGTCTACTGGGACATAGTTGGACTTAGGCTATGACCACAGTGGTGTTGTCCAAATTTGGAGGGATTTGTTTCACTCACTAAGGATAAATCCTCACTATAGATTAATTATCACATTGTTGATATGATCTAGTTTCCACCTCGGGATCAAATGTTCCAATTGTTGATAATTCCACAAGGGAGCACACGAATATGGGTGTTGGATTGTATTCCATGCTAATGGGAACTTTTTATCTCCATTCACCTATAGATTTTATTGACTCACTTTAGATATATGTTTTTTCATTAGTCAGAATAGATTTTAGTGATTTGTTGTCAAGTAAGGGTTTTGAGACACAATGCTTGTCATCATTTAAAACAACCTATTTGAACAACATTCCTTGTGTTTTTGCCAATTTCTCTATTTTGGTAGATGAAGACAGATATGTCGAAGAAACTATATCGTTGTCTATAGTTGAAATTTCCTATTAATCTATTCAAGTGGCTACTACAGACCTTAATCAGTTCTCTCCTCACTAAGAAGAACTTGACCAATTTACCTCGCCCATCTAGGCATTCACCTCTCTAGCTTCTCATGATTCTTTGGATATAATGATCTTTCCCTTAGATGAGGCCATTATTGAATCTATGAGTAGCTTGAGGGACCATGGGAAGACATGCATCATCAATCATATTTTATCCTCGAGTTAAATAAGTTGAAAGTTGATTAGAAGAGTTTTACCACATCAAATGAGGTGTATGCAAAACTTGAACACACATTTCATTAAAATTGGAAAGATTTTTATTACATGGACAACCCTATAATTGTGTTTTTTAGTTATTTTGTAATTCTAGATCCACTATTTAATTCTAATTTTAATGAAATATGTGTACATGGCCAATCTTTCACGGACTATCCCTATTGATATCTCTATGACCCCTGGAATCGTAGAAAGCATTATGATTGGAGTAGACTATTGTCTAAAAGAAGTTAAAACCTATACTACGATTTTCAAAGAGTTGTCTAATGTGTTCACTTGGAGTTACTAAGAAATGCTAGGAATTGACCCCTAGATAATTGAACATGAAATTAAAACTTATGAAACCTATCTGACCAAAGTTAACATCGATCAATTCCTTAAAGTAAACCACTATCAATGTAGAGGTGGAAAAGTTGTTGAAAGCCAACTTCATCTACCTAATTCCACTAATTGAATGGGTATTCAATCTTGTTCTCATTGATAAGAAAAAAGGGACTATTCACGCGTGCACTAATTTTAGGGATCTGAACAAGGTTTGTCCAAAGGACAATCGCCCCACCCATTTCAGTGATCAAATTATTGATGCATGCGTTGAAAGTGAAATATTTTCCTCCATGGATGGATTTTCTAGTGACACTCAAATCCATATTCCCTCTGAAAATCAACACAAAACTGCATTTGTGTGTCCTTGGGGCATGTTTTCCTATAATAAAAAAGTTGTTTGGACTTAAAAATGTAAGGCCATGTTCCAACGGGTTATGTCTTACACTTCCCATGACATCAAGCATATCGCGGAATCTTATCTAAATGACTCGACGACTCGATCCAAAAGAAGAATTGATCATTTAGCCCACCTTCGTGTAGTTTTCAACCGATATTGTTTCAATAATATTTGGCTAAACCCTAATAAGTGTATCTTTTGTGTCATGACTAGGAGGTTGCTTGGCTTCATAGTTTCCAAGTACGAGATCATGGTTGATCCTTTTAAGGTTGAGGCGATAGTTGAGGAAAGGTGAATTTTTTGCAAAGATTCATCGCAAACTAATCAAGATTATGAAAGGTTACATGCACCTTTTGAAGAAAGGAGTTCATTTCACATGTGTTGATTCCACTCAACGATCACTTTGAAGATTTGAAAAAGGCCTTGATGTCAACCCTATTACTAAGTCCACTAGACTACAACAGGGACTTCCTCCTATATCTCGCAGATTCTAAATCTACCATCAATATTTTGGGTATGTGTTATATTCTTTGCATGTGGGTTATACCAAAGTTATATCCTGCCTAGCATAGTGATTTTCATATGTGTTTGGTAAGCCAAGGGGTCGGCCAACCCCCCTGCCCAAATTTTTTTGGGGGTTGTTTTTTTTGCTTTTCGATCCAATGTGTAATTTAATCTTGGTTAAGGGATTGGAGTTATAATCTAATTTAGATTAATGGATTAGGGCTTTGGATGATGCAAAATACCTAAATATTGTATTAGGAATGGTTAAGTAAATACAATGAAAAAGAGAGAGATTGGAGGCTGCCCCTTTATCTTCTTCTTCACTTCAGACAGGGCTCCAATTATTTTCCGCCTCTATCAAGTTACCCTTCTTCTTCGACCAATCCTCCAAACAAATGTGTGACAAGGATTCTCGTATATCTCCATAAGGCTTGCTTTCTAAGAGCGAGGTTGCCAACCACTTGGGTTCTCCTTCTACAAACTTCTTCTCCTCAACATAGTCGTGATTATATCTTGTCCATTCTCAATTAATGCCATTATACTCCATTCCACTCCTCTTACAGGTTCAAGTGTGCCTTATGTGCATACTAGCATGTTCGCATGTGAGGCCATTTAGTGTTGATGGGAGAGCTGGCCCTCTTCCCTCCATGCGGTGTGTTTTCCCGTATATGTTGCCATGGAATGCCTCCCTATCCATCAACTCCTTGAACTCCAAACCATTATTTGTGACTCCCTTGTGGTGAAAGCTCCATGACATTTTTCCTAAGGCACCCACTTTCTCCTATGTGTGCCCTCATTTTGGATGATGATGCTTGGGGATAGTTTTTCCCCAACATTCGCCAACTTGTTCACCAATTCATTGTTGACACGGTAGAACGAAATCTTTTGAGTGGTGATGATTGAGCTTAAGAATCTCTTTTCCATCCAACCAAGGTTAGTATCCTTATTTTCCCAACACCTTCAAATCTTTCCTATAACAATCTTTGAGTCTCCAAAGATGACTATGCTTTGAAGATTAAGAGATGCAATAATTTCGACTCCTTGCAAGAAAGCCATCCACTTAACTTCATTGTTTGTCTTTCAACCAATTCCCTAGGCAAAAGTTTATATCATGTTTCCTCTAGAATCTATTATGACTCCTCCAAGACATGCCTCCGTTGTAGTTAGAAAAAAATACACTATTGATACACTAAAATAAATGTCTTTCATCACTTTTTCTAAGATCCAACAACTAATTATTAAATTAACAACTTATAACTCCTATGACAACTCAAAAAAAACATGCGAATATATTTTCAAACTTATGTAAAAAAAGACTCAACAAAATGAGATATTGAAGCACCAAAAGTATTTCTCATCTAATGACAAAAAAAACGTTAATCAACAATAAATTCTCTTAAATCACAAATACTCCCGCTATATACAAAATTTATTTACCTTTTACTTTAAAAACCTTGCAAAACCCAACTTATGAGCAACACCATCATAATTTAGATCTCTACGTAAAAATAACAATAAATAAACTAGCATACCCCCAAAGCGGGGGAATGAAACGCCGAAAATAAATTCAGTATGTCTAGAATGAGAGAAAGTTGTGTGTATGTAGAAAATGTAAGTGCAAATACTAATAAGCAATAAATGGGAACCCATGCAATAAATAGAAACCAATGTAATTGGTGGCAAGTAAAATGAAACGTGCATTAATTTGTCAAAAGAGAAAGTATACATATACAATATAATTCGAGTTATTAAATTTAACTCTAATTATATTGGAAAGGAACACTGGTATTTTCATTTGGTATGGGTAGTATAGGGAATGAGGGACGCATTTTGAAGCAGGGAAAGAGAATGAAGACGTGCCTCTTTCTTTTTGCGAAGTGTGACATATGAAGTGTCTTTCATCTTTGCATAGCGTTCAAAGGAGGACGATGGTGCAATTCGCATTGCTTCTAATGTTGTAGTGCATGACATTGCAGTGAAGGCCAAGCCTTGACGTCCAGTGTTACCAATGTCAATGGTTGACCTTGTCAATGTCAATCCTTGGGATTTATGGATAGTCAAAGCCCAAGCCATCTTGAGGGGGATTTGTTTCTTGTTACTGCGATTTATGGGTGGAATCGGTATGTGATTTGGTTGAGACTGGTCCCATGGAGGGCCAATGTATTTATCAAATGCCACAACAACATAGGCTGGCAAGTCAGGAGGGCTAGATCTAGATGTGTATACAATTTGCATGACCACTCCAATTGCGCCATTAACTAGTCCTGATTAGACCCATAAATTGCAAGATAACATTACTCGTTGCCCCATACTTATCAATATTTCTTTTTCTAGTTGATGGTCATCATCTTGCTGTGTATCTGAACCATTGGTGAAAGATGCGACAGATAGTGCAATATGCATAGCCAATGCTTGGAGCATGGACTTGTTATGATTGTTTGCAAGATTGTTCATTGCGAAGAGATGGATTGCTTTGTCAAAGGTTGAACGCTCCTCTGGTGACAAGAATCTATTATTCCTAGACTGGAGGAGGCTCCAGTATTCTAAGGTTGGTGTAGCATTGTGGATGTTTGTCAATAACTGACGGAAATGAAGTTGTGTGGCATTAGTGCCCCGTTGACAGAATGTTGTTTCTAAAATGATGACAGTTGTAAAGTCCGTCCACAAACACTTCCCCACACTTGCTCCTGCATATAGAGGTTTTTCCATGACAGGTAGGAGTTTTCCCAAATCACCGGCAAGAATTATTGATTGGTTACCAAATGAGCAATTGTTCTGTTCTGGAAAGCACTCACGCAAGCAACTCTCAATCTGCACAAACATTGTAGACCCTATGAAGCTCATCTCATCAATGAGAATGTATTGAATATGTTTCATTTCTTCTTGGAATACCAATAGGGCCTGGCCCTACAAAGGCTTCATGTCCTTTATAGGAATTCGGAGCCCTGCATGTATAGTGCTTGCATGTATGTTAAAAGCTACAACTCCAGTAGGGGCGAGGAGAACTAGTGGGCTATGGCCAGAGGGTGCTTGAGAAGATAGTGTTTGTTTTATGGTGTTTATAAGGTAGGATTTACCTGTGCTTGCTGTTCCTTGGCTGATCATCCTCAATGTCTCTTTACTTCCCTGTACCTGTGAATGGTGTATGATTATGTCAAATGCAAGTTGTTGACTTTGAGATAATGTATTTGTGGAAGCAGGTTGGGGGGTGTTATCTTGTATTACCTCCCCAATCCTTCGTTTGTAGTCAATGTAGTTTGGTGCAGTCTCCAATGTATGTGCTGATACTTCTGGATCATTCCATGTATGGTTGGTGTCAAAATCTCGGAGGCCAAGCATGTCAAGCTCATTGATGTGGACATTACCTGTAGGGACTAACCTTGAGAAAACTTTCCATTCATTCATGTCCATGTCGGGATGCATGTTTTGATTGGTATCCTCATCTCCAGATGTTGGTTTAGCGGGAGTGGGTGCAGGGATTCGATTAACATGCCATGCACGATAGGTATTTCGTATGAGTTCCCAGTTTGTCAGAATGTTAGGTTCTGTAAGGCCGATGTCTTTAGTGAAGGAACGAAAGGGCTTATATAAGAGAGGCTCGCTCCAATAGAAATCAAGAAAGGAATTGGAATCTTCGGTTGGGATTGAAGTAAATCGAGGCCAAACATGGACGATTGCAGGGACAATTCTCTTCTTCCACTTGTCAGTTTTACGTGCCTGGTTATATGACCATTGTTGTGCAAGGTCGATAAGGCAGAAGGGGTCCAATGTTGGAGGGCATTGCAGGTACGCATCTATGAAACTGGATCCAGATAAGCAATTGTTTGAGTCAAGAGATACATGCCAGAATATTTGGCGACCAACATTTAGTTTGATGAAGGCCCGACTGCATGTGACAAGGGGTAATTTTTGCAACATATGGAAAGTTTCTTGAGCACTGATGTCTCGGTCAACAATTGCTTCTGAGTGTCAGTGGCAATAGGCATATGAGGCTGGGTCCTGTGGAGACGATGTAGCTGTGATTTTCGTCAACATATGATGGTAGGTCTCTGATTTACCTTCTTTTTTGGAAGCATATTTTCCGATGTAATTCAAGACAGCATGTGTTGAGAGTACTGGTTGGCAATCCACATTTGCTCGCCATGTTTGAAGTATGTAAGGATTATGGATGTTCAGCCGAGGATCATTTTTACCCTTCTCATTAATGTATAGTGATGATTCCTGTTGTACATTCCAAGGGAATTTATATCTGCATTCAAGTGTATTCCCTTTTCTGCGTAGACATGACTGTTCAGTGCACTTTGTATGCCTTTGTATTCTGTTTAAGAGTTGTTCATAGTCCTGAAGTGGGTTGGATGAAAGTATATACTTTGTATTTAGCAAGCAAGGGTCATCATCAATGGATTGATGCACATGAATCTGCATGTCATGGATTTCTCTTAGGTTCCATGCTATAACATATTTATCGAAGAAATTCTTTGCAACGTTGATTTGATCCAGGTCTTGCCAATTTAGTGTTTCCATGTTAGGAGCTCCATCAATCCAAAGGAAACCATGTATATGTGTAGAGCCACGATGTTGCCATTCATACCTACAAAAGGAATTTAAGAGGATTAGAACATTTTACAGATATGTAAAGGTGTTGTAGAGACAAGTGCATGTAGGATATACTGTGTACTTGTACCAGTGATCTGTTGTGTGATGTTTTTTTTAAGTATCTCCTCATGGAAGATTGAAAATATTTTATGCATGTATGCAGCCACAGTGTGAGGCCTATCAACGATGTTACGAATACGCTAGCATTGCCGCGCAGCTGAGTCGTAAGGACGATTCTGTTGCATAAGTGCATGTAGGTTTGGTCATTTTGTGTCTGCTGCACTGAGAGTGAAGAACAATGTAGGGTATCCCAATTATGTGATCATGTTTGTAAGCTCGCTTCTGCGTAGTGTCCAGTATGCTCTGGTCCCACGAAGGTGCGCTCCAAAGTGCATGACATGTTCTGGGAGGTTGTCTGTAGGCATTTCTTTTAGATGTGCACGCAATTCCTCAATGGTGGTTGGTGTCTTGTGCTCTTGCCTCCGCAACTGTACAAAGCAGGGAAAAACATAGTTGTTTGCTTTGAAGAAAAACGCTACCACATGCCTTCACTACTTAGGCAACATTTCAGGGGTAAGCATGTTTTCTTTTGGATTTTTCATGCAATCCATTTTATCACATGCAATTACAATGTGTTTGATATGTTTTTTATTGGCAAATGTTTCTTCGTGTACTTCTAGTTTGAACAAGTAACTATTGAAGAACAAATTGGCAAAGATGTTCGTGGTCTCTTTGGCATTTCCTTCATAGTCATAGTCAAACAACTTCTTAGAAGGTATGCTGATAAGTTGTTCTGCAACATCTTGGAATGCGGTTACATTGATCTTGCTTGTTTGGTCTTCAATGCTGAATTGGAAAATGTACATGTAGTCACATTCATAGACATGTTGATCGCACATTTGGCAGTTCCAGACACCATCCTCAATAGGTGTGAGTTGTTTTTGCAAAGGCGATCTTTAAATGTAAGAGGACATCCAGAATACCAGCAATTGTTTGTATCCATTGAAGATATAGTTGCCTCAACTAAAATGTATGCAAGTTCTGGCCCTTTACCGATTCCTTCATTTTTAATGTCAGCCAATTTCTTTCGTATGGAAGGATGACCTCCTGAAGCACCATGTGCAGATAATGAGTGGGATTGGAGGCATGTTTCTGGTTTATCAAGCCAGGTTCACAAATCTTGACTTTATTTGAGATCAGGATTGATGTAAATTTGGGATGAAAAAGTTGTTGTAATTGATAGTTGATTGAAGTCTGTCAGTTTTCCAGCCTTTATAGCAATTATTGGAAAGCTATTTGTGATGGCATATTGCTCTAGATTATGCTTAGTGCATAGGACCCCCCATAGTGTGAGCTCTATACTATAACTTGACATGTCCTTTAGTTGAAGGGTTCTCTTATGTGCCTCTATTCCATTTTTCCTCATGATAGTTACTAAAGGGCTAATGGATATAACAACTCCAAGTATATCAACTATAGAATTGTTGGTTAGAGTTGATCATTCATTGATAGGAGTGAAGATAAAGTTATGGTTTGCTATTGAATGTTCATCATGTAAGCAAGGTGCTATGGTGGAAGTACTACCAAGATTTATTTCAAAGTCATTTTTAAAATGATTGAATTCTCTTTTCGCAAGTTTGATTATCCCTTTTGAGATTATGTAAAGTTTACCAATATCTATGGAAGGATGGAAGTGTGTTGCTTGGATATTGAAGCATGTGATACGTATCTCACTGCCTTCAATGTCGATAACATCGAAGCTAAAGACATGGCCAGGTCCCTTGGCATTGGTGAAGGTGCGAAGGTCAGTTTTTGTAAGGACTCTGATTTTCAATGTCCATTCTTGTAGGTATGGCTGCAAAGATTTAATAGGAGTGATGTTTGGGGGTGTTAGAAGTGTGTCTATAGTTTTTTTTATAGGAGGACTTACATATTTTTTCAACAGTGGTGCACCAATTATCTCTGAAGTCAAAGTATGGACTTGTATTCCTTGAACTATAAGAATCCTGAAAAAAAATGTAAAAATAAAGGTAAAATTAGTATTTGAAATATTGTGCAAAAAGTGGGTAGTGAAAAATGTGGTTATTTTGTATGATGTATGCGATTTGGAATGGGATGTGTTAGAGGAAAAAAACAAACGAAAAAGTAGATAGGTTGAATACATACTTGTCATTCTAGATAGATTTGCAGGTGAAGTTATCTATTTGAATCAAAGATCCAACTTCCAATTGTGCTGATGTGAAAAACGAGATGAGAGCCGACGCAAACAAGCTTTGTATTGTACTGTTTCCATCAGATAGGCGTACATAATAGAGATCTTCTGTAGTTGGATTGAAGTCCAAAATTTGCAGAATAGGACTGCAAATAAGCTCTCCATTTCCAATACTTGTAATAGAGTTTGCTGTTAAAATCAACGTCATAATTGTAGGTATATTCTTTCACGAAAGTTCAGAACAAGGGTACGCAAAAGACACCTAAGGAAAAACAGTGTTGCATAAATGTATTAGGCAAAGTATAAAAAATTTATATGAATGTAAATTAGAAAGAATATATAATGTATTACGCAAAGTATACAAAATGTATATGAATGTAATTTAGAAAGAATAAATATATATTATATATATAGTAATAAGTTTTGTATTGAAGTATGTGTATAAATATTTGAATAATAATAGTTTGCATATAAAAATAATAAATTAAGATATCATTAACAAATTTCAAAATTATAATGTCCCCACATGATAAATATCACACCAAGCACTTGAAATTAAGTCACTACAAACGTGATTTTTGAGGAAAGATGTTGAACCTCTCCAAAACCCTAGGGCCCTTCAGCTGTGCGGTCGTTGGGTCTCATGGCAGCTGACCTGCATCTGGGATGCCGTTTGAACCCTACTCGACCCCTTTCCATCGCCTTGCCGGGCTGCAAACTGGGATTTGCCGGGGAATTCTGGAGAATGAGAGGCGTGGCCTCATTTATGCGGTATCCACACTGACGTACGAACAGGGGAAAGCTGTCTGCAGCCGATTCCCTCTGTTCACTGCGTTAATCAAATTTTTTGTGAATATGCAGGAAGCTGAGTGGATGGAACTTAAGCAGCCGTCGCCGGAGATCCTGCCGGTAGATGTTGCAGGTTTCGCAGCTCACCGAGCTCTCCTGGTGGTGCTGTCTGAACCGAACGGAGGCCCGGGATGTGGAGAGCCCCGGGGGACCAATATGTCAAGCGATCGTATCGCTATGGGACATTGCTTTCCGCTTTTCGTTAAGTTGTTATCAAGCTCTTCGAGATGCTTGCTCATGAGCCCTTCGAACCTGGTAGCTGACATATTTGACAAGCTGAGAGAATGGGAAGGAATCAACAGGTTAACCCACCATCTCTATTTCAAGGGACGCCTCTTGCCGCTGGAGTCCCGGCTAGAGGATTGCGGCATCAGCAAGGACTCGTCGATCTACCTTGGATCTGGGCTACGGGGAGGGAATAGGAGATCACCAGGAGCAGTTGATCCCTCCTCCTCTAAGAGACGATCATTCACTGATGCAGTGAAAGCCAAGGAGGCTGGAACCTCCAAACCAAACCTCAGGGTTTTCTCAGGCTTGAATATTGTTGTGGACCATCTGGAGGAGATCCCTTCAGCCTCGTTGGGCTTACCCTCGGCGTCAAAATGCGGGGAGTTAGTCAATACTGCCATCATTTGCAGGTTTAATGGACTGTGGCCCTCAGCTGCAAATCTGAGAGAATGGCTCCAACAAAAGTGGGGGACGAATCTAGAGCTCCTCCTGTGTTCCAAAGGCTTTTTCATTGTTCGTTTTGAAACAAAGATTCACCGTAACCAGATCTTGGATGGAGGACCTTGGTTCTGGGGGGCTCGGGGCTGTCCATGAGGAAATGGTACCCTGATTTCAATCCCTTAACTGCTACAGCAATGACTACTTCGGTTTGGGTAAGACTCCCGAACCTCCCCTTGCAGTTTTGGTATCCAAAATCCTTTGCTACCATTGGGGACTCCTTAGGGGAGTTCATCAAAGAGGACACGAACATATTATTGAAGGGGTTAGCTACCTTTGCTCGCATCTGCGTGGAGCTAGCTCTGAGCAAGGGACTTCCGGACAAGATGAACATTGCTTGGTGTATGGATTTTGTCTGGGAGCAGCCCCTGGATTATGAAAAAACAACCTTCAGGTGCAGATCCTGTCAGCAACCAGGGCACTTGTAACGAGATTGCCCTTCTTCTCCTATCCACTCTTCGAAAAGGCGACAGTAGGGATGGCATGAGAGTAAGAATCAGAGGAAACATCCCACCTCGGATACAAAGGAGGGTATTCCAAGAGCTCCAACCTCGCCACATATAGCTCAACACCAAGTCAATGACCCGGAATTGCCTCAGGGGGACTTCGAGAATCCCCTTCCCGTGGGGAGGCAATGGACATGGCCCTAGCTGGAATTTCTTCCACGGGTGGCCTGAAGCGCTTACACGAATCTGATAATTCAGACAGTGACAAAGAAGCAGAATTAGCTCGCTCTCGGGGCATTCCTGAAGGGCCCCAGCTTCGGCTGACCATAATTCCCACCCAGTCGACTCCTGATCAGTCATTAGGATGGATTGATGTCAGAAAAAAGAAAAAAGATCCCAAATTGTCAAAGCAAGGTTAGCACCCTCTTGTCAGAGAGTGTCTTAGTGTTTTTATTAGATGTCTAAGTAGCTATCAAGGTTAGTCTCCTGCCGGTTGGCCCATTTTGGGATTACCAACTGTTGTATACTATGTACCATATTTTTGATTAATCCAAGGTTCTGCATCTTACTTACAAAAAAAAAGTCAGTCACTACAAATGTGAATAAAAAGGTATTGAATCAAATATATAACTAAGAATTGAATAAGAAAATAGCTTTGCATCAAGGTATTAGACAAAATATGTTTGCAATTAAAAAATTATATATATATATGTATGTATGTATGTATTTTGAAATATTTCTATAATTATTGGAACAATAATAGTTTGTGTATTGGAAAATAATTTAAGGATTGACCTATTTGGGAAGGGAAGGTGAAAAAAAAACAAATATATTTTACTATGTAAACAAAGAAATGACCATAATATGTTTAACAAATGTATATCATTGTAACAAAAATACAATTGTAAAATTATGCAATGATGCATGAAAATAGTTATATACTTTCAATTTATATAACATTTTACATTTAGTTAAGGCATATTAAAATATAAAAGTTGAATGACTAAATATCAAAGTTTTATATAAATCTTTATTGTGCTCCAATCCCTCACATGCTTTAATTAATTTTTTAAGTTTTAGTTGTATTTACTTAATATTTTATCAAAGTGCCATGTTTAATTTTCACATGTACCTTTTAGGGCTAAGACTTCTTCCTCATACTAAACTATCTCAACCTAACAACAAAATGAAACATAATTAAAATATGTTATCAGAAAACTTTTAAAATATTAATATTACAAGAAAATGTTAATATTATATTTTCTTTTTGAGTTTATATTAATCATTGACGTGTTATAGAGTTATAGATAAAATTATAAATTTTGAAATTATTAGAATGTTTCAAAATTAAGAAAGGAAAAAAATGACAATAATATATTTTTTTTAAAATTTAAAATTTTAATATTTATATAATTTTGTAATATTATATATGAGTATTTAAAACATATTTAAATATTTAAAGTGACAACAAAGTGTTAGATAAAATTTGGAAAACTAAAACTTTTAACTACAAGTACAAGTAAAAAGGTGGATCAAACATTGCATTTTTTTAAGCATTAAATATTAGATTCTAAAAAGAAATAAATATTAGATTCTAAAAAGAAATACATAAGAGATATATATTTGAGTATAAGTCGACATGTAAAGCTTTGTACAAGCTAGATAACTAATAGGATATGGTTGAGTTAAAACTCTAGGAAAATATACATGCTTGAAGCATGTTGTTAAAAATTCAATTAACTCAACCATACATTTATTTAGAGCATCTACTTTGTTGTGGTTTTAATGCTATGAATTTTCTTTGCTCTATTTTTACTCTGTTTGGTAGTCTTGCCAACATGAGCTCTAAGACCATTTTGAGCTAAGCCGTGTTTTGGTTCATTTTTCAGTGCATCTTCTATGCTGTCATATTATGCCAAATCCTCTGGAGAATGAGCCTTTTGTTTGGAATCCAGAAATGAAGATAGTTTGTGTATTCGAAACAACAATTTTCATTGCAAGTTCTTATTTTAAATCTAGCCTTGAAATATTATTCCTGCGAGGATGAATAACATGGATTTGGAATTGTCGTCTATGTAGATGGAGGTTATCCACAAGGTGCCGAGTGCAAACTGTATGTCCTTTGGCTAGTTCCACCATTGCTAAATTTAATTTCAATTGTAGATGTAAAAAGTGTTTATGAGTAATTATAACCTTGCAAAAAAGGAAAAATGGTAAGGTTATTTCCATAATGGTAAATAAAAATTAATGTTAAATAGCCTTCTAAAAAAGGGAAAAAAAACAATGGTAAATAAAAACAATATTAAATATTTAGTCTGAAGATATTTAGACTCAACCATTTCCGAGTTTAAGTAGCATTGCAAATACTACTCTGTTATGTTTCCATCAATCCAAGAAGAAGACTAAAATAAACATATTCTAAAATGAGGAAATTTGTTGTAAGAAATAATATAAAAAACTTGTATTTTACTTTCATAAATAAAGAAAATGTAAGAATACCTTAAAATATAAAATTTTGATTTAAGAAATATTTATTTTTGCTTTAAATATGTAAAAAAAAGGATAAGGAACATCATAAAACTATAGATTGAACATAAGCAAAATCAATTTACAAAAGTGTAAACATATATTTTTGAAAACAATTTATAAGAAGGAATATTAAGTCTCATATATTTCTGAAAACAAGATATGAAGGAATACTAAGTCTCTTTTAAGTACTAGTTATACAAGTTGGATTGTAGCATTTTTTCCTTCATTGCTACTAATTTACCTACTTGGAGGCACCTCACAACACTCTCTCCTTTGATAATGTTGATGCTTAGCCAAATTTTTTCACTTATTTTCTAATATGGTATTAGTTACAAATGCCACTAAGTATAAATCATTATGGTCATGGTATGACTATCAATTAGTTTTTTTATTGTTATGTTTACAAACATATCTTTAATACTTATTTTAAAAATAGTTTTAAGATTTTCCAAATCCTTGAAAATCTCTTAGCAATTTTAAACCTATCATTATATATATAATTAGAAAATCATAGTATATAAGATAAAAACATTATTGATATGATTATTCTTTGTGAGGTGGTCCCATATTGCGTTTTGCACTGCGCACCAAAGTGCGCCAACTATTGCGCCCTATTTTACTGTGTTATGCATTGTGCGTTGTTATGCAATCCATTCAAGAATCCACATTCAGACAATGATATTTCCAATCTGCCAATAGAGGCAGGGTTTCCTTTCCGCCAACTCAAAACATAATCTTCAAAGAAGGAAAGCCAAACTCAGTAGGGGTTCCATAATCTTTCTAAAATTGAAAGATCAAACTCGGTAGGTGTACACTCGTGCTGGTGCCTACGCTAATTTTGTCACAATTTTTCTAACCCGTTAGTAATTAAGATCTAACTCGCTTTAATATGATCCAACTCCTTTTCCATTCTCACCTACGGTTCTATTTAAATAGAGAAGGCTAATTTTTTTAACCTATCATCAATTAAAATCTGGTTATTTAATCAATTAATTTTCTATTAATTTAAAATTTTAATAAATATTTGAAATATTAATCTATTTAAATATCACAGTAAATAATTTATTTTATAAATAAAACTTTCCATACATATAACTTAACTTCAGTGGAATTCATATTATTTAAATTTTAATGGTTTTGGAGGGGTTCGGGATATGCATTCTATCTACAATGAATGAAGAATCCGTGTCATAGATCTTTTGCTTTTGCTCATTTTTCATATCTTTTTGGGTAGAATTATGTAAAATCCTCCGATCTCCAGGATGACTGAGATCAATCATATGGGTAGGGGTGGTTTTAAATATTACTGAATGAAATTTGTAACAAAATCAATGATTTGGACTAATTTGGAAGTGATTTTAGCATAAGTTTAATAACCAAATACCAAATTTCAGCGAAGTTAAGTTAAATAGTTAACCATTATCCCAATTCTTTGAAAATTTCACCCCTAACCAAGAAATCCTTGAAAGATTAGGACAAAGACACAAAATGTATTCGTTGAAATTCTGGTTGTTGTCAAGATTATGACTCGGTCCAAGATGCGAGATTAACCATAACGAAATAAAGATAATTGGATTCTAAAATATTGTTTTAACGCATGTTTGATCAATGAAATTTGTTAATTCACTACAATGATCATTAATATATTATGATATTAACCATTTATATGAAAATCATGCACTCGAAGTCTGAGATCATTTGGTCGAAATCTTAACTCAATGTTGGTTACAAATTGTATCATTGGAGATGGCATTCTATAAATATGGCATTCAATTTTATTACAGTACTCACGTAATCAATTCAAATCTATTCAATTTACATTACACCGGGTCTCTGTGTTGCTGGATGAGATTGGGACAAGAATTATGCTCCACAGTTGGAAAGAATGGGAACATTGGGATCTCACAAATAGTGTTTTAACCACGTAGAAAACCAAACGCAGTGGAAACAACGAACTGGCCAAGGATAAATTGGACTGTACAAGCAGTATTAATAAACATATTAATATCGACTCTGCTTAAGATTTAAAAAAAAATGGATTAGCACACAGTCAAAATAAAACAAAGGGACAAGACCGCGATTTTGATAGAAGAAAAGATAAGTATGCATACATAATCACAATCCGATGGTAGATTAGGTACAATGCGAGCAGTATCCCTTTGAGATTTGGAGACAGGTTTGTATTTTATCGGAGGTTACTCTTATGGACTCCAAATTTATTTACAAAACAAACAATTCACCTAGCCAACAGTCATTCAATCCGACTGTAACAAAAATATTGTTTATAAATATGGCAGGTCGTCAAGGATTTAACCTGCAAACCGAAGCAAATATAGGAGCAGACAAAAATTCATTTACAGGAGGAACAGTACTTGAAGAGGCCAGGCAAACCTGAGAGAGTACTTGAAGAGGGCAACCTGAAAGCAGCGTTTCCACTTGAATTTCCTGAAAGCAGCGACTGGTCAAAGATTTCAATAAATATACACTTATAACCGACCTTCGTCGTGTCGCGTTGGCTTTCATTGAATGCTGGATTGGCTTTCATTGAATGCGTGAGTGAATAGCAGGTCCCTCTATCAACCAACCGACCTCAGCTATGTTGCGTCCCAACCTCACCTGTTGTCTAATCGGCGGTGGATTCCAATTGATGGAAAGCTTGAGTTCGAGGCTCAGCTGGTCCGTTGATCCTATCACTATAACATTTAATGCTTTGACTACACGGTTTACAGATACGAGCCAGATAGTCAATCAGAAAACATTCAATCAGTTCAATGGAAGACGTGAATGGGATTTCAATCAGAGACGTGAATGGGTTTTTTGGCCGTGTGATAAATTATTTTTCCTTACTTATACTTACAGCATCGGTAAGATGAAAGGGAAAGAAGGGCTTCACATCGAGGATAGTAAGATTATAACATTTAATGCTTTGACTACACGTTTTACAGATACGAGCCAGATATTCAATCAGAAAACATTCAATCAGTTCAATCGAAGATGTGAATGGGATTTCAATCAGAGACGTGAATGGGTTTTTTGGCCGTGTGATAAATGAAAGGGAAGGATGGGCTTCACATCGAGGATAGTAAGATTATAAATTAATTATTGGGAACCCACTATTCTAGGAATCAACCTATATGTCTTTCAGTTTCTGCCTGTCCACCTTAACCACCTGAAGAAATAGACCTGTCCTCTTTTGGGAAAGCCAGACCCATCAATTCCATCAGTGCGCAACCCAACATACTTGAGTATGGGGAATGCATTCTCCCTTTCCCCGCCAATTGCACCAGGAAGCTCAAGCCTACTTTTCCAATTATAAGCCCATCGACTTGAAACCGATCTGTAAGTAGACTGTTGACTAGACCCACAAAATTCCAATTTTTAAATGGACTGCTCAAATGAAGAGAAGAACAGAGACAAGCCCAAAGCAACTTCTCTTTCCCACCAATTGAAGCTTAGAAAAGCAACATGCCCATGTGCAGTATTTCAACTGTTCGAAAGGGCAACATCCGTCCACGCAAACAAATTAAGCACATTCTATGATCGAGCAAAATTCAAAATGCAATACACTATTGACTAAACCCACTAAATTTCAATTTCCAATGCACTGTTTACATGGAGAACAGGCATAAACTGAAAGCAGCTTCTCTTTCCCAACACCGGAAGTTAAAAAAAATTCCCACAAAAGAAAACCAACATAGGCATATGCAGTATTTCAATTGTCCAACAACTTTGATCTTTAAACGTGTAAACGTACGTCCATACCCAAAAAACCGAACAGGCGTTGCGAATTCGAATTCGAACACGCTAAGCGGAATTCAAAGGCATCTATAGAAAAAGGAGTTGAAAACAGTAAACCAGAAACGAGCAGAACAGAGTATAGAAGACAGAACAGAGCAGGACAGAGTATCGAAGACAGAGCCAAAAACTGATATTAGGAAAACCACACACTATCTACGAAGAGTAGCTCGATCCGTTTATATTAAATGAAAAGAACAGAAAGCAGTTACAACGACTACCGATAAAATAGGATATAGTTAGACAAACTCTAGTTCGTCTAAGTGTCTAATTAATACTCCATTATTTCAAGTCCTCCCCTTAATGGAGAATGGATTAAATGCTACACCTAACATTTCCCTAAACAATTCAAATTTGACCTTTCCGAGAGGCTTTGTGAAAATGTCAGCAGTATTTTCATAAGTATTACAATATATGAGATCTATTTCATTGGATTGTAGCTTCTCTCTAACAAAATGATACTGAGCATCAACATGCTTTGTCCTTGCATGAAAAATCGGATTATTTGCCAACTTGATTGAACTTTGGTTATCACATTTGATCACTGTAGGTTCTTTTTGTTCTTCTCCTACATCTTGAAGAAGTCTTCTCAGCCAAACAGCTTCACAAGTCGCTGCACACAGAGCTTTGTATTCTGCTTCAGTAGAGGATAGAGATACAGTAGGCTGCTTTTTACTGCTCCATGAGACAATTCCGGATCCTATGCTAAATGCATATCCAGTGGTTGATATTTGATCATCCGGATTCCCAGCCCAATCAGAATCTGAATAACCTGTCAGCTCAACAATAGAAGCATCAGTATATTTAATACCATAATCAAGTGTTCCTTTTAGATACCTGAGTACTGCCTTTGCTGCATTCCAATGGCTTTCTTTTGGTTTTGCCATAAACTGACTTAACACACTCACAGAGTATGCAATGTCAGGTCTGGTTGTGGTGAGGTAATTCAAACTACCCACCATCTGTCTGTACATCGTGTCATTCACTTCCTTTGAACCATCATCACAAGAAAGTTTCACATTCTGCTGCATGGGAACAGTAGAAGATTTACACTCATCCATTTTAAATCTTTTAAGTACATCTCTGACATACTTACTCTGACAAACAAAAGTTTGGCCTGCATTTCTCCAAATTTCAAGACCTAGGCAGTAATGGAGCTCACCAAGGTCTTTCATATCAAAAACTTGTGACAGCTGCTCCTTGATTTTATCAATAAGATTCTCTGCATTTCCTGTAATTATTAAGTCATCAACATATACAGAAATCAATACTATATACTCATGCTCATCATATTTGATATATAGATTTGGATCACTCTTGCTCCTCATAAATCCCTGTTGAAGAAAGAAGGAGTCTATCTTCTCATACCATGACCTAGGTGCCTGTTTTAGTCCATACAATGATTTCTTTTACTTACACACTAAGTGTTCTTGCCCCTTTTCCACAAACCCTTCAGGTTGAGTAAGGTACACCTCCTCCTTTAACTCACCATTCAAAAAGGCTGATTTCACATCTAATTGGTTTAGCTTCCAATTGTGCTTTGTAGCTAAAGCAATTAACAATCTGATAGTATTTAATTTAGCCACAGGTGCAAATGTTTCAGCATAGTCAATACCTTCTGTTTGTGAATACCCCTTTGCCACCAATCTAGCCTTATATTTGTCTATACTACCATCTGATTTAAACTTGGGTTTGTATATCCACTTGCATCCTATTGGCTTTTTATGTTTTGGCAATTCAGTCAATTCCCAAGTATTGTTTTTCATTATAGATTCATATTCTTCCTCCATTGCATTTCGCCATTCATCATGTTCATTGGCTTCATCAAAACTAATGGGTTCTATGATATTCGAAATGCTACTCATAAGGGCATAGTCTTTGTACCTTTCAGGAGCCCGAATTTGTCTTGAAGATCTTCTTAGCTGTTGGTTATCTTCCACTTCGCTGTGTGAACTTTTTTCTTCATCACTAGTTGAGCTTGGACTGTTTTTATCACTGAATCCCTCTTGTTGTTGTTGCTGTCCCTGTGTTTGTGGCTGCTGTAATACAGTTTGCTGTTGTCCCTGTGTTTGCTGAAATGGTTGTTGCTGTACTAACTGCTGTTGTTGTTCTTGTTTAACCCCTTCATCAAGAATTTTATGCCATTCCTCATGGCTGCTATTGCTGTTCTATTGCATTTCTGTTTCCTGTTCATGGAAAAGTACATCTCTACTCGCAAATACCTTGTGAGTTAAAGGATCAAACAATTTATATGCTTTGAATTCAGAACAGTAACCTATGAAGATACATTTGATGGCTTTAGCATCTAGTTTCTTCCTATTTTTTTTAGAATATGTGCAAAAGCCTTACACCCAAAAACTTTCAAATTTTGAACTACTGGTTTGGAACCATACAAAGCTTCGAAAGGAGTGATATTATCAAGACTCCTAGTTGGACTTCTATTCTTTAGGTAAACAACAGTATTTATGGCTTCACCCCAGAAAGTATTTGAGAGATTCTTACCTTTCATCATACTGCGTGCACACTCTACCAGAGTTCTGTTTTTCCTTTCAGCAACTCCGTTCTGCTGGGGAGTGCTGGGTACTGTAAACTGTTGTACTATTCCATGATCTTTGCAATATTTGTTGAAGTCCCCTGATTTATACTCTCCCCCTTGATCTGAACGAAGGATTTTAATGGATTTTCCTGCCTGCTTTTCAACCATGTTTCTGAACTCCTTAAAGTACTAAAAAACATCACTCTTTCTTCTAAGAAAGTAAACCCATGTGTATCTTGTGCAATCATCAATAAATAGCATAAAATAAAATGCACCTCCTAAGGAACTAGTCTGCATAGGCCCGCAAACATCAGTATGCACAAGATCTAACACATCTCTTTTTTTCCTATCGGGATTAGAAGGAAATTCATCTCTGTGCATCTTTCCTAATGCACATCCTTCACAAGCAATGTTCACATTTTTTAACATGGGAAGTCCTTCAACCATATCATGCTTTAATAATAGCAATAAATCTTTATGATTGATGTGGCCATACCTTTGATGCCAAAGACTCTCTGTTGGCATAGTTGCAAAAGTTAATGCATGATGTTCTTTGCTGGTAACATCAAGCTTGTATAGGCCTCCTACTCTGACTCCCGTTGCAAGGGTTTTGTATTGGTCCAGTAAGTCCTTCACTATGCAGTAATTTGTGAAGAATTCAACCTTCAAATTCTGATTTGTAATAGTAGACACAGATATCAGATTTTCTTTATCCCTGGCACATACACCACATTGCGAATGTGACGAACACTACCATTTGGCAATGTTACTGGAATATCTCCGTATCCCTTGATCTGATAAGCACGATCATCACCAAGATATATGCTGGCACCATTCTATGTTTCTTTATAGTTAGTATACCACTTCTTATTACAGGTCATATGTACTGATGCTCCGGAGTCCACAAACCAAGCATCAACATCATCAATTTCAGCAGATAAAGCAGCATTAGACACAAACAGTCTAAGATCCCTTGAATCAGAAATCGAGGGTTTTGAAGATTCTTCTGCATAATGACCTGAATGGTTTCTAGGTTTATTCCTAGCCTCATCACTCTTCTTCTTTCGACAATCTCTAATAAGATGTCCAGGTCGACCACAATAAAAACAGCTCTTTGACTCATTTCTGTTAGATGGCATACCTTGATTTGGCCTTGTAGATGGTCTGCTTTGCGAAAATCTGCCGCCTCTGCCTCTTTCTCCAGATCTCCCTCTCGGGGATCTCTTATTTGACCACAGTGCCAAGTCTAAATTCTGAGGCTTCAAATTTGCGCGCCTCTCTTCCTCTTGCAGCAAAATACCTGTCAATACTTCAAAAGTAGGAGGTTTCTCCCTTGCTGCAAGACCTGTTATAAACATCTGATAGTCGTCTAGCATACCATTTAAGGTAACTGTAACAAGGTCAGTGCTGGAAACTGTTTCTCCTATATCTCCTAGCTTGTCTTTTACCTCTTTAATCCGACCCAAAAATGAACTAACAGATTCATTTGCATCCATCTTAATGCCTAGCAATTTAGTTTTCAAGAAAAGTAGACGATTTGTATTGCTAGTTTCATACAGCTCTTTAAGTGCTGTCCACGTTTCAGCAGAAGTTTTAGCTTCTCTGATATGTGGAATGATACTATCTTTAACAGACATTCGTAATAGTACCTTGGCTTTGTTCTCGCGCTTATCCCAGTCTTGGATTTGTGCTGGTGTTCCACCCGCAGCTGCTACAGGTTTCGCTTCATCTCCCTTAGTGATCGTCCATGCACCATAACCTTCCATCAAGGTTTGCATCTTGAATTTCCAATTGATGAAATTCAACCCGTCTAATTTATTGGCTTTGTTGAGGTATGTATCTGCCAGCGGATTTGACATCTCTGCAAGGGTGAGGTGTGCGTTCCTTCACAGCGTTGGTCGCTGCTCAGCTCTTGGCTTGGCGTACAACTTTCTGCCTCTTGGCTCTCAAAGCAAGTTGATGTGTGATTAGAATGTTTCACAGAGCTCCTCATATTTCTTCACGGCTCTCAGGGCTTTCCCTATGCAACAGCGCACAGCGCTTTACAGCGTCCTTCACGCACAGGTCTCCTATATGCAACAACTCACTCTACCTCAGTGAATGAGCTCTCTCAGCACCACTGCGTCTCTACAGTTCTTCACAGGCATAGACGCTCTTCTATATGGCCACGATACCTCTAGGGGGCAACAACAACACAGACCCGAAGAACATACCTTTCTTCCTCTGCGCAATAGAGACTTCTCTTCCTCTGCGCAATAGCAACAAATTCGCTTTGCTAGGGCCGGCGGCTACCTTTCTTCCTTTGCACTCCAGCAGCTACAAACGGCTCCAGCAATCTCATGGGTTCAACAACCCACGACTCTCTTCTTGCTCTGAACTGAGCGGCGGCAGGGTACAGCGAAACCCTAGACGAATTTAGAACTACTTGGCTCCTCTCCAGGAAAGCTCACGACTTCTTTGCTCCACAGCGCAGACCAGCAGAGGCTCCCCCTGCGCTTTGATACCAAGTTGAAAACAGCAAACCAGAAACAAGCAGAACAGAGTATAGAAGACAGAACAGAGCAGGACAGAGTAGCGAAGACAGAGCCAAAAACTGATATTAGGAAAACCACACACTATCTACGGAGAGTAGCTCGATCCGTTTATATTAAATGAAAAGAACAGAAAGCAGTTACAACGACTACCGATAAAATAGGATATAGTTAGACGAACTCTACTTTGTCTAAGTGTCTAATTAATACTCCATTATTTCAAGTAAAGGAACTAAATTGTACCTATCCATGAAAAGAAAAATGACTATAAAGTCAAAGCCTAAAGATCCTCCGCTAATTGAGTTAGGTTAGGCACCTCACAATAGGAACTCCGTAATAAGCCCTACTATGTATAAATTAGCAAACGAAAAAGAAGAAATTGTAGAAGCGGAAGAGCACGATATTGCTCTGCATCTGTTCATGGGATTCACGGGATTGACTGACAACCTTTTCATAATCTTCTCGACCAATAACCTGTATGTATTTTGAATCTTTCGACCAACTTGCAAAATAGCGTGGTTTGAAGACTAATGATGCTTGATTCAGTAACCCAAGAATGTAGCGGGAACAACGGCTGTTTCGATTTCGGAAAAAACCCCAATATTAATATAACATAAACTAACTTGGAATTGAGGATAACCGTGCCTTACAGATAGGAAACGGCACCCGGAATTTAATGATTTTCCAGCTGCCATCTGCGACGGCACAGCGGCTTCGGGTTAATCCCGGGAGAGACAATTCCAGAATTGTAGTACAATGATAATTCTAGTTTTTTTCAAAAAAACCATATACCCGAAACTGAGACAAAAATATATCAGCCGGAACAAAAAACTATAGAATGGATCCATCTATCCCATCTTCTTCCAAACTACTAAAAAGATTCAACAAAATAGATATCATCACATCTGATATACAACATTAATAAAACAAAGTAAGAAAACACCCATTATCCGTTTTTAAAAGAAAGGAATGTTCATTCTTAATTAATTAAATTTTATATATAAGAAAAACAATAATTAAACATGTTTCTCCTTCATAAATTGCTTCAATTCTGAAATTAGTTTTTCTTGAATTAGTTTTAAAGAAAAAACTGAAAATAAATAATGAAAATTTTGAAATAAGTTTTAAAGAAAAAACTGAAAATAAATTGCTTCAATTTTGAAATGAGTTTTAAAGAAAAAAATTGAAAATAAATAATGAAAAAGGAAATATATATATATATATATCCCAGTTATAAAAGAAAAAAATTCCATTATAAAACAAATCGTCAATCCAATGTCAAACTCCATTGAACTGACAAAACAGATTAAACAAAATTATCTGTTGCAGATCAGGGCCTCTAGAGCTTGGTTCAATCTGCTTGTGAAAGAAATTGCAGCATACTAAAGCAGCGTTATGCAGTAGCAGATTATGACCTGTAGCAGCACATTATGTCCTGTAACCTCATCTTGGAATTAGATATTTCGGATCTGCTTTTGAAATTTGGAGGACTTTTAGTACTTTCAGGGTGACGGTAGCTTACACATTGTTGCTGCTCTTAAAAAAAACTAAAATCAATGTGGAACGTGAACTCTTAGATTAAATCCGTTGATTGTCTAATGCAGATAAGGGCCTCCAGAGAGCAGTTTAAAATTGGAGGACTGGCTTATAGTGTTTGGGACGCCTGAAAAATACTGCAGCATGTTGCAGCAGCACATTCCTGTAGCAGTTCATGTTCGAACTAGAGGATATGGATTTTGGAATTTGGAGGACTGTTAGTATTTTCAGGGTGACAGTAAGCATCTATTTTGTAATAGACCTATATGAAGCCATGGTATAAAAATGAGGGTTTTTAATTTTGAATTAGGAGAGAATACTGTAAAATGATATATTTGAAAGATTGAAGACAGTGGCACTGTGTTTTGTCAGGTGTGATGCTGAAATAAAGACATGCAAAAGAGCTATATGACATGCATAATCATATGAAAAATGTAATTCTGTTTTATGAGACATAAATAAAATTACTTATGAAGGAAAAATAAATATTCAAAATGAACCCACTTACATCTTGAATTTATATTACTCTTTCAATGTACTCCAAAATCTCCTTAGCTTCCCCCTTCTGTCCAGAAAAGAAAAAGCGAAAGGAAACACTGTATATCTCAGAAACAGGATTCGTCCTTAACCCTTGCCGTGTCCCGAATCAGTCGAATCGGACACGATTCGATTGGAATTTGTGTCCGATTCGACCTTGCATCGAATCCTGAATCGGGACACGACCTTCACAACGAATCGGACACGCAGATGAATCGAATCCCGACTGTCGGACACGTTTTTGAAAAACATGACACGTTTTTGGCGGAAAAGTGCGTCCGGGTTCACTTAAAAATCAAAATTTGCCTTTCTTTTTGTCATTTGCAAGGAAGCATTTGATTGAGAGTGAGTTGTATGTGCAGGTGAAGGAGATTTGAAGGAGATTTGAAGGCTATCCATCGTTTCCAAGTGATTCCAAGTGCATTCCGGTAGATTTGTGGAGAGGATTGTAAGCTCAACCATCACAAAAGAAAAGGAATGTCTCAATCAGCTAGGGTAGGAGGTAGGGGGCAAAGGAGAGGGAGAAATGCACCATCTAGTGCCTCCCCTCCTATTCCACCAAGCACAAGCGGTTCTCCTCCTCCGTCAAGTGCTCCATCGGCTGCTAGTGGAGCTCATTCTATGGCTCCACTTAACCCTGTTTTAGCAAGACAACAAGCCCAAGAAAAAAAATACCCTTTGTGGAAGTATGTGACAAGAAAAGATGGGCCCGGGGCAAAGCTTGGTGGGGGAGGCAATGTGTCCTGGAGATGCAATTTTTGCAAGCATGAGTTCATGAGCACATATTTCCGGGTTAAGGGCCATTTGTTGGCCCTTCCTTCTTGTGGGATTTCTTCATGCAAAGCGGTGACTGTTCACCAAAGGAGGGATATGGAAAGAGAGGATCATGTTGGCTTAGGGAAGGTGGCAGCAGCAAGCAAGAAAAAAGAGGATGATCCTCTTCCATTCTTGAGGAAGTCCTCTAGCACCAAGCCTCCATTTCCACCTAGCATTCATGGGCGTGGGCATGGGCGTGGGGATACTTATCAAACAAGAAAGAGGCAATCTACAGGTGGTCCAATGGATAGGATTTTCCAAAAAGAGGCGCGAGAAGAGGTAGACCTTACTATTGCATTTTTCTTCTACCTCAACTTCATTTCATTCAATGTTACACGGTTACCATTGTATTTTGAGACGGTTAAAACTATCATGGAACGTGCTCCAAATGGTTATGTGCCTCCTAGTTCAGAGAAGCTTAGAACCACATTGTTGGTTAAAGCAAAGAAGGAGGTAGATAAAATTCTTGAGCCAATTAGATCAACATGGCCCTCATCCGGTGTGAGTATTGTTTCTGATGGATGGACGGATCCCGCACGCCATCCACTCATCAATTTCATGGTATCTTCCCAAAATGGACCGGTGTTCTTGAAAGCGGTTGATGCTCTTGGCGAACACAAGGATGCACAATTTATGGGTGATTTATTCATCAAAACCATTGAAGAAGTGGGTGTTGAGTCGTGTGTACAAATCATCACGGACAATGCACTTGTTTGCAAGGCTGCTGGCATGATTGTGGAAGCTAAATATCCACAGGTATGTTCATTTTGGACACCTTTCATTTCTAATTTGCTCATTGTTTGAATTTGGTCATTGCAATGTTAGTGTTGTAGAGTCATTGATACATGCTTTTATTGCTCTTACAGGTTTTTTGGACACCTTGCATTGTCCATTCCTTGAATTTAGCACTGAAAGCCATTGCTTCGGATGTGGCATGGATTGACAACCTTATTGAGGATGCACGCCATATCCGTAACTTTGTACAAAACCACACAAATGCCCTCACCATCTACAAACAGTACACACAGCTTTCATTGCTGAAGGTTGCAGATACTCGGTTTGCTTCCTCATTCATCATGCTCAAGAGGTTGAGGGAGGTCAAAACCGCTCTTGGGTCCATGGTGATTTCAGAGTTTTGGGCCTTTTGGAGAAAGACGGATCAGGCTGCTTCACAAAAGGTGAAGGACTTGGTGTTAAATGATGGTTGGTGGGACACGGTGGATCTTACTATTAAGATCATGGAGCCAATCATTTCTTTGTTGCGGTATGCAGACACGGACCAGCCCATCCTAGCAGAGGTTTATGAGGGGTGGGATTCCATGATTGAGTCCATGAGGTCCATTGTCATGGAGAATGAGTGTCCCGAGTATGGGACATCGGCAGAGAACTTATGGACCATTATTCGGGATATTCTTATCTCCAGGTGGGATAAGAATTGCACACTTTTGCATTGCTTGGCCCACTCCTTGAACCCCAAGTTCTACACTCAGGAGTGGCTCACTGGTGGATCGGGGGCCTCACACAGAGTCCCTCCTCACATGGATGCAGAGATTGCAAATGGGAGGAAGATAGCACTTAGACGGCTATTTCAGGATAGATACATGCTTGAGGAGGTGGAGGATGGCTTTGTAGATTTTTCCACTGGCACTGGGAGATTTGGAGGCTATGATGTGCTTAGAGATAGGGAGGGTAAGACACCCTATCGTTGGTGGGCAACTCATGGGGCAACATCCCCTATTCTACAGAAGTTAGCCTTCAGGGTCATCTCTCAAGTTACATCATCCTCTTGTTGTGAGAGGAATTGGAGCACATATGGGAACTTGTACAGTGTGAAGAAGAGCAGGCTTGAGCAGTCCAGGGCAGAGTCCATGGTGTATGTGCACTCCAACCTTCGTCTTATTTACAGGAAGAAGGAGGAGTGGGTGAAGGGAAAGACAAAGATGTGGGATGTCTTTCCTGATGATATGGGTTTGGACAGCAGTACTGAGTTGGCATTAGCCAACATGGATCTTAATGATCCGGTGCTAGAGCCGGTCACTTTTGATGAGAGTGATCGTACAGAGGGGTCATCCTCCACAGCAGCAGATGCAGATCGTCAGATGGGCTTGGGCAGAGAGGAGGAGGAGGGGGAGGAGGATGAGGATCAGGGCAGTGGCAGTGGCAATGGCAGTGGCAGTGATGAGTATGTTGATTCAGGCATGGAGGAGGACTACTGACATATGGGATTCTCCCATCTTGATCCACCCCTTTTTGTATTTACTATTAGTCTATTTGGCATTTGCCAGTGGCCCAGTGCCCAGTGGCATTCCGACATATATGTATGCATTTTGATTTTGATGACTTAATGAGAAATATGGTTCCGACATGCATATGTGTCTCATTGTGATTTGTGAATGACAAATGTGTTGTGAATCGTGATTTGTGAATGACAAATGTGTAATCATTAATGTGTTTTTATTCTAATTTCTATTGAATATTTGTAAATGTTCTAGTTTCTAAATATTTTTGGATCTATATGTCTATATTTTTAAATTTTAATATATTTAAAAAAAAAATATATATATGTATATAAAACGTATCCTACGTGTCCTGATTTCGGGGGTCACCGTGTCCGTGTCGGACTCTCGTATTTTCGTGTCCTACGTGTCCCGTGTCCCCGTGTCAGGTGACTTTGCTGTATATTAATCTCTGGTTCAAAGATTTTGAAACCTGTATTTTACAAGAAGTTTCTCATGCCAATATCCTTGCTTGCTTTGAAACTCTATTCAAATAGATCACTTTTTTTAGAAACTCGGTATACATTAGACTGTCAGAATCATCTTCGTCCAGTAAATGGAATTCCATCATCTGAAGAGCCGGGGTGCTCTGAAGAAAGCAATCCAATACACGGATATTCCTATTAGAAAATTCATTTATGTCTATGTCCACATCTATCTTACAGAGATTCGAGAGTGGGGAGCTTAGAGATGGAGGTATAGCATAACTGGCTAGCTCCTGCATTGCATTTCAAAGCCACAATCAGCCATTCCTGTCTTCATGAACAAAATAAAAGACCTACATATGCATTGTGAATATCATGGAAAATAACAACAGCAATGGAAGAATTTTACAGCCCGCGTACATACTTGAGTAGGCACTCTTTTGAGCCCACAGTAGGATGCACACAAATGTAACACAGGGCTGGACAATCTCTTTACTAAAACCACATCAGTATATGCCTTGTATGACATTTTTTGGCACACTATTAGTACCCTGACAGACACCTATAGAAAGCAAATGCAAACACACTTAACCTTGGAAACATGCATTGCACTGTATATACTAAAATATAATTTCTATTCTTACCAAGAAAAAGTTGTCACCAATGTACAGATGCTCAAGATGAGGAAGCCTCTCGAACACATTGAGAAGACAAATGTCCTTCTCTTTTTCACTTTTAAGCAAAGGCCTAACACAAATGACCAGCTCTTTTAATGATTTGAAGCTCCCAATTATTTCAATAAATCTATCAGCAGAGAAATTGTGTCCTGAGTTCCAAGATTTCCATGATTTCATTTTCAATCCAATCAAATTACTTCCACCCTGCATGTTGAGTTCCGAAATTGAACATGAAAGCTCGTCAAACAGTATCCCATTCACTCTCAAATCCTTTATCAGGTTTGCATACAGGGTATTAAGCTTGGGGCAGTTCACTGTTAAAACCTCCACTCCTCTATACACATTTAAATCTGTAATGTTTGGAGCAGAGATGGCAGGCTGCTGCAGACCTAAGCAGTTGAACAAGGTAAGGTTTTGAAGAAGAGGGCAATGTGAAATAAAGCGAGCTAAAGAGTGGTCTGTCAATTCTACGTATTTGAAGGTGCAAGTTGTGAGATGGTTGAATCCAGTGAAATGGGTTGGAAGATGGGAGAGAATGTAGTTGCGGAGTCTGAGGATAATGAGCCGAGAGCAGGAGAAAAGAGCAGGAGCCGGGATTTCCCTCTCTGGGGAATCACAGAGACTGAGGTGCTGAACATTCCTCCATGCTGCGAACCTCACCCATTTGTATACACTGTCGCGGGTAAACCGCCATTGGCTATTCTGAATAGTGGAAGGGCGAATTTGGTTGGATAGATGAAAGGCTTCCAGGTCAGAGGATTGCAAGAGCAGAATTTTGGAGATGATATTCTCCACCGTTGCAATGGATAGTGGATCACGATTCACAGGGCCCAAAAGAAGATACGGGGAGAGAATGAGTTGGGGCATTTGGGTATAGAGAAATCTCCATCTCTTGGAGAGAAGGGAAGATCTAATGGCCTCTTTAACCGGAATTTTAGAAAGGATGAAGCAGAGGGTGGCATCTGGAAGTGCTGAGAATCTGTCTGTAACAGGAGGCATGGTGTTGATTCACAGAGCTCCTATAATGGAAAAGAGAGGCTAAAAACTAACACCGATAGTAAGACGTGGGAACTGCAAAGTGAAAAGCTGGGAGGGAAATGGCCGCCAAGCAGTAGTAATGGGGTGCGAATAAAATCACAAAAGGCCGGAAAATTTATAAAATGGCCAAACCCGCATGACATAATTAAACCCTGTGCCGACATTTTGAAGTGAATGGGCTTTTGAAAATGTTGTGAAATTTGCTCGGTATTCGCTATATTATTATTATTTAAATGTATTTGTCATAAAGTAATTGTATCATATTCAAAGCATTTTTACACCGAAGGCATTCTTTTTGAAAAAAACAATCCATGCTTTTGTAGAAATGTCGCCACATATATTTACATATTTTCCAAGTATTCAACTATCCGCGCGGTTCTAACGCAGTTAATTTTTTCGGTTTGCGCCACCGTTGCTCTATCTTTAGCCGTAAAGGTCTACACGTTATTCATCCGTCCGCGTTCAGTGGTTTATTCTGTCGGAGATCATGGATTCATGCCCTTTGCGTCTGTGATATCCGCCGACCATGCAGGCAGGAACATTGTTTGAGAGCTACCATTTGCAGCTGGCACCGCGCTCAGGGTTTCGTCAAAGGCCTCCTGCCCAGGTGATCCTCATCTCCTCGCTACGCACAGTGACAAGCCCCTCATACCAAACGGAAGATATACCCACCTGGACACTGATATATATATTTTTACATTTTTGGTCTGATTCTAGACTTCGTGTTTCAACATTCATGCGATTTGTGTATTGGGTGATGAAGCTTGGTTTATAGCACCTTCTGTCATTTGCATAATTCAGGGTTTTGGTTTTTTTGGGTATTGGCATCTTCCAAGTTGCTCGACATGAACATATTTCTGATGAAAGTGGTGTATATACTACTGGCATTAATGGCAGCAAGCCAAGGTGAAAGCTCTGATGCCGATGCACTATGAGCATTCAAGAAGGGTCTTGGCAGCCCGGATGGACTTGCAGACTGGCATAATCACTCGTCTGCCTGCGAGTGGACTGGTGTTAGCTGCAGGGGGGGTGCTGTAACTTCTCTCTCTCTTGTACATATGGAACTGCAAGGCCTCATTTCTCTAGAGCTCGTACATATGGAACTGCAAGGCCTTTGTTTAAACCCTAAGCCTCTCCACATAGGGAAGAAGCTCTTGGATAGCTCTAGCAACCTCTATAGAGATAACAATGTTCAGTGTTCATATGCCAAGCCGGGGGTATGCTCATCCATATTTCAAACCCTTGTGTTGCCTTTCCATAAAATATATGACGAGGTGTACGCTCCCCTGAAAGGACCTTTGTTGAAACACCAAGCCTGGATCTCAAATCTGTAAAAAGACTTCAAACTAGTCAACGGATTGGATGTTGTTAACATTGCTACATTTTGTCTCTTAAATATTCATTTGTCCTTTGTTGAGGTTTTTGTTTTCTTCTGAGAACAGGCAGTAGGCTATTTCATGTGAATTGGTTGCTTGTAATGGCTCCATAAGAGTGATTAAGAAATATTTGTCAAACACAAAAGCACAGAATAGGGAATGATGGCTCGCCTGGTTGGTGAAAGCGTGGATTGTTGGTTCAGGTCTCTCCTCTGATAAGCTTATGCGTGTGAAAAACAGGTGAAAGTCCCCGGAAACTTTGGCAGAATAGTTATCTCAACTAATGGCATGTTAGTAGAAGGGTGACTTGGTTGTCCAATGAAGATAAAAAAAAATGGCGCAGTTTGTGTTGATTGGAAGCATTCAATAAAAAGAAGGCAGAGCATTATCACAGCTAACCTGGGAAATGTTTTTAGGAACGAAATGACCTTTTTCATCAGTGGGAAAGAAAGCTTTTCTTCAAATGGTTCTAACAGATGTTTAGAAATTGAGACATTGCCCAAACTGAATGTTATTTCTATGTATATTAAACAGAAAAAATGCAAGCGTAACAGTGTGTTTCATGGAAAATGTTGTGACATTTATCGGTGCCATTAAAAACTGCCACAACTAACTATATCTGAACAAAAGCACCTCTGCTACAGATAGGAAAAGCACTAAGTATGAATGTAATGAAAAAGCAAACATATTCACACCATCAATTAAACATAGTGATTAATAACTAGAGAAAAACCCTGAGTGTTCCGGGAGATACATTAATGAAGAGAAACTAGTTTGAAGACAGTTCTTGGGCCCTGATACTGGAAACAAGAATTACATATTATGTTAGGCCTACATTTCGCTGTGATAACAAAATTCTTCTAGCCTGTGCGTCCTTCTTAGTGTAGCCTCCTCTTTCCTCCTACTGTTTTTCCTCAAAATTGTTCTTTTCCAACTGTTTTTGGTGAAACTACTGCTATCATAGCATGAATGCCCAAGCGGCTTTGTTGTCTGCTTTTTAATAATTATTTTATTTTGTTTTTCAAATACTGGACGGGTGAGGAACCATATTTTCTTTAAAGTGCAGTGTCACTATTTTTTATTAGTTGTATTAGCTTCCCTGTTTCATTAAGTTATTAGTTGTATTAGCTTCCATGTTTTATATTTTCATAAAGACCATAATATTATGGCATTGGGGCATGTTTCAGGTAATGCTTTTTTTTCCAGGTATCATTGGATACAAAAGGACCCTTTGTACCAGGAGATAAGAAGTTTTGCACAGAGAGCAAACTGTCCGTGCAAACATTTAATTTAAGGAAAATGGCTCATCTGACGCCAGGAAGGTGAGGAAAACTTACATCAAATTAGTATGAAAATAAAATATAGACTTCTTTCGTTAGTTGTTGTATGGATTATGATAGTATTAACTTCGCTCTTTGATTGTATTGCTTTACAGATATACATTTGAAAAGAAAAGGAAGATGTCAAGCAAGAAACTATGGTGAATTTTAAAAAAGTAGGTGAAGAAAATTATTTATTCACACTACATTTGTGGCTGATGACTTTCTGTTGTAGCCGCAGGAAATTGCCATGAAACTGAAAGTCGCGACACTGATTTGAACAACTTGACTGATAGAAGCTGAAATTAGAACATTATAATATCTCCATTACGTTTGTGATCCAAAGTCCTTCCCAAGATTCTCATGGTGGGGAGAATATGTCATTTCAGTCTACCCACATCCTTAGCCCCATTGGGTCCCCCCATTCAAATTCATCCCTTGGGCGCCATTCCAAGGAGTCATCAATTTGTAGGTTTTTGGGGTCGTTAAATCCTATTGGACTAAATTGGATAACTGTAGTTAGCTTTTCTAGACTTTGGATAGTTTTTCTCCTATCTCAATGAAGTACTTAATCTGTGTTTCGCTATTCTTTGAACGTGGCCATTATTACTTGTGAGCTTGGATCCGCTGATAGCATGGAGTGCTTTTTTCAGAATTCCGTCCCAAAATTTGCAGAATGCCTGTTGTTAATATGCATGAAATATGTAAAACATGTTGCTTTGGAAAATAGAAAATTAATATAAAAATCATACAGTATAGATTTTCAATTAAAATTGCATGCTTTCGAAAGTGACAAACATGCCAAGCCTGTCATAACCAAGGTTGTAGCTATAAGAGCTGTTATGCCTCCTATGTCCGCCTGCTTGGTAAAATTGGTGAACTTTGCACCTTATCGGTCGAAGTCATGGATGTAACTTTTAATTCTGGTTTTCAAATATATGATCATATATTTTATTACTTTTTTTAATACCACATCCACAGTAATGGGGTTGACAGGTGTTACGAAACAGGAAACAACATTTAACATTCTTATTAAATATAGGACAGTGTTGTCATTGGCTCCACCTTCAAGCCCACATGACAAAGAAACAATGGCTAATTTTTTTTTTTTTTAAATAAGCTTTTATGGAGCTTGTATTTGGTAGAGTAGAAACTTGATTGTACTTATGTCCATGAAAATAGGTTTCTAGTTTTAATTATGAATCTCATTTATGTGGTAAGTGAAACATAAAGAGCTTAATTATGAATCTTGTTTATGTGACAATTGAAACAAATACTTTTTCCTCGCGGTATATTTGTCCAAAATCCCCAAACCTGTAGCTGCTAAATTTCTTAGGAACAACAGCTTGTCCTGCATTGTGTTTTCTTAGTATTTTGAAAGGATAGCCTGCCATAAGGTATTACTATTTCTGCATAGCTTCCAAAACAAATTTGTCTCAAGGGCCTTGTTCAGGCTGTACAGCTTTTGTACTCACTCTTGTGGTTTGTGCAAGCAGGATGTACTTTAGTTGAACACTGTTGATGTTTTTTTCTCCTGTGATTCCTTTATTGAGAGGATCTCATCATTTTTTATTATTATTGCAGGCCTGGTTGGAGTTCCATGATAGAGCAGACGATAAAACAACCCACTATCATGGGTGATTTAATCATTTGCAGTTTACTTGCAAGGGAGGGCCACAAATCTCCAGATTTCGAGCTTTAAAAATATTTTTCTGCATTTAATTCCAATCTCTGAGTCTTGAATCTCTTGGAGAGGTAACTCGGGAAAACTACACATTTTGGAACCTCGCAAGTATGTTAAATCTTTTGATGCATCTTGTTTGATCCATTTAGGAGGAAAGTGCATGATTTTTCTTTGACCTATTCCCTTAGAGAGGCCATAAGATATGTATTTAGAATCTTGTGAACTCGTTTTATTCATGTGATTCTTAATGTCCCCATTATCATTGGCTGCAAATGCGAAATGTTTTACACTTTTTGTTAGAAGTAATTCTTGCTGTGAAGTTGAAATTTTATTGTCTTAAAGATGATTACAAGTGCAACAGTTAGTAATTACAACTATTACAAAAACACCAAAGCAGCACCAACTCATCTTAGTTCTCCTTGGTAGAAAATGTTGCGGATAATTGCCCTAATGCCTTCTTTCATGTAAATTCAACTGTACGCATGCTTATGACGTGCTCAAGTAGAAAGGTGTATATGATCCTAAAAATTTGTTTGGTGGTACTGTTATCACCTAAACTGTAGCTACCCCTATGGATGGATCCAGTCATGGATGGCAATAGAGAAGGGCAACTCAAAAGGTGCAACCACGATCACCTCGACCTCCAATATATGGTTGTCACGCCAGTCGAGGTAACCTTCGCTTTATGTTATCTAGCCCAGACAACAAAGGGGGAGACCCGATCTACTCCCGACAGGAGAGATCAAAACCAAGACACCAAATCAGGGTATTTCCAAGTGAAGTTAGGTGTATGGTTTATCCTAGACCTAAAGATGAAGTCACAGGCCAAGTGGGGGTTCAATAGGTATAGCTTTGGTTCATAGTTGATGTGAGAGTGACTTATAATGTTTGAAGTGAGATCTAGGTTGAGTGTACTAGGTCAATGTCAAAAGATCCACTGCCTTGGGAACCGTGTCCAATGCAGGATAGTTAAGGTTTGTATTGGGGCTAACTAGTACATGAGACAAGCTTGACCATGGTTCATGATGTCTTCAAAGGTATAGTCTACCATGCATAGGTCAAACCACAAGTCAATCCAACAATCTAGGAAAGTTGAATTACCTTGTAGAGAAACCAGTGCCTTGGGAATTGGGAAGTGGAGTCAAAGTAGGGTTGACTTATGGTTTAGGACTCCTACAACATGAGATAAGTGGGCAATATAGGCCTTGATGGTTGAATATGTCTAGATCTAGGTTTGACCCAAGTGGACCACAATCCCTTAAAACAAGGAATGCTGTCCCCAAGGCAAGATTTGACAAAGTGATAGTCTAGACCTAGGTTTTGAATTATTCCGGTTTCAGATCTGCAATAATCTCAAGTACCCAGTTCCTAGAAGTGAGTGAACTCACTTCTCCAAGGTGGTGCGACTTTACCCAAGGAGGCTTCAATTGGGGTTTAGGTGGGTCAAATCATGTCGGATGGCATCCAAACTTTAGATCCTAGTAGATCGGTCAGGTAGGAGTATGGATCTATAATTTCGTGGCAATCCACCGGTTAGATCTTAGTAGATCTGAGTTTAAGTGTTCCAAGTGGTCCAAAATGGGGATTAAATCCCTTAAAATGTGGAATAGGGCCCACAAGGTGAATTTCAGAAAAGTGACAACCTGGGTGTATTTTATTTGATGTGTAGATGTCAAATCAAGTGGAATCTCAAACACCCACCACCTAGATCTAGGTCAACCTGCCCAACTAGTGAAGTGCGCCTTGCTTGGGAGAGGCTAAGTTGGCCTAGGAAGGGGATCAAACGGAAGCCAATCCTCACCAAACTATAGATCCGGGATGCCTTGGATGCTATAGAGGTGGGTTTTCAGTATTATGCCCAACAACCCACTAGATCTAAGTAGATCTGAGAAAATGTAAAATGGGGGTTTTAGGATATTTAGGGTTTTAACAATTTATGAATTATGTCAATGGGTTGGATAGAGGAAAGAGAAACAAACCTGTGGATCTTACCTGGGTAACCTTGTAGATGCCTTGATGATGATGATCTATGCAAACCCGATCAATTTGAGAAGCTTTGAGGTAGTTTCTATGCAAGTCGATTTGGTCCAAGAAGCCAATGCGCCCTCTCTCCTGCACAACAAACGTCAACAATATCAGATTTGATGCATCAAGAGATAAGACTAATGCCACAAAAGAAGTAACAGAAAGATAGCATAGATCACAATGATACTAATGATAACCCCCTGATACAAGCGAATGCCAAGAAAGTCGATTTGAAGAAGCCTTGCAAAATCGCCCTTGTTGAAGTCGCCCTCCTGTAGACAAACAATGATTTCCAAAAAAGATAGATCTTGCCACAATTTCCAAATGCTAGGTTGCAATAGACTTTCCAATCACCATCTAAGAACACCAGATGCAAAGGAGACCACAAGAATTTCCACAAGAATATTTTTCTATACCAATAATCCAAGAGCCAAAGACCCTTTACAATGAGAGGCTCTCTCCTTTAAATAGGAAGGAGAGGCACCAAAACCCTAGCCACTTTTTGAATGAGTGGCTAAGATTAAAAGATACAAATGTCTAATCAATGGTTGAGATGAGCTCAACAACATAATACATGGATCACACATAAAATATAACATAAGTGGACAAAGTCGCCCTAGGAGAGGGGAATCCCACCAAATCATGATGACAAAATATCATAAGAGGCTCATGGTGGGTCCAAGGGGTAATTTTATCCCCCCTCGGTCAATCCCCATGGCACAATAACCAATAAATAATCATGAAAGTACCAAATCGTGCCTCCCTAGTGAAGTCGTGGTCCTCAAAAGACCTCAAAAATCCACAGAAAATGCCATAAGTGATGGATGCGGGCCCCGATGAAGCTGAAACTGCTGGAGAAGGTGTGGAAGGTCCCAATCTATCATCACTGATCATCCCATGCCATAACTTTGCCTCAGTAGCCCAAATCGATTTCCTCAATAGCCATTTCTACCAATCCTGAAATGCCTCGGGAAGCGTGAAACTGCCCAAACAGCCTCCTGGAGTGATGGCGCTGTCAAGGTGAGGGCACCAATGTGTCCGGGAGGGGGGTAATATGGTAAAAACAAGTGGCTGGACCACCCCCTCCATCATCAGCGCCCTAGGTCAACCGGATAAAAGTCATCTCTGCTCCGACAGGGCCTCCAACAGACCATAACTGCACTAGGACAGCCTACTGAGGCTAAATCATCACTGTAAGTGCCCGGAACTGAAAACAAACTGTCCCATTGGACTCAGAAGGTCCAAATCTATCCAAGATGTGTACTCATACACCATATGAGTCTCTGCATGATCAAAATAAATATCCAATATACCGGAACAAGGCCAATAATAATGCTCTGTAAATGATCAAACACTGCTGTAACCCCAGAATCATCATCATAACCCTGTAGCTGCTGCATAGAATCATCCTGTATGTGTACATAGACCATATATCATCTATCCATATCATCATAAGGTCCAACATCTTATGTCCCATGGTTCTCCATGGTCAAACTAGGTCTAACCAAGACCAAATACAACTCAGACCATCATCCATAGCTGCTGCAAGGTGTCAAGGTTAATACATGCTCTACAACTTATTCGAATAACAATTATAACACAGAGTAATCATGACTGGCGATCTAAATCCAAATATATAGTGTCGTTAATTATTATTATTACTCAGACTAGACTTTCAGGACCATACTCACTTCATAGTTGTGATCAATTTGCTAGTGAAGGTGAAGGCTGAAATAACTGGCTAGGTTAAGGGATGACTTGACTGTCTTGACTTTGTGACACTTTGGCAAGGGAAAGGGAAAACACACCATAGTATATACTGAATGAGCAATAACACAGGGAATGGCGGTGTCTCACAAATGGATGAGTTGTTTAAAGAGGGTTTATTCACCTTCACAGATGCGCACAATCCATAATACAAATAAGGCCAACAATTGTTTAGATATAACATTTAAGTTCCATTGCTTTTTGGGCCTGAAGTTTCCATAGCCTTGATCTATGTGTGTTTACAAACACATTTATTTTTAGGCTTTCTGCTGCAGGTGTGTTTTTAAGGCACTTGTTTACCTGAGCACTTCTAGGTGTGTCATGGACAACTTGTTTACCTAGGTATTTCTTTTTCCAAAAGATATAACATTTTATTTTTCATGGCCATTTTCAATTGGCATTTCTTTCACATACAAGATATAGCATTTCATTTTTCCAGATTTTGTATTCATGGCAGCACTAAAAGTTTCAGGTTTAGCCAACACAACTTTAGTGACTAGGGGGAATTCTCAAGGAACTCCAACTCACCATAGGTAAGTTTTGTCACCAACTCAGAGCCGAGACACAATAAACAGGGAGGCTCATCCAATACAGAGGCTACAGTGGGGAAAGGTCCTCCATGTCACTAGTCAAGTAGCAAATCAGGGTAATAATCTAAAAGGTAGGCCACGGATGGATGAAGACAATGAAATGATGGAGCCAACACTAGCAAGCCAGAGTATGGTGTAATGATCACCTCTATTCTCCCTAAGGAGGGTATGTACCAATGAGTATGAATAGTGAACTTCTAAGTTTGAGTAGGGACAATATAATATAAATAATAGGTCAACCAGGTCCATGTATCTATATGATCGCCAGATCATGACACTAAGTGCTAAGACATGCTATAAGAATAAGTATAAAAGCAATCTAACCATAACACAATAATATACCTGCTGAGTCATATACCTGAATGCATATCAACCTGTACCATCATCTGTCCTCTGGAACTGCTTCTGTAACTCTGGGCACTACTGACTGCTCTGTACCAATGGTATAATGGCTACATCGGTCATCTCTCTGAGTGTCCTGAAACTCAGTCATGGCATGGGGAATGCAACTGCTGTCCACAATCTGATAGTGATCCAATCTAGATGCTCATTTCGGCATCTCAAATGAAGGGAACTGGCTCAATAGTGTACTGGAATGAGAAAAATAATGTATGGTAGCCCGGCTACTATATATGTGATAACAGGTACCACCTTGGATGTTGTTAGAGCAAACACTTTTGTTGCTCAGAAAAGCAATCTAAGACTTATTGATGTTGACGTGACAGTTGTTGGAGGTCATATGCTGGGATCACCATTCTTCCATTACTGTCCAAAACAAAGCTTTCTGTAGCATTCACCAAGAAAGAGATTGAAGAGCTAACAGTTAGAATTCAGAATACTGGAATTGAAGTTGTGGAAGCAACTCTGCAAATTTGTCCATGGCTTACGCTGCTACTAGATTTGTTGAATATTCTCTCCGTGCACTTGATGGTGATCCAGATGTCTCCATTGAGACTTTCCTTCTTTGAATGGCAAAGCAATTGTCATGAAACATACAATTCTGTAAATCGTAAAATTTGACTGCAACATTACTTGAGAGAGTTTTTTATTCTTTAAGAAAATAAGTAAGTAAAATTGAGGAATGTAGTACCTTAGCAGGCCATTGAGTAGCAGTTGATGCCCTTGCATGCTGCTGCAACTTGTACTGCAAATAGAAAGTAAAGGTGGTTCCAATGGGTGTGTGTCGTCCATTACTCCTTGGGGAAAATGGCCTGTAGATGGGAGTAGTGGAGATTGACATTGTATTGAACTTCTTCAAAGGAGGAAGTGAGGAAAGAAAGTTGCAGTTGAGGTTACCGAGAATTGGACTGAGACTGTCATGAGCAAACGATCGTGGCCTTATTACAGCAACAGGACAGCCTTATCATCCTCGTCTTGCTTAACTGGTTTAAAAATTGATTTATTTTCCTAATCATCCAAAGGTTGTCACAAAGCAGATGTTTTTTTCTCTCTTTCTCATGCAATACTGAGTTTTAAAATTGATATTCGAAAATGAAAAGGGGAAAATACTTGTTGCATTTTGGAAGGATTTAAAAAAGAAAAATGTAACACCCCATTTGTTCCCTTTTGTTGGCGTTTGTCCCATTTCTGATGCATCAAAGTCTCGAGATTTCCGCAAGGTAAGAGGTTATTAGAATCCTAAGAACTTGAAAGGATTTAAAATGTGCTACATTTAGAACTCCAAAACTCACTGCCCTCAATATGTGTTGTATTATGGTAGGTTTTATGAATAGTGCATTAGATTAAGCATGAATCAACCTTTAATGAATTTCATTTACGGAAAAACATTCCACAGAAAGTTGTAGGATTTTTCACAAGGTTTGCATTTTTTCTATGTGATTGATAAAATACTAGCAAAAATCTGCAGATTGTGCAAGGGATTATAAACTAGCTTGAGTCTTAAGGTGCACTGCCTAGAATCAACTCTCGATTATCGTACTTGCTACTTGCTGTGGTCAAAGGTTTGTGTGCTTAAGGCCCTTGACATTCTTTACTTTGATGTTTTGGGAGACCATGTCTTGTTTGGGAATCTTGAAGGTTCATTTTTTTGCGGTCCTCTGTTCAAAATGACACTACCACTACAACAGCAGAGGCTACTGAAATAGAAAAGTTAAGAATAAGAAAAACAAAGATCCAAAACAGAATAAAAGGGGGTACACTGACAGAGACAATGGTGGGTTGAACCTGGAAATCTTAATAATAGAGGGAGACTTCTCCAGATAAGCTTGTTGATTCAATTGATAAACCGTGAACTGAGCACTTACTCTGAAATGCAAAAAACCCAAACATAGTTAGTGCTCAGTTGCTTTCCACTTGTTGTGGTCAAAGGTTTGTGTACTTAAGGCCCTTACCATTCTTTACTTTGATGTTTTGGGAGACCATGTCTTGTTTGGGAATCTTGAAGGTTCATGTTTTTGCATTCCTCTGTTCAAAATGACACTACCACTGCAACAGCAAAGGTAGCTGGAATAGAAAAGTTAAGAATAACAAAAATAAAGATCCAAAATAGAATAAAAGGAGGTGCACCGACGGAGTCAATGGTGGGTTGAACTTAATCTCACATTGGTTGAGAGATGTGGTCCAAAATAACACGTACACTCCAATATATCATGATCCTTATGCAAATGAGAGCATTCACAGAGGAGTGAGATTATCACCTACTAAGATAATGGTTAATTCAATTCATTGCCACACAACCATTAATTTTTTAACCAGTTTCTTAAAAAAATAACTTCAAAGATGACTGTATACCAATACACAAAATTTTGCCCATATATTTAGCAAACTTTGAGATTTCTTCAATGTTGCCACCTTAACCTTTGTTAGCTATTCAAAGTGTAAGAGTTTCTGACATCTATTTCTCTTCATCTTACTAAGAGTGGGAGGCAGGAGTGCCATCTCGTTTCCACTGTTGGTAAATTTTCTGTCATCTAGAATTTCTGGCAAGTAAAAAACAATGACCATGTGTGTTACAAGAGACAGGAGGGACTAAAAAGTTTCTATTGCTACAAGATTGTTCCAAAAGTCAAATCCATCGTGGAGAGGAAATTCATGCATGACCAATTTGCTATTACAGATTCTCTAGAAGCTCTAATTGTAGTTGCAACACCAAAGAAAGTGAGCTCTTTCAGCACAACATCTTAACAGTAACATCCATTTCACACTAATCATGGTTGAAGCTTTGAGTAAATAACTCAAGTAGTGAAATATAAACAGTTGTGATGGTCTGTGCATATGACATCTCCACACCTTATAGGAGTGGAGTATTAATTTGTTGTATAACTTAGAGTTTGGGCATTTGGTGCTTGAAAGCAATGCATGTTGCTTGTTGTAATCTGTGTAAAGTTATGATTTGATTTTGATTCCACATGCACCCTTTTGTTCAAGTGCATGACCATCGTTGATATTTTATATAAATATGGATAGTTTGTATAAATTCAGAACAAGAGTGACTATCATTGATATTTTTTATAACTATTAACCATTTGTATAAATTCTGAAGAAGGGGTTGATCATCATCGATATTTTGTATAACTATTGACAGTTTATACTGGAGAGTAAGATAGTTGCTTATTTTGTGCTCTACCTAATTAAATTATATATCGCTCAAGGCTGCTGCTTTCGGTCTCGAATCAACAGGCACTTTTTCATAAGCTCAGTTAGCAGGCAAGGCAATAGGAACACCCAGGAGCAGAAGAGTCAGCAACAGGGTCCTTGGATTGTCAATATTTAATTTCTTTAAATGATGTAATATGTTTAATAATGTAATAGTGAAAAGCTCAAGGCCAAGGCCCCACTAGTGACTTGCTAGGCATAGTGATATGGACCATGGAATGATATTTTTTATAACTATTAACCATTTGTATAAATTCTAAAGAAGGGGGTGATCATCATTGATATTTTATATAACTATTGACAATTTATACTGGAGAGTAAGATAGTAAAGGGCGATATAAAATTAAAAGTTCATAAATTTAATTAAGAGAATGGATTAGGTGTATAGGGTTGCTAAGCATGTTGGAGAGCAAGCTGGTTATAGCCTATAGGTAGCCCCTCAATTAGAAGACCTATTGTTAAAATTTTGTAGCAATAAGATAGAAAGGTAATTTTTGCTTACCAGAAAAGCCATCGCAGGAAAGAATCAAAACTGTTCTCAATGCATGTCTAAAACATTCTAGTGGTGTTGTTCTATAAAAAATAAACTGGTGTTGTTCTATCAAAACTGTTCACAAACTGGCTTATTGAGTCGTACAACCATATTATGTTGATCATGCATGCATTGTTTAATTGTTTGTCCTTATTTCTTTTTCAAATATTTTTTTTTCGTTCCTGTGTCTATTAGTTTAAAATGTAAATGGAGATTGGAACCCCAAGCTTGAATTTGTTGGAACCACTATCCTTAATTAGTGTTAACTTTGATTTGCAGGGTTAGCATGGTTGCAAATCTGTTATCAAATAATATTAGTTCTCCATTAGGATCAACAGTGGGAAATTGAACTTTAGATTCACTGGATCAAGTATCAACACAAGTTAGCAACTAACAAATGAGGGCTCTAATGGGACATGTGGCTATACTTTGGGATATTGAAAGCTGTCATGTTCTTGCTGAAGTCCACGCAGAGGATTTGGTAGGTAATATACGAGTGCCGCTATGGTTGCAACCTGTAATAAAAGGAGCAGTGACTTTATTTTCAGCATATGGAGATTTTAATAACTTCCCTCGAAAACTCGGAGAAGGCTGTCAGAGGGCTGGGGTAACCCCAATGGAAAAAAAGATGCAGCAGATAAAGCTATTTTAGTTACATGTTCTTATTTGCTCTCAATAAAACCCCTCTTTCTACCATTCTCTTAAATTCTGGTGATGTTGATTTTGCTCCTGCTTTGCAGAAATTGGGGCATTGTGGTTACACATTTGTGCTTTCTATTCCAGTAGGAGTCGGAGTCTCATCGATACTTCGCAATGCTAGTCGATTTGTGTGGGTCTGGCCTAGTGTTTCTAGGGGGGTGAGGGTCTTGTTCCTGCAAAATCCTTTTTGTCATGTTCACCTGAGTTGGCTTGTTATTCACTTGGGTGCTTCTCAAGTGATGACTCAGATCTCCCAAATGATGAAGAGGCTATTGTCTATAAAGGGATTCCACATAATGGGTACAATGTTGAAACAAGTTCAACCCAAACTTATACCTTGCATTCAACACATTTAGCTACAGATTTGTCCAAGATTTCATTTGCAGGACCAACGGCACAAGCCATTGTGACCATCTCAAGGGGCTTCAGTAGCTTTCCAATGCCATCATCTTCATTTGTGCAAAATACTATTCCAATTGGTAGAACTTATTCTATGCCATTAAATGTTGGCAAATATCTTCTATATTGGGAGTGAGAATCACAATGGTTACTCCTAGAGGTGCTGCCAATCATCAGTGTATGGAAGACGTATCAGGATTCAATGGACTCAAATTACTTCATAGTTCAACTATACAAGCACTGTTCCCTAACAAAGACTAGAATGTTGAAGAGATTTGGTCTTCGTCATTGTTGTTCACATGAGTAGTACTTGCACAATCCAACAAATCTGTTATATTTGATTGGAAATTTGGATTGCCAATAGCGCCCAGAAAAGTGTCTCTAATACTTTGTATTCCAAAATACTATTCCAATTGGTAGAACTTATTCTATGCCATTAAATGTTGGCAAATATCTTCTATATTGGGAGTGAGAATCACAATGGTTACTCCTAGAGGTGCTGCCAATCATCAGTGTATGGAAGACGTATCAGGATTCAATGGACTCAAATTACTTCATAGTTCAATTATACAAGCACTGTTCCCTAACAAAGACTAGAATGTTGAAGAGATTTGGTCTTCGTCATTGTTGTTCACATGAGTAGTACTTGCACAATCCAACAAATCTGTTATATTTGATTGGAAATTTGGATTGCCAATAGCGCCCAGAAAAGTGTCTCTAATGCTTTGTATTCCAAAATACTATTCCAATTGGTAGAACTTATTCTATGCCATTAAATGTTAGCAAATATCTTCTAATATCACATATTACAAATGTTGGTCGGTCTTTGACACCATCTAATACCAGTCCAGGACCAAATTCAACTTCCCAGGTCCAGGAAGGTGATATTCAAGGTTTGGAAGGGCAACTTATGTAGCTTGTAAACAACTTTGAAGGAAACTTTTTACTCAATCGTGTTCCAGCAAAATATCATAAAGTATTTGGAAGACCTTTATATCTGGTTGAATATGGTTCTTGTAAATTAGTTAATTTAATAAAAAAGATGACAGATGCTCTCTGCATAGAGGGAAGAGGGCACATGAAATTCTTGTGTTTAAGGGAATATGCAACTTCCTCGGGTGCAGTTAATCCTTTCCATATAAGTTCTTCAAGATGTGGTTAGCAGAGAGGCTCAAGCTTTGAAGACATAGATGAGCAAAAAAACACAAAAGACATCTTCAGATTTAGATGCATGTATTAATTTGTTGCTTGAAGATGTTGGGTACTGTGTGGAGGCCAATGTTGTTTCCTACTTGATTGGCATATAAATAATATATACTTGAGATTATATGACAAAAGGATGGAAGATCGTTCTCCTCACAAACCGGCTTAACTACTCGTGATGTGACGATTTGTTTTTGTTACCCACCAATGATCAAGGTTAAATTCGTGTTACAGTTATCTTAGCCATGCCCAAATCCCTTTGAAATTGATTCCTTTATTTGCACCAACCATTCCTTCGAATTATCATTATGAAGGTGCCATTAACTTAGATCACCTCCAACTCTGTTAACAGGGACATTGTTCAAATCTGCAACCCCACTTCAAACTGATTATAACTAATACTGCACAACAATTTAGAAGGTTTCATGTGGGAATTGTATCGAAGGCATCTTTGGTGTTATGACAATTTTCTCAAATCAACAAAGCAAAATTATATTCTTTACTATTCAGACAGTTTTCAACAATGATCCTAAAGGCAAGGATGTGGTCAATTGTTGCATGTTTTCCCTTGAAGTCAACACGACTCTTAGCTCTGTGTTTGTGTTCATCCATCAAACCACTAGTCTTATTTACTAAAATAGTTCTAGAAAACTTGGCCAATAAATGACAAGTCATAATAGTTCAATAATGTGATTGTTGGTTTTTATCCCAAGTTTTATGGATAGATATGATGGAATTATTTGTCCACTGTTTAGGAAATTCTTGGTGCAGTATTAAATACAAGGATAAGGATAAAGTCTTCAATCTTAAGAATTTCATATTGATATCCTTCTACGTCGTTAACCTTTCCTTTTGCAAGTTTCATTTTGCCTTCTTTAAAGCCATTTGAGGAGAATAAGTTGAGGCTTAATTGTAGTGTCCCTAGGTATAATTTGTTTCCATAATTGCTTAGGGTTATGTTGAAAAAGCTTTAAATGAGTATCCCAATGCTTGTTGATGAAGACTCATCTTTTATTTCTAATTAAATTCTTATATTCTTATACTTTTTGTACCTTTGTTGATATTATTTCAAGCAAGCCTATTATTTTGTCTAATAATTCTAGAGATATAGTCATACCATCTATTAGTTTTGTACCCTTTGTGTTTGATGAAAACTTGACAAGAGTGATTATTGATATAATGAGTTAACTTGGTCTTTAAGGCAACAATATTGTAAAGATAAAAAATTGAAGAGGCAGTGAAAGGTATGTGGATAGCATTTTGGAGGTATTTTAGGAAGGACTTGGGATCTTATGTCTAAGTAGGAACTTTCGTTAAAATGCATTGCTTATATTGGAGTTACTTTTTAGGGATAATGTTCGTTTAGGGATAATGTTACAAATATAGGTCACCTATATGGGGTGTCAGGGTTACATAGACATTTTTGTACAAGCTATGTGGATGGGGGAGATTGCAAATGGAATTCAAAGACGATATGAAAGGTTTTCTTTCTTTCAATTTCCACTATGTTCATAATTAATGAATAAAATATTGGAAAAGTGTAGGGTCTCTCTATCTATTAGTCTCCATATCCATAGATAGTTGTCAAATCATATGTTGTACAAGTGTATCAATTGGCATTGCTTCATGATTCATTGGACATTTTGAATAAATGTATTTACATATTGCTTTATTATATATCACAAACACCTCATACTTCATTCACATTCGAAGTTTTTCAATGTATTGCGAGTGGTGAATGCCCACCTAAACTAGGGTTTACATGTACCTTAAGTTTGAAACATTTAGTACATCGTAAGGTGTTTCCCTTATGGAAGTGTATGTCATAATATGATGCTTATGTAACTAAGAATTGTTCATGTGTGTTCAACAATGCAATCTGAACCATTTGGAGTGTCTATCCATTTCTTCATGCTAGGTACAATAAATACATAGCCAAATACCTTAAAATTAGAACTTCATTTCATACATAAGTGAGTTTTAAAGAGATTGAAAATAAAAATGTTTTTTAGGCCTACCAGATTCTAGAATCAACTTTTTGCAGTGACAACAAAAATTCAAACTTCAATAGCATAGGATACTCACTACTCTAAATTAACAGGAAGCATAAATAAACATAATCATTCCCTTGTAGGAGGGAAACTAATATTTCCCTAGGGATATCTAGTATTGGGTAGACGATAATATTCCCAGTTGAAAATTAAATTAATTGAACCACCCCTAGACCACTTTATGGAAACCACATAGCAAGCTCTTCCTTAAATTTCTTTTACTACTATTTTTTTCATTTCATCGTATCTACTTCCCTTTTTTTTCCTTTCAGTGTTCCTTTGCACCATATGGAACAATTACTGTATAATTATGAGGAAAAAGGGTGTAGTTTTAACATAGTAAGAGTTTTAATTTAAACTAGTGTAATCATTTTATTTTGTGATTGGTGAACAATGATAAGCCATTGTATTGATTATTTGTTCTACTAGTTTAATGAATTAGTTATTCATACATAAGTTAAGATTTATACGTGATATTTGATTTTTTTTTAATTGTTACGTTTCTGGACACATTAAAGTAATTGCTTGGATGCATTAATAAATATAATATTTTTTATTTTTCAATTATGCTAAGGTCAAACTATAGTAAAAATATTATATATTTATTTTTAATTTTTGAAAATTGTATTTATCTCAAAATAGATTGGTGTTGTACAACGCTCGTACAGATAAATCAATATAGGATTTTGGTTCCCAGGTGGCGCATTGATGTCATCATAAATGGTACAGGATTTCAGCTGGCACGTTTGCTATCGTACCTTCACAAACACCTGTGGGCACAAGGCATTCCAGTTCATACTTGTTTATTATGTTCTCGACATAGAGTATTTGTCCAGGGGCATTAGTTGGGTTGACTATTCATCAATGGAGTCTCCGGCCAAGGTTAAAGCTTTGTTTTGAAAAAATCAAGTATTTTCGAAATTGTTGGTGTGCTATTTTTCTGCGTTCTGATTGGCGCCGTGCGTGGTGGCGTGCTTCAGCTCCTGTGCTCTAGGAGCTGGCGGCGCAATGGCGTCATCGCGTCTTAAATGTTGGCATGGTCTATGTTGTCCTCCGTCTGCCGTGTTTCAGTTCCGTTTTTGGGTTTTCAATTCGCTCCTGTTCGAGTTCGAGGGTTTTCGTGCCATGGTTTTCCTGTGCCAGGGTTTTTCTTTTTGGGAGAGGGTTTTGTAGCTGGATGGGTCATGCCCATGCCGGGCCTTTTCTGTTGGTAAGTTTCCTCTTGTCTGGACAGTTGCATTGAAGTTCAACTTTGCTTTGGATATGGGGTGGGCCAGGGCCTCCCTTATCAGTCCGCTGCATGGTTGGAATTTGACAGGCATTTTGCCCGTTATTTACCGCCAAAAATTTTGCTAAGCCGTCAAGTTAAACGGGCAAGTAATTAACAAAAATGTATTTTTGACGTTCAAGTCTTTTTATAAAACATGATTAGTTTTGTACCAAGCAAGTATTCCTGGCTGGCTCTGTCTGGAATAAAAGCACTAAATATCCGTCTGAGCAGTAAGAAGGCTATCCCTCCCATCCATCCAAGCCCAAAATACTCCAGTAGTTAATAAAAATCAGTCCTTTTGTCTCGCGACACTTCTGGATGCGAAACTTCTCTTATCTCCTTCAGTCTCACGACACTTCTGGATGCAAGCTTGATGTATAGTGGCACTTGATTCATCTCTATGTAAGCGCTAGCTTTACATTAGTTAGGAGATGGCCCCCTATTTTGTCATGTTTACTTTTGTTTTTTGTGAGCACTTTATGGTTTATTAGAAGCTCATGTAACTTTTAAACTTTGGTTATTTTTATAATTTCATTTCATTTTTAAAATATAAATTCATTTTAAAATTTAAAATTTAAAGATTAAATATTTAAATCGTATAAAGATTTTTTAATAATCTTTAAATAAGATGTAATTGTATATTCTGTAAATAAGATGTAATTACATATATTTTATAGATTTTTGAGTAACTTTTCACTATCCACAATTTCTAAATAAGATTTATATGGTAGAAAAACCATTAAATTTGACCTCCATGAAAATGAAGGAAAAAATATAAAATCATCAACGGTTTATAGTGCTCACATGTTTTAGAAATTTTAGGAAAGTTATTCTTTGATCTTTGAGATGATAAACCAATTAATTTTTAAGATCAATTAAACTATTTATATTGATCTCTTAATATTCATAACTTATATTGAGTTGAAAAAATAACCAATTTCAATATATTAAAATAACTTTGAATTTTGGGATCTATATATAGTTTTATATATTGTAGCACAGTAAGTTGTGGATTAAAATTATAATCCATTTAAAATATATATGGAGAGCAAATTTATAATTAGAATTGGATTATCATGTTGAATTTTAAATTTATTTCAAAACTTGAAAATTGAGTTTTTAGGTATTTGTTAGCTTACATGTTGAAAATCATGTATTGCACTTATGATTTGTTGATATTTTGAAAAATAGTTGTTTATTATTCAACATGTAATATAGTTGTTAACTAGAATTAAGATTAAGGGTAGTTTTCAACTTAAAATTTTATTATAGAAGTGTATTTTTTAATTAAAACTTCATCATTGAAGAGTTATTTTTTCATGAAAACTTTATTGTTGAAGGCTACAATTTTAGACAGAATGTTATTTGATGGGGAGTATAAGAACCAAAACTGTAAAAAAAAATTTATATGACGGGTAAATATGAATCCAAATTCCAACCTTGGTCAGCTGTTCCTATTTATGTGCTTCAGAGGTTCTGTGGTAAATGCACCTGTCTTTCCAAGCTGACGGGCAGCGTCTGTACAGGAATGGGTTTTTCTATGGTTTCATTACGTAGATTTTGTGACGGCTTCCTCAATCTCTACGCATGGACCGTCCTCATTTATTTTGGTATGGCAAACTGTCATCCGTGGGCGGGTTGTTTGTTTTATCGCCTTGGTCTCTTTGTCTTTGTTTTCCATTTCAAGTTGTTTGTTTGAAATTTGTTTGCCATTTCAAGTTGTTTGGGTCTGCACTCTCTTTCCGCGATTTATGTTGCACATTTATGGAGCTCTGCTTGCTGTTGCGGTTGTTATTTTCGGGGTTGATTTACAGTTCCTACTTTCCAGTCTCTCTCTCGCGTCTTTGGCCGAAGCGCAACAGGCTGTGTCTTCTACAATTTCATCGACGGGTTCTTTGGACAGGTGCCTCTTGGAACTTTCTCTCGCGCTGCAAATTCCATTTTCCTATATAGGAAAAAACTTTGATTTTGTTTTTCTGTATGATTAATTGGTTATGGAATTTTACACATGTAAGAAAACATGAAAAAAATCTATGGTATCTATCGGTATATGCGTATTATTGTCTCATGTCAATCAAATTTTAATATCTTCAAGGGATTTTACATGTAGTGTTGGGCCTTAATTACCTTTTCATGTAATAGCTTTGCCTGCAATAGAGATTATCATTTTCCTCCAAGAATCAATCTCCAAAAAGGTCTTTCTTTCTATGGTGGTATCGAAGTAATGGAACCAATGTTTGCTTTGCTTCTGAGGGTACATACCCTTAATTTATATACCACGAATCATGAAGTACTTTACAACAAACATGCACAAATTCGAGTTATTCAGTCTATGGATTCGGTATAAATCGCCATATTGAATACCGGGGGCTTGGACGCCTTTGCTCACTGGTTTTCTGTACAATATATATTGAGTCCATGTCAGTGAGGCTATGGTTCATGGTCGATTGGTGGCCCATTTTCTGTATGTTAGTGTTGGGATTCTCTCGAACATGGTTTATTTGAAAATGCCAGAGCCATATTGTAAGGATTTGAATCCCGTAATTAGAAAATCTATATTCCTTTTTTTTATTAAATTTTAAATGCATATGTTGGAATGATTATAACATGGAATCCCCGTAATTACAAATCTATGATATGCCAATATACGTACTCAATTTAGTTTCCATTTCTCTTTCGTAAAATATTCTACAGTATCTCTTTTCTAAATTATTTAATAGGAATAAGAGATATTTTTTACCGTGCATGTAGAGCTTTTTTGCAAAACCATCCTGCAAACACATAGCCTTCTCAATTCCAAATTGCACAACTCAAGCTGCAGTATTTTTATTTCACGTTAGGCTAAATCTGGAGAAATTAATTAGTCTCAAAAAATTGTTTCTGCAAAGCGGTTGTCTATAATGCTGGGTTATAAGCCTCCAGAATGAAAAACAAAGAAGATAAGGACTTCATGCAAAAGTATAATTAGAAGATACAAAATAAACAATGTTTAAAGTCTAGACTTTCTTCAAAAATAGCTCCCTAGAGTTGCTAGATAATCATCACAATTGAAGGCTGACTTAAAACTATAGTGCTCATGCAACATATATGAAATATGTCTTGTAAAAGAAGGGGATACAAAGTAAATGATCTCATTCTTCCTATAGAACAGGCTAACGGTCATTAAATGATTCCTCAATGAAATAAGATAGTTTAAATGATTGCTACCTAGTTCATTTCTGCCTAGTTCAAAATGAAATATGATGTTTTAAAAAATGAAACCAAGTAGGTTGACAACCATGATGGGCAAGAGTTGTGAAACAGAAATGACAAGAATTTAAAAGAGGTGAGATAGTTGATGAGGCATTGTGCATGGAAATTTAGGGAAATAGGTTAGAAAATGCTAGGAAATTTCTACATCCTTCAGACTATCAAAATAAATATCTAAGGGAAAAATCTTAAAGAAATCATGTAATGTCTGAGCTGCCCCAAAACATGCAATAAGACAGAGCACACCAAACTGTGAAAACTGAAAATCAACATGCATAGACAAAGCATCTCATTTTCTATTTAGTGTCATCTTCTAGAAAAGATAAAATGTAAAGCATGATAAATAGGCACATCAAAACTATAAAAAGTGTCCGACACCAAGTGCTCTGTCAATTACTATATGATGAGTCAATGCCATGAAAAAATGTCTCTTTACTGTCATCCAAAACAGGTCTATATTGGGAGTGAGAATCACAATGGTTACTCCTAGAGGTGCTGCCAATCACCAGTGTATGGAAGACGTATCAGGATTCAATGGACTCAAATTACTTCATAGTTCAATTATACAAGCACTGTTCCCTAACAAAGACTAGAATGTTGAAGAGATTTGGTCTTCGTCATTGTTGTTCACATGAGTAGTACTTGCACAATCCAACAAATCTGTTATATTTGATTGGAAATTTGGATTGCCAATAGCGCCCAGAAAAGTGTCTCTAATGCTTTGTATTTTAAGATTCTACCCACAATTATGAACTGCTTGAGGCAGTTGAGATCCTTATCTTCTTCAGTGCTTGTAGTAGAGATGCTGATTCTTGTCTTCTTCAGTGCTTAACTAATTAGAGATGCTGAATAATGCTATTAGAGATTCTATTCTAGTACATAGGCTAATGATTTTCAAATTTTTGCTAAATAACTATTATATAATATAAGCACTTGATCACTTATAGCTAAATCGTATGATTTCCACTGGCAACATTGGACTGCGACATTTCTTAGAAAGGGACACCATTGTTTTAAAAGAAAAAAATTAATCTCACCACATCCCATTGAACATGTCTTAGTCACAGTCACGTGGTAATGCAGAGTCTCCGTAATGTGGAACTGCATGCATTGGGTAAATGTTACTGGTATGCAGTATTACCTAGCAATATAGAATAATCAGGTAGTAATATAATATTGGTACAGTTATTTAACTTGTGTCACAAGTTAAATGTTATAAATTGTACTTTATCCATATCTTAGCTATCATTGATCATATGTAATTTGAGATATTTTTTTATAGTTGTTTATTTGGAATTTGGAAGACTATTATTAAATAAAGTTTGAGAGTACACTTGTCTTATCCAATGGATCAATTTAGGAAGAGGATACTTCCTTGTCCACCCCAATTTGTAAAATATAAACATCTATCCATGTAACACCCATAGGCCACTAGCACAACCACTTGCGGAAAAATTAATTGCCATTAACAAGTTATTTGTTGCTTGTTCTCCATGCATAGTTGTAATCACCCATGATCAATCTTTGCCAAATTGTCATTGCAACTAGTTTTTGGCTGTAGCACATGCTTATTTCTTTCCTATAGGTGATTTGCACCATTAATATGTTCAAAGAATCTTGGAGCTTTGGAACAGGGCAAACTCCGGGAAGCAATTTTTTTGTTTTTTCCTGGTTCAGTAAACGTTTATAAGTTATATACCCCTATTGTCAGTTTGGATTTGCTTGTTTACATGATTGGGTTTATATGCCTTGTAGGGTATTGCAACCTTGGAGGTCAGGGTAATCCAACACTGCATGTTCTTCCTCTGCTATAAATTCCCCTTTCCGGTCACTGCAGCTATGGTTATTTGCTGAGCTTGAATTTGGACCTACAAATTTACAAGAAACTATTTATTTTGCAAACTACAAATTCTGCACCCAAGAAATTTCTGATTTGTCCATTCTTCTATTTTTTTCTTTGTAGGTCATGTAGATGATTGCATCTTAGAGGGTATCAAAATCTAGTAAAGCATGTTGTTCATCATCAGCTGTATCTCTTTTGTAGATTTTCTTTTAGCGGATCTATATTCTAAAATCAATCTTTGCTATTTGGTTGTAGTTTTATCTTGCACAAATCATTTTTTATTTCCTTTGAAATTCACACTTACAAATTGCCATCTATCATGATATTTCTATTATTCTCTAATTCAACTGAGTGAAGATTTTAGTGGACTAAAGACCATTCTGAAATACCTTAAACAATTTGATATCTCCATGAGGCCATGTTTGGGCATGATTTTTTCCTGTAGTCTAAATATGCTAAGATTTGGCCCTTTTCAGGTCATATTTTTTTTTGCCATTTTTCTCCGAAAATTCAGTATAGAATTTCTATTTTCAAGAGTTATTTCAATTGCAAATATTGGTTCTTGGCATTGCAGAATCAAGGTGTAATAGGGTTTACTTAGGGTCTTAATCCATTTATGCATTGAAAAAAATCCAATTTGATAAATGGGTGATTGCATACCAAAGATTGTCTAGCCAAATTGGTGATGGTGGCTAGACAATGTCCAAATGTTGCAAAGTTTATATGTCTTCTCTATTTTTTTCAATTCTTTCCGTAGCATATTCCTGTTACTTTTATTCTTGGTTGATATCAGTCATACGTTGTCATTCTTCTTTGAAATAACCAGAGTTCTTTGTCATCTAGCTTTCTAATTGGCCTCTTCGAATAACAAGTTCAAAGTTCCTAGCTATGTGTATTCACTGCTTCATTCCTAGCATGACTTCTCTTCCAGCTTCTTAGCTACATGTATATTTTTTTCTTTTTATAATAGATATTTAGTGAGATGTTTAGTTTCCTCCTTTTTCCTATTTGGCTTCTGTCGCTAATTGTAAATGATGCTCTCCCAGTTTGCTATAACATTTATCTATATTGTTTTGAGATGTGTCCATTGGAAATATTTCATTCTCTTTGCATTTGTATATATATTACACTTATTTTTTGCTCATCGGGATCCATGAATTTTTCCAGTCTCTCCTGATAAGAATCCATAGATTGTTGCAATTGAAGTTTATGAGCCTTTAAAAAAAAAACTTTCAGATGCATCTTGCAAGAAGATCATTCCTAGATAAGAAGGCCTTTTTAAATTTCCCTTCTTGGCTTTTCAAAATTTTGGATCAAATTCTTTCTTCTTTAGCATAAATTGCCATAAAATCTTCTTGTAAGACGTCTCCACACAACTTCATGTTTCTCTTATCAAGATTCTTATTCTTTCTTGGTAAAGTGTGCTGAGGATATCTCAAGGGATTATTTAAAAATTTGTCGAAATTTATTGAAACCTAGAATAGGTACGGAAGAATTTTTCTTGTGTAAAACCTGTTTGAAAACTGAGTTGTGGTCAAGGGTTTCTGTGATTTTCTTTTAGAAAACATGGAGCCACTCCTTTTACAATATTTGATTTGATTTTGTTTGTTTTTATAGTGTTAATTTTTATATATATAAAGATTTATGAATAAATTTAGCCTACATTAATATATTTATTATTATATTTTCAGATTTGTATAAAATTTTATATTATGTCCACATATGTTGATGTGAATGTTATACTTGAAGTTATGGACAATACAATTTTTCAATACTGAACTATAAAATTATTGGAGTTTTATACAGTGTAACTTCGTGATGATTCCTTTTCTTCCATCTTGATGCCCCATCATCAAATTATTGGAGTTTGATACTATTAAAAATTTCATGTTTAAACTAGCACTCTATGCCAACTGTCTCAGATTTGGAAAAAGCTATGAAATGCACTGCCAAAATTATTGTACTGAATCTAGCTCTAGATTCTAACTGTTATTATGTTATAGTAGTTTAGGATATAAAGGCAACATTAATTAATCCTCTCTTTTTTTAAACCAAGATTATCTACATACTGTGCAGTTTGGGTTTACAGACAAAACTGTATTACACTTCTCATTTTGTTCCATCCAGGATTTCAGCTTGAGAAAGTTTTTGCCCTCTATCTCGTGGGCATTTTTAGCACCATGTTTCCATGAAAATGGCAATCACATCAGCACAAGAATAATTGCAATTTGGTAGGATTTAAAAACATTTAAGGCCCTTGCATATGTCCAAAGCAATTAGTCATTAAGCATGTCTTTTGCCGTTCTACTATAATTTATTGACAGTTTCGTAATTTTACCATAAGGCATGTTTCCTTTTACACATTTCCAGTTTCAGTTTCAGTTCTACAAAATTTACATTTCCACTTAACGTTTTATTTTCTAAACTATAGAGTAACAATTCCCTTTGCAAATCACTTTTGTGCATTTTAACAACAACCAGTTTTCAATGCCTTTTTAGACCTTATGTCTTCTGCAACAATGCAGACTTCACACCCTGCTCTTTGTATTCTACATACAGTATAACAATCTGGACCATGTGCTTTTGTATTTACTTTTAGTATGTCGTTGTTGCTAAGTACTCCATGTGATCAAATCTGATGTTTACAAATTTGCAAATACTTTTATTCTTCTCATTTTGCTCATTGCTTTGACTATAGTTTGTACAAAATGTGTAGGAACAGGTGGCTACAAAAAAATCCTACAATGGCAATTAGTTTAAAGTCAAGTGTTCCTTTTGTTACCTATATCATTATGCCTGCTCTAAGAATGACTAGTTACAATTTGTTCATATATGCAGAAAGAAAAACAAGAAACTAAAAAAATTCACTTTTTGCAGAGATAAAATAGAAGAAATTTTATTCAAATAGCTCATAGTTACTTCAAAACTGTGCTAAGTTGCTATGCTTTTCCAGCTATAGTTTTGCTATTTTTTGTTGGTTTGTTAACATAGCAAATATATGCAAATAGATTTACACACTATATGATGTTCAAATATATGCTCCTTGCATCTTTTGGATGCCTTTCTTGGAAATTTTGAAACTTTGTAGCTGGTGTCTCCATAACATATATCTGTATATCTAATGACATTTACAAAGCAAATAGAACTTTGCCTTGATATTAATGTTCTTGTGCAATGCTTATAACGAAATATTTTTCTTCTTTGCTATTTAATAATATACTTGATTTCTAGTTAAAGTCATTTCTTTTTGTGCCACCATAGCTAAAATCTCATGCTGCAAATAGATCTTCAGCAAGATTGTCATCTTTGTTGACATACCATAAAGGGAAAAAACAATACAAGACATAGAAATTCGCTATATATCTATCTTGGTGGACTTACTATTCTCTTTAAAGCATCCTGTGATTACAATTTCATTCTGTGCTCGTGAAGTTAACATCTTCAAAAAAATATTTGTACACTCTTGGTGTTCGCTTCTTTAAACATTTCCTCATGTGTTTTTGTGTTTAAATAATACTGCATACTTCTGAAATGTTGATATTCATCGTCCTCTAAACATGTGGTCCTCTTTTCTGGCTATTGTAATTTGCATAGCAATCACATTTTTTTTCTTTGTACAACTAATTTATGCAATTAGAATCTTTGTAACACTGAGAAAACCCGGCCTCATTGCACTAAACATATATATGTGTGCAGTAATCAGCCCATCTAGGCATATATATATATATATATATATATTTTCAAAAAATATTGTTTTCTTATGTAACAAAACTTAATTGTTGATGTTGAATATATGAAAATAGTTACAAAAAAGGTAAGGATGACGAAGTGCATGGAATACCCATGTTGGTTTACTGATTTTACTGTTACGGCGAATGCCAACAAGCTAAGGTCATTTTATTTGGAGTGCTCCTTCTCACTTAGGGCAGCTCGGAACATGGAAAAGGTGGCTGGAAGGCAGGGGATTCCTTCTTATGGGGCTCTTAATAGATTAGGCTGGAAACCTCTTTGTTTTATGAATGAAACCCTTAGTAGCAAAACGATGGTAGAGGCACCCTAGTTGTATGCCCGTTTGGCCGACTAGTTTAGCGATCACAAGTGTAAATTACATTGAACATGTTTTATGGTAAGTTAGATTTGTTGAAGCTTGTAGATACATGTTTGGCAACCTACTTTATTCTACTTGGAGGTTGCTTGAGATGCTCGAAGAACTAAGTTAGATGGTCACTAGTGGCATGTGGATTCACTGGTCTGAGTCAAGTTCATAGGTTGCTCAAGACGTTAGGGGAATGTTTCTAGACTCCAGGTTTTGGTTTAAGGTGAAATTCACTGGTGATATTGGACAACATTTTTTTGATGTAATTTGACATATAGACAACGATTTGCTTGATGGTTTGTGATTATGGCCCATAGTTTCAGAACTTTGGAATGTTCAAGTATCAAGCTACACAATGTTCAAAGTTCAATTTGCATGGACGATACTGATGCTTAATTTGTAGCAAGCTCAATACCATTAGATTCAGAGTATATAAGTCATTTACAGATTGAGGTGATAATAGTCATTATGTTTAGTGTTAAGGTAGTTAAGGCAATAGCAAAATTTGCGGCCACAAACCATTCCAAAACCAAAGCATGGCCATGCTATAGAGCATTGCATGGGATATGCCAATGTGAGAGAACAAATTCTGTTGGGTTGTATCAGAATTTAAATCCAACACTAGATCGTTTAGTTTCTTCTTCATGTTATTTTGATTCACTAAATAACTTGAAAACGTTGCCTTATTTGGCATATGCCAGATTGCAAAAAAATGACTAACCATCAATTGGTATAGCTCTGATGGCATGTAAAGATCTAAATACTAATCCTATACTTGAATATTAGAGGTTCTTCTTGAGCATTGGTATATTATTATTGCTGCTCATCAGGATATGAAGTACTTGTTTCAGATCTGAAGAGAATTTGAGTAGGTTCATTACTAGTAGTTGGGCATTTGTCAATTCTGTATACTAGATTGATTACTACTTTCATTGTGCCAGATTCTTCTATGGGATACGGTCATTTGATATACGGTCCATCCATTCATTTAGAGATCCCTGTTTAAGTGAAATATTTACTCAAGTGCCCAGTTGCTCCTTTCACCAACTTTAAGGGTTCATGATATATCTCAAATTCTAGAATAGGTCACGATGAATGGCTCTTCCACATTCCAGATTTAATTAACATACTAAGTCAATCACTAGAGAGGAGACAGATCTCTGACTTCAATACACATGACTTTATATTTCATTTCTTGATGCATTGGTTGATTGTCAATACACTTCTTTGTCTCTGTTTATGACAACTCTTTAGAAGACTGAGTTAATTTGATATATCTTAAGGATCTCATAAATGTGAATTAGTCACTAGTTCTCACACTAATATGTATAAGCAACTCATACATCTTTTAGTTTCTCAATATCCCTAAATAGATAACACAAGATCAAATCTACAGGGATGACAACACTTTATCGTCTTAATAACTATATAAGATGCCTTTTTTCCCTGTTTTTTTCTCTAGGTCGAATGGCACTTGATTTTCCCATGGAAGGGTATATTGATTATTGAAATATGATTGCTGCAAAATTGTGGTGCATGAAAAGTAGAGCATCTGTACCTGCAACGCTGATGGCCAGCTTTCAGCTCAAGATCCTTCGGCATTTTGCATTTACTATATGATTAGATTGATATAACTATTCATGGTTACACATTATTGCTTGGTTGATTTTGCACTTGTTGCAAGGAGTATCTTTGAAAGTACCTCCTTTAATATTTTTTCATATTGAAGTAGAGCCATGTCCATAATATCCTAGCTATGCCTGCTTCAATACTATTCAAACCTTCTTGATTGTTGATCTTAACTTCTCAAATTCTAAAGAATATCATAAGCATCTTGTATACGGTTTCCTCCTTGTGCCAGAGGATAGACGACCTAAAGTGAGAGGAAGAGATTCTATTGTGCGAGTGCAAAACCTTCCAAAGTGCCTATAGTGCTGCACATTGTTCAAGGAATTGAAATATTTGAGTGCAGGTCTGGGAGGTATAAACTAGCCATTACCTTTGCTTGTAACATATTAACAAGCACAAATACTTCTTGTTCCAAGAAAAAAACTTCCACATGCATTCAATAGATACAGGATTTTGAGATACAGGACTCAAGATATAGTACTCAATAAAAGGGTGAGAATCTTCTATTTCAAGGGTTGCTCCTGTTAAATTTTGAGCTTTAATTCACAATACTCTAGGATCCTTACTGAGAGAATAACATATACAGTATATCAATGCATAACAATCACAAGAAGCATGACAAGCATCACAAGAATCAAAAGCATGAGAGACAAGAGACACAGAGTTTCCATGGGGAAAACCCTAAGGTGAAAAACCCCACAACTTCCTCAGAGATATAGAGAGAAATGGCTCAACCAAAGTACAGCCAAAATACACTGAGATAGTCTCCTAGTAGCAGATGATCCTCCTCCTCACTAGTGCGCCACTTTCTGAGTGAGAGAAGTATGACTTTCTGAATGATCCAAATAGAGATCTCCCGATCTCTATTTATACTTAACATGTTTTCCCAGTTACACTATGGGGCCGACTTGTCTATCTAGATACATCCACAATATAATATATATTTCAGGGCCGACCCCACACATGGTGGTCTAATAACCCATCGGCAAGTACACACACTTGCGACACTTGTCAATCCACATGACGACACTTCCTTATAGAGGAATAACACATCTCTAATTAGGGTACAATAAATATATATGAAATACATTCCAAAGTTACATATACATCAACACTCCCTCTTAACTAGGAAGGTATTTCTAGACACAGATCTGCTAGAAAAGTCTTCTTCTCATGATCATCGTCACTGTTGCTGCTATCTCAACCAATCTCTAACTCTACTCGTCATAGGAAGTTCTACAAAGCCAGTTCTTTTTCATACTGGATGTAGGCCCACCACCTATAGGTCTTCGTCATCACTGGCCATACTGTGGAATCCTCAGGACTTATTACGTGTGTCACAAAACCTCGAAAGAGCATCCCAGGCTATTACGAGCACACGGATCTACCTATAGGATCTCCCAGGGCCATATTATATGTGACCACCACAAAACCTCGCAAGAGCATCCCAGGATGTTATGAGCACACAACTCTACCTATAGGATCTCCCAAGGACAGATTATATGTGGTCACCACAAAACCTCGCAAGAGCATCCCAGGCTGTTACGAGCACACAGCTCTACTTATAGGATCTCCCAGGGACAGATTATATGTGGTCATGGAAAAAACTCGCAAGAGCATCCCAGGACTTATTACAGGCACACAGCCCAACCTATCGGATCTCCCAGGGACATATTATATTCCATAGGACAAAACCTCGAAAGAGCATCTGCCAGATATACCAGGGCCAAATTATATGCCATAGGCAAAACCTCTAAAGACTATCTGCAGATCTCCCAGGGCCAAATTATATGTCCTCCCAGAGCAAAACCTCGAAAGAGCATTTTCCAGATATCCTAGGGACATATTACATGCCATAGGAAAAACCTCGAAAGACTATCTGCAAATCTCCCAGGGCCAAATTATATGCTCATCTGCACAACCTGATCCACGGCCATAGAGTATCAACCTGATACTCACCATACATCATCCTGATGTACACATGATCATCCTGATCATCATCACTGCAACATCTTGCTGCATGTCATCTAGAGCAACATCCTGAATCTCGTCATCCATGATCATCCTGATCATACAATGCATCTACCTGATGCATACCAAGTATCTACCTGATACATATCATCATACATGATCCACCTGATCATACAATGTATCCACTTGATACAAATACAAATACATGATACATATCACCATACATGATCCACCTGATACATATACAGATACATGGTCCAAGCATCCAACATGATTCATATACAAAATACATACAAATGATCCTACTGATCATATCCAGCATCCAACATGATGCGTAAATACATATAAATGATCCAACTGATCATATCTAGCATCCAACATGATGCGTACATACATATACATATAAATGATTCAACTAATCATATCCAACATCCAACATGATGCATACATACATATATAAATGATCCAACTGATCATACAAAGCAGAAACCAGAACATCATCCTGATGCTCATCATCCAACGCTTACATCCACAGCCATGTGAAGGATCCTCCTTCCAACATGCTTGGAACGGCTTCAGCAAATGTGTCCATCACTTCTTCCTTGAAGTGTCATCAATCTGAAGAACGCCAAGCCTCTCCCTGAAGTACTCGAACTTCACCCTGGCTAGTGGCTTCGTTAGCACATCTGCAATCTACTCATCCGTCGCAACGTACAGGAGCTTCACTGCTCCTCTCTGCACCATATCCCTGATATAGTGATATTTAATCTCTATGTGTTTCGACCTATCATGAAACACTGGGTTCTTGTACAGCTTCACACAACTCTGGTTATCACAAAAGATACCAGTAGCATCCAACGGGAGATCAAATAACTCAGACAGTAGCTTCCATAGCCATACTACCTCACAACTAGCTGAACAGGCTGCATCATACTCTACCTCAGTTGTACTTAGTGCTACGCAGGACTGCTTCTTGCTAAACCAAGAGATCACACCTGATCGCATACTAAAGCAACACCCATATTTGCTCTTCCTATCTGCAGCACTGCCAGCCCAATCTGAATCAACATAACCCTGTAGGTTAAACTTTTGATTCGCTTCATACTTGAGCCCATAATCCACTGTACCCTTCAGGTACCTCGGAACATGCTTTACAGCAACCAGGTGAACATTCCTCGGATCCGTCAGGAACTGTCTCAATGTGTTCACAGCAAAGAAAATATTTGGTCTCGTGTTCGTCAGGTACATCAAGGACCCAATCATCTGACGATACATAGAGACATCAACCGGCTCAGATGAAGCATCACATAGAAGCTTTGGATTCGATGCCATAGGTGTGGCCATGGCCTTGCAATCCATCATCCCAAATCTCTTTAGGATATCTACTGTGTACTTTCCTTGACCAAGGAAGATCCCACCTGCAATCTACCACACCTCCATACCTAGGAAATAATGCATCATTCCCAAATCTTTCATATCGAACTCAGCAGCAAGCTTTCTCTTAGTATCTGCAATCAGTCTATCATATCCTGTTACAAATAATTCATCCACATACAGGAGTAGAATCACAGGATTCCCTTCCTCAACCTTGTACTAGAGGTTGGAATCCGCTTTACTCTTTGTAAAGCCCAAACTAGATAGGAAACTGTCCATCCTACCATACCAGGTTCTGGGAGCTTGTTTCAAGCCATACAAGGCTTTCTTCAATCTGCACACATA